>CM064072.1:24283741-24896286 GCA_032594955.1 Panicum miliaceum | reverse complement strand
CTGCTCGCGACGGTGCTCAAATCGGCCGCCACCAAGACGGGTAATCGCAGCGGGCGCTCACGGGTCTCGCCGATTATTCTTGGCTTATTTGTTCGGTTTTCTTGACTCTTGGTTCGCAGTCTCGGGATTTTGGTGGTGTCGGCAGCAGCGGTGGACACGGTGTTCGACGGCAGCAAGCTGGGGATGGAGCCGCACGCCGTGGAGATCACCCCTGCCTGCGACCTGCTCGTGCTCGACTCCATCAACAGCACAATCTACAGGGTCCAGCTGCCGCTGTCACCATGTGAGCACGCTCTGTTTCCTACCGCTCCCTATCCTTTTTCAGGTTTGGTTAATTTAGTCTTCATGGGATTCTGCTAAGAGTGGATCGTGTGAGTGAGGTGTTCTTCTGGGTGGTTGGTATGGGATGATGTTGCATGCTAATTTCGGCAAAGGGCTGTTCCTCGATTGGGAAATATTTGTTGGTTTACCGATTGCTATTATGGATATGTGACATGATAATTCTTTGCAATGGGGTCACTTTCACTCCCCTTGTTTGTCGAGTCTTCTTTCAGTTACTTTCACTTCCATTGTGTATGTACTGTTTCTTTATTTCATTGCTTTCACATGTTAGAAGCTGAGAAAATAGAGCATCGATTTGTTCTCCTCAAAATTTGTTAGAGAAAATTAGTTTTATGAATTGGTTGCCTGAAATGACTAGCAATATCGCTTGTCTGATATTACTAAAGGTTGGTACCACTTGAAAATTTTGACATGACAACTTTGTAGTGAGAAAATGCCATGTCAGTCATACTTCCCTCACTGATACAACATGATTTATATTTTAGAGTAGTTAAGTTGTCACCCACATTTTGTTTAGCAGGAGATGCTTCCCAGATTATCCTGTCCTGATGGATCTTCTGAAAATGGATCCAACAATGCAGATAGCAGGCCAAAGCTTTTTGCTGGTTCTCCAGAAGGTTTATCTGGTCATGTGGATGGAAGGCTGCGAGAAGCGAGGATGAACCATCCTAAGGGGTTCACTGTGGATGATAGGGGCAAAATTTATGTTGCAGACGCTATGAACATGGCAATAAGAAAGATCAGTGAAACAGGTAAGCTAAAATGGCCCATTCTGGGGTAGTCCACATCATACTGTCTGGTCCCACCAAGCATCCTATGTTCTTTCATTTTCCTCGAGCTTCTCCAGCACTTATTTAGTACTTGTGCGCAAAAATTGCATCCGGAACGAGGTAACATGTCAGAGTGAATGAGAAGATTGACATTGCTTCTCCATCACTTATTTCAAACTCTATACCCAGATGAAATTGTGGTGCAAGGAAACCTAAACCACATTCTACTCTTCAGTTTTGATTAGCAATATAATATATTTGTATTCAGATTCATACAGCCGTTTGAGCTTCACTTTTTGCTTTAGTGTCCAAATTCTTTTAGCACATTTGTGTTTCTCTTGTACTACTAACTACTTACCTTCAGAGTGGACTAATCGATTTACTTTCTTCAGAAGGGATTATGAATCTTTATGCTAATTGAGTCTGGATAGTTATGCTATCCCAATTGAGTGCTCTTCTCTGCTGGAATTGGAAGGTAATTTCTTTTCTTACATTCTAAGAACTAGTGTTCAGTACCTATTGTGATACCTGGTGAAGTTCTACCAGAAAGTTACATGTATATTTTTTGCACCTGTCATAGGATATGATGAAACTGTGTTGGAGCCAGTTGATATATTATCGTAGTCCACTTTTAGATAGTGCTCTTCAAAATTTTGGACAATCTTATAGTATGTTAAATGTGGTTAGGCTATGTTCTGATTAGTAGTCAATTTGTGATGCTCTTAACATCGATAACTTGTCTTGTTGAATTGTCGAGATCTAATATTGATGTATTTACAGCTCGATGTCACGGATGTTGATGGGATATGTTAAAGCATGGCTGTTGGTGCAAACATCGACCGGCAGCTGACTTTTATCTTTTGAACACATCGCGATTGCTGTTTTTTGGAAACATATAGCTTTGCGAGGGCAACATTTCTGTATTGGCCGATGTTGAATTCTTGCTTTGTAATCTGGTTGAACTTATATGCTAGTGATGTCAGTTATGTAAATCTTTGAGCTTTAATGCCTGTCACACCCGTTTTTTTAAAAGAAAACCAAATGCATAACTATATGTATATGTATGCCAGAATCGAGTTCCATACATATAGTGACGTCATAACAGAATAATGAGCAACAATATCACGAAAAAGAGACTTCCAATGATTGCAAGTCTATTAGAGATATACAACATATCTTGGAAACGAAGGCTACAACTTCGTAGGCAATCGACTGAGGGTTGCGTACACCTAGAACTTAGCAACATCTTCAGCAAACCTCATAGCAACTTCCTCTTCTCAGTAGAGGTTTTAGGAAGTGTGAGTACACTTATAGTTGGTGCTCAGCAAGTATATTAGAAAATAAATGACATGTAAGGTTTAAATAAGGATAAAGACTGGCTGAAAAGCGGTAAGCATTTTAAAGGATAATTAAACATTAAACAACCTATTTACTAAGCTATGAGTGAAATTGCTCACATTTATAAAATAAAGATATAACTATGTAATAAATAGGCTTGGAACAATGAACAACTGAATTATATCACAGATACAATTTAGTTAAGTCATGTGAGGGTCCGAGCCGCTCTTGACCGTGAGCACGGCTGATATATCAGTTTTACACTCTGCAGAGGTTGCACAGTTTAATAAATAAGCTTGGAACAATGAACAACTGAATTATATCACAGATTCAATTTAGTTAAGTCATGTGAGGGTCCGAGCCGCTCTTAATCATGAGCACGGTTGATATATCAGTTTTACACTCTGCAGAGATTGCACACTTTACCCACAAGTCGTGTCTCCCTTGATGCCCGAGGTAGCTAGCCTCTTGAACACTTCCGAGGTGAGTGGTAGGGATTCACTACGAAACCTTTCCGAAGATGCTCTAACAAGTCAGTAGCCTGCCCGCTAAGGTTTCAGCCGTTGCGCGAGTGAACCTCCGCCAAGGCGTGACCATAGCCATGCGTGCACCCTTGGCGGACAGCGAACACCTCATCACAGTCCCCCTCTTGCGTTGAAACAACTACTAATAAGGTAGAGATATCTAATTACTTAGCTAAGACCAAAGCCATATAGTTCTTATGGTTGCACTATTTTCCCAGTTGGTCGCTCCATGATTTTAAATTAATCATTAACATCGATTCATCTTAGTGGTTCCAAAAGAGGTAATTCATGTATCAAGTAATGTGTTAAAAAACCATCCATAATCATAGCTTAGCAACTAAGCAAGCTACCCATTATTTAAATAAATAACCTGGCTTCAAGGATATGGATCATAAACAGGGATAAAGTGGGAACCCGTCGAGTTAATGCATGCAAGCGTAAAATAAATAAGAGTAAATTCCCTGTATGCCACTAAAATTTTAACTCATCCTATCTATGCCATAAAAAATTAAGCCATCCCCATAATGCCACTGATTTTTCTATTTTCATCCCCTATGTACCATTACCGCTATGTGTGTCCAAAACAGAGTATACTCCGTTTAATCGCTGATATCTTTTAGCGTTACTCCAATTTTTAATGGTGTACAAGGAATTTACTTAATAAATAAAGGTTATGAGGACAAAATATGATCAAAGAATATACTTGCCTTTATTTCAAAGAGTAGCATCTCTTAATCTTCAGAGCTCTCAAACTGTGTTCCCTTTTACTCGCAACAAGCATCGGGTACAAACATACAAGAAACAAGCAAAGCAAGCACAACTAAGAACAAAACACCAAACAGAAGAAAGCATTAAAACAACACATTAAAGGAGAGGGCTCGAAGCTACGATCGCAAGAAATGCTGAAAATGGAACTATGGTAAGATACAACTATCGTAAGATTTGTATTATAACAGAAAAGAAAACTATAAGCTAGATTTATTTTAATTAAAAACATGTGTAAAAGATATATTAGAATTAACTCAATTTAATTTATATTTGTAAAAATGAGATAAACTTAGTCAATTTTATTTATCAAATTTCTACATAAATTATACCGATTAATTATTTAACTAGCAAATAAAATATGTGAGAATATCTAGCGTAAAATTTATGATCCGAGTTTGAGCTCATTTACGTTGGTATTAAAACCCCTGTAGCTGCCCAGGGGTGGGAGCGACGGCGGTGCTTCGCTCGTGCCCTAGCGGTGCCTCAGGTGGCGGCACAGGGCGATGCAACATGGGGCGAGGGTTTCAGAAGTAGGGCGCTCGGTAGATAGAAAGAGAAAGAAAAAGGGATTTGCAGCCCACGAGAGAAAATGAGTGGAGAGAAAAAAAAGATTTGATAGAAAAGGAAAAAGGAATACTCTTAGAATAGTAGTTTTAATCCTAAAAATTTCAGGGAAAAATCCCAGAGAATAATTAGAGCACGAGAGATCAATTAAAATATTCAGAGCTCGCAAAAAGAAATCTAGAAGCTTCCAAAAATTGGATAGCTCTAGAAGAATTGAGAATAAATTCTAGAAAAAACTGAAAAATTATTAGAAAATCAAGAAAATTAATAAAATTATTAGAAAAGATATTCACAACCTAAAATTTCAATTTTAGGGTGTGACAATGGCTTTTTGCGATCTATTACGGCCTGAAATGCTAGTATCCTTGAGTGTGATAGGAAATTGGAACCCACAGAAAAATAACTCCTTGTTGGTAGTCTAATAATCTCTGTCAGTTTATGATTAATAACCCTGTTGGAAGACCGACAGGGAAAAATGAATTTCTCTGATGGTTGCTGCCTTCAGGGAAAAAAATTATAACCTGATGAGTTATAATTTTCCTGTGAGCTAACCGTAAAAGAATACCCGTCAGGAAAAATAATTCTGTCGACACACGACAGACAATTTTAGTTTCTCTGTCATTTTATCCCTGTCGGTATTTGCCCGTCGGTTGGCTTTCAAAAAATATTTTTCTGACGGTTTTCTCCAACATGGCACAAAGGGAAATTTCGGTTTCCAGTAGTGGGTGGTATGTATATAAACATGAGGGCCCTAATGGAATCAAGACAATCACTTTCACCCAATCCTTTCTCACTTTTCTCTTACAACACGTTATCGATATACTTTGCTCTCTAGTGAGGCAAGAAACAAGAGAGAGGCCAGAGGCTTCACACCGCTGGGTAAAAATAGACCCTACACACTTACGATTCTTTGCAATGTTGGACAGTTTCCTCCGCTCGCAAACATTGGACATCATCATCTTTGCTTCCAGAGCAGAGGAGGCCGCTTCTTCGCCCTCCATGGCTGGCGTCTCATCGTCATGGCCGCCATTTCCATGGTGTTCACGGCTGGCGTTTCACCAATGGAGCACCGCAGGCAGCGACTTGCCTCCCGATGCCGACGCCACTCGAGCAGCCTCCTCGTCGCCCTCTGGTCTTTTGACTCCGCCGTCCGAGGTGCATAGCCTTCGGCATCGGGGTCATCCCCAACAGCAGCGACAGCCCCCGAAAGTTCCCTGTAAGATCCGTCCTTAGAGGGCTATATAAGGAGGAGGAGAGCCCCCCATTCAAACACACCACCATTTGGATCAACACCTTCTTGAAGATGTAGTGCTCAACTCCAAGGCAAAGCGCTGCTTAGGCTAGTGCTTAGAATAGGGAGAGAGAGAGAGGGAGTAGCTCGGAGGAGTGCTGACTTCCTCAGCACTCTGCTCCGGATATGCACCTCTACAGATGCTGGCTTCCTTCTACTAAAGTAAGTTAGCATTTGTGATTCCTATCTTGCATAGTATTTATACTTGAGTGAGATCAGTTCTCTTACTCGCGGGTTCGTCGCTTTGCATTTATAAAGAGTGCCGTAGTTTGCTACGGGATATCAGACATAGTCAGACTGCGGTAGTAATCAGTAGAGTAGACGTGGTGTCTAAGCTAAGGGTTACCTTCATTTTCCTTATATCCCACGGTTTGTCGAGGTAGGCCGCAGGTGGTGAGAGCCCTGTTGGTCCTTCGTAATCCTCCACGTTCGGATATAGCGTAGAGTCGTTGGCCGGAGTCTCCTGACCATTTCAGGGGTAAGCCGGTGCCCGATGCGACTATTCTGCGCGAGAGATCGACCTTTAACTCATCTCTAGTACTACCTCAGGAATCCTCTCTATCCTCGCCACTTATCTTGGCGTGTCCTTGGACCGATTAAGTAGAAGTTAGTGCACACACGTTCCCTTGGATTCGATAACCCTTGGAATACTCTCGGGTGAAAGCTACGAAGGTATTCGTGCGCTTGCGGATTTATTCGCAGTCGTTAAAATACTAACAAGCATTTCTTGTGATCTTGGTCGAGACTAACAATCCTGGTGATGACGCTAAGAAATGTCAATAAGCTTTCTGGCACCGTTGCCGGGGAAAGGTTGTTGTATCTTTCTTCGAACCTAGTTCGTCCTCGTATCTTTATCTTTTCTTTTAAAAAAATCATATCTTTGGTTTTTCCTTACCTCTACCTTCACCCCGCTACCCTTGGAAGGTTATCCTCGTACACACCTTTCTACCCTTCAAGGTGAGTCTTTAGACCCGTCCTTTCTGGAACCCAATCCCTCATCTGGCTACGAGATTCATCCCTCACTCATAGAGCTAGTTCAGGAACATTTCTTCTCAGGGATAAGCTGTGAGAACCCTTACCATCACCTACGAGAGGAGGAATCGCTAGGCACAGCATGGGCTCGTTACTCTGCTCTTACGCAAAATTTGTCCAGTCCGGTACACACCCGAGCACGTGCTGCTTCAACAATTTATGTTTGAACTTTCCGAGGATGCTGACCTACAGGTTGACACCATCTCCGAAGGCTCGTTTTTGCTAAAGGATCCGACTAGAGGCAAGGAAATCTGGGATCATTGTAACACCTCGGGTGTTTAAATTACAAAATAAGCCTCATTAGCTTAACACGATGCATAAATAATTGAGAAAAGTTTAAAAGAAATGAATTATAAATTGGTTTTGCTTTGAATTGAAAATAGTTGGGTATATGTGCATAAGTACATGTACGTTAATCAAACAAATTAAATAACTTTCACCTCGATGCAAACATGGCTACGAAATTTGATTAGGCACATCGTTTTTGATATGATAAACTAAAGTCTAGTTGAAGCCTAGGAGTGAATGCAAATTTTTTTTGCCCAGGAAATGATGTGCCCTCCGAGTCATACTTTTTGAGTTTTTAAAATAACTGCTAAACTAAAACTCAAATGAACTTGGGCCTAAAACAAAACTTGTGTAACTTTTCATTTTGAACCACTTTCATGTTCAAGGATTTTTGAGTTGCAACACAAAAATTTGAGAAACACTTGAATTTGCAAACCAGCCCCTGCCTTTTCTTCTATTTCCACTGCAGACCGTTCTTTCTCCGTCCTGCCCGACCCTCCGACGCGCCGCTGCTTCGCCCGACCCTACGCTACGCCCGACCCTACGCTCGCCAGACCCTATGCTTCGCCCGATCCTACACTCGCCCGACCCTACGCTCGCCTGACCCTCCGCTTCGCCCGACGCGCAGCCGCTTTGCCTGACCCTCCACCGCCGCGCAGTCGCCGCAGGCCACCTGGCCGGCAATGCCTGACCCGCGCTAGGCGCCAAGCCAATGCCTGGCCGCCCAGCTCGCCGCGCTCCTCCCCAGTCCGCGCACGCCACGTGCACGCCGGCGACACGCGCCTCTGGTCGCCGCCCGCCGCGCCCAATGGACAAGCCGCGCCGTGCCCGTGTCCCCGCCGCGTCCCGCCAGTCGCCGCGCTCGCCGCCCGACAAGCCAGCTGCTGCAGCTCCTCGCCCAACCCGCGCGCCGCGTGATCTCCCGCTCCCCACGCCAAATCCTCAGCGCCCAATCCCCTGCCCGCACCCGCCGCACGCCGCGCCGGCTCTGCTCGCCGCCCACCGCGACCAGTAACGCGCCCCCGTCGTGCCGCCCCTCCCCAACGTTGCTCGGTCCTCTCCCTCCCTCCTGCAACCTATAAAAGGCGGCACAAGGCCACTCGCGCGCGCCTCAACCCACCAGAACGCCGCCGCCGCTGCCATTGCCGCTGCCGTGCACCACTCGCCTGTGGAGCCCCATTCCCCAGCCGCCCACTGCCCAAACCCATCGCCCAGCGAGCTTGCCACCGTCCACTGAAGCTCACCGGCCTCTTCCCCGATCATCTCGACCGCCGGAGCACCGCCAGCGCCGCCCGCGCCGCCGCCGCTCCCCTGCAGCTCCGCGGACAACCCACTCCGACGCTCCTCCGTCCAAGCCAAGCCTCGAAACGGTTTCCCCTCGACATCGCGAAGCTCATCGACCAGCCCACACCCTCCCCTCCTCGCCGGAGCACCGTCGCCGACGCTCCGCACTGCCGCCGCCCCTCTGCTCCGCGCCGACGAGCCACCTCCGGCCACCCCAACCCCGACCAAGGCCACGCCAAGGTAGCTCTCACCTCCCTGGATCTCCCCGACCCTTTTCCCCCGCCGCCGACGAGCCCCCTCGCCGGAATCTGGCCGGCCGCCATGCCAGCACCGCCCAGGGACCCAATTGCAACGATTAAAATCTTTAAAAGAGTCTGCACGCAAGTTTCCAGGGGCATAACTGTAAACCTGTGTTTGAACTTTGAATTCAAAAACAAAAAATTGTAAAATTCATATAAAATCATAGAAAAATCAGAAAACTACAAACTCAACTGTTCTGGAATCGTTAGAACAAAATCTACAACCTTTGTTACATGCTTTTCTTTAGATGTTTGCTATAACTTGCTCTAAATTAAATTGAAGGTTTAATAGACTTTAATTGTACCCACTGTTGTAGACCAGTTCTGAATCTGATTTTTCGACAGTAGATTGGTTGCTTGATGTGTAGGCCAGTGAAAAAATATTAGGACCAGAACCCATCTCTAGCTAAATTTTTTGATAAACCTTGTTTATGCCATGAAATAATAAAACTAATTTGTAACTACTGTTATATTGCGATTCATGTTGTGAAACTTTTCCAGAGCTTTTATATTGATGCCTAAATACCCCAGAAAATGTTTAGAACCTTTTTCCTCTCTGTAACCTATTTATATAATTTTATGGTAGGAAAAATTCACTAATTCAAATAATTAGTTTCTGTGCTTGTAAAATATTCAACTTTTTACTGTGGGACACTTTAGCGTAGGTCTTGCTGTATAAAAAGTTTCATACACAAAAACCCTGTAAAACATCCTGTAGAAATTAATATTTATTAACATAAGTGTATCTTGTACTATTTATTATGCTTTGTATCTTGCACAGTAAAATCTGAAAAAGTTACAGTAACACATATGTGGATAGATTAACAACCTGTATAAAAATAACTAGGTTCTAGTAGTGGCTGTGTAATACACTTTTCATAATTATTCTGCTGCATGAAAATGTCTGAAATTTTTATAGTAGTCTTATCTCTGCATAATGTACTCTGAATAAAAATTTCATCACCAGAAGTTACCTAGATCAGTGTTTGTGCTTAATCCATGTTGTGCTTAGAAAAATTAAATTCCAATACAACACCACCCCCCCTTCTATTAACAATTGCCGAAAGAAATCTTAACTCAGTAACTTTACAACCAAATCTATGTTATTGTGGACTGCAACTTTATCGTGAAGGAAAATAATCGTCATATACCATCACTACAACTTACACTTGTGCATTCATATAGAATCGAGTACTCTCGCCGATGGAACGTACGAGCTGGTGCCCGCGTCCGAGAGTGAGCAGTGTGAAGCTCAAGTGAATCTAACTGAAGCTTTCGAAGACCCGAACCCAAGTTCGGACGAGCCCCAAACTAACTTTACCCAAGAAGGCAAGCCCCGGAGCATGAATCCTATTTTTCTAAATTATGCAACTTATTACTCTATGCTACTTGTGCATTAAGTTTATAGGAGTTGAATGAAAACTTAGTCACATGATCCTAGGTACCCATGCTCTGATCACTAGATGTAAGGTTTGATAGAGTGCTATGCTAATAGGACTCCGGTAAAAGTTGAGTGATTTCCTGTCACTCGCGAGAATATAGGAGTTGAATGTTTACTACATGCTGCAATCATAAGGTCGACGGACGGGGCTATGGTATGATGTTTATGTTGATGATTGAGGCTCCATCTATTTAGTGAAAAATGCTAAGGCCGCAGTGTGTGGTAGTGTTGGTTAAGTCTTTGAACATACTAACCACATGCCGAGAATATGGTAATCGGTAAGCTTAAGTACCGGATTGAACCAAGGCCGGAACATACTCCCCACCGTCTTGAACTCGTTCACATCTAGCTAATGGCGGGTGCATGTGCCACCATGGCCAGGCCATGGGGACGTGTAGTCGAGGGCGGTGGGCCTGTTCCGTGAAGCGGGAATTGAAGGGAAAAGTTGCACGTGTGACTCTGCATGTAACCATGTGATGTGTGTTTAGGTTTCCCTTGCAAGGTTAAGAAATTCGATTCGAATCGTCCGTTTCTCGCGGTTATTGAGACTGCTTGACCCTTTTACCACATAGAGTAAGAAGAGGAACAATGATGATGATTAATCTTGTTGGATGCAAATTAATTCTTTCACCATGTATGATATTGGATAGTTGCTTACCTAGAATGGTTAAAGAAAACTAGAACTTGGAGCTAAAATTTGAATGTAAGGACCTACTTGTATATGCTTTTCGGCAAAACAAACCCTCAAGCCAAAAGCCTTGCATGTCTAGGGGTCAGCTAAGTATATTCCACTACTCGGGTAAGCCTTGCTGAGTATTAGTATACTCAGCCTTGCTTGTGGCTTGTTTTCAGGTAAGACTTTCGAGGATATGATTGCTAGTCTGACTTGGCCATGTACCCTTGCTCCTGATTAGTCGGTGGAATGGGTTACGCCCCCGGCCAACGGTGATAATGCCGAGTGATGTCTCGTACGGGCTTCATCGAGACATTCTGTATCGTCGAGTAGTTTATCGTTATTTTTTCGCTGCATTGAACTCTGAAGAACACAATTACTTTGGAACTCTGAAGTACCTTGTTTTATGAATTCGAACTCAGTTGTAATAATAATTTATGATGAACCTGTGATGTAAAATTGGTGGAATGTTGTATCCTCTGTGCTCACCTTCGTGTGAGTACATGTATGTGTGGTTTCGATCAGCAAAAATCGTGGTTGTATCGGGAGGTTACCCGACAGACCAGTGGATTACTCCATTTGAAGTGTGAGTTAGCCCCGATTGCCCTTGTGGTGATGGTTAGCGCGCTTGAGCTGGATTAATTCAGATGGTTCTGCCACAGTCATATCCGAAAAACTACTCCCCTGATCGATCTGCTTAACGATGGCCCATCAGGCGGAGAGCGCATTGGGCAACTCAGGATTATCATCAGCAGAATTCGAGCTTTCATCTTGAATTTATCCAAAATTCTTCTGAAGGTACCTCTCCTGAACAACATAAATCTTGGGGAAAGAGGACTTCGTCCGAATCCTACCCCTAGGTTCACTTATGGTGCTTTCTTCTTAATTTTCCTCGAGACCATGTCTCGAGGGAGGTTGAGGAAGGAGTGGTTGAAAGAAAAGGATCATTCTTTATGACTCGTCTATTTCAACCACAATTTCCCAAAGGAGGTACCGTAAGAAATCCCACCATGTTCCCGTGTCGAGGTAACATCCAAGGTGTTTCATATACACCAAGGAATATGCCTCGACATTGACCACCGTATGATAGTCTGTCGGGCTCATCTTTTTGGTTAAGGGGCCATGCCGATCAAATCGAGTGAACCAAACTCATATCCTTATCATCGATTGATGCCAATCAAATCATGTGATTCAGGACTCACATCTTACTCCTTGATTTTGATTGATGCCCAATAGAAGCCATAATCACACTTCATATCAATTGGACGTCTATTGGAAGCTTAGGAAGGATTGCTTTGCCACCACTTTCATGAAATATGAGGCTTTCCACCTACGGAGGGGATAAGTTGAAAGAAACTCATTTCCCTCGTGACCCGAACTTTGAATCATTCCTATGGCCCACAGAGTTACACATCTTCTCTCACTAAGGGGCCATGAACGTTCTCGAATTGCTCTATCCGGAGATCAAGCTATTCACTCCATGAGCATGAAGTTTCATTCAGTTTCATCACAAAAGTCATGCTCATCAAAGATATCTCCGAGATCTATCATCCGTTGTGCCAAGGCACTATGAGTCATGCGATCATCTCAAGGTTTTCCATCATAGATGCCCTTTTGGATGGTTGTATTTGGTTCCACTTTTCATAATATCTATGCAGGGCTTGTAGTTGTCTTTGTGCACTAACCTTGCAGCTTGAACGATGATAAATCAACAAATGGTGGTGAAGCTGGGAACTACACCACCAGTGATAGCTGCAGGATGAATCCCCCATGGTCGAGCTTGTGACCATAAACAAAGCACTACCGGGAGGTAGCTTGGATTATCTTATAAATAAATATAAAAAAAAGCTTTCTCCCAAACAATAAAAGCAAGAACATGTTTTAAGGTTAGTATGCACCTACGGGTATTCTTGGTCCTAACCATTCCAGGTTAAGATTAAGAAGAGCAGGGGACATGCGATGCCCAACAACATGGGAGCTGCTTCAATTGTACACTTGGTCCTCTTTGGTGATGGAACACACTCTGAAGGAGATACCGACACCACCACACACTTGACTCTTGGTGTCCTGATACACAAAAGTCCAAGTGTGGGGGAAATTGGTGAGCATTCCACTGCAAGTTCTGTTCGTACCAAGGAGTATCCTGGTTTAAAGGTGTCAGCTCTGGCTTGCTTATGAAAAAAAATATAGTGATGAAAAAAAGAGAGAATAAGAAAAAAAATAAAAGAAACAAAAAAAGAGAGAGAAAGAGACACAAAAAATAACAAGAAGAAGGAAAGAGTTAGAAAAGAGCTAGCAAGCTTCACACGAATCGAAGACCACCATATGTGAGCACGCCATCGCTGTGGTAATTTCAAGACATACACCCTATCAACTGGCGGTAAGTACATTCAGGGATGCAAAGGTAGGATTCACCAATCTCTTACTCATAATTATCTTCTTTTGAATAGAGCTTGATCATGCAAAATCTTGCTTCCTTGGTTTACGTTTGTATGCTCTAGTTTGGATGTATTTGTTCGGTACATCCATAGGCTTTTTAAATTAAGCATGATGCTTAGGTTAAAAAGCCTTCTTTAATCAAATTAGACATGGTGTCGAACTTTGGTTAAAGAACCTTAGAGTTATTACTCTCATAAACTCTTGATGCATATCTTTTGTGGACTAACCCTTGCAGGAAAGATTTCGAATAGATGGGTAAGTCCTCAAGCTAAGTTCATGCGGGAGTTAAACTAAGGCCCGAGATACACTTCAGTAAAAAAAAAATTTTGCACGACATGCAAAAGGAGGCATAAGTCACGTTTCAAATTGCATTGTGTGCATACTAATGCCCTTTTGTTATGTTCATGCAAATTTATCTCAGCCTTGTTTGAGCCTTGCTGAAAAAATATAAAATTGGTGAATAATAATAATAAAAAAATCAAAATAAAAGAATCTCTCTTACCTATTCAAAATAAATGAATATGTCTTTTAAAAAAATGATGAAATAAAATAATGGCAAACATTTTGGGGTCCATGCTAATTTAACCTTTGAATCTGATTTTCGATGCGAACAACTAATCTCAAGGAAACAATGAAATCCTTTCAAAATTCCTTAAACGTTCCTCGATTCTCAAGGCAGCAATGAAATCCTTTGAAAATTCCTTAAACGGTCCTCGAGTATTTGTTGTCCACTAACCTTTTGCAGGGAATAAAATACACAACCAAGGAGTAGTGTACAATAACTTCAACACTAACACAACGCTCCTTGGTCGCATGGGAAGACAGATGCACGAGTAACCAAGCAGAACAAATGCAAAACTTTGTTGCATTCGCAACTTTTGCATTTTTGTTCTGAGCTGGGGAAGATCTGCCACGTAAGTATCCCAAACCTTGCGCATCCTTCCCCCATGTTTCTATCCCACTAGATTACCCATCACGCCATGTTTGCCATTATTAAAAGAATATAAAAAAATCATAATGAAAATAATAACAAAAAATTTAGGTGCTTCAAACACTTCACGCGCCTTGCTTCAATAAAATTTAGACTCCCCGGTGATTCAAAACCGGCAGAGTCCTTTCTTGTTTCCACCTTTGTTTTTTTGAATAAAAACAGGTACAAGAATAAGTGTTGGGGAGATCTCTCTCACTCACTAGGTAAACTCATTCGAGATCTTCCCCCCAACGTATTGCACAACATCAGATGGCCCAGCACACTGAAGAATAGGACAGATGGGATATAGAGAGGGATGGCCGAACCTCTGGTTCGACCGAACCGCCTGTGACTCCCCTTAGTTTCCTCTTCTTCCTCATCAACGATGGTTGGTGCAACACTACCCTTGAACTCCCTTATTCTTGAGTTTAAACAAATTTTATATTGATCAATAAAATTAAACTCAATGAACCTTGCCAATCTTCTCATGTTAAACATGCCTTTCCTATGGTTGGCTTGCATGTACTTTATTCCTTGCTTACACTCCTATTACTTGTGAACAACTTATCATAGGGAAAGAATGTTATCTAAGTAGCTGATGAATGGGATATGGTATGATGAAAGGAACCTTGCTTCTCTTTGCAAAGTACTTGGGAACTTTATCTTTCGAAAGTTCAAAAATTCAAAATCAATAGCTTGACTCCTCGATGATGTTAAATTCCTACCAAAGCCATATGATGATCCCATGGAAACCTTATACATATGCTACTTGATTTTGCATTGAGCCTTGTCAAATTGTTTGTGACCTTTGTGAGAAACTTTTCATACTCTCATGATCAAGATGTCGTACAGTCCACCCATATATGCTGACTTCTACACTCGAAGTTGCTCAAAAACATTTTACCCATCCAAACATATCATTCCACGAAATAAAAGCTCCATGATATGTGTTGGTCTCTCTCTCCATCTCTTGTTACAAAAGAGACATTGGCTATCGAAAAAAGGAAAAGAAAAAAGAAATGTTGGACATATGAAGGTCCAAGCATAGAAAAAAAAGAGTTGGACGCATGAAGGTCCAAATATATGGAAAAAAATGATAATAGCCATGTTTTCAAAAACATTTCAAATGGGAGAGAATCATTAGAGGAGCAAGTCTAAGTTTGTTTTGAAAATCTTTCAAAAACCCAAGTTACCTAAGCAGGTGAAGTAAGGAAGACTTGATTCTAATCCGTTCCATTCCTCAACTATACCTAGAAATAAAGAAGAATAACCTTACTTACTCGCATATGTTTATCACTAACCTTGCTCCACAGATTTATTGTCCACTAAGCTATTTTAGGGATCCAAGTCTGAAATAAGAGGAAAACATGCAAAGCATGCAGAAGAAGTACACAGAAGATCCTATCCTACATCACACGAATCAAGAAGGGCCCACATGACATGCTAAACCAATTAAACTTCAGGCGAAACACCTAGAATCCACATATGGAGCCCACAAGAAGTGCACCGACCGAAGATTGGGCCAAAAGGCCTAAGAAAGGGTGGGCCGAATCAGGCCCAACTTTCTGCTGGAGGCTCCCACCGCGTTCCCTACGCTGGTTCCGGATGGTACTGCCCCGAAAGTTCCCCCTGAGATCTGCCCTTGGAGGGTTATATAAGGAGGAGGAGAGCCCCCCATTCAAACACACCACTGGCTCAGATATACTTTGCTCTCTACTGACGCAAGTAACAAGAGAGAGGCCAGAGGCCTCACACCGCTGGGTAAGAATGGACCCTATGCACTTACGACTCTTTGCAATGTTTGACAGTTTCCTCATCCCTCCGCTCGCAAACATTGGACATCATCATCTTCGCTTCCAAAGAAGAGGAGGCTGCTTCTTCGCCCTCCATGGCTGGCATCTCATCATCATGTCCGCCGTTTCCGCGGTGTTCACAGCTGGCGTTTCACCAATGGAGCACCGCGGGCAGCAACTTGCCTCCCGATGCCGACGCCACTCGAGGAGCCTCCTCATCGCCTTCTGGTCTTTTGGCTCCGCCGTCCGAGGTGCATAGACTTCGGCATCGGGGTCATCCCCAACAGCAGCGACATCCTCCGAAAGTTCCTCAGCACTCTGCTCTGGATATGTACCTCTATGGATGCTAGCTTCTTTCTAGTAAAGTAAGTTAGCATCTGTGATTCCTATCTTGCATATTATTTATAATTGAGTGAGATCAGTTCTCTTACTCGCGGGTTCGTCGATCTATATTTATACAGAGTGCCGTAGTTTGTTACAGGATATCAGACGTAGTCAGGCTGCGGTAGTAATCAGTAGCGTAGACGTGGTGTCTAAGCTAAGGGTTACCTTCATTTGCCTTATATCCCATGGTTTGTAGAGGTAGGCCGCAGGTGGTGACAGCCTTGTTGGTCCTTCGTAATCCTCCATGTTCGGATATAGCGTAGAGCCGTTGGGCGCAGTCTCCTAACCATTTTAGGGGTAAGCCGGTGCCCGAAGCGAGTATTCTGCCCAAGAGATCGACCTTTAACTCATCTCTAGTACTAACTAAGGATTCCTCTCTATCCTTGCCACTTATATTGGTGTGTCCTTGGACCGATTAAGTAGAAGTTAGTGCACACACGTTCCCTTGGATTCGAAAACCCTTGGAATACTCTCCGGTGAAAGCTACGATGGTATCCGTGCACTTGCGGATTTATTCACAATTGTTAAAAATACCATCAAGCATTTCTAGTGACGTTGCCCGGGTCTAATAATCCTGGTGATGACGCTAAGAAATGTCAACACCCCGTAGTTCCCCATTTGGTTTACTATCCTAAATTGAAAATGCCAAAATTTACACTACCCATAACCCGATCTGAAATTTCAGTGAGTTTGGTTAAAGTTATAGTCCCATAGATCGAGTTTCGTTGCTCAATCTTTGTGTTCCCCTTCATTTTCCACCTCTGATCTACTTTTTCCATTTGTTCCCCATCAAGATCTGTGTTTTCCCTTTCGTTCTTGTGTTATTGGACAAGTCGTCTTTCATCTTGTAGTCATTTTCCGCTCAAATTTGCAATTGGAGCACAACACACTAAAACATACATAAGTATTACATTTGAACTCCGTTTGGGTTGTTCTTGTGCTCGTTGGAAAGCTTACTTGAAGGAATACCAAAATAATCTATGCTAGAGTTGTTAATATTGAATTTGTATTGTGATTTTGTCATGATACTCTGCTCAATCTAAAAATTGTCTAAATAGCCAACACTAATTTGTCTACAATCTGGTGTGCTGATCTCAATAGCAAAAGAAGGAAAAAAAGATAAGAAAGAAAAAGAACAAAATAAAGGGTTTAAATGTTGAGATCGCCACATTGATTGGCTTTGCTTGACGTTGATCAGTTTCACATGTAGTCATCATTTGTGCAATATCTTGTAATCTTTCATTTATATGAGCAATCAGCTAGCGTCTCTCCATAACTTGTGTAGCACTGAGATTTTTCTTCAATCAAAACTTCAGTTTAGCTTATTTTCTTGGCTGCAACAAGTTTTTCCATCTTTATATGTGAGTTTCTAAACACTTCCCTCATATTCATTTATTTTTTAGTTCAGCATCTAGACATTGCTCTTTTGGCTGGATTCTAACTTAACTTTATATTAGCTTGAAGTTATAGATTGTATCACCATATACATAACCTTCCAAGCTCCACAAATAAGCCTATGTTTAGGATGCACTATGACTTTAATTTCGCTTGATCTATCACTTTTATCGTATCTACTGCCACCAAGGTGAGTGCAGCTCTCAATTCAACAAGGACACATAAGAACTTTGGTGGTAAGAGAACGTGAGATTGACTGTTTCCACAAAGCCACATAACTTGAATTGGTCTCTTTTCTCATGCTAACTGTGGCATGTGAATATGGAGCACAACCACCAAGCTATGTCACACAAGAGAAACTACAGAAGCTAGTGCAAGGCTTCAATGCCCAACTCAATGAGAACATGGTTGCAGTCCAACCGAATATGGTTGTTGAAGTTGTGAAGGCATTGAAGGCACAAGGTGCTGCAGGTTCTCATGAAGAAGAGCTAGATAAAATTTCTATCATGGAAATTTTATCTAGCTCTTCTTCATGAGAACCTGCAATTGCAATGAGCTTGAGTAACTTGTGTGTCACACTACCTCCATATCCATATATCATACTTACCCCTATTTGTGCAATTGAATATCCAATCAAGAAAATGATCATAAACTTATCTATTCTATAATCGCCGCCTTCCCTGCGGAAATATAAATATGACACCTGAGATTACTCACGGGTAAAATGCTATAACGGCATTCCGTGCGCTTGCAGATTTATCTGTGACCGTAACGAAAACCAATAGTCCCTAGTAGTTCTCTTCTTTCTATCATCTTGCCTATATCTACTTTCAGAATCTGAGTAAAACTTGTATGTCACACTACCTCTATCCGTATATTATACTTATTACCCCTGTTTGTATATTGGATATTCAATCAAGAACTAATCATTAACTTAGCTATTCAATAACTGCCGCCTCCCTACGGAAATATAAATACCACACCTGGATTACTCACGGGGAAAATGCTACGATGGTATATCCGTGCACTTGCGGATTTATCTATGACCGTAAGAAATACCAACAACTGCCGAAGGCCAATAGAATCCTTCTCTGAATACCTTATTTATTTTTGGAACAAAAAATATAACCTTCGCTTTGTTCTTTTTCTTTGGTGGTATCATCGTGAGCTTTTATTTCGTGCGAAAACCATAGGGGCGCGAGAAAAGGAACTCAAGCTCAACTTATTAACCTTAGAGTGATAAAGTGAGAGGGAGAGCAAGCCAAGTGAGCAGTGAGCAAATGGGCAAAAGTCCTCTCCTCCAAGCCCTAGGGCTTTATTTATAGGGACGAGTAGGTGGCAGTTTCTATTTATTCCATTGGTTGGGTCGAGTATTACAAGAAGGTCCATGGGATTTACAAAGGAGTCCCTAGAACTTATAAACAGGTCCTTGGATGATGCAACTAACTCCCTAGACCTCACAAACAAGCCCTTAGACCCCTAACTTGGCCTTAGGTGATGGCCTAAGGCGCACCCGCAACAGTAGCTCCTTAGCTATTCAGTCTTATCTATCTCAACGAGGCATTTCCACAATCCGGACCCCGGTTGCAAGGAATGTCCATTGCAACCTAGACATGTGCGCCTCACTAAAAACTCCATCCCAAAATGCTAGTGGGAGAAAAGGGCATGGAGAAAAGAACACGTACATGCTTCAACTTACACAAGTGCCAAATTTAGATCCTACAAAGCTTCGATTTTGCGGGCAGCTTCGTTCTTGAGCTTCAATCAACGAGCAGCTCCTTTTCCAAGCTTCGGACCGTAGGCTTTGCTTCAAGAGCCGATGTACTAGGAGTAGCCGTGGCCAAAGGTTGCCGCAACATCTTCAAGTCTTATCTCACAAGCACCGGACAAGCCTCCATCGTCTAAGATGAACTGGTCCTCCAGTACACCCCCAGCCCCTCTTGGCTGGTGTTTGTGAGATAAGCTTTGCACGTAGTGGAAGTAGTCGACATAGATGATGTAGAAGTTGAAGTAGTTGTTGCAGTGGATGAAGGTGATGTAGTTGTCAAGCACTCGAGCCATTGAAGGTGATGATGAGCTGGTGAGCCCCTCGAGTCGAAGTAGCGGCCGGGGTGACATCGGAGGTGAAGCTGAAGGTCCCGGCGAGCCCCTCGAGCCGAGGTAGCGGCGGGGGCGACATCAGAGGTGAAGCCGAAGGTTCCAGAGAGTCCCTCGAGCTGACGTAGCGGTGAGGGCGAAGTCCTTTATGATGCCAAAGGTCACGACGAGCCCCTTAAGCCGGAGTCGTGGTGAGGGCGAAGTCCTTGACGATGCCGAAGGTGGCGATGAGTCAAAGTTGGGGCTGAGGATGTCGACATTGAGCCCCTCGAGCCCATGTGGTTGTGACCTCTTGTCAACTCAGTCTGGGAGCAGCCCTTCTCTCCACAAGTCTGCAGCCCCTTGGCCTGGAAACATAGGTTCTAATCTGGAACATTAAGGTCCCTTTTGAGACTAAGGATAGAATAAATTTAATTGACATCGGATCGAGATAACCGTAGACCGCCTCTTGACGAGAAGGATAGTGCTGAATCAGTGCATCACCCTCGTCAAGCTCATAACCTTCTCTCGGCGATAGGCGCTTTATCACATTCACAACAGGAAGATTATAGGTCCACTCTGGAGGAGATAGACCAGACGAAGGTTGGACGAGCTTCGCAGCTATTGTTTCATGAGAAGGTTAGTGTCGAATCGGGCCATTGCCCCGATCACCCGCATAACCTTCTCTTGGAAAGAGATGCCGTATCGCGCTTACAACTGGAAGTTTATGGATTCCTGACCACCGTATGGGCTGAACTTGAGACAATGCCTCAAATGAAGGTTAAGGAAACTTAGTTTCTTCATGAGAAGATTACTACTGAACCATCTTGTTGCCCTCAACAAACTCATAACCTTCTCCTAGTGAAAGATGCCGTGCTAGGTCCTTATAGCTGAATCAGAGATAGTACAAGTGATGAGTGTTGATGGTACTTAAGTTCCAAAATCAACCGTCAACTCCTGCACTTTTTAATATTAGAATAATCACCAAACATAGCTATAGGGTTTTTATTCTAACCAACTCCACAAATTTTGGTGAATCGTGATATGCAGGTACCCATGAACGGAAACCAAAGAAAATCACGAATGACACACACAAGAAATGCACAGAAGATCGTCCACTGTGGATCGAAGGGCCCACAACTCAGACCAAACCGCCTTAGTAGGGCACAAATCACCGAATAAAGGAAAACCATACCTCTTACTTGCATATTCTTATCACTAACCTCGTTTCACAGTTATTTTAGCTTTCTAACCATTTCAGGGATGCAAGTCCGGAATAAGAAGAAAACACATAGAAGACGCAACAAAAGAACACAGAAGATCCTATTCTGTGTCACACTTATAAAGAGGGCCCACATGGTAGACCAAATGGGCGCGCCAAGGCACGAATCACTAAGGATCATCACCAGGGCCCATGTGTCAGCCAGCCAAACGAAGGTGCAGCTGGGGGAGAAACATCTGGGTTTGGCTGACCCCCAGGTTCGGCCGAACCTAGACGGGTTCCCGGCTGCCTGAGATTTGGCGGGATGTTTGATCTTATCCTCCTGATCACGGTGGCTAAGGTTTCCTTATGGAGGGATGGCGGGAACCAACCTTGGAGACTATAAAAGGAGGCCTCCGCCCCCCCCCCCTCCTCATTCAGACACACCACCATTTGGATCAACACCTTTAGTTGAAGATGAAGTGCTCAACTCCAAGGTGAAGCGTTGCTTTGGCTAGTGCTTAGAATAGGGAGAGTGAGAGAGAGGGAGTAGCTTGGAGGACTGCTGAGTTCCTTAGCACTCCGCTCTAGATAGTACCTCTACGGATGCTGGCTTCCTTTTAGTAAAGTAAGTTAGCATTTGTGATTCCTATCTTGCATAGTATTTACACTTGAGTGAGATCAGTTCTCTTACTTGCGGGTTGGTCGCTCTATATTTATACAGAGTGCCGTAGTTTGCTACGGGATATCAGACGTAGTCAGATTGCGGTAGTAATCAGTAGCGTAGACGTGGTGTCTAAGCTAAGGGTTACCTTTGTTTGCCTTATATCCCATGGTTTTAGAGGTAGGCCGTAGGTAGTGACAGCCCTGTTGGTCCTTTGTAATCCTCCATGTTCAGATATAACGTAGAGCCGTTGGCCGGAGTCTTCTAACTATTTCAGGGGTAAGCCAGTGCCTGAAGCGAGTATTCTGCTTGAGAGATCGACCTTTAACTCATCTCTAGTACTACATCAGGAATCCTCTCTATCCTCGCCACTTATCTTGGTGTGTCCTTGGACCGATTAAGTAGAAGTTAGTGCACACATATTCCCTTGGATTCGATAACCCTTGGAATACTCTCGGGTGAAAGCTACGACGGTATCCATGCGCTTGCGGATTTATTCGCAGTTGTTAAAATACCAACAAGCATTTCTGGTGACGTTGCCTAGGACTAACAATCCTGGTGATGATGCTAAGAAAGGTCAATAGTAGTCGATGAATTAAACGTGGTGTTTAGGCCTTAGATTACCTTTGTTTACTGCGAGCCCCCACAGTGTTGAAGGGTAGGCGGCAGGTGGTGACAACCCTGTCCGTCCGCTACATGTTTAGCGTACTTTGTGAAATCCCTCACGTTTGGGGTCGGAGTAGAGCTAATGGCCGGAGGTCTCTAACAGTCAGAGTCAAACCGGTGCCCGAAGTAAAGGAGTAAAAGCTGGAGTTTTTCTTTCCTTGACCCTTTCCCTTAGGCAAAACACACTACCCAAGGTCGTTCTACCTCTTGTTCTCTAAGGTAAACTAGCAATAAGACCGTTACACCTCTATTCCCCGTGAAAATATGATACCCTGAATACTCTCTGGCTGAAGTGCTACAACGGTATATTCGTGTGCTTGCGGATTTATTCATAATTTTTAAGAAATACCAACAAGCATTTCTGGCGCCGTTGCCAGGGAACGGTTGCTGTAGTTGTTTTCGAACCTAGTTTGTCCATGTACCCTTTGTTTTATCTTTCTCTTTATTTTATCCTTTTTTTACCATTGAGGATGCTTCTATCCAAAAAATTTCTGCTCCCAAGGGCGAGTTCTTAGAGCGACCCAATCATCCAAGCCCATCACAGCTTCTGCTACGAACTCCGTCCTGGCTTCATTGCCATGGTTCCGGAACAACCCTTCTCAGGTTTCGATGATGAAAAACCCTTACCACGACCTGCGAGAGTTCGAGCAATTGTGCTCATGCCTAACCATCTTAGGCATGGCACAAGACACACTTCGGTGGAAGTTGTTTTCTTTCTCCCTTGATGAGAGAGCGAAGCAATCATACACCCATAATGTAGGAAAGGTAAATGAAGAATGGGATGAACTAAGAGACAGGTTCTGTCTTGCGTTCTTCCCTATTTCTCGCATCGCTTCTCTACGAAAAGAGATCCTCAACTTTCGTTAGGATGAGAAGGAGACCTTAGGTGCAATCTGAGCTCATGCTGGCCCGGACTCATGCTGGCCCGGACTTGTCTATCCCTAACCTTGTGTTGCTTCAACACTTTGGTTAGGGCTTAGCAAGGAATCTGGCCTATAGCTTGACATCACCGCTGGGGGGCTTTCACACACAAAACCACGGACAAATACCTCCTTCACTGAGCCTGTCCCAGCTGATGAACCACCAAGCAAAGTGGATGTCTCGTTGGTCGATTGTACACCTTTACTACTAACCTACCCTGAACCAACCTCCGATTCTTCCCCCGAACCTGGAATAATGGAGGAAGAAGAAATTCAACCTCCAGAATTCTTATTCAATACCGAGGAGGACATTGTTCAAACTTTAGGAAACACCTCTATTTATTCCCATGAAAAGAGACCCCCAGTTCCGTTGGACCGTCTAGATCCTCTCGATAAGGCTTCCCTTAAAGAGACCATCGAAGGGTTAACCTCTATCATGAGCAGCGAATGGCTACAGGAAGGGGAGCTTTCTCCCAAAATAATTCAAATTCAAGCCCCCTCCTTAACCATTCAATGCTTCACTCAAGGAATTGAAGTCACAGCTCTCTATAAACCTACAGCTGGAGCAAACATCATTTCCGCCTCCTTTGCACTTGACCATTTAGGAGAAAACCTATGTTTCCAACCACAAAAACCTTCCGGATTTTACCACGTTCCATCATAGAAGGAATAGGGGTTATACATGGCATGCCAGTTTGGCATGAAAAAGTTGAGATTACCCTTGATTTTCATGTCTTCAAGGTCCATGAATTCGACATGTTAATAGGGCATCTCGTCGAGAAGCTATTCCTAGATGTCTCCACACTAGGAACTCTTGACGTAACTCTTGGGGGTAGGAGTTACACTTTACCTATCACTCGGTCAAAGAATTCTTTGGTTGAGCCCAATCCCCAAGAGGAGCCGGTTGAGGAAGTGTTGGCCATCTATCCCGTTGAAACTCCTGAGACGTCCTTAGAAACTATTGTTGAACTCTTTATCCATGAGGCAGACGATCTAGGAGAAACCCTGGAGTTACCCACACACGAAAGGCCAACACGACCACCAATCGAGCTAAAACCCCTTCCTTCAGGCCTTCGCTATGCTTTCTTGAATGGTGACACAGAAACTCCTGTCATCATTAGCAACAAACTTTCTGATGAGGAGACAACCAAGCTGATAGCCGTTCTAGAGAAACATAGGCCTATTTTTGGTTACTCGCTCCAAGACCTCAAAGGAATCAGTCGTACCCTTTGCACCCATCACATCCCATTAGATCCAGCTAGCACACCTTCTAGGGAACCTCAGTGTTGGCTGAATAATGCGATGAGGGAAGTCATCAACGCAGAGGTCCTTAAGCTCTTGTAGGCCGGGATAATCTATCCAGTGCCACACATCGAGTGGGTAAGCCCGTCCAGGTTGTCCCAAAAAAGGAGGGATGATGGTTGTTAAAAATAATAAAAATAAACTTATCCCTCAACGAACCATCACGGGGTGGAGGATGTGCATTGATTACGGAAAACTCAACTCGGCAACTAAGAAAGATCACTTCCCATTGCCCTTCATTGCTGAAATGTTAGAGCGATTGGCCAAGCACTCTTTCTTCTATTTCCTTGATGGGTATTTAGGTTATCATCAAATTCCTATCCACCCCGATGATCACAGCAAGACCACGTCCACATGCCTGTCTGGAACCTATGCTTATCGTAGAATATCGTTCGGGCTTTGTAACACTCCTGCATCTTTTCAACGGTGCATGATGTCTATCTTCTGTGACATGATCGAGGAAATAATGGAAGTTTTCATGGACGACTTCTCCGTCTATGGGGAAACCTTTGATCTTTGTCTTGAGAATTTAGACAGAGTCTTGCAAAGGTGCCAAGAAAAGGACCTTGTGCTAAACAGGGAAAAGTGGCACTTTATGGTTCGCGAAGGCATCATTCTTGGGCACCTTGTGATTGAAATGGGGTTTGAGGTGGATAGAGCAAAGATTGATGTCATAGAGCAGCTCCCACCTCCAGTAAATGTTAAAGGCATCCGTAGCTTTATGGGTCATGTGGGGTTCTATCGGCGTTTTATTAAGGACTTCTCACAGATCGCTAGGCCTCTCAAGAACCTCTTAGCTAAGGATGCGCTTTTTGAATTTACTGATGAATGTTTAAAAGCTTTTCATATCTTAAAAGAAGCTCTCATCAGCTCCAATCATTCAACCCCCTGATTGGAATCCGCCGTTTGAAATAATGTGTGATTCTAGTAACTATGCTGTTGGGGCGGTCCTTGGCCAAACCAAAGATAAGAAGCACCGTGCCATTGCTTATGCTATCAAAACTCTGACAGGAGCTCAATTAAATTATGCAACCACTAAAAAAGAACTCATGGCTGTCCTTTTTGCTATTGACAAGTTTAGATCTTACCTGGTTGGAGCAAAAGTTATTGTTTATACTGACCATGCAGCTCTAAAATATTTGCTCACCAAGAAAGATGCTAAACCTCGTCTGATAAGGTGGATTCTCTCACTCCAAGAGTTTGATCTTGAAATTAAAGATAAGAAAGGAGTAGAGAACACTGTCGCCGATCATTTGTTGCGTATGCAAGTCACTAACATGCAGGAACCTCCAATAAATGACTTCCTACATGACGACATGCTACTGAAGGTAACGAACTCAAACCTTACCAGCTCCCATGGGGGCCACTTTGGAACATTCCATACTCAAGCAAAAATCTAGCATAGTTGTTTCTTCTAGCCAACGATGTACGAAGACACCAGAGAATTCATTCGAAGATGTCGAAGATGCCAAATGCATGGTGGCATTATAGCTCGCAACACCGTGCCCCTCACCTACAATCTCCAAGTCGAGTTGTTCGAAGTCTGGGGCATGTACTTCATGGGACCATTTCAAAAATCTCATGACTGCGAGTACATCCTGGTAGTTGTGGATTACGTATCCAAGTGGGTGGAGGCACTACCCTGCAGAGCCTCTGACACCAAGCACGCACGCAAGATGTTCCATGAGATTATCTTCCCTCGCTTTGGAACACCCATAATGGTCATAAGTGATGGAGGGTCTCATTTGATCGATAAGACCTTCTAGCACTTCTTGAAAGAGCTCGGTGAGCAGCATAAAATTGCAACTCCATACCACCCTCAAACTAGTGGTCAAGTAGGGACTTCAAATAAACAAATCAAAAATATTCTGCAAAAGACGGTCAATGAGATGAGAAAAGGCTTGAAGAACAAGCTGCCTGATGCACTATGGGCTTACAGGACAACATACAAAACTCCCATCGGCATGTCACCTTACCAGCTCGTCTATGGAAAAACATGTCATCTACCAGTCGAGCTAGAAAATAAGGCCCATTGGGCCATCCGGCAATGGAACATAGATATCAAGCTGGCCGGAAGAAATAGAAAAACCCAGTTTGCAGAATTGGAGGAATGGAGGGAAAAATCCTACCACAGTGCCAAGATCTACAAGGATAGAACCAAAAGGTGACACGACAAGAGGATCAAGCCCAAAGACTTCAAGACTGGAGACAAGGTATTAATGTTTAATTCCAGGGTTAAGCTCTTTGGAAAAGGAAAACTTCACAGCAAATGGAAAGGACCGTATGATGAGGACATCACTCCTTTGGATACAAACAGCACATCTCACATGGATATTCAAGGACCAATCACTAGAGCTCGTGCACGTCGCTTAAATCGAGAGGTGAGCTCGTTCCTATGTACATTTAGTAATTATGAGAATAGTATGCTACCTAATGATGTTATTGTACTTAGGAATAAAGGAGAGGACCAGAAAGTATTTGGAGGAAGACTTGGAGGAGAAGAAGATAAAACAGGGCGTCCAAGTCAAGCTGGAGGCCCACAACACCCCGAATTCGAGTTTGCCTCGGAGTCCAGGAGCAGCGTGCACTAAAATGGATGCCCATGTCGCATATGGAGTCCAAATTCGACATTCTACATATGTATGGAAAGATAAGGAGATAATATTTCCAATGCCATCGGTTCCATGTAATTATCAGGACCAAGTCAACGGGAATATTCGAAACAAGTGGACGTCCAGAATCTGTCAGGATGCGGCGCCGCTGTCTTTTGGGCCGTTGGCCTGTGTATTGTATTGAAGCTCATTAGGGGTGTGTCCAGGGGTATTGCATGCCCCTAAACACTTTATATTCAGTAGAGCCGCCGAAGTTAGGGTTTGGGTTTTGCTTAGATTATTCTATCCAGAACAGTTTTGTGGCAGAACCGCCCGAATTAATCCGGCTTAAGTGCACTAACCATCACCATAGAGGCAATCCAGGCTAACACGCACTTAAAACGGAGTAAAACAACAGTCTGTCGGGTAATATCCCGATGCAACCACTGGAACTTCGATCGAAAAAATGCATACATACAACCCACATGAAGGTGAGCCCAGAGATTACAAAAATCCATAATTTTTACATCATAGAGTTCCACATGAATTATTATTACAGACCAAGTTTGAATTCATGCATAGACAAGTACTTTCAGAGTTTAATAGTGCAGTGGAAAATAAACGATAGTTCTAACGACGATACAAGATATCATGATGAAGCCCGTACATGACATCATGCAACATTATCACCGTTGGCCGGGGACGGATCCCATTCCACCGACCAACCAGGAGGAAGCGTACACGGCCAAGTCAAACTAGCAGCCATACCCTCAAAGGTCTCGCCTGAAAACAAAACCACAAGTAAGGCTGAGTATACTAATACTCAGCAAGGCTTACCCGACTAGTGATATATACTTAGCCGACTCCTAAACATGCAAGGCTTTTGGTTGAGGGTAGTTTTTGCCAAAAAGCATCTAAGAATGAGTCCTTGCTTTCAAGTTTTAGCATCAAGTTCTAGTCGATTAACCATTCTAGGTAAGAAACTATCCAAATCACACATGGTGGAGAAATAATTAACTGAGCATCCAACCAGATTATTCATCATCATTGTTCCTCTTCTTACTCTATGTGGTAATAGGGTTAAGCAGTCTCAATGGCCGTGAGAAACGGACGATTCGAATCGAATTTCTTAACCTTGCAAGGGAAACCTAAACACACGTCACGTGGTTACTCCTAGAGTCACACGTGCAAGTTTTCCCCTTTATTCCTGTTTCATGGATCAGGGCCACCGTCCTCGAGTACAGAGGTCCATGAACAACGGTACGGCGTCGGGCCGTGGCTGCTCTTGCACTCACCATGTGCCCATGGGAACAACGTCAAGACGGTTGGAGGTATGTCCACGCACCGGTTCAATCAGGTACTTAAGCTTACCGATTACCATATTCTCGGCACGTGGTTAGTACGTTCAAAAACTTAACCACCACTACCGCACGCCACGACCTTAGCATTTTTTCTAAACAGACGGGGCCTCAAACATCAATAAGAATATCGTAACATAGCCCCGTCCGTCGACCTTATGATTCCAACATAAGTAAAACAAGTAACTCCTATATCTCGCGAGTGGCAGGAAACCACTCGGCTTTTACCGGAGTCCTATTAGCATGGCAATCTAGCAACCAACACAAACTAGTGTTCATATCATAGGTACTAGGATCATGCAACTAGGGTTTCAATCAACTCCTACAAACTTAATGCTCAATACCATATATATATAAATAACATTCCATAAGTTTAAAAGTAGGCGTACCTCCAAACTTTGGTTCGGGTCTTCAGCAACTTCAGTTAGATTGACTTGAGCTTCATGCTGCTTACTCTCGGACTCTGGCACCAGCTCGTATGTTCGGTCGGCGAGAGTCGTCGATTCTATATGGATGCACATGTATGAGTGGTTTTAATGGTTCAAGATAAATAACTATTTCACTAAAAGTAGTCATTCAACAAAACTCAAATTAAGTTGTAAAGCACTTCACTTTCATCTCCTTGGGTAGTCTTTTATAGAGTACTTATCTGGGTTAACTACTTCATTAAGTATGTGAGTGGTTTTGTCATTTCATTAATGGCCGTTTTCAACAGTGACCATGGATTGAACAAAACTACTCGCAGAGGTAGTTTCTAGGGTTGAGATTTTGATGCAGAGCACATTACTTAGGTTCAATCCTACTGTAAAAGTTTTAGCCATTTTTATTTAGTAGATTAATCATGAAAAATATGGTAAACAGCTACGACTAGGATCGAGATTTATTTATACAGAACAAACCATGGAAGAACTAGTGCTCAACATTTTACTGAGTACTCATAAACTTATGGTGAGTCTACTGTAAAGTTTTCAGGTTTTATTGTGCAAGGTACAAGAAATAGAAAATAAGTCAAGATACATCTACATAAATCAAGATTTGTTTCTATAGCTAGTTCCACAAGGTTTCTGTGTCTCAAACTTGTCCAACATGATAATCTACTCAAAAGTAGTCTCTGATTAAAGTTTTATATTTTTCTAAGCACTAGAACTAGTTACTTGATTTAATGTAGTTT
The DNA here is from genome assembly GCA_032594955.1 of Panicum miliaceum. Taxonomy (NCBI): domain Eukaryota; kingdom Viridiplantae; phylum Streptophyta; class Magnoliopsida; order Poales; family Poaceae; genus Panicum; species Panicum miliaceum. The sequence continues at coordinate 24,866,742 of CM064072.1, read as the reverse complement.
TTCTTAACTAAAAACATATGAGTAAGTTACATAGAAGTAAAAGGTTCGAAACATTGCCCATGGCTCTTATGCATCTAGGTCACTCTACTGTAAAAGTTTCAACCCTAAAATATATGTAAAACAGCATGAACAAACAACTCTAGCAAAATAGCACATCAAACAAGATACCACAAAAATACTCGTGGAGACATGTTCTGGCCTTGAAATTTTTACACAAGTTTTAATAAGCAGAGACTAGTTTACCATCCAAAAATCATCCATAGTACTGTCATAGACCAAGAGATGCATTTATGGGCCATTTGAAACAAGATTCATCTTAGCCTAGGTTATAGCTTGTAACTGGTCATCCTACAATGCCAAAGTAGTCGGGCTCATCAAGAGGGTTACAACAAATTTTAGTTTGCATTTTTCTGAGTTTTTTATGATTTTAAATTGATTTTACAAGAGACAGCCTTTTAAAAACAAAAGTATTCGGGTTCTCGCATATAGGTCCCTGAATCTCGCAGAAAGGACCATAAAAAGATCTTGGTGATTGCAATGTAGTCCCTGGGCGGGGCAGGGGTGTGGGAAAGTTTGGGGAGGACCAGCAGGTCGAGGGCGACCCGTTTAGAGCCTCGGTTTGGGCGGAGGAGGAGCGGAAAGTGGGGCTCGACGGCGAGGTCATGTTGCGGCGTTAATGGCGGGGTGGTGGTGGTTCTCGGGCGTGTATGAGCAGGGGCGCAGTGCAGCCCTTTATAGGCGCACAGTGGGAGGAGGAGGAGCTGGGCGTGACACAACAGAGGGAGGCGCAGCCGGGTCTTGGCCGCGGCAAGGGCGCGGCGTTGCCGGCGCGTCGTGGCTCGGCCGGCGGGAATCGACGGCCGTGTGGCGCGCGCGCATCGGGCATGGGTGGATTCGGGGTAGGGGAGGGCGATTTGGTCGCGGACCGGTCGGGGCCTGTCGGGGCGCTGTCCTTTGGCTCGGCTCGCCGGCGCAGGGATGCCCTGCCGCGTGGCGGTGCTTCCCTGCTGGCTGGAATATTACAAGGGAGGGGAGAGAAGGCAGAGGGAGGGAGAGAGAAAAGGGCCGGGATTCAAATTAAATTTTCTTAAAATTTCAAACCAGAACTTGAAAAACCTTAAACACAAAAGTTGTAGGGAATTTAAAAATCTACAACTTTTGTTTTAGCCAAAAGTTCATTAGAGCCTCGGTTTGAAAGTTATTTTAAATTCAAGACTACTAGGATTTGAATTACTAGTCATTTCTTGTGTTAAATTTTAAATTTGCAAATGGGGTTTGCAGTACACGTTGCAAGTTACTAAAATATGAGTATGTTTATGTACTACATTTTTCATGAAATGTGAAGCATGAAAAGGTTATAATCACAAAATAACAGCACTCACATACCAGCATACATACACATGCACATGCACACACATATTTAAATGCATTGTTTTAATGATTCTAGGTTATTATGCATGATGCTATGTTTAGATTTTTTTGTTTAGGATTTTAGACACCTAGGGTGTTACAAGTTTCGCCGTCATCGGTTTGTGAAACCCCAACTTAATGAGATTAATCATTCATCTGCAATTTGGTTGCATTCTTTCTCGTTCTTGTTTGTGTTCTTCGATTTGCAGGCAAGGATTAGCCTTCGTTGCGAGGTCCCGGGCAATGCACGATTGATAACCAAGAGACGACATGGTGCTTTGATTGCAGGCTTGGTTCTTGTTGGTCGGAAGCCGGATCACTTGTGTCGGGTTGTTGACATATCGATAGTTATCCTCCTCACGGAAGATCGGGCACCCTCACGTTCCCATTACCGTACACTGTCATCAACAGGTATTCACATGAAGCAATCTCACTCCAGGATGATGACATTAAGATCTTCAAGGTAAACGGTCAATGCCTAAAAGTTTTCCGTGCACCTTTCAATTCAAACAAAGAAGTAGATGTCATAAGTTTGATAGATTTCCATGCTCTAAGTCTTTTACACCACAACAAAAAGAGCCCAAACCCACTATTTCGCGAACACCTTATTACCTCTGATCCATGAGAGAAAGGAGAGGCCTAGAAGGGCCCAAAGGGGTCGGCCGAACCACCCTGGAACCATTGACCTCCATATTTTGAATTCAAGCCTGGCCAACGACTCTTTACACTTTCCTTTTTGTGCCACTCCATTTCTCAGAAAGAAAAATAACAATTTGGGCTCTCTCCTCTTTAAAAATGCCTCCTCCTCTCTTGTTTCTTCCTCACCTCAACATCTTGATTCTTCATCTCCTCTCCTCCTCAAAACTTTTGCAATCACTATGGCTGGCAAGGCTCTCATCCCATTCATTGGCTCCGTCTCCACCTTCAACCTCGAGGGAGATCCTACGCCAGAAAACCTCGCCTTGACCAATGCCTACACTGACAAAGAGGTGGAGGCCATGATGAAGACGCCCCTAGCAATCCTGACTGCGCTAGGGCCGAAGGAGGTGGCGAGGGAGGCCGACAAGGGGTCGGCAAACCCCCTGGTTTGGCCGAACCAAGGGGGAGGCCCCTCGGCTGCCCACTCTGCTCCGTGCTCCACTAAATCATCCAGTACTCGGAGGGGTAAGGGTGGCCGTGCCTGCACAACCCAGAGGCCTACCATGGGGGAGTTGAGGCACAAAGATATTGCCGTTCGTCTCTTCACCGACGTCGGGCCGCAAATGCCCGTGGAGGAAGGAGAGCGTTATTCCTATTATGTAAAAACAAAGAGTGGCAATATTGTTAGCCACAACTACACCTCGACACCCATGTACAGGCCCGCTAGTCCTAAGCTGCAGGAGTGCTTTCGTATAGTAGGGATCCGTACTTCTGAGGGTGGGTACAGGAAGGGTTTAATGCTGAGGCTATCTCCGAAAGACGAAGGAGAGGCCAATTTTGTTGCCTCCTCACCTAGGGCCAGCAAAAGGGTCAAGAGGCACCTCATGCCTCCTCCTATCATGCTGCTGGGTATTTTAACGATCGCGAATAAATCCGCAAGCGCACAGATACCATTGTAGCTTTCACCCAAGAGTATTCTAGGGGATCGTATCCAGTGAGGAACGTGAGTATATTATCTAAGGTTTTAGTTCATCCAAGGACACCACTCTCCGGAAGAGGTAAGAGCTAGAGAGGATTTCTAAGGCTAAAGTCTAAGATAAGATAGAACTATCCTAATTGTTTACTTCGGGCTACTGACTCTGCCTAGATAAGACCGAGACGCCCTAGTAATACGGCACTGTGATATAACCGAACGGGGAGGGTTACGCTGAGTAAATAGGGCTGTCACCACCTGTAACCTACCTCATTAAACCGTGGGATATATGACAACCAACAGGTAAAGTCTAGCCCAGACACCACATCTACACCGTCCTTTACTAACTCTGGAGGCGTACAAGAACATCCATCTCTATCAACAGTCTTACTCTAGAGCACCCACTAAACTAGTGAACTATTGATCCAGTAAACAACTAGAGGACTAGAACTATTACTTAACTAAGAGACCAAAGCACAAAGGAATCACGAACACTTACTATTGCTGATAAGCATCCGTCGAGATACAAGCTTGAGAATAGCGCCGGGGGCCGACCAGCACCTCCCCGACTTCCCCTCACTCTCTCTCTATTTTCTAATCACTACCTAGGCAGCACTAAGCCTCTAAGGAGCCCTTGAGCCCAAATGTGAGAGTGAAACTACAAGAAAGAAGAGTGAATGATGTGTCTCATTTAGGAGCCCGTCCTCTCATATTAATAGGTGTGTCTAAGGGGTGCTTCGGCCGGTTATTCAGGTGGGCGCAGGCAGAACCGACCTCTAGACGTCACCAGGAGTCAACACGTGGAAGCTGGAGGCGAGGGGGCCCAGTGGCAGTTCGGCCGACCTAGTGGTTCAGCCGACCCCTGGCGACCGCCTTTGGCCAGGAGGTTGGTATGTGGGCACTTACGTCGGTTCTGGGTGACTTGGCGCAATCCTATGTCGGTTGCATGCTTGGTCGGCCCTTTAATCCATGTGATGCTTAATGGCGCGTTCTGATTGGTTGGAGAGGTGTTGCCTTTGATTGAGAGTGTGTTTAGGCTGTCATGTGGGTTCTTTGATCCTCGTGCTTGCTCATGATTGGTTGGTGTTTTGTGCCTTGGATTCAAAGGTGTGTTTTCCCTCCATTTCTGCTCAAATTCCTGCATAGCTATATTTTCCAGGGGACATGTGGAATTAACATTATTTTTAATAAATATGCATGCAATAAATGCTAGCTCTCATGGTCTTCTAATCAAATTGACGGGCGAAATCGGTCCATAACGAGTGTCAACACACGCGTCCCGGAGGTCAATACGAGAGTAGCAAGGAGAAGGTCCTCAAAGGACCTAAGGTCATTCAGCTCCTAAAAACAATCATAGAAATGCGCAAGGAGCATAAGAAATTGAGTGACCAAGTGGCGGAACTTAGCCTGGGGTTGCTGCCCTCAGGGATGAGAACGACACTCTCCGTCGTGGCCTTTGCTCCAAGATGCAACGCTTGGCAAAGGATGTTGAGAAGGGCAACAAGTAGTTCGTTTCATCACCCTTCCTAGTTATCTTTTGGGCACATGCAAAATCAAAATACAATAAGCTTGCCTCCTCAAATTAAAATTCCTACCAAAGCCAAAGTTTGATCTTCATGAAAAACTTTTCTTAAGCAGCTTGTCCTTGCTTGAGCTTTGTCAAATTCTTTGACTTGTGTTAGAAACTTTTCATGCTCTCATGATCAAGATCACACACTCCACTTTTACATGCCAACTTCTACACTGGAAGTCGCGGAAAAACATGCCATCCATTCACTCATCACTCAGATAGAGCTCCAATTGAGGTGAGTCTCTCCAAATGATTTCACAAAAAGATGTGGGCTATGCAAAAAGAAGAAAAAGGAAAGAAATAAAACAAGCCCAAAAGGCATGGGTTGGACATATGCAAGTCCAATTGAACAAAAAAAAGAAAGAAAAAGAGAGAAGAAGAAAGAAAGATAGCCCACATCCCAAATTTCAAAAGAGAGAGAGTCATACACAAAAGGAGTTCATACATGAAAACAACATACTTGCACATTCTTGATCCAATTGCATGACTTGTTTCTTCTTGGATCTCATCTTTGGCTTAGCAACATGAGCAAAACAAGCATGCCTCTTTACTCCTCCCCTGGGGTCCACGAAAGCCTGATTAGATGATAGAAGAAAAGAAGGCAACAACTTTGTCTTGGTGAGGACTTAAAAATAGTGATTCGAGAGAATAATTTGAGGACCAAGGCTTTTCTTTTCAAAAAAAACCCCCAAGTCTCTAAGCAGGAAGAGTGTTGGGTACTTTAACGACTGTGAATAAATCCACAAGCGCACGGATACCATCGTAGCTTTCACCCGAGAGTATTCAAGGGTATCGAATCCATAGGGAACGTGTGTGCACTAACTACTAACTTAGTCGATCCAAGGACACACCAAGATAGGTGGCGAGGATGGAGAGGATTCCTTAGGTAGTACTAGAGATGAGTTAAAGGTCGATCTCCCTAACAGAAATACTCGCTTCGAGCATCGGCTTACCACCGAAATGGTTAGAAGACTCCGGCCAATAGTTCTACACTAAATCTGAACGTGGAGGATTATGAAGGACCAACAGGACTGTCACCACCTGCGGCATACCTCTACAAATCATGGGATATAAGGCAAACGAAGGTAACCTTTAGCCTAGACACCATGTCTATGCTACTGATTACTACCGCAGTCTGAGTACGTCAGATATCCCGTAGCAAACTACATCACTCTGTATAAATACAGAGCGACGAACCCGCGAGTAAGAGAACTGATCTCACTCAAGTATAAGTACTATGCAAGATAGGAATCACAAATACTCACTTGCTTTACTAAGAAAGAAGCCAGTATCCGTAGAGGTACAAGCTTGGAGAAGAGCACCGATAGACTCGGCGCTTCCCCGAACTACTCCTCGCTCTCCTCCTACTGTAAGCACTAGCTAGGCAGCGCTTCGCCTTTGCAATGAGGCACTAATTCTACTCTTGGATGGTGTGTGTCAATGAGGGGGGAAGGCCTCCTTTTATAGCCTCCAAGAGCGGTTCCCGCCATCTTTATGTATGGAAACCTTAGCCACAGCCTTGAGGAAGCGTAGGGTGTACTCCACATCAAAATGTACCTGGACGGGAGTCCATCTGGGTACGGCCGACCTAGGCATTGGGCTGACCCTAGGTAGAGCCTCCCCGGCTCTGCCTTCCTCTGGCTATCTAACATGTGGCCCCTGGTGTTGATCCTTGGTGATTCGTGCCTTGGCGCGCCCGTAAGCGATCGCATGATCCCCGGCTCTTGACAAAGTCTTGCTAGCATAAGCGATCGCATGATGCTTCTTATCCTTAGTTTGGCCGAGAACGGCCCCTACGGCATAGTCACTAGCGTCACACATGATCTCGAACGGGAGCGTCCAATCTGGGGGTTGGATGATTAGAGTTGAGATGAGTGCCTTTCAGAGGGTATGAAAAGCAGCAAGGCACTCTTCGGTGAAATCAAAGGGTCCATCCTTAGCTAAGAGGCTCGTGAGGGGTCTAGCGATTTGAGAAAAGTCTTTGATGAAACGGCGATAAAACCCGGCGTGGTCTAGGAAGCTACGGATTCCCTTAAAATAAATAGGAGGTGGAAGCTTTTCTATAACTTCAATCTTGGCTCGGTCCACCTCTATCCCTCATTCAGAAATAAGGTGCCTTAAGACAATGCCCTCACGGACCATGAAATGACACTTTTCACAATTAAGCACCAAATCCTTTTCGTAGCATTGTTGCAAGATCTTATCTAAGTTCTCAAGGCAATGATCGAAGGTTTTCCCATAGATGGAGGAGTCGTCCATGAAAACTTCCATGATCTCCTCAATCATGTCTTAGAAAATAGACATCATGCACCTTTGAAATGAAGCGGGTGCACTACACAACCCGAATGACATCCTACGATAGGCATACGTTCCATAAGGGCATGTGAATGTGGTCTTACTTTGATCATCAGGATAGATGGGGATTTGATGATAACTGGAATACCCATCAAGAAAAAAAAGAAGGAGTGGTTTGCAAGCCATTCCAACATCTAATCAATGAAGGGCAGCGGGAAATGATCCTTCATTGTAGCCTTATTGAGTTTCCTATAGTCAATGCACATCCTCCACCCAGTGGGGAGACATTGAGCGATCAACTCGTTCTTATAATTAGGAACAACCGTCAACCCTCCCTTCTTAGGCACTACCTGAATAGGACTAACCCACTCACTATATGGCACGGGGTAAATAACCCCAACGTGTAGGAGTTTCAGGACCTTCTTCTTAATGACATCCCTCATCGCATTGTTCAACCTCCTTTGAGGTTCTCTAGAAGGTGTGATAGTGGAATCCAAGGGGATGCAATGGGTACAAAGAGTTGGGCTAATACCCTTGAGATCTTGTAGGGAATATCCCAGAACGATTTAATGTTTCTCCAGGATGGTGATGAGTCTCGCAGATTCTTCTTCTGAGAGTTTGTCACTAATGATTACGGGAGACTCGGTATCATCATGGAGGAAGGCATAATGGAGGCCTGCGGGTAAAGGTTTTAACTCGATCGGAGGTCTAAGGGGAGTCTCAAACTCGGATATATCTATGGGTTCGGCAGGATCATCCTCCACCTCGATGAACTTTTCAGCATATTTTTCAAGGAGGGATTCCAGTGAGTCAACAGAGAGAATTCCCATTACCTGTATGACCGGTGTCAAAGGAAGGTTCTGCTAAGGTGTTTCTGGCTCTAGAGATCTAAACAGAAAAGGTTTCCTTCCCTAAACTGACATCGAGCTTGTTTTGAGTTGGAGCATCCATGAGCAATTTCTCAATGGGGTGCCCGATCATGAGATCGAAGTCTTGGACATCGAAGCTATGAAAATCAAGGATTACTTTGACATCTTCATGTCTAACGATCATGTTCTACAAAATCCTAATTCCTTATAGGATTTTTCTAGAGGAAGTCTGGAAGGTTTTGTTGGTTTGAACCAACGGTTCATCTCCCAATTGGTGGAATGCACATTCACTGGATATGATGTTGGCTTCGACGGTGGGACTATAGAGGATTTCTACCGGGGTTCCTCTTATAGTGCAGGGAATGGTTGAAGGAGGGGAGCTAATCTAGAGGACTTCTGACGATTGCTCCAGTTCACTTGACCACTCATTGGTCATAATGGCCATCAACCTCTTAACATTTTCCCTAAGAAAGGTGGCTTCTATAGGGTCCGTGGAAGGGATGGGAACCGGTGGTTTCCTCGTGCAGATATAATTCGAGGTGTTTCCAAAATCTTCGAGAAGATCATCGTCGAATTCAAAAGGGAGCTCCGAAGGTTGAATTTCTTCTTTCTCTGGAACTCGTGGTTCGGGAGAGGGTTCTAGGGCTGAATCTAAGGATGTGGAAGGTGAGAGATCGGATTCGGCTGCTAGAATCTCCTCATGGCTTGACGTACGCTCTTCTCAGGAAGGTCCGGAGTTGGCTACGAAGGAGGTATTTTCGGTGATACGATCTAGTATTTTCCTACCTTCAGATGGAGTTTTGTGGGCGAAGGACCCTCCAGCGGTAACATCAATGTGAAGGGCGGATTCAATGTCGAGTCCCATGTGAAAATGTTGAAGCAACACATGATGGAGTATGGACAGGACAGGGCCAGAGTTTATTAAAAGTGAAAATCTGGCCCAAGCCGCACCTATGGATTCCTTCTCATTCTGCTCAAAGCAGAGGATATCCCTTCATAGAGTGACTACACGGGACTGGGGGAAGAACAAGAGACAAAACTTGTTTCTAAGTTCATCCCATTGTCTTGCCTTCTCCACAAGAGAAAAGGGAAACAACTTCCACCTGAGGGTATCGTGTGACATGCTTGCGATGGCGCGACATGAACACACTTGCTCAAACTCTCGCAGATAATGGTATGGGTTTTCTCTATCTAACCCGGAGAACGAAGATTCCCAAACCAAAGCGATAAGTTCGGGGTTGAGTTCACAGCCGGATGTAAGAATTGGGTGTTCGGATGGGTGCGGCTCAAAGAACTCACCACTAGGAGCAGAGTAGCTTTGGATAGAGGATTGCTCCATGATAATGGGGGTGAAGGTAGAGGTAAGGTAAAACAAAAGATATGATTTTTTTAAGAAAAAAGATAAAGATACGAGGACGACTAGGTAAGAATAAAGATACAGCATGTGACACCTCAGATGTTTAAATTGCTAAACAAATCTCATTAGCATAACAATATGCATAAATAACTAAGAAAAGTTTAAAAGAAATGTATTATAACTTGGTTTTGCATTTATATTGAAAGTATGTATATATGTGCATAAGTACATGTACCTTAATCAAACAAATTGAATAACTTTCACATCGATGCAAATATGACAACGAAATTGAATAGGCACATCATCAGTGACATGATAAATAAAAGTCTAGTTGAAGCCTAGGGGAGGATATGAAGTTTCGCCCATGAAATGACGTGTCATCCGAATCATGCTTTTTAAGTTTTTAAAATAAATTTTGAACTATAACTCAAATGACCTTTGGCATGAAACAAAACTTGTAGAACTTCTCATTTCGAACAACTTTCATGTTCAGAGAATTTTGAGTTTCAATACAAAAATGGGAGAAAAATATAGTTTTACAGTTCAGCACCTCGCCTTTCTTCAATTCCTCGTCTCAGCCCCCTCCCCTGCACCGAACATGGCAGAGCCAGGCCGCCATGTCGTCGGCGATGCCTAACTGGCGCTAGGCGCCAAGCCAGTAGGCGGCCGCCCTCACCACTCCCCCGAAAAGCCTCTGCAGCTCGCCAATCGCGTGACGCGCGATCCTCCCTCCCCCACGCAAAATCCCGATCTCCCAATTGGCAGCTCACACCCGACGCACGCCGCGCCAGCACTGCCACCGCCCGCCGGGCCCAATGATGAGCCCAGGTCGTGCCGCCCCTCCCCAGCCTCACAGTCCAGCCCCACCCCTCCTCCCTCCTCTCTGCTGCCTACAAAAGGCCGCACTGAGCCCTCTCGCGCGCCCAGAACCCTGCCGCCCACTGCCATTGCCACTGCCGTGAGGAGCTCGCCGTGGAGCTCATCTCTCCGGCCACCCATTGCCAGAGCTGAGCCTCCAAACACCACCGCACCTCCCCACCGAAGCTCACTGCCCCGCCCATCGCCACCTAGCCCCGGCGGAGCAAGGCCGCCGCCAGAAACCACCACCGTCGCCCTTGTCCGCCGTGGGCACGCCACCTCCGGTCTCCCTTCGCTGGAGCTGACCCTCTGAATCGGTCCTCCACCATCCATCGCAGCTCCCCGACCCGACCACGCCATCCCAGCCTCACCGGAGCACCATCGCCGCTGCACAGCACCGCCGCCGCCCCCTGTCCGCCGTAGGAGACCCACCTCCAGCCGTCCCTGACCCCGACCAAGGCCACCACGAGGTAGCTCTCGCCTCCCTGGTACTCCCCTGACCCTTTCCGCTCGCCGCCGGCGAGCCTCCTCGCCGGAATTCAGCCGGCCGCCATGCCAGCCCCGCCAGGGACCCAATTGCTTTGTTTTCAATCTTTCTAAGGGTCTGCACGCAAGTTTCCAGGGGCATATCTGCGAACCAGTGTTTTGACCCTAGATTCAAAAACAGCGAACTTTGAAAATGCTTTAAAAATCGTATATAAATCGGAAAAATACAACTCAACTGTTCTGTAATCCTTAGAGGAAGATCGACAACTTTTGTGACATGCATTTCTTCAGTTGCTTGCTATATTTTTCCCTAGATTAAATGGAATGTTTAATAGCCTTTATTTGTACCCACTATTGTAGACAAAGGCTGAACCTAATTTTTGGACAGTGGATTAGTTTCTCGATTTGTAGACAAGTGAAAAAAGTTCAGGACCAGAACCCATCTCTAGCTAAACTTTTTGTTAGACTTTGTTTTATGCCATGAAGGGTTATAACTAATTTTTCCTACTGTTCTATAGCGATTCATGTGATGAAACGTTTTTTGTGCTATTATATTTATACCTAGATGCCACAGAAAAAGTTAGGGACTTTTTACCTTTCTGTAACCTACTTATATAATTTTTGTGGTGGAAAAATGCATTAAATCAAAGTAATTTGTTTTTGTGCTTTAAAAATGTTCATCTTTTTACTATGGGTTACTTTGGGTTAGAACATGCTGTATAAAAAGTTTCATGCTCAGAAACACTGTAGAGCCTCCTGTAGAAATAGATCTTTATTAAAGTTGGTGTATATTGTCTTATTTCTTATGCTCTGTATCATGCACAACAAAATCTGAAAAATTTACAGTAACACATATATGGATAGATTAACACTCTGCAAATGTTTAGCATCCATACTTGCATGGTTTGTTCTATATAAAAATAACTAGGTTCTAGCAGTGGCTGTGTATTACATTTTTCATATTTAATCTACTACACAAAAATTCCTGAAAGTTTTGCAGTGGTTTTGTCTCTGCATGTGGTACTCTGAATAAAAGTTTCATCACCAGAAGTTACCTAGTTCAGTAATTGTGTTTAATCCATGTTTGTGCTTAGAAAATTAAGTTTCCAATATAACACAACCCCTTCTTGTTTAATGAAGTTAAGTATTTAAGATGTACTCTATTAATGATTGCCTAAGAAATCTTAACTAAGTAACTTTACAGCCAAATCTATATTTTTGTGGACTGCAACTTTATCGTGAAGAAAATAAATGTCATATACCATCACTACAACTCATACTTGTGCATTCATATAGAATCGACTACTCTCGCTGACGGAACGTACGACCTGGTGCGCGAGTCCAAGAGTGAGCAGCATGAAGCTCAAGTGAATCTAACTGAAGTTTTCGAAGACCCGAACCAAAGTTCGGAAGAGCCCAAGGCTAGCTTTGCTCAAGAAGGCAAGCCCCGGAGCATGAACCCTATTTTTCTAAATTATGCAACTATTACTCTATATTACTTGTGCATTAAGTTATAGGAGTTGAATGAAAACTTAGTTGCATGATCTTAGGTTCCTATGATATGAATACAAGATATAAGGTTCGATAGAATGCTATGCTAATAGGACTCCGGTAAAAGTCGAGTGATTTCCTGTCACTCGCGAGAATATAGGAGTTGAATGTTTACTACTTGCTGCAATTATAAGGTCGACGGACGGGGCTATGGTGCGATGTTCATGTTGATGATTGAGGCCCCGTCTGTTTAGTGAAAAATGCTAAGGCCGCAGTGTGTGGTAGTGGTGGTCAAGTCTTTGAACGTACTAACCACATGTCGAGAATATGGTAATCGGTAAGCTTACGTACTGGATTGAACCGAGGCCTGAATATACTCCCCACCGTCTTGAATTTGTTCACATCGAGCTAATGGCGGGTGCATGTGCCACCATGGCCCGGCGTCGTTCCGTGGTTCATGGGGACGTGTAGCCGAGGGCGGTGGGCCTGTTCCGTGAAGCGGGAATTGAAGGAAAAAGTTGCACGTGTGACTCTGGGAGTAACCACGTGATGTATGTTTAGGTCTGCTTTGCAAGGTTAAGAAATTTGATTCGAATCGTCCGTTTCTCGTGGTATTGAGATTGCTTGACCCTTTTACCACATAGAGTAAAAAATGGAAAAATGATGATGATTAATCTTGTTGGATGCAAATTAATTCTTTCACCATGTATGATATTGGATAGTTGCTTACCTAGAATGGTTAAAGAAAACTAGAATCTGGAGCTAAAATTTGAAAGTAAGGACCTACTTGTATATGCTTTTCGGCAAAACAAACCCCTCAATCCAAAAGCCTTGCATGTCTAGGAGTCGGCTAAGTATATTCCACTAGTCGGGTAAGCCTTGCTGAGTATTAGTATACTCACCCTTACTTATGGTTTATTTTCAGGTGATACTTTTGAGGACATGGTTGCTAGTTTGACTTGGCCGTGTACTCTTCCTCCTGGTTGGTCGGTGGAATGGGATGCGTCCCCGGCCAATGATGATAATGCCGAGTGATGTCTCGTACCGGCTTCATCGAGACATCATGTATCGTCGAGTAGTTTATCGTTGTTTTTCCGCTGCATTGAACTCTGAAGAACTCGTTTACTTTTAATAATAAATTAATGTTGAATTCGAACTTGATCTGTAATAATAAATTTATGTTGAACCCTGTGATGTAAAATTTGTGGACTGTTGTATTCTCTGGGCTCACCTTCATATGAGTACTTTGTATGTGTGGTTTTGATCGGCAAACCCGTGGTTGTATCGGGAGGTTACCCAACAGACCTATGAATTACTCCGTTTGAAGCGCGAGTTAGCCCTGATTGCCCTCGTGGTGATGGTTAGCGCACTTGAGCCGGATTAATTCAGGTGGTTCTGCCATAGCTGGTATCAGACCCGAAATGCATACACCAGAGAGTATAACAAGCCTTAAAAACTTGTTTTGATAAAACTTGACCCGAAAAATGCGTTTGCAAAATGCGTTGGTTCGTTAAGGATGGTACCTAGTTCGAAAAGCCCTAGGGGATTATGGGTTGGTTTGCAAAATACTAGGTAGCTATCTAACTTATGTATATTATCAACTGACTTCCAGCACATTACTTTCTATTAAAACTTACTTTTATGCACAACCAACCTTTAATTTCTATAACGACGCACTCATCGCTAAGGTAAGAAGGTAAGAATCCTTAGCCAACTCAGAGAGCTTGGCCTTCCTGTCGGTGATGCGAGCCGAACGCTGCCCTCAAGCAGTGGCCTACTTGAGGTGCTGCCAATATACCAACTATTAGTTGATTATATTGGGAGTAGAAGGTTTGGCGCAGGATATGGCGATCGCTGTTCATGCCCCCGTCTCAAGACGGTACCCCCGTGAATACGCTATCTCGATAGCGTATGTTAACGTCGTCTGTGCGGCGGGAATTGTACGAATGCCGTTTCTATAGTGAACGGTAATGAATGCGGACGCTTTCATGAGTGCTGACATAAAAGGTTCAATAGATATATATACTCTATGAATTTTCTGCAGGTACACTAACCACAATTACGTTAGGTTAAGATCGGTTAGGAATATTCGACTAGATATTATAGTGAGAGACGTATTATATGTGCCACCGAAACTAACCACGTAAGTCCAAAGTTATTTGGCAATTGTTTCAGTTTGTGAGGACGATAGACCGTGCATGCAGCATGTTAAATAGAAAATGAATAAAAAGAAGCATGGATAAGGTTTGTGAATTGGATACATACGCCAAGTCTCTTAAGGATTATCTAGAAATCTGCTGTTTTCTGCCAGAAACTTTGGAAACGAAGTGAATACACCTAGCAAATGACTTTAATTTTATGGGAGCCTATTGAGAGTTTTGTTTCCAAACTTGTCTACTTTCTGTTGTTAAAACTTCAAAATTTTTGGACAAATATACAGTAAATAATCTTGTAAAGAACTACCTTAAGTTTTTCTACCTAGTTAAGACAGTTTTGGGTAGTTAAATTTTTCAAACCATTTAGATATAGCTTCCGCAGAAAAGTTCAATACAAAACATGTTCCACATTAGATAAGGACGTCATTGTTAAAATATGGTAATTTTTGGTTAAGTAGATATTTCACCACAAATAAAATACTAGATCTCTGTTTTCTGGGAAATCAGATCAGACAGTCATGCAAAGATATAAGGATATGTATATCTTAGAATGTGATCTAGCTCTGGAGTTGCCTAGCAAAGTTGTGCACAATTATCCTAGGAACACTTTAGTGAAGATTGAGAATTTCTGGATTACTCAAATTGGAGTTATGGAGTTTTGAAGTTGCTTCCAGAAATATTGAACTTTCATCCTCTAGTTCATATCCTATGGCATGATCTTGTCGAAACTTTTACCCTTTGTAGATGATCCTTATGAGTAGCAAGTTAAATACCAAAGTTGTCAAGAATTTCATGTCCCTACAGCTCACAAAATTTCAGCACTATTGGACTTTGCTACTTTGAGTTATAGGCAAAATACTATAACTCATTCTGCTGAAAAACAGCCAAAACAGAGAAACAAAGAATGAATTCTTCGACCATCTTGACTATCGATTTAGCCTCGGATCTGAATACGAAAATTATGGTCAGAGCAACCCGTGGTAACCCGGATGGTTTTGGTGCTAGTGGTAGCCGATCACAACAGTCACCACCGCCACCACCCAGTTTGGTGGAAGTAATGGCTGCTCAAACCGAGTTGCTTCGTCAGCTTGTTCAAGGGTAGCAGCTCCAGCAGCAGCAGCAGCATCAGCGGGGTGGGCACAACGTCCACCAACCTCAAGCTGCTGGTTGCACGGATTTCCTTGGGACTCAGCCTCCCTTGTTTCACAAGACAGAGGAGCCCTTGGATACGGACGCTTGGGTTCGCACAATCGAGTCCAAGTTTTCTCTACTTGTGGTCCCATGTTCGGATGCAAACTAGACTCGCTTTGCCGCTCAGCAGCTTCGCGGTACAGCTCGTCTTTGGTGGGACAACTACTTTGCTATGCTCCCTGCTGATCACGTTGTCACCTGGGACGAATTCAAAACTACGTTCCGGGCACACCATATTCCAGAAGGTCTTATGGAAAGAAAGCTAAATGAGTTTCTAGCTCTCACTCAGGGTACCCGCACTGTACTTCAGTATGCTCAGGCCTTCAACAATCTGTGCCAGTACGCGGGCTATCATGCTGACACGGATGCTAAGAAGCGTGATCGCTTCCGTAGAGGTTTGAGTACCAAACTCAAGGAACGGCTGAACCTTATCAAGACCGATACATACAATGAGCTGGTCAATATGGCAATCACTCAAAAGGATTGTATTGTGGCTCATCGTGCTAAAAAGAAGGGGAAGGCGCCAGCTGGGTCCTCGGGTGCTCAGCCACCGAGGTATCGCTTAGTGAAAAATGTTGCGCCTACAGCTCCACAGAAGACCCCTCAGCCAGGACGTTGGATTGTCAGGCCCCCTATGCCTCAGCAAACTGGCCCAAGGCCCGCTACTCCACAGTTTCTTCGTCCGAGCATCACCAATCGTTGTTTCAATTGTGGGAGTTCAAGTCATTTTGCTCGAGAATGTCCTCAGCCTAGGCAGCCAAATCAGGGCCAAGGCTCTAACCAGAACAATAAGAAAAAAGGCAAGAGGCAAACCATTCAGGTCAAATGAAAACGACTCAATTTCAACACTCTTGCAGAACTTCCTGAAGGAGCACCAGTGATGACGAGTACATTCTCCATCCATAACAAGCCTGCAGTTATATTGTTTGATTCGGGTGCATCACATAGTTTCATTAGTGCAAAAATAGGCTTGGATTTTTGTCACACAAAAAGGGTCGTATATGATATCGACACCGGGTGGAAAAATTGCTTCCAACCAGATAATACGACTAGTACCAATAAAATTGGGTAGTAAAACCATCAACACGGACCTTGTTCTCTTACCACTTGAAGGCATGGATATTATTTTGGGTATGAATTAGATGGCTCTGCACGGAGTCACACTGGACCTTTCTTCCCGAGCTATTGAAATAAATTCACCTAGTCATGGAGCCACTGGCCTTTACCTACCGTTCCGGGAGTGCACAAATTCTTGTGCTTACGTGATGGAAGGAATCAAATTGGAAGATATTCCACTGGTACGCGAGTATGCCGATATTTTTCCGGATGACTTGCCAGGAATGCCACCAGATAGGGATATTGAGTTCGTTATTGAACTACAACCAGGCACCGCACCTGTAACACCTCAGGTGTTTAAATTGCTAAACAAATCTCATTAGCATAACAATATGCCTAAATAACTAAGAAAGGTCTAAAAGAAATGTATTATAATATGGTTTTGCCTTTATTTTAAAAGTATGTGTATATGTGCATAAGTACATGTACTTTAATCGAACAAATTAAATAACTTTCACATCGATGCAAACATGGCTGGGAAATTGAATAGGCAATCATTGATGACAGGATAAACAAAAGTCTAGTTGAAGCCAAGGAGAGGATACAAATTTTTGCCCAGGAAATAACGTGCCCTCCGAATCATACTTTTTGAGTTTTTAAAATAACTACTAAACTAGAACTCAAATGAACTTTGGCCTGAAACAAAACTTGTGTAACTTTTCATTTTGAAGAACTTTCATGTTCGAGTTGCAATACAAAAATTTGAGAAACACTTGAATTTGCAAACCAGCCCCTGCCTTTTCTTCTATTTCCACTTCCAGTCCCTCCCTTCTGTCTCTACTTCACCCGACACCCCCCCGCCGCCACGCTGTCGCCGCTGGCAACCTGGCCGGCGATGCCTGCCGCCCACGCCGCGACAAGCCAATGGCTGGCCAGCCCCGCCCGACCAGCTGCGTTGCTCCCCACGCCGCGTCCCTGCCCAGCCCATGTGCGCCACGCGCGCGACACCGTCGCCGCCTCTGCTCGCCGCCGCCGTCGCCGCCTCTGCTCACCGCTGCCGCACCCAATGGACAAGCCGCACCGTGCCCGAGCCCCCGCCGCGCCCATCAGTCGCCGCGCTCGCCGTCCGGTAAGCCAGCTGCTGCAGCTGCTCGCCCAACCCACGCCTGCATGATCTTAGGTTCCTATGAAAACATATATATTACTTGTGCATTAAGTTATAGGAGTTGAATGAAAACTTAGTTGCATGATCTTAGGTTCCTATGATCTGAACACTTGATATAAGGTTCGATAGAATACTATACTAATAGAACTTCGGTAAAAGTCGAGTGATTTCCTGTCACTCGCGAGAATATAGGAGTTGAATGTTTACTACATGCTGCAATCATAAGGTCGACGGACGGGGCTATGGTGCGATGCTCATGTTGATGATTGAGTCCCTGTCTGTTTAGTGAAAAATGCTAAGGCCGCAGTGTGTGGTAGTGGTGGTTAAGTCCTTGAACGTACTAACCACATGCCGAGAATATGGTAATCGGTAAGCTTACATACTGGATTGAACCGAGGCCGGAATATACTCCCCACCGTCTTGAATTTGTTCACATCTAGCTAAAGGCGGGTGCATGTGCCGCCATGCCGCAGCGTCGTTCAGTGGTTCATGGGGATGTGTAGTCGAGGGCGGTGGGCCTGTTCCGTGAAGCGGGAATTGAAGGAAAAGTTGCACGTGTGACTCTGGGAGTAACCACGTGACGTGTGTTTAGGTCTACCTTGCAAGGTTAAGAAATTCGATTCGAATGGTCCGTTTCTCGTGGTATTGAGACTACTTGACCCTTTTACCACATAGAGTAAGAAATGGAACAATGACGATGATTAATCTTGTTGGATGCAAATTAATTCTTTCACCATGTATGATATTGGATAGTTGCTTACCTAGAATGGTTAAAGAAAACTAGAATCTGGAGCTAAAATTTGAAAGTAAGGACCTATTTGTATATGCTTTTCGGCAAAACAAACCCCTCAAGCCAAAAGCCTTGCATGTCTAGGAGTCGGCTAAGTATATTCCACTAGTCGGGTAAGCCTTGCTGAGTATTAGTATACTCAGCCTTGCTTGTGGTTTGTTTTCAGGTGATACTTTTGAGGACATGGTTGCTAGTTTGACTTGGCCGTGTACTCTTCCTCCTGGTTGGTCGGTGGAATGGGATGCGTCCCCGGCCAATGATGATAATGCCGAGTGATGTCTCGTACCGGCTTCATCGAGACATCATGTATCGTCGAGTAGTTTATCGTTGTTTTTCCACTGCATTAAACTTTGAAGAACTCGTTTACTTTTAATCTCTGAAGTGCTTTGTTTTACGAATTCGAACTTGATCTGTAATAATAAATTTATGTTGAACCCTGTGATGTAAAATTTGTGGAATGTTGTATTCTCTGGGCTCACCTTCGTGTGAGTACTTTGTATGTGTGGTTTCGATCGGCAAACCCATGGTTGTATCGGGAGGTTACCCGACAGACCTATGGATTACTCCGTTTGAAGTGCGAGTTAGCCCTAATTGCCCTCATGGTGATGGTTAGCGCACTTGAGCCGGATTAATTCAGGTGGTTCTGCCACACAGCAACCGCTCCCTGGCAACGGCACCAGAAAGCTTGTTGGATACTTTAACGACTGTGAATAAATCTGCAAGCGCACGGATACCGTCGTTACTTTCACCCGAGAGTATTCAAGAGTATCGAATCGACAAGGAATGTGCACTAAGTCCTAACTTAGTCAATCCAAAGAGACACCAAGATAGGTGGCGAGGATGGAGAGGATTCCTTAGGTAGTACTAGAGATGAGTTAAAGGTCGATCTCCCTGGCAGAAATACTCGCTTCGAGCATCGGCTTACCACCGAAATGGTCAGAAGACTCCGGCCAATAGCTCTACACTAAATCTGAACGTGGAGGATTATGAAGGACCAACAGAACTGTCACCACCTGCGGCCTACCTCTACAAATCGTGGGATATAAGGCAAATGAAGGTAATCTTTAGCCTAGACACCACGTCTATGCTACTGATTACTACCGCAGTCTGACTACGTCAGATATCCTGTAGCAAACTACATCACTCTGTATCAATACAGAGTGACGAACCCGCGAGTAAGAGAACTGATCTCACTCAAGTATAAGTACTATGCAAGATAGGAATCACAAATACTCACTTGCTTTACTGAGAAAGAAGCCATTATCCGTAGACGACAGGCTTCGAGAAGAGCACCGATAGACCCGGCGCTTCCCCGAACTACTCCTCGCTCTCCTCCTACTCTAATCACTAGCTAAGCAGCGCTTCGCCTTTGCAATGAGGCACTAATTCTACTCATGGATGGTGTGTGCCAATGAGGGGGGAAGGCCTCCTTTTATAGCCTCCAAGGGTGGTTCCCGCCATCTTTATTTATGAAAACCTTAGCCACAGCCTTGAGGAAGCGTAGGGGGTACTCCACGTTAAAATGTACCTGGACGGGAGTCCATCTTGGTTCAGCCGACCCTAGGTGGAGCCTCCCCGGCTCTGCCTTCCTCTGGCTAGGTGACATGTGGGCCCTAGTGTTGATCCTTGGTGGTTCGTGCCTTGGCGCGCCCTTCAATCCTGTGTAGCATAGCAGATGATTTTCTGTGCAGTTTTTCTATGTCTTCTGTGTGTTTTTCTCCAATTCCAGACATGCTTCCTGAAATCAATGTTTCACCAACACTTGTGGAATTCGTTAGTAATAACTCCTACCGCTACTGTTGTTGTTCATTCCTTGTATGTTCTTGTAGGAGTTTGACGACATAGATTCTGTATTTAAGAGCCATCAACAGAGAGCTAGGAACCTGAAATCTGCATTGTTCCATTCTTAAATTACTCAAGAAAGCATGGTAGCCACTTAAGAAGTTCACAAGGACTGGAAGAAAGTGTGGGGGTGTTGTTGACGGTACTTAAGTTCCAAAATCAACCATCAACTTCTGCACTTTCTAATATTAAAATAATCACCAAACATAGCTATAGGGTTTTTATTCTAACCAACTGCATAGGTTTTGGTGAATTGTGATATTCAGGTACCCGTGAATGGAAACCAAGGAAAACCACGCTTGACACACACAAGAAATGCACAGAAGATCATCCGTTGTGGATCGAAGGGCCCACAAATCAGACCAAACCGCCTTACCAGGGAACAAATCACCGAGGATCAACACCAGGGCCCACATGTCAGCTCTCCAGAGGAAGGAGGTGCTGGGGAGGTGCTAGCTGGGGTCGGCCGAACCCTAGGTTAAGACAAACCTAGATGCTTTCCCGGCTACCCAATCTTTGGCGGGAAAATCATACTTATCTCAAAGGCGGTGTCAGACCTGGGGCCACGGGACTGCTCATATGGCATTAATATTTGAGAATAAGGGATGGGGCATGTCTCTTACCTTATACCTATTGTAAGCTACTCAGGCATGAGTAGGACTAGTTGGAACATATGGAAACTACCCGAGTAGGAATCCTAAGCTCGTATCTGGCTAGGATATCTGTAACCCTGTCCCCCCACACTATATAAGGTTGGGCAAGGATCCCCTCCAAAACACAATCATCTAAGCCAATACAAACCACCACACAGGACGTAGGGTATTACGCTCCTTGCAGCCCGAACCTGTTTAAATCTTTGTGTTCCTTGCACCTTCGAGTTCCTGATATCGGCGACACCTGACCTACAACCTACCACCTCGGGGGTATCCGTCAGTGGGCTTGGCTGTAAAACACCAACAGGCGATGGCCAAGGTTTCCATACATAGAGAAATGGCGGGAACAGACCTCTCAAGCTATAAAAGGGGATGAGGAAGCCCTCACAATATATAACACATTTTGGAGAAGAAGAAGTAGAGGGACTCCACCTTACTTTGTAGAATTAGGATAGGGAGTGTGTGAGGAGAAGGACTGGAGAAGAGCCGGACCTATCAGCCTCTCTCTTCTTCCTTGTACTTCGGTAGGTATGAATCTCTTAAGTAAGTACTTGAGTTTATCTATGTGGTGAAGTTCTTGGTAAAGTTATTCTCTTATTTTGATTCGTTTACGGGTTCATAGTCCGTTCTTATAGTGGATACACTAGTAGAGGCCCCCTGATAAAGACGGGATAACCCTGCGCAATGCTAGAGTAGTAGTTGACGGCATAAACGTGGTGTTTAGGCCTTAGACTACCTTTGTTAGCTGCGAGCCCCCACGGTGTTGAAGGGTAGGCGGCAGGTGGTGACAGTCCTATCCGTCCGCTATGTTTTCAGCATAGTTTGTGAAATCCCTCACGTTCGGGGTCGGAAAAGAGCTAATGGCTGGATGTCTGTGATAGATCAGAGTCAAACCGATGCCCGAAGTAAACAAGTAAAAGCTAGAGTTTATCCTTTCTTGACCCTTTCCCTTAGGCAAACCACACTACCCAAGGTCGTTCTATCTCTTGTTCTTTAAGGTAAACTAGCTAGAAGACTGTTACACCTCCGTTCCCTGAGAAAATACGATACCCTGAATACTCTCCGGGTGAAATGCTACAGCGGTATATCCGTGCGCTTACGGATTTATTCATTATCGCTAAAAAATACTAACAATGAGGGTCTAGGAAGCTTCGTTGCTATCGGATCAGGATAACCAAGATCGGCTTAGTCATGAGAAGGTTATTGCTGAACCATCTTGTTGCCCTTGTCAAGGTCATAACCTTCTCTCAGTGAGAGAAGGTGCCCCAAGACCTTATAGGTGAACTCTGAAGATGATGCCCCTGATGAAGGTAAAGCAAGCTTCATGTCAAAATAACCAGAAACCGCCTCTTTTCATGGAGGTTAGTATTGAATCAACTTTTTGCACCAATCAGACTCATAACCTTCGTTTGGTGAGATAAGCTATATTGCACTCACTACTGGAAGATTATCGGTTCCCCAACACTTTGCAGGCTGAACTTGAGACAATGCACCAAACGAAGCTTGAGTTTCATTTCTTCATAGGAGGTTAGGGCTGAATCGGCTTGTTGCCCCCGTCACTGTCATAACCTTCTCTCGGCAAGAGATGCCTTATGTCACTCACAACTGGAGGCTCCCCAAAACCTTACAGGCTGAACTTGAGACAGTGCACTGAATGAAGGTTAAGGAAGCTTCGTTTCTTCATGAAAATGTTACTGCCGAACCATCATGTTGCTCTCAACAAACTCATAACCTTCTCTCAGTGAAAGATGCCATATCACATCACGACACTTCTTATTTTTAGAAGGTGAAGTCTCATTATAGAGGTCACAAGCCTCTTAGCTTCTCGTAGCTACTTCTTTCTTTGCCATGCATGGATATGATGTGTTCATGCGATGAGATGATTTGATGTATGCTTTTGATGCATATGAATGCAGTGAATGCATTTGCATAAAGCAGAAGATTTTTTGGCCTCTGGTTACTTTCAAACCATGAGTGCCCCTTGGTTGAAATATGCTTATAGTGTTTAGTTGGCCAAAGGTTTATTGGTCTCTGATTACTTTTTGAATCATGAGAGTTCCTTGGCGCAGATACGCTTATTGCATTTAGATAGCCAAAGGTTTTTTGGCCTCTTGTTACTTTCAAACCATGAGAGCCCCTTTGGCGCAGATACGCTTATTGCCTTTGGATAGCCGAATGTTTTTTGGCCTCTGGTTACTTTTGAACCATGAGACCCCCTTGGCGCGAATACACTTGTTGCGTTTCTTGGTAGCTGAAGGTGAAGGCCTTAGATTATATTGATGTCCAAGGTTATATAAAGGCCTTAGATTATATTAAAGGTGAAGCACGAATACACTTGGTAGCTTTGAAGTCCAAGGTTGATGATTTGTCAATACAAGGGTGAAATCCATTATATTGAAGGACCAATGAGAACTAATGGTTGATAAACACAAATAGAGATAGATCCAATCAATGGTGAAAGCTGAATGCCAACAATATGCATTGTCCGATGAGTGCCAATCTATAATGCACTGATTCTTTGACTTGGCTAAGGAGTGAAAACCAATGTACCCGCATTCAAAAAGCGAAGATCTAATATACAAGGGTTAGCTAAGTAGGGGAAGAGATACTCACATTGATGAAAACCCACATGTTAGAGAAAAAATTTTGATATTCAGATGTAACTTCTCATAAACAACCCCTTGGACCAAGTGTTTTGAGTGAAGACTGGATTAGAGGTCACGAGGTGCTTTTGCTTCAAGACCCTTTGGTCCGGAAGCCCCTTGCCATTCAAGTGCTTTTTGCACTTTTAGATAAGTATGCAAAGTTTGTGAGGTATGCGAACTTTGCTAACTTACACCATTAGAGCCTTCGAAGGGTGATGGAAAATGTTTGCAACTCTTCGTTGCTTCGACCCAAGAAATGAAAAGGTTAGTTGTAACACCTAAAAATATAGGAAATTAAAAATTTTAAAAAATATATTTTTATAAAAGCCACAAGATAAAATTGTGCATGCATCTCTCTCTATTTCTCTTCTCCTCTTTTCTTTCAGCCCAGCCCAAATCCTTCTCTTCTCTCCTTCTTTCTTTTCTTTTCCCCGCGGCCAACTCAGCGGCCCAAACCAGGCAACCCAATCCGTCTTACCTTCCCTCATCTCTCTCACCGACGTCTGGGCCCCACCTGTCGGCGCCTTCTCTCTTCTTTCCTTTCTTCTTCCTCCGCATTGCTCCCCTGCTTCCTTTCTCCGCCGCAACAACAGGCGCGCCACGCCGTCGTACGCGCTCCTTCTCCTTCCTTCTTCCTTCCTTACCCCGAGTCCGGATCGACTCCGCGCCGTCGCCCGCGTCTCTCCTTCCTTCCCCGCAACGCAGGATGCCTTACTGGTCGCGGATCCACCCCTTTCCTTTGCCGCCCGCCGCCTTTCTTTTTCCCGGCCACTCCGCCCCTATAAAACCCCACCGGAGCCCCGCTTTGCACCCAAAGCCATCCTCAAACCCTTTCCTCTACTCAACAACGTTGCACGCCGCTGGATAGTTACGCTTAGTTGCAAACTTTGGGATTGGTATTGGTTTACTCTTATGGCAATGTTGATCACGTTTCATATTGTTGTTATACCGCGTTAATTCAAGATCAACTTTGTTTAATGGGAACATGGAGAACCACCCAAGTGAACAGTGCAACCACAAAGTCATATGGCTCTGACCTTAGCCAATTAATTAGATGTGTAGTTTGCTGGTGGCCTTACCGAAAGGGCAAGGAGGGGGTCGGTGATAGGGGTCATAGCCCGGTCCTCTTGGGGTAGCTGCCTTTGCTAAGGAGCTGACCATTAGGGAGGTTTATGGACCACACTGCTACTGAAACTCTAGCGAGCTGCCTAGCTCTCGACATGTCTTTGTAAAGGCTACGTAGTGTACCCTCGCCACTCACCTTGGAAGTGTTTAAGGGCCTTGCAAACCCGGGCGACTTAGGGGAACACGATTTGTGGGTAAAGTGTACAACCTCTGCAGAGTGTAAAACTGTTATAATAGCCGTACTCACGGTTAAGAGTGGCTTGGACCCTGACATGATAATGAAACTTGAAGATTAATTAAATTGTGGTTCGTGGTTAATGTTTTTGTTGATGGTATCTTTATGATCTTGCTAAAGTGGGTTGGTATAAACTTAAACCTAGTTAATAGGTGCTTGCTAATAAATACTTGACCAACTATAAGTGACCGCTACTGCAAACCCTAGCCTATCCTTGATGGCCTTGCATATTCACCCCACTTGCTGAGTACCAACCATAAGACTACTCACCCTTGCCCCCTGCTGTTCAGAAGAGAACTTTGAAGAGGAGATCTTCGACGACTTTGAGGAGTTCTAGGCCCTGCGTTCACCAGTCATCGCCTGTGGAAGACGGAGTTGTTGGAGACTTCGTATAGGGTATAACAGTTTATCGTTTAAAGACATTTATATCTCTTTTATACGGAGTGTAATATTGTTAAATACTTTATTTAGTTACTTTTTGAGCATTGTCTTTGATATATTACACTTTCCGTCTACTATATGTGTGTGAACATGATCCTGGCGCACATATGAGATGCATCTGGTTCTTTCTAGAATCGGGTGTGACAGAAGTGGTATCAGAGCTATGTTGACTGTAGGATGCTAGCCTAGATAGAAATGGTCGAAATTAAGGATTTAGCTTCTAGCAAGCCTTGTCAGCATCAAAAATTTCTTTGTGTTTATTTGATATTTCCGCATAAAAACCTATGTTTACATAAACCTTCTATTATTTTATTTTTTAAAAAAAATATTTTGAGTTTACTCCCGCTCTGTCAGATGGCCAGGACTTACCAGACTGCTCGCAAGCGCACTGGAGGTCGCCAGGTTCGCATTGCCCCAGCTGAGCCAGCTCCTCCCGCCCCAGTTCCAGCCCCTGTTGAAGAGGAGGAAGCTATGGAGGAGGAACCCGAGGAGGCCTACTACTTTGTGGATGGTAATGATGGCCGCATCATGGCGATTGATGAAGAAGGGAATCAGTTCACACTGCCGGCACCACCAGTTGTTGAGGCACCACCACCAACCCAGTTGACCCTGCTCCAGCTCCCGCTCCAGCACTGGTCGTCGCTGAAGGAAGCCCGGGTAACTCCGAGGGTATTGATGATGGAAGAAATGATGACGAGGACAACGACAACAATAAAGACAACGACGATCATGGTGATGATCCTCCAGGGATGAGGCAACTCTGTTGTGTTCGCACTTCAGACAGAGAGCCCGGCCACTTGTCTCTGGTGCTACAAGGTGTTCTGCAAGGGTTGGGCAACCACGTGAGACCCCACTACCACACGCACCACTACATCGACCCTGCGCTCGGCGACTACTACCTCACTCGCGTCCACATCAGGATGGATACGGAGGGTGCCAGAGGCCTAAGGACTCTCACTGCACATGACTCCGCCACACCCCACGCTACTTACAACGCCGCCGTCAGCAGCGCCGCCAGGAGAGCTCTGTGGTCCATCTGTCACACCTACCGCCAGGAGCTTCAGAACACGGAGTATCGCCACCTTCCTCATCGCCTCAGTGGAACTGAAGAGACTGTGATTACTCTGGGTGGAGATGATGAAGACCGCCTCAACACTCTTGCTCGAGTCGCCGCCGCCCTGAACACTGAACTGGAAAGCATCGTCACTGAGCTGGACGATACTCAGGACAAGCTACTGGAGGCCCATGACAGGATCCGCATACTGGAGGCCCGACTTGAGGGAAGAGCGCCGCCACCCCCACAGCTGGATGAACCCCGCTTCCCCGCCCTGTCACCGCCCCACAAGAAGCTTCGCCGCGGTGAACCCTTCTCCATAACTCGCCCCGAGGAATAGGCATCTAGGCTCTTAGGCTAGTATCTCCTAAAGTTCTCTCGTTAGAACCTTTTTGCTTGAGAGGACGACGATGTAATAATGATTGCTTAAGAACAAATGTTTGCTTTGAGTGCTTTAAGAATTGCTTGATATAATCTATCCGTTAATATAAGTTGGAGTCTTTATAAATCCATATTTTGTTAAGATCTTATCTTCTATCTACCTATATCTAGTACACCTGTCTTATCCTGGGTTTATTCCCTAACGGTCAGATGGCAAACACCAGGACAGGTGGAGGACAGAATATCCCTAGCACTAGGTGTGCTCACGTAGTCAACCGACAGAGTCAGTTGCCACCACCGCCCAATCCAACAATGGAGCAATTCTTTGCAGCACAGATGCAGGTGTTGCAGAACCTCACTGCCACCATCCAGAACATACAAGCTCAGCAGAATCAGCAAGCACCGCAGCAAAACCAGCCACCAAGGGACAAACATAGAGAATTCATGAGCCA
Organism: Panicum miliaceum; assembly: GCA_032594955.1. NCBI lineage: Eukaryota > Viridiplantae > Streptophyta > Magnoliopsida > Poales > Poaceae > Panicum > Panicum miliaceum. The sequence continues at coordinate 24,839,608 of CM064072.1, read as the reverse complement.
CCACCCTCCTACCTTTTCTCACTCAGTGGACCCCTTGGATGCTGATGATTGGTTGAAGGTCATCACTAAGAAGCTGGACATCACGCAATGCAGTGACCGTGAAAGGGTCCTGTATGCTGCAGGACGTCTGGAAGGTGCAGCCGCTGATTGGTGGGATGCTTTAACTGCTGCCCACGCCAATGCCAACACTATCACCTGGGAGGAGTTCAGAACCAACTTCGCAGCCACCATATTCCAGCAGGACTAATGAAGCTCAAGCAGAAGGAATTCCTGTCCCTGAAGCAAGGCAGCATGACCGTCAGTGAGTACAGGGACAAATTCACTCAGTTGTCTCGTTACGCGCCCCATGAGGTGGATAGTGACGCGAAGAGGCAGGAGCTCTTCTTGGAAGGTCTGATAGGGCCGCTCAACTATGAGCTGCACAGTCACACTTTCCCAAATTTCCAGACTTTGCTAGACAAAGCCATTGGTCTGGAGAGCAAGCGCAAGGAGCTTCGGGAACACAAGCGAAAACTTCAGTCCCAGGGACAATCCAGCAGCAACACTCGTCCCCGCTACAGCACACCCTAGGGATTTCAGTCGCGCTTTGGAGGACAAGGCGGAGGATATCCGCAGAGTCAACAGAATCAACGAACTCCACAGCAGCCTCAACGCTTCAACCAGCAGACTCAGCGCAACTCCAACCCGTAACCGTACCATCCAGGCTATGCCACAGGTGCACCAGTGCGAACCAACAACCCAGTCACACTGGTTCAACCCAACAGCTGTTTCAAATGTGGAGAACTGGGACATTATGCTAACAACTGCCCGAAGCATAACATGCAGACTCCTCAGAATTAGAGGAACAGTGGACAAAGGCAGACTCCTCAGCAGCAGCAGCCGCGCAACAGCAACCAGACACCATTGGGCAACAGAGGTCAACAGAACTACGTGCGCGGAAAGGTGATCCATGTGACTGCAGAAACAGCTGAAGAGGCTCCCGACATTGTGCTCGGTACGTTTCGTGATAATTCTGAACCTGCATCAGTTTTATTTGACTCTGGGGCATCACATTCATTCATTACTGAGCAATTCGCTGCAAAACATAATTTACCAATGAGCCCTATGAAACAAATATTTCTAGTAAGCTCCCCGGGCAAAGAATTGAAAGCCAGTCACTTATGTCCGAGGGTCAGCATGAATATTATGGGAGTAGAATTCCTAGCCAAACTAATAGTCCTAAAGACTAGCGGCATTGATGTGATCCTCGGAATGGATTGGTTATCACGATGTGATGGTGTCATTCAGTGTCGTAAGAGATCAGTGCTCTTAACCAGCCCTCAAGGAGATAAAGTAGAGTTTGTGGCATCAACTTCACCCACTGGAGTTGGGATAGTGAACCAAATGAAGAGAATGCCTCTAGAAGATATCAGAGTTGTTTGTGAGTACCCCGACGTCTTCCCGGAGGATTTACCAGGTATGCCACCTGTTCGTGACATTGAGTTCAGTATTGATCTTTTGCCTGGTACCGCACCTATCTCTAAAAGACCCTATAGAATGGATGTTAAGGATCTAAGTGAACTAAAGAAACAAATAGAAGAAATTTTAGCTAAGGGATTTATCTTTCCTAGCTCGTCCCCGTGGGGAGCACCCGTGATCTTTGTCGATAAGAAGGATGTGTGTAGACTACAGGTCGTTGAATGATGTGACGATCAAGAATAAGTATCCACTGTCCAGAATTGAAGATTTGTTTGATCAGATGAGAGGTGCCAAAGTTTTCTCCAAGATTGATCTGAGATCAGGCTATCATCAGTTAAGGATCCGACCAGAGGATATACCCAAGACAGCCTTCACTACCAGATATGGTCTGTACGAGTTCACTGTGATGTCGTTTGGATTGACCAACGCTCCAGCGTACTTCATGTACATGATGAACAAGGTTTTCATGGAATATCTTGACAAGTTTGTGGTTGTGTTCATTGATGACATCTCTGTGTATTCACAGAATGAGGAAGAACATGAAGAGCACTTGAGGATAGTGTTACAGAAACTCCGAGAGAATCAGTTATATGCCAAGCTGAGCAAATGTGATTTTTGGTTGAGAAAAGTTTCTTTCCTTGGACATGTTATCACAGATGGAGGAATTGCAGTAGACCCGAGTAAAGTTCAGGATGTTCTAAATTGGAATCCACCGAAGTCTGTGCCAGAAATCAGAAGTTTCCTCGGACTTGCAGGTTACTACCGCAGATTTATCGAGGGATTCTCAAAGGTTGTGAAACCCATGACTTCTTTGTTGGAAAAAGGGAAAGAATTTAAGTGGGATGCTGCATGCTAGAAGTGTTTTGAAGAGCTGAAAACAAGATTGACCACTGCTCCTGTGTTGATAATGCCGGATATCCACAAAGGGTTTGATGTGTATTGCGATGCTTCATGAATGGGACTTGGATGTGTGTTAATGCAAGAAGGCAAAGTTGTGGCCTATGCTTCAAGACAGTTGAGAAAGCATGAGCAGAACTATCCTACCCATGACTTGGAATTGGCTGTCGTTGTGCACGCATTGAAGATTTGGAGGCACTACATGATCGGAAACAAGTGTCAGATCTTCACGGGTCATAAGAGTCTGAAGTACATCTTCACGCAGCAGGATCTTAACCTAAGACAGCGCAGATGGCTAGAATTAATCAAAGACTATGATTTGGATATTCAGTATCATCCTGGCAAGGCAAATATTGTGGCAGACGCCCTAAGCCGGAAAGGACAAGCTAATAGGATGATTGCACGATTGATGCCTCAGGAATTATGTTGGGAGATGGCACGCTTGAACTTGGGAATTGTCACACAAGCGGAAGCCATGACTATGGAGATGGAACCTACATTAGAACAAGAGATCAGAAAAGGACAGTTGATGGATGCTAAGACCAAAGAGATCAAGATTCAAATTGGTTTAGGCAAGACTACGGACTTCACCGAAGATGAACAAGGAACTGTTTGGTTCAGAAAGAGGATCTGTGTACCTGAAATTGATCACCTTCGTGAACTCATTTTGAAGGAGGCACATGATTCCGCTTATTCCATTCATCTTGGAAGTACCAAGATGTATCAAGATTTGAAAGAAAGGTACTGGTGGTATGGTTTGAAAAGAGACGTAGCAACTCACATGGCTCTGTGTGATGTGTGCCAGAGAGTGAAAGCAGAACATCAGAGACCAGCAGGTTTACTCCAGCCATTGAAGGTAACTGAATGGAAATGGGAAGAGATTGGTATGGATTTCATTGTAGGGTTACCCCGTACTCGTGATGGTTACGACTCGATATGGGTTATTGTGGACAGATTGACAAAAGTTGCAACCCGGTCAAAACAACATACACTAGAGCCAAGTTAGCAGAACTGTACATGTCATGGATTGTGTGTTTGCATGGTGTTCCAAAGAAGATAGTGTCTGATCGAGGTACTCAGTTCACGTCATGTTTCTAGCAAAAATTACATGAATCCATGGATACAAAGCTCAATTTCAGTTCCGCATATCATCCACAAACAGACGGTCAGACTGAACGAACGAATCAAGTATTGGAGGATATGTTGAGAGCACGTGCCCTTAAGCATGGAGGTAGTTGGGACAAAAGTTTGCCATATGCAGAATTCTCCTACAATAACAGTTATCAGGCAAGTCTCAAGATGGCCCCATTTGAAGTATTATATGGGAGAAAATGCAGGACACCATTGTATTGGAATCAGACAGGAGAAAGTCAGGTTTTTGGACCAGAGATTCTTCAAGAAGCAGATAGACAAGTTCAGATAATCCGGGATAATCTCAAGACTGCTCAGTCACGACAGAAAAGTTATGCTAATACACGAAGAAGAGAATTGACATTTGACGTTGGAGATTTTGTGTATTTGAAGGTATCACCCATCAGAGGTTTACGTAGATTCAAAGTGAAAGGAAAGTTGTCACCGTGTTATATTGGACCTTTTCAGATTCTGGAAAGGAAAGGTGAAGTGGCATATCAATTGGAGTTACCGGCGCGATTGTCAGATGTCCATGATGTGTTTCATGTATCACAATTAAAGAAATGTTTCAGAGTGCCTGAGGAGCAGTTACCGCTGGAGGAACTTGATGTACAAGAAGATTTGACTTATGCAGAGCATCTGGTTAGAATCTTGGAAACATCTCAGAAGCTTACATGGAATAAGGTGATCAGAATGTGCAAAGTACAGTGGAGTCACCACTCAGAGGATGAGGCTACTTGGGAAAGAGAAGATGAACTGATTGTAGAATTCCCTCAGCTGTTCCCTAATCCTTCCAAATCTGGAGGACGAGATTCTCTTTAAGGGGGGTAGGTTTTGTAACTCCCAAAAATATAGCAAATTAAAACTTTAAAAAAATATATTTTTATAAAAGCCACAAGATAAAATTGTGCATGCATCTCTCTCTATTTCTCTTCTCCTCTTTTCTTTCAGCCCAGCACAAATCCTTCTCTTCTCTCCTTCTTTCTTTTCTTTTCCCCGCGGCCCAACTCAGCGGCCCAAACCAGGCAGTCCAATCCGCCTTACCTTCCCTCATCTCTCTCACCGACGTCTGGGCCCCACCTGTCGGCGCCTTCTCTCTTCTTTCCTTTCTTCTTCCTCCGCATCGCTCCCCCGCTTCCTTTCTCCGCCACGACAGCAGGCGCGCCGCGCCGTCGTCCGCGCTCCTTCTCCTTCCTTCTTCCTTCCTTACCCCGAGTCCGGATCGACTCCGCGCCGTCGCCCGCGTCTCTCCTTCCTTCCCCGCGACGCAGGATGCCTGACTGGTCGCCGATCGCCCCTTTCCTTTGCCGCCCGCCGCCTTCCTTTTTCCTGGCCACTCCGCCCCTATAAAACCCCGCCGCAGCCCCGCTTTGCACCCAGAGCCATCCTCAAACCCTTTCCTCTACTCAACAACGTTGCACGCCCCGTGTCGCCGCTGCTCCGTCGACTCGCCAACCCGCTGCTTCTCCGCCGCCTTCAACTCTCGCCGGAGATCCGAGAAGTGGTGAGCATCAAGCCGCACTCATTTCCCCTCTCTCTCTCTCTCGCTCCGTCGCAGCCCTGATTGCTCACCGGAGATCTGTTTCCGCCCTCCGCCGTGGCCGCCGGTCTACAGCCACCGCACAGCCATCCCGTGACCACCCTCACCTTCGTCGTGTCGCCCACTCTCTCCCCGGCATAAACCCCGCTTGAACCGAGCCCCGGAACACCGGATTCGGTGAAGCTCAGGCCGTCCGCCGCCGCACTTGCTCGCCGCCGGCGCCCAGCGCAACTCCGATTCGCCCGACCCTTTTCACCCCGTCGAGCCGACCCTCATCACGCCGTCCGATCTGAATCCCACGGCCAGAACCAGGTTGAGCCGTGCAACAGACGCCGCATTCGCCCGACCCTTAAACCGCCGCCCGATTCTGATCCAACGGACCAGATTCACCCGACCCTAGCCGTTCCTGAAACTTTTGCAGAAAGACCCCTAGGTTTTCCAGGAATCAACCCGCAGTCCAGATCAGTAGAAAAATAATTAGAGTTGAGCCCTTTCTTTTTCTGTCCCGACCCTGACTTTTCTAGAATTAATACCCGCCGTCCAGAACCTCTAGTTTTGCACCCCGACCCTCTGTATAAGGTTTAATTATATTTTAGCCCCTGATTTCTTCAGATTTAGCCCCTGGAAGTTCAAAACTCTCGCAGTTAGGTCCCTGAATCACTGTTTTAGCTATATCTTCATCGTTTCAACTCCGATTTCAGCGATTCTTGCGCCCACGCGATCCTTGCATCATGAACTAAAACTTTAGCATCGTTTTACTTTCTGTTTGTACTGTTTGTTTGTGTGATCGCGTAGACAACGTGACGTTCGATCGAAACCAAGAGCAAGCTTACGAGGAAGAGAACCAACAGCTATTTGAAGAAGGCAAGTGGATTTTCCCCCTCTGTATATTCTATTTTGTCCCAACAATACCATGATAATACACTTTAATTTATTGTTGCTTGCATAAACTTGATGGGTTACCTATACTAAGGACATACCTAGTCTTTTACCCCAAACCTTGAAACACCTGGGTTTACTATTTACGTTGGGTAGTTACGCTTAGTTGCAAACTTTGGGATTGGTATTGGTTTACTCTTATGGCAATGTTGATCACGTTTCATATTGTTGTTATACCACGTTAATTCAAGATCAACTTTGTTTAATGGGAACATGGAGAACCACCCAAGTGAACAGTGCAACCACAAAGTCATATGGCTCTGACCTTAGCCAATTAATTAGATGTGTAGTTTGCTGGTGGCCTTACCGAAAGGGCAAGGAGGGGGTCGGTGATAGGGGTCATAGCCCGGTCCTCTTGGGGTAGCTGCCTTTGCTAAGGAGCTGACCATTAGGGAGGTTTATGGACCACACTGCGACCGAAACTCTAGCGGGCTGCCTAGCTCTCGACATGTCTTTGTAAAAGCTTCGTAGTGTACACTCGCCACTCACCTTGGAAGTGTTTAAGGGCCTTGCAAACCCGGGCGACTCAGGGGAACAAGATTTGTGGGTAAAGTGTACAACCTCTGCAGAGTGTAAAACTGTTATAACAACCGTACTCACGGTTAAGAGTGGCTTGGACCCTGACATGATAATGAAACTTGAAGATTAATTAAATTGTGGTTCGTGGTTAATGTTTTTGTTGATGGTATCTTTATGATCTTGCTAAAGTGGGTTGGTATAAACTTAAACCTAGTTAATAGGTGCTTGCTAATAAATACTTGACCAACTATAAGTGACCGCTGCTGCAAACCCTAGCCTATCCTTGATGGCCTTGCATATTCACCCCACTTGCTGAGTACCAACCATAAGAGTACTCACCCTTGCCCCCTGATGTTCAGAAGAGAACTTTGAAGAGGAGATCTTCGACGACTTCGAGGAGTTCTAGGCCCTGCGTTCACCAGTCATCGCCTGTGGAAGATGGAGTTGTTGGAGACTTCGTATAGGGTATAACGGTTTATCGTTTAAAGACATTTATGTCTCTTTTATACGGAGTGTAATATTGTTAAATACTTTATTTAGTTACTTTTTGAGCATTGTCTTTGATATATTATACTTTCCGTCTACCATATGTGTGTGAACATGATCCTGGCGCACATATGAGATGCATCTGGTTCTTTCTAGAATCGGGTGTGACATTAGTGCAAAACCATGATAAAATGTACCTATACAAAAACAGTTAAGCATTGCAAGGTAGGTGGGTGCCTCTAGCTGTGGTACCTTCGGGGTATTTTTATTGGACCTCTAGCACATTCTTTGCTTATTGTCGGTGTTTCGTTCACCGGCGAGTAAATTTAGCGCCGTGCTTCTCCGTGGCTCGATGGGTATCAATCGAAGTCAAGGATTTTGAGTGGTTCAGGCAATCGCCCTACATCCAGTATGGGGTGGTGTTCTTTGTATTCCTCACGTTCGAATGCTGGGTGCTTACAACGGGGTGCTTGCAAGCTGTGTGCGTGTGTCTGTTTTTCGCTTCTCGTCCCCTTAGAGAGAAGGCCCAGCTCCACCTTATATACGTGGTGGGCTGGGCTACATTGCGTGAGAGAATGGGGTGTCCCAAGCCCTAGGGCCGATGCCCCCGGAGCGAGGTCGGCTGATCTACACATGTCCATCTAGGGGCCCCTCCGATGGAATGTGCTCCGCTGCTTCCCGTGTCGTGACCTGTCCGCCTAGATCATGGCACCTCCTGACACGTCCTTGGGTCTGCGCGCCCCTTCCTGTGGTAGGGGATGGCGCTGTTGTACTTGCGGCATGCCCCCGTCGTGATGCGTCAGGGGTGAGCCTCCTGCTTGATTGGCACGCCGGGCTTGAGATGTGGGGTGACCTGCTCCTCTTCTCGCCACGTGGTCCGCGGTGGGCCCCGCTAGCACGGCGCGCCTCCCTCTCCCTACGCCTGACGGCGAAGGGTGACCTGGTACGGGTGTCCCATCGCTCTATGGAGTGAGTGTGGCCGGCGTGAGCGCCAGTCACAGTGTCATGATGACCCGGCTGACCGGGGGTGCCTCTTGTTCCTCCGGTTCGTTGGCGCTGCCCCTACCCTGGCTATCGGGCAGGTGGCACGCATGCACGTCTTGTCAAGGCTGGTGAATTTAATGTCGCCCCGCACCTTCCCCAGGTCGCCTTGGGCCTGGGTCCGGTTCCGGGGCTGGCCTGGTCCCGCGACCTCTTCTGTTGTGTCATGGGTCGGGAGGCCACCATTTGTCCCGGACCTGGCCAGCTGCTGGGCTGTCGGGATTTGCCTCGCCATCCGGCCCATCGTGGCTGTGCGCTTACCTGACCAGGCCAGGCGATCTTGTTGAGATGGGCTGACCCGTGTTTAGGTCCCTAAGGACCATGTTTAGGGGTACCAGTGATGCTTAACTCCTTCTATAGCCTACGATTCCGCGTGCGGCTCGGAGAGCCACGCTTGGGCTTTGCCATGCCTAGGGCGCAGTCCTGCCGAGCCCAGCACGCACTTGGTCGGGTGTGTTGCTACAGGGTTCGTGCGAGCGGACGCAGTGGGTGTAGCCCCCGAGCCCATGGTGGAGTGCTGTGGACTCGCCCGGGCGGTTGGACGTCGTGGGCCTAATAACGTATCTGGGTTGATGTGACCTGGGGGTCAAACTCATGTGGGTGCGCGCGAGCGCATCCACTAGGTGTCGCCCCCGAGCCTCTAGGCGAGTCAGGGACTCGCGTAGAGGGTTAGTTGGCATGTCTGAGCTGATTTCCTGCAGACTGTTGCCTTGGGCCGGGTGCTTTCGTCTGGTCACGTCGCTGATGATGGTGCCAAACGCCGTTGTGCTGATGTTAAGATTCTTGTCGTGGATTTGTTCGTCCTGGCCGGCTCCGGGTGTCGCGCGATTCCCGCCGCGTGGCTTCTACCTCCGCTACCCTGCTCGTCCTGGCTCGTCCATCACTGCCCCGTCCGGTGAATTGTAGATGGAGGTGATGGGAGCAGGTGGGCGTAATAACGCCGACATCCAATCAGGTCGCCGCCCTTTGCCTTAGTTGTGCACTCCGCCCGGCCGTGGCTATAAATAGCGATGCTGGACTCTTGACTTCTCACCGAGTTAGGCGAGCTTTAGCTTCTAATGTTGAGTGGTTTGTTTAGGCCTCCTAGAGCCCGGGTTCGGCGCACATATGCCAGGCCCGGATTGTTTGTTTGGTTGCTGCTAGAGGATCGGCTGTTAGTGGTGGAGCATCAGTAAGGAGAACTCGAGCCACCAGTTCCTTGATGTCGCCATCGTGAGGCGGTTGCCCTGCTTCCTGCGCCGGCGTCCTTTCGAGACGTGGGCGGGTCGGCTCCTTAGCCTGAAATTGACCCCATCTTTGTGGAGGAGCACCAACTCTGCTCGGTGTCACATGGACAGGCGTGGTGGGAGCTGCTTTCGGGGCTTATGGCTCCAAGTCTTTCTTTCTCACCTTCCCCGCCTCCGTTGTCAGGGCTGCTCTACTGCTAGAGGATGGGCTGTTACGTAGCCCTCCATGGGTGATCACACCTGTGCAGAAGCAGAACCGCGGCAACTTTCACCGCTACCTTGCTCGAAAGTGTCTACGTTTTTGTTCTTGTACGCGGCCTTGGGCCGGCTATCATGTAATCGTTTCCTCCTTGTAATCGAATAAAGGAGCTAATTTTTTGTGTCACCTCGATTAGCGTGTGACCCATTTGTTGTCTTTTAGCTAAGGGCGGGGCCCATCATCGGACCTCGCCCCATGTTCCTCTACAGATGAGCCGTGCGCCGTTATCTGTGTTTGCCAAATGGCGTGCTCGTCGAGTGTCCTTGATTTGACCGTGTGGAACCCGATTGCCTCCCTTTTGTGGGAGTTCGGTTGTGCCTCGCTAGGAGATGTTCCATGAATCCCAATCGTCCACTCTTCTGATTCCCAACCTCCTTCGCGGGAGGTCGGGCGACTCAGCGCCTCCACTCATCGGGGTCACCCAGAGCGGGAGCGTAGTCCGGACTCAGTCGCGAGGAGGCTTGGTCGGGCGGCTTCGCGCCGGCCCACTTCGCAGCCGCTGGGGCCTTCGTCGTCCTGCCTCTAGCTCTTTGTTTGTTTGCACGCTGGGGCGGCCTCGTGCCCAATGCATATGGGTCGGCCTATGAACCCCACGCTTCCGCGGGCCTTACTGCGCTGTTAGCCTTGGGCCGATTGGTATGCCTCGCGGGCCCTCATGGGCCTTGGTCGGTTGCGGGAGTTGAAGCGCACGGGCGACTTGCGCCATTTGGTTGTTGCGCTCATTAACTATGCCTGCTGCACGGACGTCAGGCGTCCTCCTCTCCTCCTGAAGTGTCGTGTCATGGTGCCCACGACTCGCCGAGCGGTTCCTACCCAGCCTCGACTATTCAACTTCCGCGCGGGCGGATATAAATTACTCTGCGTACGTGCGGCCGTCGTTCTCCTTTCAACACCTCCTGCCATTCAAAAGAGCACAAGGAAAAGGAAAAACTGAGTTAAGAGTGGAGAGACAGCTTACCCCGAGCTCACCGTCGACTTCGCCACCGTTCGCCACCCCGGAGGCCATGTCAAACCAAAAGAGCTCCATCATGTCGGGGGTGAAGATCCGGATCCTCGAGGAGAGAGGTTTCCTCCCCCGCGACTCCAATTCACGTTCTGCGTCTGGGGAGTTTTTTCTGTGGCCCGTTCCTTCGGAATCGGTGGTGTGCTGACATTTAGTAGCGTCATTACCAAGAGTATTAATCCTTAGCAATGGCACCAGAAATGTTCGCTGGCGTTTCATAGCGCCACAGAAAAATCCGCAAACGCACGGAACACTATTGTAGCATTTTACCCGTGAGTAATCTCATGTGTCGTATTTATATTTCCACAGGGAAGGCACCGGTTATGGAATTGGTAAGTTAATGATAAATTCTTGCTTGGATATTCAATTAGATAAACAGGGGTAAGATAAAATATGGATAATGAGGTAGTATGACACACAAGTTACTCAAGCTCAAACTCAAGCAATGACATTAGGCAGGGAGAAAGGAAGAAGAAAGCTACTTGGGACTTATGTACTTCTATCTAAACATATAGCTCGTGCTATACACTCATACACATACACATGATTATCCTCAGCTTTAGGCACCCAAGCACTACCGGGAGAACCGCACAAGATTGGCAGAGGAGCCACCAGTCCACTCGGCTACTTTATGGACCTCCTACCGCAACTACCCGAACGGGGAGGATTACGATGGACGGATAAGGTTGTCACCACATGCCACCTACCTCAACTAATCATGGGGTAGAGCCGCATCCAGCAACACTAATTAACCCAGACACCACGTCTACGTTAAAGAGTGATACTCTAGCATCCCGCGTGGAGCCCCCACCCTCCGGATGGACAGACATCATACTAGAGCAAACGTAAGAATACCGGAACCGATGCCGTGGCACTAGATTTACTCGTCTAATCATGCAAGGCATAAGGTATAAGTACAAACTAATCATAGCATACATGTATGACACCGCAGAATATAAACTATGCGAATATTGTGGCAGAACCACCTGAATTAATCCGGCTCAAGTGTATTAACCATCACCATTAAGGCATTCTTGGTTAACCTTACACTTCAAACGGAGTAATCCACTGGTCTGTCGGGTATAACCTCCCGATACAACCACGGTGAACGGATCGAGTGCCATACATACAAACGCTCATGCGACGATGAGCCCAGAGAATACCACATTCCAGCAAATATTACGACATTAACATATGTAAATATTACAGGCCAAGTTCTGAGCTTAGAAACCAAATACTCCAATTAACATAAATAAGTTCTTCAGAGTTAAGTTGCAGCGGAAATAAACGACGGAAACTACTCGACGATAAAGAATGTCTCGATGAAGCCCGTACGAGACATCACTCGGTCTTATCTCCGTTGGACGGGGGCGCATCCCATTCCACCGACCAACCAGGGGGAAGAGTGCAGGGCCAAGTCAAGCTAGCAATCATGTCTTCGAAGGGCTCACCTGAAAACGAGTCACAAGCAAGACTGAGTATACTAATACTCAGCAAGACTTACCCGTGTAGTGGAAACTACTCCACCGACTCTAGACATGCCAGGCTTTTTGGCTCAGGGGTTTGTTTTGCCGAAAAGCATCTACATGTGGGTCCTTATTTTCAACTTTTAGCTCAAGATTCTAGTTTCATTAGCCAGTCTAGGTAAGCAGCTATCTAAAGCATACATGGTGAAGCATTAAATTTTTCATCCAACCAGTTCATTCATCATCATAGTTCCTCTTCTTACTCTGTGGGTAAAAATGGTTAAGCAGTCTCAATAGCCGTGAGAAACGGACGATTCGAATCGAATTTCTTAACCTTGCAAGGGAAACCCAAACACACGTCACGTGGTTACTCCCTAGAGTCACACGTGCAACTTTTCCCCTTTCTTTCCGGGTCGTGGATCGGGGCTACCCTCCGAGAGTACAAGAGCCCCACGCCACGGTTCAACGCCGGGTCGTGACCACTCTCTGCACTCGCCATATGCACATGTGACCGAAGTTCAAAGGGTAGGATGCCGTCCCCTTACCGGGCCAATCAGGTACTTAAGCTTACCGATTCCCATAATCTCGGCATGTGTTTAGTACGTTCAAAGACTTAACCATCACTACCACACCCTGCGGCCTTAGCATTTTTCACTAGACAGACGGGCCTCAATCGTAACCATCGTTCCATAGCCCGTCCGTGTCCTTATGATTGCAGCGTGTAGTAGTCATTCAACTCCTATTTTCTCGCGAGTGACAGGAAATCACCCGACTTTTACCGGAGTCCTATTAGCACAGCATTCTATCGAACCTTACGTCTAGTTTTCAAGCAAGGGTTCCTAGTATCATGCAACTAAGTTTTCATCCAACTCCTATAAACTCAATGCACAAACAAGAGTAATGAGTTGCATAATTTCGGAAAGAATGGGTTATGCTCTGGGGCTTGCCTTCGCAGTTCGCTTGGGGATCTTCCGAACTTGGGCTCGGGTCTTCAAGAGCTTCAGTTAGATTCGCTTGAGCTTCACGCTGCTCACTCTTGGACGCGGGCACCAGCTCGTAGGTTCCGTCGGCGAGAGTCGTCGATTCTACATGAGTGCACAAGTTTAAGTCGTGGTAATGGTGCTTGATTACGATTTGAGAGTAATTACTACAATGGATAGTTTCTGGTCATGAAATTTTGGATTTAGGCACATCAAGGAAAGATGTGCTTACTGTAAAATTTTCAGCCAATTTTATGTAACAGATTAATTATGAAAAATACATTACATAGTTGCTGTTAGATCCTTATTCTTTTTGTACAGAACAATTGGTGCAACAAATGAGTCTAAGCTTTTTACAGAGCTCTCACTTAAGCATGCAGAAGCTACTGTAATTTTTGTAGGATTTATCATGCAGTATCCAGAGCATAGAAATTATGACATTCTACACCTAGGCTATTCAAAGATTCATTTTTACAGGACCCTACACAGGGTTTTTGTCCATGGAACTTTTTACACAGAAACCTCTACCATAGTGTAACTCCTAGTAAAACTTTGAGAATTTTCCAAGCTAAGATACTATTTTCTTGATTTAATGTATGTTATTAGCACATAAATCAAATAAGTGGGTTACTGTGGGATACAAATTCTCCTAATTTTTCTCTGGCTTCTAGGTACCAATACATTAGCATAGGAGAAGTTTCAATGGGTGACTCACCACCTAACTGCAGGGATAAAACATTCTACATACACCTGAAATAAAACTAAGTTTAACAAACAGTAAAGCTAGAGATGGAATTTGGGCCTGATCTTTTTACACAGTCCTAACCATCAAGCAACTGACTTACTGCCCAAAATTTAGGGTCAGCATTGTTCTAGATCAGTGGGTACAAAATAAGTCCACTAAAGCTTCTATTTAATGTAGAGCAAAATATTTTGAGATTCTGAGAAACTTTATGTAACAAAAGTTGTAGAGTTTGTTCTGAGGATCCCAGAACAGTTGAGTTTGCATTTTTCTGAATTTTCTACGATTATATACGAATTTTACAAGTTCACTGAATTTGAATCTAGGTTTGAAACTTTCTTTTACAACTAGGTCCTTGAATCTTACGCTCAGACCCTTCTAAAGATTTAAATCCTTGAAATTGGGTCCTTGGCGGCTCGGGTACGGCGGCCGGCCGAAATTCTGGCGAGGGGGCTCGCCGGCGGCGAGGGGCGAGGGTCGGGGAAGGTTCAGGGATGCGAGGGCTACCTTGTGGGGGTGTTGTTCAGGTGGGGGACGGCCGGGAAGGGCTTGCCGGCGTTGGAGCAGAGGCGGCGGCGGCGCGGCTCGCTTCGACGGCGGTGCTCCGGCGGGCTTGGGGCGGCGTGGTCCGGTCGGTGAGCTTCAGTGGCGCGTGGGGAAGCTACTCAGGGGCTCGGCTTGGACGGAGGGGGTCGGGGTCGTGCTGTCCATGGCGAGCAGGGGCCGCGGCGGCGGCGGCAGTGCGGGCGGCGGCGCTCCGGTGGTTCTGGGTGGCGTTGGGTGGGTCGGCGAGCTGCGGTGGGGTGATGTAGTGGTGGCTGGGGGCTCAGTTTGGGCAGTGGGCGGCGGCGGAGGGCTGTCCACGGGCGGGTGGTGCTCGGCGGCGGCGATGGCGACGGCGAGGCGTTCTGGGCTGCGGTGGCTCGCGCGCGTGGTCGGGGCGGGCCTTTTATAGGGACAGGAGGGGGTGTGGAGGTTCCTGGGCGACGCGCGGGGCAGGGCACGGCAACGGCGTGCACTGGCTGCGGCGGGCGGCGGCAGAACGCCGGCGCGACGTGCGGCAGCGCGGGCGCGGTGACTGGGCGGCCGCGATATGGCGTGAGCGCGGTGGGATAGTGCCGGGCGCGGAGTGGTGAAGCGGCAGCGGCAGCGGCTCGGGCGGAGGGCGGGCGCGGTGACTGGTGGGGCGCGGGGGCCGGGGCGGCACGGCGGAGCGCGGCTACTGGGCGCGACGGGCGGCGGGGCTGGACGCGGCTGCGTCGCGGGCACGCGCGGGCGCTGACTGGCCGCGCGGCGTGGGGGCGGGGCAAAGCCGGCCGTGGCGGGGTGGTGCGGTGGCCACTGGCCTGGCGCTTCGCGCCGGTCAGGCGACGCCGGCCACCTGGCGCGCGGCGGGTGGGCGAGCGCGCGCGGTGCGGCAGAGGAGGGGGGGGGGGGGGGGGGGGAAACGAGGGACCTGGATGCAAGAATTAGGAAAACTTTAGGGGGCTAGGTGCAAACAGGGCGTTTTCTCCTCCTTCTGATTTGAATTTCAAAAACTTTTGAACACGAAAGTTGTTCAAAATAAAAAGTTCTACAACTTTGGTTTCAGGCAAAATCTCATTTGGCTTATGGTTTGAAAGTTAAATTTAAAAGTTCAAAAGTAACCAAATGTGCTCAAATTAAATTTGAATTCCAACTGAACTCGTTTTAATTCTTTCCACCCTTTCATTAGCTGATCTAATCATAGAGTTAGGCTAATGACATTGATTTTGGAAATGTAATTACCAGGGTTGTCACAGCCTTCCCCCCTTAACAAGAATCTCGCCCCGAGATTCGGTAATTCTTAGTGTGGGCGTGGGTGCACATACCAGTGGTTGAGGCAAGAAACCCAGGGAAATGTTGGTTCAGGTAGCTCTCCGTTTCCCAGGTGGCTTCTTCTTCCGTGTGGTGATTCCATTGTATTTTATACATTCTAATCGCCTTCCTCCTGGTTTCTCTTTCTTTTTGATCTAAAATCTTAACTGGGTGTTCGACATACGAGAGGTCGGGTTCCAACGATATTTCTTGTTGTTCCACAATCTCGGTAGGGACTCGAATACACTTCTTGAGTTGAGATACGTGGAAGACATCATGGGTGGCCGTGAGCTGAGGGGGCAGTCGTAATTTGTAGGCTACGGGTCCGCAGCTCTCAATGATTTTGTAGGGACCAACATAACGGGGAGCTAGTTTGCCTTTGATTCCGAATCTTCGCACTCCCTTGGTTGGTGAAACTCGAAGATAGACGTGATCGCCAACTTCGAACTTTAGGGGCTTTCTCCTTTTGTCAGAATAGCTCTTTTGTCGGGCTTGTGCGGCTTTAAGATTTGCTTGTATTACTTTTACTTTCTCCTCTGCCTCGATTACCAGGTCGGGTCCAATTATTTTACGTTCTCCGGTTTGTGACCAGCTCAAAGGAGTTCGACACCTTCGTCCGTACGGGGCCTCAAATGGTGCCATTTTCAAACTCGTTTGATAGCTGTTGTTGTACGAGAACTCTGCCAGGGGTAGGCATTTGTCCCAATTCTTGTCATAATGAATGACACAAGCTCTCAGCATGTCCTCAAGAATTTGGTTTACTCTTTCCGTTTGTCCATCGGTCTGAGGATGGTATGCTGAGCTGCGAATCAGCTTAGTGCCAAGAGACGTTTGCAGTTGTTCCCAAAAGCGTGCTACAAACTGAGGACCACGATTGGAGATAATTGTCTTAGGTATTCCATGCAGGCAAACAATACGATCGAGGTAAATCTCGGCATATTTCTTGGTAGAATAGGTGGTGTGTACCGGAAGAAAATGTGCCGTCTTCGTGAGTCTATCAACGATAACCCATATGGAATCATGCCTCTGGGACGTGTTTGGTACTCCAATGATGAAGTCCATACTTATGTCTTCCCATTTCCATGATGGTATAGGTAACGGTTGAAGTGTACCGGCTACCTTTAAGTGGCTAGCTTTTACTCTCTGGCACGTGTCACATTCCGAGACATACGTAGCAATTTCCCTTTTCATTCCAGTCCACCAGAAGTTTTGCCTTAGGTCCTGATACATTTTGCTACTGCCGGGGTGGATAGAGAATTTGGAGAGGTGTGCCTCATCAAGAATTTGCTTGCGGAGTTCACGATCCTTCGGAACGACTATACGACTTTCGAACCATAGAACTCCCTTATGGTCCTGGCGGAAACATTTGTACTTCTCCTCACCTAGAGAGAGTTTCTGTTTGATGATCTTAATTCCTTCATCATGTAGTTGTGCCATGACGATTTGGTCGTGAAGAGTGGGCTCAACTGAGATGTGATTTAGAGTGCCTTGGGAAACCATTTCCAAGTTAAGCTTCCTCATGTCTGCACATAACGTCTCATGGTAGAACTCCATGGATAAGCAATGGCAATGGGACTTGCGGCTTAGTGCATCAGCGACTACGTTAGCCTTGCCGGGGTGATAGTGCACTTCAAGGTCATAATCCTTGATTAGTTCTAGCCATCTCCGTTGTCTCATATTCAGATCGGCTTGTGTGAAGATATACTTGAGACTCTTATGATCCGTGTAGATATTGCACTGTGTACCCATGAGATAGTGCCTCCATATCTTCAGAGCGTGAATGACGGCTGCAAGCTCAAGGTCATGCGTGGGATAATTCTGTTCGTGGGGCCGAAGGGCTCGTGAGGCATATGCAATTACTCGATTCTCTTGCATGAGCACACATCCTAGACCAGTACCCGATGCGTCACAATACACATCGAATGGCTTGGTATTATCGGGTTGAGCTAACACAGGTGCAGTAGTCAGATGCTCTCTGAGAGTGTGGAAAGCTTCTTCACATTTCTCGTCCCATACAAACTTTACTTCCTTCTTTAACAGTTCAGTCATGGGCTTAGCAATTCGAGAGAAATCCGGGATGAAGCGGCGGTAGTAACCGGCTAAGCCGAGAAAACTGCGAATCTGATGAACAGAGGTAGGGGGTTTCCAATCCATCACCTCTTGTACCTTGCTGGGGTCAACAGCTATGCCTTCGCTGGAGATCGTGTGACCTAAGAACTTTACAGTATCCAACCAGAATTCACACTTAGAAAACTTAGCATAGAGCTGATGGTCTCTGAGTCGCTGAAGAACAATGCGAAGGTGCTTGGCATGCACTTCCTCATCCTTGGAATAGATAAGGATGTCGTCGATGAACACTACGACGAATTTGTCAAGTTCGGGCATGAATACCGAGTTCATGAGATACATGAAGTAAGCAGGGGCATTGGTGAGTCCAAAGGACATGACTAAGAATTCATATAGTCCATATCGTGTGGAGAAGGCAGTCTTAGGAATATCGCATGGGCGAATCTTGATCTGATGGTATCCCGAACGAAGATCAATCTTGGAGAAGACTCTGGCTCCAGCTAATTGATCGAAGAGTACATCGATGCGAGGAAGGGGGTATTTATTTTTAACCGTTACCGCATTGAGGGGTCGGTAGTCCACACATAATCTTAAACTGTCATCCTTCTTCCTTACGAATAGGGCTGGACATCCCCAAGGTGACGCGCTAGGGCGAATGAAACCTTTGTCCAATAGTTCTTGGAGTTGAATCTTCAGCTCTGCCAATTCTTTAGGGGGCATCCTATATGGTCTTTTGGATATAGGTGCAGTGCCTGGCTGTAGTTCAATAACGAACTCAATGTCCCTATCTGGTGGCATTCCTGGTAAGTCATCCGGGAAAACATCGGCATACTCGTTTACCACAGGAATATTATCTGGCTTAAGTCCTTCCATCTTATAAGCAAAGGAATTAGTACAATCTAGGAACGGTAGGTAAAGGGTAGTGGCTCCGTGACTAGGTGAATTTATCTCAACGGCTCGGGAAGAAAGGTCCAGTGTGACTCCATGCATAGCCATCCAGTTCATTCCCAAAATAATGTCCATGCCGTCAAGGGGTAAAAGGACAAGGTCCGTGTCGATGGTTTTACTACCCAATTTGACTGGTACTTGTCTGATCATTTGGTTTGAAGCAATTTTACCACCCGGTGTTGATATTATATACGACCCTTTGGTGTGACAAACATCCAAGCCTACTTTTGCACCGAATTTTGCACTTATGAAACTATGCGATGCACCAGAATCAAATAATATAACTGCAGGCTTGTTATGGATAGAGAATGTACCCGACATCACTGGGGCTCCTTCAGGAAGCTCTGCAAGCGTGGTGAAGTTAATCCGTCCTTGCTTGACTTGCAGGGTCTATCTCTTGCCCCTGTTCTTGGTGTTCGGGTTGGATCCTTGACCTTGGTTGGGCTGTCCAGGCTGAGGGCATTCTCGTGCGAAGTGGCTGGAACTCCCGCATTTGAAACAGCGATTCACGGGGCTAGGTCGAAGAGACTGCTGAAGGATGGGCCTCGGACCATTCTGTGGAGGCATCGGGGGTCGTACCGTGCCTGGCTGCTGTGGGGGTCTGGCAATCCATCTTCCTGGCTGCGGGGCCCTTGGTGGAGCTGTGGGTGCGGCATTTTGCACGATGCGATACCTTGGTGGTTGGGCACTTGATGGTCCTGTGGGTGCCTTTCTCTTCTTCTCTGCCCGGTGTGCCATGATACAGTCTTCCTGGGTAATGGCCATATTGACCAATTCGTTGTAGGTGTCAGCCCTGGCTAGGTTCAGACGTTCCTTGAGCTTGGTATTCAGACCTCGGCGGAAACGATCACGCTTCTTGGCATCCGTATCAGCGTGATAGCCCGCATACTGACATAAGTTGTTGAACGCCTGGGCGTACTGCAGCACGGTGCGGGTGCCCTGGGTGAGTGCCAGGAACTCGTTCAACTTCCTCTCCATGAGACCCTCGGGGATATGATGTGCCCGAAACGCGGTCTTGAATTCATCCCAGTCGACCACATGGTCAGCCGGGAGCATCGCAGAATAGTGGTCCCACCACAGACGAGCGGTACCGCGAAGCTGTTGCGCGGCAAAACGAGCTTTGTTGGCCTCTGAGCATGGGGCCACAAGTAGTGTGAACTTGGATTCGATAGTGCGAATCCATGCATCTGCGTCCAGGGGTTCCTCTGTCTTATGGAACAAGGGCGGCTGGGTCCCTAGGAAATCCGTGTATCCTGCAGCTTGTGGTTGGTGAGCATTGTGCCCACCCCTCTGCTGGTGTTGTCCTTGCACAATCTGACGCAGTAGCTCGGTTTGAGCGGCCATCACTTCCACCAAACTGGGCGGGGGTGGTGGCGATTGTCGCGAGCGGCTGCCACCGGCACCAAAACCCTCCGGGTTGCCACGTGTTGATTCAACCATCTGAAACGTGAAAGGTTACCATTAGCAACGCGATCCATATTACTTCCTGGATTCATAAATAATTGGTGTAGTCATAGACTTCCGAAGTCACAGCTAGACGTATGGACGGAATCTCTGTTTGCTACGAGAAAAATCATTGCCTGCCGTGGGTCCATCCAAAGCATTTCAAACTTTTGCAGTAGTCCGAGAATTTAGGAATGCACCACTTTGGTATTTAACTTCGGTGCTAGAACTATGGCTAAGGTGGTCGAAAAGCTCGTCCTTTGCCTTGCTGTCTTAGCTGTTTTTCAGCAAATTGATCGGTACGGTTTCGCCTATATTTTAAACTAGCGAGATCCAATGATGCTGAATTTTTGCGAGAACCTAGATCACAAAACTGAGCACAAGTCTGGTATTCAACACTCAGCCAAGAAATGCAAGGAGACATGGGTAAAAATTCCGACAAGTCTCGGCGATTGTGGATTTCATCATTTACCAAATTACAACGAAATCACCCAAGTTTATCGCCGTTCCTTACATGCTGAGGGTATCCACATGGTTCAGGTGTACCCAACACAAAAGAGTTACTCAACTCCTAGTTAGCCTATTACAACACTTGCCAAAAGTTAGGCTACCCTATCGAGGAGTATGTGCAAAAGTCCTCCTAGGTCGTCCTCTAGAAATCATCCAAGTCGTTGACGGACGACTCGCTGTGAGCAGGAGAGTGGGCTCCCATCTGAGGCGCCTGTGGTACCTCACCCTCGAAATCCATACCTGAGATACCATCAATCTCCTGTGGCTCCTCCTCATCCTCCTCCATGTCGTCCTCATGGGGATAGTCATTCTGATCATGATGCCACTGAATGTGCTCATTAGCATCTTCCAACTCAAGGTTCAGATCATGGAGCTGCTCCTCCAACTGTGCTATCGTGGTATCTCTCTCACCCATGAGAGTGTCCTGCTCCTGGATTTGGCCCTCAAGTTGGCCAATCTGAGCATCTCTGTCCTCAAGATCCTGACTGAGTTCCTTTATCTGCTCATCCCTGGTATCTGCCATCATATGGTAGGCCTGAGCAAGATCAGTGAGCTGCTCGAGTGCCTGACTCTGGAGAGTCTGAAGCCGGTAGAGTGCACTCATGCACCGCACGGAGGTGTGGATAGTCTCCTGGGCATGAAAGTCTACCAAGTACTGTGCGTGCTGCACCCTGTTGAGCCAAAAGGGGTCGTTGTCCTGGGCAGCAGGAAACAATCCAATGGGAGTGAGTGTGACAACCTCGGGACGCTGCGCACAAAACGTGGTGAGCGCCCTCATGGCTGCAAGCTCCCAAGTATCGGCCAAACGGCGACCAACAGCCTCAAGCTCCAAGGCGGGCCACTCCGGGTGTAGCGGGTGCGGAAAGATAGTCACGTTGACACGGCACTGGGTAACTCCATTTTCTGCAAACTCCAGTCCGGCGTAACGTGGGGGGACTAGATAGCCCGCGGTACGCAGAACATCCCACAAAATAGAGGGAAAGCCCTCCCAGTGGAGACACTGCGAGTGTACGCGTCCATCCTCATCCACCATCATATCAACAGGCTCGGCCATCTGAACAAAAGATCAAATGGAGTGAGATAGCGAAAAACTGTGAACAGCAATAGGGCAGATTCTGTATAGTGTGCAAAAATAATCATAACTCCCACAGTTCTCATCCAAAAATTCTCAAATTTCACCAGATCACTCCTAAGGTATTTGTGAACACTTTGCTAGTCAACTCCAGAGCTAATTAGGTCTCTAAGATGGTCTTTCCTTTCAGGTTTTACCTTACTGTCTACCCAGAATTTTCAGTGAACAGAGGGCTAGAGTTTCGTACACCAGGGAAAATCTACCCAGCCAAAATTTACCAAATTTTAACAGCAGCTTTCTGGGTAAATTTGGAACAAGTTTCGTGTTTTTCTCCTTTGCAGAAAACCGCAGGAAGGGGCCCTAAAAATTTAAGGGGCAGAAGTGCTTATTCTGGACAGAATTCTGACATTTCAAGGTTTCTGTTATTTCTCACTATCCATAAGTTCAGAATTTTTCATTTTTTTGAACAGAAGATAGAACACGAAATTTGGGACAATTTCTTCAACATGGACTTCTCCAGAAAAGGTCATTTTCTTGGGTCAATAAATCGCTCTTTTTGGTCACGGCAGAATTCGGACAGTTCCGCTAGATGGTCCTTATGCAAACCATGCTTTAGACACGCAAGAACCTTACCACTCTCATACAACGCATTTTTAACTTTAGATACATATGTTCATGATGTATGCACGTCCTATTCGTCCTCACAAAATAAAATAATTGCCAAATAGCTTTGGTCTTACGAAGATAGTTTCGGTGGCTTACACAATATGGCTCTCCTATAATAGCTAGTCGAGTCTTTCTACTCGTCCCTTAACTTATCGTAATCGCGGTTAGTGTACCTGCAGAAGATTGACAAAGCATATATATATTTCATGAACCTTTCATGCCAGCACTCATGAAAGCGTCCGTATTCATTACCGTTTACTTATAGAAACGATATCTGTACAATTTCCGCCGTACAGATGACGTTAACATACGCTATCGAGATAGCGTATTCACGGGGGTACCGTCATGAGACGGGGGTATGAACAGCGATCGCCATACCCTGCGCCAAACCTTCTACTCCCAATATGTTCAACTAACAGTTGGCATATTGGCAGCACCTCAAGTAAGCCACTGCTTGAGGGCAGCGTTCGGTTCGCATCACCGACAGGAAGGCCAAGCTCCCTCAGTTGGCTGAGGATCCTTACCTTCTTACCTTAGCGACGAGTGCGTCGTTACAGAATTTAAGGTCGGTTGTGCATGAAAGTAAGTTTTGACAGAAGGTAATGTGCTGGAAGTCAGTTGATAATATATATAGAAGTTAGATAGCCACCTAGTAACTTTCCCATAATCCCTTAGGGCTTTACGAACTAGGCACCATCCTTAACGTACCAACGCATTTCGCAACACATCCTTCTAGCCAAGTTTTAGTAAAATGAGTTTTTAAGGCTTGTCGCATTCTCTGGCGTATGTATTTCGGCTCTGGTGTCCGCTGTTGCCAGCTGTGGCACCAGCTACGGCTCTGATACCAGCTGTGGCAGAACCACCTGAATTAATCCGGCTCAAGTGTATTAACCATCACCATTAAGGCATTCTCGGTTAACCTTACACTTCAAACGGAGTAATCCACTGGTCTGTCGGGTATAACCTCCCGATACAACCACGGTGAACGGATCGAGCGCCATACATACAAACGCTCATGCGACGATGAGCCCAGAGAATACCACATTCCAGCAAATATTACGACATTAACATAAGTAAATATTACAGGCCAAGTTCTGAGCTTAGAAACCAAATACTCCAATTAACATAAATAAGTTCTTCAGAGTTAAGTTGCAGCGGAAATAAACGACGGAAACTACTCGACGATAAAGAATGTCTCGATGAAGCCCGTACGAGACATCACTCGGTCTTATCTCCGTTGGACGGGGGCGCATCCCATTCCACCGACCAACCAGGGGGAAGAGTGCAGGGCCAAGTCAAGCTAGCAATCATGTCTTCGAAGGGCTCACCTGAAAACGAGTCACAAGCAAGACTGAGTATACTAATACTCAGCAAGACTTACCCGTGTAGTGGAAACTACTCCACCGACTCTAGACATGCCAGGCTTTTTGGCTCAGGGGTTTGTTTTGCCGAAAAGCATCTACATGTGGGTCCTTATTTTCAACTTTTAGCTCAAGATTCTAGTTTCGTTAGCCAGTCTAGGTAAGCAACTATCTAAAGCATACATGGTGAAGCATTAAATTTTTCATCCAACCAGTTCATTCATCATCATAGTTCCTCTTCTTACTCTGTGGGTAAAAATGGTTAAGCAGTCTCAATAGCCGTGAGAAACGGACGATTCGAATCGAATTTCTTAACCTTGCAAGGGAAACCCAAACACACGTCACGTGGTTACTCCCTAGAGTCACACGTGCAACTTTTCCCCTTTCTTTCCGGGTCGTGGATCGGGGCTACCCTCCGAGAGTACAAGAGCCCCACGCCACGGTTCGGCGCCGGGTCGTGACCACTCTCTGCACTCGCCATATGCACATGGGACCGCAGTTCAAAGGGTAGGATGCCGTCCCCTTACCGGGCCAATCAGGTACTTAAGCTTACCGATTCCCATAATCTCGGCATGTGTTTAGTACGTTCAAAGACTTAACCATCACTACCACACCCTGCGGCCTTAGCATTTTTCACTAGACAGACGGGCCTCAATCGTAACCATCGTTCCATAGCCCATCCGTGTCCTTATGATTGCAGCGTGTAGTAGTCATTCAACTCCTATTTTCTCGCGAGTGACAGGAAATCACCCGACTTTTACCGGAGTCCTATTAGCACAGCATTCTATCGAACCTTACGTCTAGTTTTCAAGCAAGGGTTCCTAGTATCATGCAACTAAGTTTTCATCCAACTCCTATAAACTTAATGCACAAACAAGAGTAATGAGTTGCATAATTTCGGAAAGAATGGGTTATGCTCCGGGGCTTGCCTTCGCAGTTCGCTTGGGGATCTTCCGAACTTGGGCTCGGGTCTTCAAGAGCTTCAGTTAGATTCGCTTGAGCTTCACGCTGCTCACTCTCGGACGCGGGCACCAGCTCGTAGGTTCCGTCGGCGAGAGTCGTCGATTCTACATGAGTGCACAAGTTTAAGTCGTGGTAATGGTGCTTGATTACGATTTGAGAGTAATTACTACAATGGATAGTTTCTGGTCATGAAATTTTGGATTTAGGCACATCAAGGAAAGATGTGCTTACTGTAAAATTTTCAGCCAATTTTATGTAACAGATTAATTATGAAAAATACATTACATAGTTGCTGTTAGATCCTTATTCTTTTTGTACAGAACAATTGGTGCAACAAATGAGTCTAAGATTTTTACAGAGCTCTCACTTAAGCATGCAGAAACTACTGTAATTTTTGTAGGATTTATCATGCAGTATCCAGAGCATAGAAATTATGACATTCTACACCTAGGCTATTCAAAGATTCATTTTTACAGGACCCTACACAGGGTTTTTGTCCATGGAACTTTTTACACAGAAACCACTAGTAAAAATTTGAGAATTTTCCAAGCTAAGATACTATTTTCTTGATTTAATGTATGTTATTAGCACATAAATCAAATAAGTGGGTTACTGTGGGATACAAATTCTCCTAATTTTTCTCTGGCTTCTAGGTACCAATAAATTAGCATAGGAAAAGTGTCAATGGGTGACTCACCACCTAACTGCAGGGATAAAACATTCTACTTACACATGAAATAAAACTAAGTTTAACAAACAGTAAAGCTAGAGATGGAATTTGGGCCTGATCTTTTTACACAGTCCTAACCATCAAGCAACTGACTTACTGCCCAAAATTTAGGGTCAGCATTGTTCTAGATCAGTGGGTACAAAATAAGTCCACTAAAGCTTCTATTTAATGTAGAGCAAAATATTTTGAGATTCTGAGAAACTTTATGTAACAAAAGTTGTCGAGTTTGTTCTGAGGATCCCAGAACAGTTGAGTTTGCATTTTTCTGAATTTTCTACGATTATATACGAATTTTACAATTTCACTGAATTTGAATCTAGGTTTGAAACTTTCTTTTACAACTAGGTCCTTGAATCTTACTCTCAGACCCTTCTAAAGATTTAAATCCTTGCAATTGGGTCCTCGGCGGCTCGG
The DNA here is from genome assembly GCA_032594955.1 of Panicum miliaceum. Taxonomy (NCBI): domain Eukaryota; kingdom Viridiplantae; phylum Streptophyta; class Magnoliopsida; order Poales; family Poaceae; genus Panicum; species Panicum miliaceum. The sequence continues at coordinate 24,813,911 of CM064072.1, read as the reverse complement.
GTACGGCGGCCGGCCGAAATTCCGACGAGGGGGCTCGCCGGCGGCGAGGGGCGAGGGTCGGGGAAGGTTCAGGGGTGCGAGGGCTACCTTGTGGGGGTGTTGTTCAGGTGGGGGACGGCCGGGAAGGGCTCGCCGGCGTTGGAGCAGAGGCGGCGGCGGCGCGGCTCGCGTCGACGGCGGTGCTCCAGCGGGCTTGGGGCGGCGTGGTCCGGTCGGTGAGCTTCAGTGGCGCGTGGGGAAGCTACTCAGGGGCTCGGCTTGGACGGAGGGGGTCGGGGTCGTGCTGTCCACGGCGAGCAGGGGCGGCGGCGGCGGCGGCAGTGCGGGCGGCGGCGCTCCGGTGGTTCTGGGTGGCGTTGGGTGGGTCGGCGAGCTGCGGTGGGGTGATGTAGTGGTGGCTGGGGGCTCAGTTTGGGCAGTGGGCGGCGGCGGAGGGCTGTCCACGGGCGGGTGGTGCTCGGCGGCGGCGATGGCGACAGCGAGGCGTTCTGGGCTGCGGTGGCTCGCGCGCGTGGTCGGGGTGGGGCTTTTATAGGGACAGGAGGGGGTGTGGAGGTGCCTGGGCGACGCGCGGGGCGGGGCACGGCAACGGCGTGCACTGGCTGCGGCGGGCGGCGGCAGAACGCCGGCGCGACGTGCGGCAGCGCGGGCGCGGTGACTGGGCGGCCGCGATATGGCGTGAGCGCGGTGGGATAGTGCCGGGCGCGGAGTGGTGAAGCGGCAGCGGCAGCGGCTCGGGCGGAGGGCGGGCGCGGTGACTGGTGGGGCGCGGGGGCCGGGGCGGCACGGCGGAGCGCGGCTACTGGGCGCGACGGGCGGCGGGGCTGGACGCGGCTGCGTCGCGGGCACGCGCGGGCGCTGACTGGCCGCGCGGCGTGGGGGCGGGGCAAAGCCGGCCGTGGCGGGGTGGTGCGGTGGCCACTGGCCTGGCGCTTCGCGCCGGTCAGGCGACGCCGGCCACCTGGCGCGCGGCGGGCGGGCGAGCGCGCGCGGTGCGGCAGAGGAGGGGGAGGAAACGAGGGACCTGGATGCAAGAATTAGGAAAACTTTAGGGGGCTAGGTGCAAACAGGGCGTTTTCTCCTCCTTCTGATTTGAATTTCAAAAACTTTTGAACACGAAAGTTGTTCAAAATTAAAAAGTTCTACAACTTTGGTCTCAGGCAAAATCTCATTTGGCTTATGGTTTGAAAGTTAAATTTAAAAGTTCAAAAGTAACCAAATGTGCTCAAATTAAATTTGAATTCCAACTGAACTCGTTTTAATTCTTTCCACCCTTTCATTAGCTGATCTAATCATAGAGTTAGGCTAATGACATTGATTTTGGAAATGTAATTACCAGGGTTGTCACAAATATATAAATCTAGAAGATAACTCTATTTAGAAATTTCGAGGATGACAAAGGAGAGGAAGAGCAAAACCCATACCAAACACTCTTAGGCAACCTTAGGAACCCGAAGAAGAGCTACTTCACCTAAACTCCACTATCCTAAGGACTAAGCAAGAGAGGAACTTGAGAGAGAGCAACTTGAGGTGTGTCTTCATTAGGAGCCCCTCCCCTCATATATATAGGTGTGTCCATGGGGTCCTCCTGCCGTGCAAATAGGTGAACTCACTTGGAACCGACCTTGTAAGCCAATGGGGCGCTGCCACGTTGAAGAAGTAAGGCGGTTGTGGCAGGCCTGGTTCGGCTAGCCACCAACCAACCTCAGCCTTTGCTGAGTGGTTGACATGTGGGCCCTAAGGTTTTTGATGCACGGCTTGGACCTGTCCTAAGTCGGTTGCTTGCTCTGGTGGGCCCTTTGATCCATGTGAGGCTGAACGGCGTGTTTTGATTGGTCGATAGTTTTTGCCTTGGATTCAGGGGTGTGTTTTCCCTCCATTTCTGCTCAATTTCCTGCATAGCACTAATTTCCAAGGGACATGTGAAAATGGCATTATTCTTAGTTAAATATGCGAGTGAGGAATGTTAGTTCTCCCAATTTTCTAATCAAATTGATGGTCGAAATTGGTCCGTAACGAGCGTCAACATGGTGCTAGCTGAGCATTTCCGGCGTGGCTTTGGCATGCCAGCGCACGGCTTCCTCCACTCGGTCCTCCGCGAGCTCAGCATCGGGCTTCACCTTCTTTATCGGGACGGGCTGCTTCAAGTCATCGGGTTCGTCTCCCTGTGCGATGGGTTTTAGGGCATCGCTCCCAGCCTCTCCCTCTTCTGGCGGCTGTTCATCGCTGAGGGCCTAAAGGTGAAGCCTGATGACGTGGTGGTTGCGCACGTTGTTGGTATTTCTTAACATTCACGAATAAATCCGCAAGCGCACGGATATACCGGAGAGTATTCAGGGTATCATAATTTCTCAGGGAACGGAGGTTTAACGGTCTTCTAACTAGTTTACCTTGGAGAAAAAGAGATAGAATGACCTGGGTAGTGTGATTGGTCTAAGGGTAAGGATCAAGGAAAGATAAACTTAGGCTGCTATTCGTTCACTTCAGGCACCGGTCTGACCCTTGTCTGCCAAGGCCCTCCGGCTATTAACTCTACTCTGAACTCGGATGTGGGGGACTTCACTAACCACGACGCAGCTTCATAGCGAACGGATAGGGTTGTCACAACCTGCCGTCTTACCCTGCAATACCATGGGGCTCGCAGCAAACAAAGGTAATCTATGGCCTAAACACCATGTTTATGCTATCAACTACTACTCTAGCATCCATCAGGGTTATCACGTTTATGCATTTGTCTTCTCATTTGATTCGGGAGAGGTTTCAATAGCTAAGGATGAGATGTGAAAGGGCTCACAGTCAGCTATTGAAGGATCCTTGTAGCTCGACTCATGCTCCTGGAGGGGTCCAGTTTCTAAGTTGGGGGAAGTGTTCTCTAGGATGCGATCAAGGATATCCTTTCCTTCTGTCTTAGTTTTATGTGCAAATGAACCTCCGGCGGTTATGTCAAGATATAGGGAAGACTCCATGTCAAGGCCCAGATGAAAGTGTAGTAACAACAAATGGTTGGTTAAAGACAAGTCTGGGCTGGAGTGTACTAAATCACAGAACCTGGCCCAGGCTGCACGTATCGACTCCTTCTCGTACTGCTGAAAGCCGAGAATCTCCTTTTCTTAGGGAGGTGATACGAGATATGGGGAAGTGCGCAAGACAAAACTTGTGTCATAGTCTTTCCCAATCCCCATTCAAACTTCCTATGGTATGAGCGTACCATCGCTTCGCCCTTTCCGTGAGAGAGAAGGGAAACAATTTCCACTTTACGGTTTCCTGTGTCATGCCTGGGATTACCAACCACGGACACAGTTGCTCGAACTCTCGCAGGTGGTGGTAAGGATTTTCATTATCATACCCCGAGAAGGATTGCTCCCGAACCATGGCTATGAAGCCAGGACAGAGTTGATAGTCGGATGTGATGATTGGTTTTGAGGAAGGTGGTGGCTCAAAGAACTCGCCCTTCAGAGCAGAAAGTTTTTGGATAGAGATAGGCTCCATGGTAACAAAAGAAGGGGATAAAAGAGATATAGGTAATAGAAAAGGATAAACGAAAGAGAAAGGTAAAAGAAAGGGTACACGGGCAAACTAGGTTCGGAAACAACTACAACAACTGTTCCCCAGTAACGGCGCTAGAAATGCTTGTTGGTATTTCTTAAGGTTCACGAATAAATCCACATGCGCTCGGATATATCGTTGTAGCACTTCACCCGGAGAGTATTCAGGGTATCCTAATTTCTTAGGGAACAGAGGTGTATCGGTCTTCTAACTAGTTTACCTTGGAGAAAAAGAGATAGAATGGCCTGGGTAGTGTGATTGGGCTAAGGGTAAGGATCAAGGAAAGATAAACTTAGGCTGCTATTCGTTCACTTCAGACACCGGTCTGACCCTGGTCTGCCAAGGACCTCCGGCTATTAACTCTACTCCGAACCCGAACGTGGGGGACTTCACTAACCACGAAGTAGCATCGTAGCGGACGGACCGGGCTTTCACCACCTGCCATCTCCCAGTGCAATACCGTGGGGCTCGCAGCAAACAAAGGTAATCTAAGGCCTAAACACCACGTTTACGCCATTGACTACTACTCTAGCGTCGATCAGGGTTATACCGTCTCAATCCGGAGCCCTCTACTAGAGCATCCGCTACAAGATGGGACGATAAACCCGTAAATGAATAACAACACAAGGATAGCCTTACCAAGAGCTTACCAATAGACGAACCCGGATACTTACTCAAATGGATCGTATCCGCCAAGGTACAAGGTTGGAGAGAGGCTGACATGTCCGGCTCTTCTCCTCACTTCTTCCTCACACAACTTCCGATGCTAATGATACAAGTGGGTGGAGTCCCTCTACTTCCTCTTCTCCAAAAATGTGTTGTGTTTGAGAGGGGGGTGGAGGCCTCCTTTTATACCCTCAAAGGGTGGTTCCCGCCATATTTATGTATGGAAACCTTAGCCATGGCCTTGAGGAAGCGTAGGGGGTACTCCACGTCAAAATGCACTTGGACGGGAGTTTTGTCTGGACGTCCCCTAGTTCCATCTTCCTCTGGCTGGCTGATATGTGTAATAATCCTTGATGATTTATGTCTTGGCGCGCCCGTTTGGTCTGCTTTGTGGGCCCATCAATCCGTGTGCCAGCCTCTGATTGGTCGGAGGTGTGTTTCTTGGCCTTGTGGGTCGAATTGCTTTGGGTGGTGGGCCCTCCAATTCTCGTGCTCGCATAGGATGCTTTGAATTGTACTTTTCCCTTTGTTTGAGCATGGTTTTCCTCCATATGCAGACATGGTTTTCTGTAAAGCCCTATAACTATGTTTGGTAATTAAATGACATGGAAAGATGCAGGAGTTGACGGTTGGTTTTATGACTTAAGGACCGTCAATACACGTCGAAGGGTTGACGCTGGCGGTGCGTCCGGACCTGGCCCGAGGTTATTCTCGCCTTCAGCCGGCGGGGCTGGCACCCGGTTGGGAGAGCGAGTGGTTCAATGTCCGCAACGACATCGACGATCCCGTGCTGCAGTTCATCATGGTGCCCCCGGCGAGCCAGCCCCTTCCTCCTTGGTCATGTCCAGTGGAGGATCTCTCATGGGTCGACGATCTCGTCGGGGCCATCCGCTATCAGGTCGAAGCCAGCCTTACCAGCATGGGCCTAGCGCGCGCGTTCATCCACCGCCAGGTGTAGCCTCTCCAGCTTTGCGAGCGCCTACTCTGCGAGCTGCCCTGGGAGGAGGGCTCGCTGACGGAAGAGCAGCGGTTCCTTGAGGGTCCCGTCATGGACCGGTGCCTGCAAGCGATCCTTGGCAAGGAGGAGGATCCGAGCACCGAGAGTGAGCCAGCGCCTTTCATCCTGGAGAAGCCTCCCGGTTCTCTCGGGTTCCGTCTTATTTCTTTCCTAGCTTCGTAACTTCCAAGGATCTGTGCGCTCCGGCTTCGCGGCGGTCACTTTAGGGATGCAGTCATCTGCCTCGCCGGCGGCGAGCTCGGGAAGCAAGCGCGACGTTCCCCGCCTGGGTGCCTGCCCGCCTCCTAAGCGCCCGAGGGCCAACCTTAGCGTGGGCTCGGTTTGGACTCTGCCGTAGGGGCTCAGATCGGGGATTCGCATACGTTCCGTTCCACCACCACCCCCTTCGCAGGGTGGCATGGAAGGTAGAGTGGAGGAACTGTCGCCGCCCCTTGGCGCGCCTCCTCCTAGCTTTGAGATGTAAATGCCCACCGCCACCGCAGGCGTGGCCACCGCGCGTGTACACTGTGTTACCGTGGCCTCCTGTGTGCTTATGATGCTTGGCGATGCGGCCGTACCTCCCACGGCTGCTCCTGCTCTTCTGCTCCCGAACGTGCCGGCCGCCCCGCGAATTTCTTTGCCGCTGGAGCAAAGTAGGACTTAAGGTTGTTGATCAGAAAATTGATGTTACCTATTACCTGTGGTCATGTCATACGTTGTAGCTAAGATGATCTCCATGAGGCTGAGTAGGTTAGTATGAGTACCCTGCCCTTGTTACTTTAGTCATCTATGGGGCTTATTGGCTTCTCCTTGTCTTGAGCTCTTGAAAGTTAGAACGGTTGATAGAGCAATACTTACCTTCTCTTTGTTCAACAATCCATCTGGAGGTTTTCTTTTGAATTTTACAAAACAAAACCAAGTTCCTCGAATGAACCTCTCGGATCGCTCAAGGTGTATGAATCCTTACCAGGGCAATCTTTGCCTCCTCATATCAAGAGCTTTTGTAGGGCTCAATGTATGGAATGAATGAGGCATACCTGCATTTCATATGTTGCAAAGACAAAGAGTGGATCCATGGAGAAACAGATCATAAACCAAGATCATGATGTGCACGTGTGTGGATGGATAATGGTATGAGTTCTCCTTTTTGATGGTGTCTCTCTCCTCATGTTTTATTTTCTTTTTGGATATGGTTACCCCTTTTCCTCTTCTTCCTTTTTTTGGGTCATGCTTCTTAGCATGCCTTTCTTTTTCTTGGGGATAGCCATATCTCCATTTTTTTAGGAATACTTGGAGAGAGATCACACAACACATGGAGCATTTATTTGGTGGATGAACGGAGTGTGCTAATTCCTAGTGTAGGAACTTTGCAATGGAGGTGGAGTGTGCGTGATCTTGATCAAGAGAGTATGAAAAGCATCTCGCTAGGGTCACAACAATTTGATAAAGCTCAATGAAATAGCAAGCATCATATATGTAGGATTTTGCAATGTATCATAATATATGGCTTTGGTAGGACTTTTAGCATCATTGAGGAACTTGTCTTCCCTTTATTTTTTTTAAAAAAAGACTCCAGATATCATGTCTCGCTCTGAGAAAGATTGTAAAGCACCTATCTCCCATATCTATTCTCACAACAACCTAGACATGGAAGAAGCATTCGCAACCCACAAGATTTTTCAGGTTCATGGCAAAGGTTTAAACAGCCAACAAACTCAAACTCAGGAAAACATTATGCTTAGTATTAGGCAAGAAAGACAAGGAAGAGCATAGTAATTATTGGTCCTTTCAACTCAGGAAAACTAGAACATTCATTACCACGCATATGGAAAGGAAAATTTAAGCAGAAAATATTTTTGTTGGTTTTATGGTTTCCATATTTTTATTGAAAGCAGTAAAGATACAATTCACTTGGTGTAGAACCTCCCCCAAGCTAGCTCTTGGTTTAAGGTCCGATGAGCAGGACCCTCTCCATACATGTATAACTCAAGGTCCAATCGTCCATACCTGGAGAGGAGGACAAGGACAGCGACGTCTTCTTTACTCGCCACACCTTATTGTTCCTCTTTGTTATCGTAGGTGGTGTGGCAGATAGATCCATGTTCTTTGGAGCGGGATTGTGTATCTCCCAGTCTTTGAACCGTTCCGGTTCTGCCCATAATCCTTGCCCTTCATGATCCTCATGAAGTAGGTACATCAGTTCTCTCCTGTTTTGAAACCTGAACTTCATGGTTCTTTTCCCAATGCGGAGACTAATTTTCTTGCTCCAACATCTATCCTAGATTTGGCATCTCTTAGGAACGGTCGCCAGGGAATGGGCGATATTCCCAAGTCGCCCTCCATGTCAAGGACTACAAAGTCCGCGAGAATGAATGAATCCTTTACTCGTACCAAGAGATTCTCCAGTATCCCCTCAGGGTATCGTACCGTTGAGTCAACCAACTGCACGCACATAAAGGTAGGGGAAAGAGCTGGGTAAAATAACTTTTCGAATGTTACCTTCGGCATGATGTTGACACTTGTTCCAAGGTTGCAAAGGGCTTGCTTGAAGTGGCAGTCAAATATCGAGCAACTGATCATTGGGGTTCTAGGATCCTCCTTTATTGTTACTGCTAGTTCTACCCATAAATTTCTCCTTGGGCACGCGAGCCTTTCTGCATAATTAGTAGAAGATGTACCACTTGAAGTCTTACCCTATCTTGTGGTTACTGCATTAACACTTTCCAGGGAGGCTTCGGGTTGCCCCAGGATCTTCCCTGTTTCAGCAGAAGGAACAGCAACTTCCAGTTGAGCTAGTTGAGTTTCAAGCATTTTGTTGAAGCTCAGCTGGTTCTTGATTGCAGAGGAGATGCCATCCATCTTCGCTTGAATGGTCTCCAAGGATTTGTCGTTGGCGGCAAGCTTCTTTTGTAGTGATCCATTGACTTTTGCTTGGCCTAGGACAAGATCCCTTAAGAAGGTTGGTTAGGATTAAATGAACTTGAATTACCATTACCTCCTTTGTAGTAGGGCGCGACTGACTCCACCTCTGACCTCCTTGTGGACGAAACCCATTGTTGTTGTTTATATACATGACGTCTTCATGGGTCTCGGGGCAGTCGTTCCCCGAATGTCCCGTGTTCACGCAGACCTCGCACGTCATGCGAGCGTCTAAGGCTTGGAGTGCTTGCCTTGGAGCCTTATCTTGGGACATTCTTCTATTTTCTTGAGAAGGAGGTCAAGCTTAGCGGCCAACATGTCCGTCTCCTTGACGGTGTGCATGCCCCGCTGGTGTGGTTGGAGATGTTCTTCGTTCCAACCTTGGTTGGACACCATCTTCTCGATCAAAGTTTTGGCCCTGTCAATGGTTAGCGAGAAGAAAGCACAACCTGCAAAAGCGTCGATGTGGTCGCGGGTTGTTGGAGTCAGCCCATTGTAGAAATTCTGAAGAATGAGCCAATCGTCCATCCACGTGGTGAGGACATGCTAGGATGTACTCCTGAAGCTGTTCCCATGATTCAGTTATTGACTCATTTGATGCCTGCTGGAAACTAGAAATTCTTCCTTGAAGAGCATTGGTCTTGCCCGAAAAGAATTTGGCGAGGAATGCCTTATTGCATTTTTCCCATGAGTCCACTGCAATTCTGTTGGCATAGAACCACTGTTTTGCCTTCCCCAGAAGAGAAAACGGAAAACAGTCGGAGCCTGACTGCATCTTGAGTGACTCCCTTGATGACAAAAGTGCTGCAAAGCTCCAAGAATTGTTGGAGATGTGCGCTGGCATCCTCGTTGGCTTTGCCATAGAATGGGCTGGCCTGCACCATCGTAATGAGACCCATCTTGATCTCGAAATTTTTAGCTCCAGTATTGACCGATGGCCCAACTCGGACATTGTCAGCAGAGGGAGAGAAGAATTCACGGAGTTTCTTCTAGGCCATGGCATTGGAAGTTGATGGAGCAATAACGAGTGGTTCGGCTGTCGAGAGTGAAATATGAGGACGTACAACACGAGGTTGAACTCTTCTCAAAAGTGACTCCGGATCCTAAGTGAAATTTTTACGGCAGATCGAAACCAGCCATACACTACCTGTTTTCACATAAAAGAGAAAACAAAGCCAAGTTAGCCTGTTTAGACAATGAACACCAATTAAGAATTTAATCAACAACTTTATCTATTCTTTTAACCAGTGCCTTCCCCGGCAACGGCGCCAAAAATGGTTGTTGACATTTCGTAGCGTCATTACCGGGAGTATTAATCCTTAGCAATGGCACCAAAAATGTTCACTGGCGTTTCATAGCACCACAGATCCGCAAGTGCACGGAACACCATTGTGGCATTTTACCTATGAGTAATCTCGGATGTCGTATTTATATTTCCACAGGGAAGGTGTCGGTTATGGAATAGGTAAGTTGATGATAAATTCTTGCTTGGATATTCCATTGCATAAACAGGCGTAAGATAATATATGGATAATGTGGTACTGTGACACACAAGTTACTCAAGCTCAAACTCAAGCAAAGACATTAGGCAGGGAGAAAGGAAGAAGAAAGCTACTCGGGACTTATGTACTTCTATCTAAACATACAGCTCATGCTATACACTCATACACATACACAAGATTATCCTCAACTCTAGGCTCCCACGCACTACTGGGAGAACCGCACAAGACTGGCAGAGGAGTCACCAGTCCACTCGGCTACTTTATGGACCTCCTACCACAACTACCCAAACGGGAAGGATTACGATGGACGGATAGGGCTATCACCATCTGCCGCCTACCTCAACTAACCATGGAGTAGAGCCGCACCTGGCAACACTAATTAACCCAGACACCACGTCTATGTTAAAGAGTGATACACTAGTATCCCGCGCGGAACCCCCACCCTTCCGGATGGATAGACATCATACTTGAGCGAACGTAAGAATACCGGAACCAATGCCGTGGCACTAGATTTACTCATCTAATCATGCAAGGCACAAGGTACAAGTATAAACTAATCATAGTATACATGTCTGACACCGCAGAATATTAACTATGCAAATATATAAATCTAGAAGATAGCTCTATTAAGAAATTCCGAGGATTACAAAGGAGAGGAAGAGCAAAACCCATACCGAACACTCCTAGGCAACCTCGGGAACCCAAAGAGGCGCTACTTCACCTCCACTATCCTAAGGACTAGCAAGAGAGGAACTTGAGAGAGAGCAACTTGAGGTGTGTCTTCATTTGGAGCCCCTCCCCTCATATATATAGGTGTGTCCATGGGGTTCTCCTACCGTGCAAATAGGTGAACTCACTTGGAACTGACCTTGTAAGCCAATGGGGAGCTGCCATGTTGAAGAAGTAAGGAAGTTGTGGCAAGGCCTGGTTTGGCCAAATTGGTTGGTTCGGCCTTTACCTCAGCCTTTGTTGACTGGTTGACATGTGCGCCCTAAGGTCTTTGGTGCACGGCTCGAACCTGTCCTAAGTCGGTTGCTTGCTCTGGTGGGCCCTTTGATCTATGTGAGGCTGAACCCTATGGATCAGTTTGGGCTGGTGCAGAGGCTCCACAGCACTGCGGGCACCTCCCCGGCCCACCGCCCCGTGAGCATGTTGAGGAGGTCGAAGATGCGTGGTTTCAGGCCTTGCAGGACCATGCCGTTGGCGCGCTCGACCTGCCCACTGGCCCGGGGGCGTGAAACCGAGGACCAATCAACCCGGATGTGATAGTCGTCACAGAAGCGTAAGAACTTCTTCCCTGTGGAGTGGGTCCTGTTGTCGGTGAGCGTGCTTTCCTATTTGTCAGTCAGGCCAGCCCTGATCCGGACTATCTTTCCGGCGTCCTTGGGATCAACCTGGACCGGCTTGGTGTCCTCAGTGGGCTTGATGGTGCCGGTGGAATATTTAGCCTTTGCCAAGTTAGGGGCCACCTCTATGGTGGCGAGCTGGTTGCTCTTGAGCTCGAGCGATCTGACCGCCACCGCGGCCAGGTCGCAGTTCTCCTACTCACAAAGGTGGGCCTGCTGGAGGCTCCCTCCCACCATGATGACACCTTTAGGCCCTGGGATCTTCAGCTTGAGTAGGCGTAGTTGGGCATAGCCATGAATTTCGCGCAGTAGGGCCGACCTAGGATCGTGTGATATGACCCCAGGAAGTTGGCTACCTTGAAGGTGAGGGTCTTGGTGCGGAAGTTTGCACTGCTCCTGAAGGTGAAGGGCAGGTCAATTTGCCCGAGTGATATCGCTTGGACGCCGAGGACCACTCCGTGGAACGGCGCTCCCATGGGTCGGATGCGGGATCGCGCTAGCCCCATGGCGTCGTAGGTCTCGGCGTAGAGGATGTTCAGGCCGCTCCAGTCACACATCAGGACCTTGGTGACTTTTTAACTTGGTCAAAGTCAAACATTTTCATCTTTGACCAATAATATCTCTAAAAATAATTACTTTTAAATAGGAAAAATTACATATTATGATGGTTTTATTATGAATAAACCAATATCATTTTTATGTTGTCAAACTTTGTAGTTTTCTACTATTTACGGTCAAAGTTTAGAAGGTTTGACTTGGAGAAAAACTAAAAATAGATATATTTTGGGACGGTTTGACTTTAGAAAGGAGTGAGAGGGGAGTCCAATGGCAACCTGCTACTACTGCAATGAAAACACCCGAACGTGGTGGACTACGAGGGACGGATAGGGCTCTCACCACTTGCTGCCTACCACAACGGTTTCGTGGGGTGGAACACAAGCCAAGATAATTATCAAGCCTAGGCACCGTGCCTACACTATCAAGTTACTGATTTCCGCCTCGCTCTAAGGCTAGGAGGAATCCCAAATGGATAGAACTTGCTATCCACGCAGACAAGGGATCCCGTAGATCAAAAGAAGTAAATAAACAAATTACTAAAAGTAAAGAGAAGAACTAGCGAGATACTGAAGATAAGCGAGGAACTTACTAATGAAGCTTTATTCCTCCGAGGTGGCTACAGAGTTGGAGTAGAACCAAGGGAACCCGGCTCTTCTCTTAGCTTGGCTCTCACCCAAGCTCTCACCTCACACTCTCCCTATTCTACACTAAGGTAGAGCAACAACACTAAGACTCTTCTTCTCTCCAAGGATGGCGTGTCTTGAATGGAGGTGTGGACTGCCTTTTATAGGCTTTCAAGGTCGATTCTTGCAGCTTAGCTTGTCTTGTAAACAGGTATGGTGGTTAACGTAGCTTGTAAGCAAAGATGGACACGTGGCGTTGCAAAGGCAGGTAGGCCGGCCTAGGATTCCTGCCACGTGTGACCGCCTTTCTCCCGAGCGCTCCTGATCTTCTGTGGAGGTCGGTAGCGGTTAGTTTTGTTTGTGGCTAAGTGGTTAGAGGCCGGCCGGCGTTTTGATCATTGCGTGCATGTACTCCAGGATGGGTGGATTTGAGCCTGAAAACCAAGTAGACGTAGCATGTGGGTCCATCAATCCATGGCGCAAGCCTTTCGACCGTAGGATGTTTTCCTTGATGATATGCCGGTCAGGATAGCTTGGACTTGTGTTTGTGTGCATGCAAGTGAAGTTTGGGCCTGAAAGGCTAGAGTGCTAGATCAGCCGGCCTAATGGAGGCCGGTCGTCCTGGGATTTCTCCCAATTTGGCCGAATTTTGTACAGTGAGCTCCTAAAATCAAATAAACACTGAAACTAGTGGAACTCAACAGGGGTAAATGATCTTAGCATGATTTTGGTTATGAAAGTATGAAATCCGGAGAAATGTTGGCGGTAAAAATCATAGAAATCAACTGCCAACATGCCCCCACACCTAGACTTTGCTCGTCCCGAGCAAAAGGGTTGAATTAGATCTAGAGGACAAAGCAAAGTCTAGGGTCATGAAACCAAAGTATGCTTAAAATTTATTTCTAAGCTTTCCCTCATACATTGGATTCCAGGTGGCTAACACCTTCACTTTCACCTATTGATCCTTAGAACAAATCAATGGAGGGCATGGTTCTTCCTTCTTCTTAGAACTTTGGAGAATTCTGTAAAGTTTTTCAAATTCATTAGGCATACTCTCATTTTCTCAAGTCACTCAGTCGCTCAAGGTGTTTGATCCTCACAAAGGCTCTTAACCAAACTTCACCTACCTCTAGAAAGGTCGTATGTGGAGCTTAACGTAGGGATAGACTGCATATCTTTTCCATCTATATTGCAAAATCAAATAACTTGTCCTGAGAGATCATGCCAATCATAGACTTTGGTCAAGTGCAAGTGAGTGTAGCGAATGGATGTCCTTGAGTGGTGTTTGACTCTAGCTTCTTTCATCTTTTCCCCTCTTTTTTTCCCTTAAGCAAGATGGTTTTTCGCTCGCTTTCTTTTTCTTTCAGTGGGATGAAGAGCTGCTTGAGAACCACATTCGATGGACTTTATTCGATGGACATGTATGTGTATGACCAATGTACTAGGATGTATGACATGTTTCAAGAGGCAACGATGTTTGATCAAGCTCAAAATGTAGAAGATAGCTATGCGGGCTCAAAACTATATCATGTATATGTATGGCTCTAGATAGGACTTGGCAAGGTTGAGCATGAATGAGAGTTGCCTCATTTTTTTATTTTCAGAATAAATTTCTCCAAGTCTTTGAATCAGAAAGATCATGTCTCACATGTTATTATATCATGAAGATCAATAAGCGAGAGATCAAGTGATCCTATCATAAAGTACCAAAGGCACAAAGGTACTTGCATAAGAAATAGAACTTAGGCACCTTTGCTAAACATGTGAGGATTTCATCTCTTTCTAGGTGTTTCATTCAAATTTTAATTTCATTAACTCAGGTACTAATTTGAAAAAAACCCAGGAAAGGAAGGGATAAGGGGGTCGCAAACCTCCGTGTGGAGTTGGGGCTCAGTAGGCGGCTGGCAGGTGGGTTCGGCCGGCCTAGTGTAGGCCGGCCGACCTGCAGTTGTGGCCTGAACATCAAGTTCAGGTTTCACTCATGTAGGCACGGGTCCGGAGTCCTGTTTCCATCTGCATCTGTTGATTTTGGGACGGGTGGAGGCCAGCCAACCTAGGGCAGGCCGCCCGGCCCTTGTTTGCGTCGGTTCGTGCTTGTTTTCGTCCTGGGACTTTTTGACGTGTTTCTCATTCCAATTCTCTGCGCACTTTAGTGTAACATCAGAACAAGGGTGTGGTTGGCCCACAAGTGTGCACCAACCACTCAAGCATGGCATGAAACAAAGCAACTTTATTTTATTCAAATTAAAGAGGAGGTGCTGCTGGAATACAAAAGATTGGAAAACAAAATTGAAAGGGAAACTTCAGCACCTAAACCTAAAACTATTCTAGCCTAACACCCAATCTAGTCCGTCGGGTCCAGGGCCCTGTAAAGGTCCTCGTTCGCGGTCGCCTTTGCAAGGCGCTTGATCTTGGAGCACATTGCCTTACGGAGAGTATCGACCTTGTCATCAAGGTCCATCCTCTCGATCTTCGACTCGGCCACGCGCTTATCCATATTATTCAGCTTTAACTTAAGTGCGGCGAGCTGCTCCCTTAGCTCCTTGATCTTAGCGCCCTCCTTCTCCTCCTTGTCGCTGTCCGTGTACGCCCAAATCTCCGGAGGGCCACGGATTGGTGGTGGCGAACAAGTGTGCCTCCCCAAACCCGGGGTGGAGTCAATGGACTTCCTCTCGCCCCGATCCAAGGGAGGAGATAGGACCTTCTTGATCCCAACCTTTGCCCCATGCACGCGGCGGCGTGGCGGACTCGGGTTGGCGGGAGTGTACTCCGGGGAATTTGGCTGCACCATCTGCAGGGCAGCGACTTGCCCGACGTGCCCTCCCGAAGAGGACGGCGCAAGGCGCTTCCCATTCACCTTATCTATCAAATACTACCAGTAACCCTCAGATTACTAGTTCCCGACTAGTTTTCTATGTTACTGAAGGGGCCTTGCTCCCACAATTCCAGTAACACTCCGTTTACTAGTTTTCGACTAGTATCTCGCGTAGTTTATTGAAGGGGCCTTGCTCTCGTACAACCTCACCAATGGTCTCGGCGGAATTCAATTTTCTGACCAGACGCAGCCTGAAGCACCCGTACCAGCCGCATGGATGTCAACCGTGCAATCGACGACTTGATCGACAACCTGTAACCCCTCGAACCGAATCCGCCTCGGTCTGAGGTCCTATACCACAAGTTCTTCTCTTAGTCGAAGGAGGATTTGGATCATCTACCACAAGTCGGAAGAGGATTTGGATCGTCTACCACAAGTCGAAGGAAGAATTGGATCGTCTACCACAAGTCGGAGTAGGATTTAGATCATTTACCACATGTCGGAGGAGGACTAGCCGCCATCCATCAATGTGCTCCCGTCTCCGTTAACTACTCGGACTTCATCAATGATGCACTACCCTTATCAAACGGCCACCAGAGCCTGATGGCGTCTCCAACTTGGTCGGGTGGGCTCGGGCATCGGAAGGGCATAGAGTCCTCCAAGCTACCCGGCTCAGCCCACTTTTCTGCGCCATCAACCCCGAAAACCTTTCGGGCCTAGAACCGTTCCAGGAAGGCAGGATCCTCGATTCCTCGACAACTACTTCACCCTCGTGAGGGCACTCGGCGACCCGCCGACGACTACTTCGACTACACAACTAGTCGGGAGTGGGACTCACTCCACCAATGACTAGTTGGAATTGATTCCGACTAGTCGGGTTTCATCAACAAACCGTTGCGACTCCATCAATGAGCAATACGGCTTCGTTGGCAATCACCCATGAGAGCATCTGACTACTGCACCTGTGTTAGCCCAACCCGATAATACCAAGTCGTTCGATGTGTATTGTGACGCATCGGGTACTGGTCTAGGATGTGTGCTTATGCAAGAGAATCGAGTGATTGCATATGCCTCACGAGCCCTTCGGCCCCACGAGCAGAATTATCCCACTCATGATCTTGAGCTTGCAGCTGTCATTCACGCTCTGAAAATATGGAGGTACTATCTCATGGGTACACAATGCAATATCTACACGGATCATAAGAGTCTCAAGTATATCTTCACACAAGCCGATCTGAATATGAGACAATGAAGATGGTTAGAATTAATCAAGGATTATGACCTTGAAGTGCACTATCACCCCGGCAAGACTAATGTAGTCGCGGATGCACTAAGCCGCAAGTCCCATTGCCATTGCTTATCCATGGAATCCTACAATGAGACATTGTGTGCAGAAATGAGGAAGCTTAACATGGAAATGGTTTCCCAAGGCACTCTAAATCACATCTCAGTTGAGCCCACTCTTCACGACCAAATCATCATGGCACAACTACATGATGAAGGAATTAAGATCATCAAACAAAAACTCTCTCTAGGTGAGGAGAAGTATAAATGTTTCCGCCAGGACCATAAGGGAGTTTTATGGTTCGAAAGTCGCATAGTCGTTCCGAAGAATCATGAACTCCGCAAGCAAATTCTCGATGAGGCACATCTTTCCAAATTCTCTATCCACCCCGGCAGTAGCAAAATGTATCAAGACCTAAGGCAAAACTTCTGGTGGACTAGAATGAAAAGAGAAATTGCTAAGTATGTCTCAGAATGTGACACGTGCCAGAGAGTAAAAGCTAGCCACTTGAAGGTAGCCGGTACACTTCAACCGTTACCTATACCATCCTGGAAATGGGAAGACATAAGTATGGACTTCATCGTTGGACTACCAAACACTTCCCAGAAACATGATTCCATATGGGTTATCGTTGATAGACTCACAAAGACAGCACATTTTCTTCCGGTACACACCACCTATTCTACCAAGAAATATGCCGAGATTTACCTCGATCGTATTGTTTGCCTACATGGAATACCTAAGACAATTATTTCTGATCGTGGTACTCAGTTTGTAGCACGCTTTTGGGAACAACTGCAAACATCTCTTGGTACTAAACTGATTCGCAGCTCAGCATACCATCCTCAGACTGATGGACAAACGGAAAGAGTAAACCAAATTCTTGAAGACATGCTGAGAGCTTGCGTCATTCACTATGACAAGAATTGGGACAAATGCCTACCCCTAGCAGAGTTCTCGTACAACAATAGCTATCAAACAAGTTTGAAAATGGCACCATTTGAGGCCCTGTACGGACGAAGGTGTCGAACTCCTTTGAGCTGGTCACAAACCGGAGAACGTAAAATAATTGGACCCGACCTGGTAATCGAGGCAGAGGAGAAAGTAAAAGTAATACAAAGCAAATCTTAAAGCCGCACAAGCCCGACAAAAGAGCTATTCTGACAAAAGGAGAAAGCCCCTAAAATTCGAAGTTGGTGATCATGTCTATCTTCGAGTTTCACCAACCAAGGGAGTGCAAAGATTCGGAATCAAAGGCAAACTAGCTCCCTGTTATGTTGGTCCTTACGAAATCATTGAGAGCTGCGGACCCGTAGCCTACAAATTACGACTGCCCCTCAGCTCACGGCCACCCATGATGTCTTCCACGTATCTCAACTCAAGAAGTGTATTCGAGTCCCTACCGAGATTGTGGAACAACAAGAAATACTGTTAGAACCCGACCTCTCGTATGTCGAACACCCGGTTAAAATTTTGGATCGAAAAGAAAGAGGGACCAGGAGGAATGTGATTATAATGTATAAAGTTCAATGGAATCATCACACTGAAGAAGAAGCCACCTGGGAAACCGAGAGCTACCTAAACCAAAATTTCCCTGGTTTTCTTATCTCAACCACTGGTATGTGCACCCATGTCCACACTAAGATTTACCGAATCTCGGGGCGAGATTCTTGTTAAGGGGGGAAGGCTGTAACAACCCTGGTAAATTATATTTCTAAAGCAATGTCATTAGCCCAACCCTATGCTTAACCAACTAATAAAAGGGTGAAAAGAATTAGAACAAGTTAAGTTGAAATTCAAATTAAAATTGGGCACATATGAATACTTTTGAATTTTTAAATTAACTTTCAAACCATAAGCCAAATGAGATGTTGCCCGAAACCAAATTTGTAGAACTTTTTATTCTGAACAACTTTCATGCTCAAAAGTTTTTGAAATTCAAACTAGAAAGAGTAGAAAACATCCTGTTTGCACCCAGCCCCCTGGAACTTTTCAAATTCTCGCAGAAAGGTCCTTCGCTCCCCTCCTCTCTCTCCCCTCCCCGCCCGACAGCACGGCCAGGTGGCCGGCGAAGCCTAACCGGCGCGAGCCGCCAGGCCAGTCGCCGCCGTGCCTCGCCCCCAACACCGGCTTTGCCCCTCCCCACCGCCGCGCTGCCCAGTCCGCGCTTGCGCGTGCGCCACGCCGTGCCGTGCCTCTGCTCGCCGCCCGCCGCTGCCCAACCGCCGTGCCGCGCCGTGCCGTCCTGCCCGCCACGACCCGCCCGTCGCTGCGCTTGCCTTCCGCCCGAGCCGCTGCTGCAGCTGCCCCCCCCCCCCCCCCCCCCAATCCCCGTGCTGTGCTATCTCTCGCTCCCCCACGCAAATCCCCGGCCGCCAGTCGCGTGCTCCCGCCCGCCGCATGCCACGCCGGCGTCCTGACGCCGCCCACCGTGGCCACTGGCACGCCCTTGCCGTGTCTCCGCCCCCGCGCGTCGCCCGGCACCCCTACCTCCCTCTTGCCCCTATAAAAACTGCCCCAGGCCGCCCGCGCGAGCCACCAGCAGCCAGAGCACGCTAGCCGCCGCCATTGTCGCCGCCGAGCTCCGCCCGCTCGTGGACAGCCCTCCACAGCCGCTCCCTGCCCAAATTGAAGTGCTAGCCACCACTACATCATCCCACCGAAGCTCGCCGACCCGCCCAACACCGCCCAGGACCGCCGGAGCGCCGCCGCCCGCGCTGTCACCGCCGCCGCCGCCCCTGCTCACCGCGGACAGCTCGACTCCGACCTTCTCCGCCCAAGCCAAGCACCCGAGCAGCTTCCCCACGCGCCACTGAAGCTCCCCGTCCAGACCAGGCCGCCCCAAGCCCGCCGGACCACCGCCGTCGATGCGTGCCGCAGCCGCCGCCGCCCCTGCTCCAACGCCGGCGAGCTACTCCCGGCCGTCCCCCACCCGAACAAGACCCCCACGAGGTAGCCCTCGCACCCCTGATCCTTCCACGAACCTCACCCCTCGCCGCCGGCGAGCCCGTCGCCGGAATTTTGGCCGGCCACCGTACCCGAGCCGCCCGAGGACCCAATTGCAGTAATTGAAATCTTTAGAAGGGTCTGCACGTAAGATTCAAGGACCCAGTTGTAAAAGAAAGTTTCAAATCTAGATTCAAATTCAGTGAACTTGTAAAATTCGTATAAAATCGTAGAAAATTGACAAAAATGCAAACTAAACTGTTCTGGAATCCTTAGAAGAAACTCTACAACTTTTGTTACGAAAAGTTTCTCAGGTTGTCAATATATTTTGCTCTACCTTAAATGGAAGTTTTAAAGGACTTCTTTTGTACCCACTGTTGTAGATCAATGCTGACCCTAAATTTTGGGCAGTGAGTTAGTTGCCTTATGTTTAGGACTGTGTAAAAAGATCAGGCCCAAATTCCATCTCTATCTACACTGTCTATTAAACTTAATTTCATACCATAAGTGGCTAAATATTTTTATCCCTGCAGTTAGGTTATGAATCACCTAATGAAACTTTTGCTGTGCTGGTGTAACGGTACCTAGATGCCATAGAAAAATTTAGAGACTTTTTATCCCACAGGAACCTATTTATTTGATTTATGTGCTTATAACATACATTAAATCAAGAAAATAGTATCTTAGCTTGGAAAATTCTCATATTGTTACTAGAAGATACTCAGTGGTGGAGGATGCAGTGTAAAAGGTTTCATGGACAAAAACCCTGTGCAGGATCCTGTAAAAATAAATCCTAGATTAACCTAGGTGTGTAATGTCATATTTACTATGCTCTGAAGTGCATAATAAATCTTATAAAAATTACAGTAGCTCCTGCATGATTAAGTGAAAGCCCTGTAAAAATCTTAGACTCAGTTTTTGCACCAATTGTTCTGTACAAAAAGAACAAGAATCTAGCAGCAACCATGTATTATATTTTTCATAATTAATCTGCTGCATGAAAATATCTGAAAATTTTACAGTAAGCATATCTTTCCCTGATGTGCCTAGACCCAAGGTTTCATGACCAGAAACTACCCACTGTAGTAGTTACACTTAAATCATGATTCCATGAGGAACATAAGTTCCCATGAACACCCACCCCACCTTGCTTAACGAAGTTACTCTTTGTACTTTTCTACTCTATTAACGATTGCCCACGAATGATAAAGTAACTCACTTCACAACAAACTCGTGTTTTACAAACTGCAACTTTATCGTGAAGGAAATCATGTCGTTTACCATCACCACTACTTAAACTTGTGCATTCATGTAGAAACGACTACTCTCGCCGACGGAACTTACGAGCTGGTGCCCGAGTCCGAGAGTGAGCAGCGAGAAGCCCAGGCGAATTTAACTGAAGCAGTTGAAGACCCGGGTCAACGTTCAGACGACCCCCGGACTAACTTTGCACAAGAAGGCAAGCCCCGGAGCATAACCCATTTTCTTCCCTAAATTATGCAACTCATTATTCTCTTGCTTGTGCATTAAGTTTATAGGAGTTGAATGAAAACTTAGTTGCATGATGTAGGAACCCATGCTTGAAAACTAGATGTAAGGTTCGATAGAATGTTGTGCTAATAGGACTCTGGTAAAAGCCGAGTGATTTCCTGTCACTCGCGAGAAAATAGGAGTTGAATGTTTACTACACGCTGCAATCATAAGGACAACGGACGGGCTATGGTACAATGTTTACGATTGAGGCCCGTCTGTTTAGTGAAAAATGCTAAGGCCGCAGTGTGTGGTAATGGTGGTTAAGTCTTTGAACGTACTAACCACATGCCGAGAATATGGTAATCGGTAAGCTTAAGTACCTGATTGGCCCGGCAAGTGGACGGCATCCTACCCTTTGAACTTCGGTCCCACTATATGGCGAGTGCACGAGTGGTCACGACCCGGCGTCGAACCGTGGCGTGGGGCTCGTGTACTCTCGGAGGGTAGCCCCGATCCACGACCCGGAAAGAAAGGGGAAAAGTCGCACGTGTGACTCTTGGAGTAACCACGTGACGTGTGTTTAGGTTTCCCTTGCAAGGTTAAGAAATTCGATTCGAATCGTCCGTTTCTCACGGCTATTGAGACTGCTTAATCACTTTTACCCACAGAGTAAGAAGAGGAACAATGATGATGAATAAACTTGTTGGATGAAAATTAATGCTTCACCATGAATGATATTGGATAGCTGCTTATCTAGAATGGTTAATGAAACTAGAATCTTGAGCTAAAAGTTGAAAGTAAGGACCCACTTGTAGATGCTTTTCGGCAAAACAAACCCCTGAGCCAAAAAGCCTTGCATGTCTAGAGTCGGTGGAGTAGATTCCACTACACGGGTAAGTCTTGCTGAGTATTAGTATACTCAGCCTTGCTTGTGGCTCGTTTTCAGGTGAGACCTTCGAAGATATGATTGCTAGCTTGACTTGGCCCTGCACTCTTCCCCCTGGTTGGTCGGTGGAATGGGATACGCCCCCGTCCAATGGAGATAATGCCGAGTGATGTCTCGTACGGGCTTCACCGAGACATCCTGTATCGTCGAGTAGCTTTCGTTGTTTTATTTTCCGCTGCAACTTAAACTCTGAAAAACTTCTTAGTTATGATCACTGAAGTACTTGGTTTCTAACCTCAAACTTGGTTTGTAATATTCCCCTATGATAATTTTTGTAACATTTGCTGGAATGTGGTATTCTCTGGGCTCATCGTCGCATGAGCATTCATATGTATGACATTCGATCCGCTTTACCGTGGTTGTATCGGGAGGTTACCCGACAGACCCATGGATTACTCCGTTTGAAGTGTAAGGTTAACCGAGATTGTCCTAATGGTGATGGTTAATACACTTGAGCCGGATTAATTCAGGTGGTTCTGCCACAGCTGGTAACAGCGGGCACCAGAGCCGAAATGCATACGCCAGAGAATGCGACAAGCCTTAAAAACTCATTTTACTAAAACTGGACTAGAAGGATGTGTTGCGGAATACGTTGGTGCGTTAAGGATGGTGCCTAGTTCGTAAAGCCCTAAGGGATTATGGGAAAGTTACTAGGTGGCTATCTAACTTATGAAATATTATCAACTGACTTCCAGCACATTACTCTCTGTCAAAACTTACTTTCATGCACAACCGACCTTAAATTCTGTAATGACGCACTCATCGCTAAGGTAAGAAGGTAAGAATCCTCAGCCAACTGAGAGAGCTTGGCCTTCCTGTCGGTGATGCGAACCGAACGCTGCCCTCAAGCAGTGGCTTACTTGAGGTGCTGCCAATATGCCAACTGTTAGTTGAATATATTGGGAGTAGAAGGTTTGGCGCAGGGTATGGCGATCGCTGTTCATACCCCCGTCTCATGACGGTACCCCCGTGAATACGCTATTTCGATAGCGTATGTTAACGTCGTCTGTACGGCGGAAATTGTATAGATATCGTTTCTATAAGTAAACGGTAATGAATACGGACGCTTTCATGAGTGCTGGCATGAAAGGTTCATGAAATATATGTGCTCTATCAATCTTCTGCAGGTACACTAACCGCGATTGCGATAAGTTAAGAACGGTTAGAGTTATCTCAACTAGCTATTATAGGGAGAGTCGTATGGTGTATACCACCGAAACTAACTTCGTAAGACCAAAGCTATTTGGCAATTGTTTATTTTGTGAGGACGAATAGGACGTGCATGCATCATGACCATATATATCTGAAATTGAAAATGCATTGAATGAGAGTGGTAAGGTTCTTGCGTATCTAAGCGTGATTTTGCATAAGGACTATCTAGCGAATCTGTCACAAATCTGCCATGACCGAAAAGAGAGACTTATTGATCAGAGAAAATGACCTTTTCTGGTAAAGTTCATGTTGAAAGAATTGTTCCAAATTTTGTGTTCTATCTCCTGTTCAAAAATGAAAAATTCTGAACTTATGGATAGTAAGAAATAACAGAAACCATGGAATGTCAGAATTCTGTCCAGAATAAGCACTTCTGCCCCTTTAATTTTTAGGCCCCCTTCCTACGGTTTTCTACAAAAGAGTACAACACAAAAATTGTTCCAAATTTACCCAGGTAGCTGCTGTTAAAATTTGGTAAATTTTGGCTGGGTAGATTTTCTCTGGTGCACGAAACATTGGCCCACTGTTCACTGAAATTTCTGGGTAGACAGAGAAGTGAAACCTGAAAAGAAAAACCATCTTAGAGACTTATCTAGGTCTGAAGTTGACTAGCAAAGTGGTGCACAACTACCTTAGGAGTGTTCTGGTGAAATTTGAGAATTTTTGGATATGAACTGTGGAAGTTATGGTTATTTTTGCACACTATACAGAATCTGTCCCTGTGCTTTTCACACTTTTTCTTGGCCTCATCCATTTGATCTTTTGTTCAGATGGCCGAACCTATTGCCATGATGGTGGATGAGGATGGACGCGTTCACTCGCAATGTCTCCACTGGGAGGGCTTTCCCTCTATTTTGTGGGACGTGTTGAGCACCGCGGGCTATCCAATTCCCCCACGTTACGCCGGACCGGAGTTTGTAGAGAATGGAGTTACCCAGTGCCGTGTCAACGTGACCATTTTTCCGCACCCGCTACACCCGGAGTGGCCCGCCTTGGAGATTGAGGTTGTTGGTCGCCGTTTGGCCGATACTTGGGAGCTTGCAGCCATGAGGGCGCTCACCACATTTTGTGCGCAGCGTCCCGAAGTTGTCACACTCACTCCTATTGGTTTGTTTCCTGCTGCCCAGGACAACGCCCCCTTTTGGCTCAACAGGGTGCAGCATTCACAGTACCTGGTAGACTTTCACGCCCAGGAGACCATCTAGACCTCTGTACGATGCATGAATGCGCTGTACCGACTGCAGGCACTCCAGAGTCAGGCGCTTGTGGAGCTCACTGATCTTGCACAAGCCTACCACATGATGGCAGATACCAGGGATGAGCAGATTAAGGAGCTCAGTAAGGATCTTGAGGACAGAGATGCTCAGATTGGCCAACTTGAGGGCCAAATTTAGGAGCAGGACACTCTCATGGGTGAGAGAGATGACATGATAGTACACTTGGAGGAACAGCTCCATGATCTGAGCCTTGAGTTGGAAGATGCTAATGAGCTCATTCAGTGGCACCATGACCAGAATGACCATCCCCATGAGGAGGACATGGAGGAAGATGAAGAGGAGCCACAGGAGGTTGACAGTGCCTCCGGTATGGATTTTGAGGGTGAGGTACCATAGGCACCTCAGATGGGAGCTCACTCTCCTGCTCATAGCGAGTCGTCCGTCAACGACTTGGATGACTTCTAGATGATGACCTAGACGGACTTTTGCACATACTCCTCGATAGGGTAGCCTAACTTTTGGCAAGTGTTGTAATAGGCTAACTAGGAGTTGAGTAACTCTTTTTTGATGGGTACACCTGAACCATGTGGATACCCTCAGCATGTAAGGAACGGCGATAAACTTGGGTGATTTCGTTGAAAGTTGGTAAACGATGAAATCCACAATCGCTGAGACTTGTCGGAATTTTTACCCATGTCTCTCTACATTTCTGGGCTGAGTGTTGAATACCAAACTTGTCCTAAATTCTGTGATCTAGGTTCTCACAAAATTCAAACCCCATTGGATCTTGCTAAGTTTAAGTTATAGGCCAGATACTATAACTTGTTTTGCTGAAAAACAGCCAAAATAGGGAAGCGAAGAGTGAATCGTTTGACCATCCTAGCCATCGATTTAGCATCTTGGTTAAATACCAAAGTGGTGCATCTCTAAATTCCCTATCCACTGCCAAAATATGAGAAACTTTGGATGAACCTACCAGGAGTTATAAAATTCTTATGGCAGGCAGTTTTATGCCCACGATTCTATTCATGACCTTTTGGAAGTCTACTATTCCGCGTTAGATCTCTTTGAGTCATGAAAGCAATATGGATCACGTTGCTAATGAAGAACATTCGCCTTTTCAGATGGTTGGAGCAACCAGTGGTAACCCGGATGGTTTTGGTACTAGCGCAAGTGGATCACAACCACAGTCGCCGCCACCACCCAGCTTGGTTGAAGTAATGGCCGCTCAAACCGAGTTGCTTCATCAGCTTATCAAGGGGCAGGAAGCGATTTTTCAATGCCTGCAGCAACAACACCATCAAGGGGATGGGTGCAATGTCCACCATCCTCAGGTTGCTGGCTATCCAGAGCACAATAACAAGATGATGGACACAAGAGACGTTTACTCAGACTCCTTATTGCCCCCATCACAACTTCCGATGAAACTTAAGGATCACCAAGTAAAGTGTCGGACTCTCAAGCATGACCCATGCGGCATAGACTTGGCTGGATGGGAAATTACCTGCACAGAATTCATCCCACGAGGCCGACGTCAAGTTAGAAAAACTACTGATGCCGGCACAGTCCTTCGAACACAAACTCGCTCACCTGTTCCGGAAAAGATAGACCATGCCAAATGCACCACACCCAAGGGAGGTTCATTAGGTATGCCAGTAGCGATATCTTCAGATAACAAACAACCCAGTCGTCTAAGTGACAAAAACCGTTGCTTCAATTATAGCAGTGCTAACCATTTTGCTCGAGAATGCCCTCAGCCTAGGAAGCCAAAGCAGGGCCAAGGTTCTAGCCAAACCCATCAGAACAAGCGTAAAAGACAGAGGAACAAGAGCAAAGGACAGATTGATCAGCTTGAAGCGCTCCCTAAAGGTGCACCCTTAATGACACGCACATCCTCTATTTAACAACAAGCCTGCTGTTATATTATTTGATTCTGGTGCATCGCATAGTTTCATAAGTGCAAAATTCAGTGCAAAAGTAGGCTTGGATGTTTGTCACACAAAAGGGTCATATATGATATCAACACCGGGTGGTAAAATTGCTTCAAACTAAATGGTCAGACAAGTACCAGTCAAGTTGGGTAGTAAAACCATCGACACAGACCTTGTTCTTTTACCACTTGACGGCATAGATCTTATTTTGGGTATGAATTGGATGGTTTTGCACAAAGTCACACTGGACCCCTCGTCCCGAGCTGTGGAAATAAATTCACCTAGTCACGGAGCCACCACCCTTTACCTACCATTCCTGGATTGCACGAATTCCTGTGCTTACGCGATGGAAGGACTTAAGCTAGAGGATATTCCTGTAGTAAATGAGTATGCCGACATTTTTCCGGATGACTTACCAGGAATGCCACCAGATAGGGATATTGAGTTCATCATCGAACTGCAACCAGGCACTGCACCTATATCCAAAAGACCATATAGGATGCCCCCTAAAGAATTGGCAGAGCTGAAAATTCAACTCCAAGAACTGCTGGACAAAGGTTTCCTTCGCCCTAGCGCGTCACCTTGGGGATGTCCAGCCCTATTCGTAAAGAAGAAGGATGACAGTTTGAGGTTATGCGTTGACTACCGGCCTCTCAACACAGTAACCATTAAGAATAAATACCCACTTCCTCGTATCGATGTACTCTTCGATCAATTAGCTGGAGCCAGAATCTTCTCAAAACTTGATCTTCGTTCGGGATATCATCAGATCAAGATTCGCCCGTGCGATATTCCTAAGACTGCCTTCTCCACACGATATGGACTATATGAATTCTTGGTCATGTCCTTTGGACTCACAAATGCCCCTACCTACTTCATGTATCTCATGAATTCGGTATTCATGCCCGAACTTGACAAATTCGTCGTAGTGTTCATCGACGACATCCTTATCTATTCCAAGGATGAGGAAGAGCATGCCAAGCACCTTCGCACTGTTCTTCAGCGACTCAGAGACCATCAGCTCTATGCTAAGTTTTCTAAGTATGAATTCTGGTTGGATACTGTAAAGTTCTTGGGTCACACGATCTCCGGCGAAGGCATAGCTGTTGACCCCAGCAAGGTACAAGAGGTGATGGATTGGAAACCCCCTACCTTTGTTCATCAGATTCGCAGTTTTCTCGGCTTAGCCGGTTACTACCGTCGCTTCATCCCGGATTTCTCTCGAATTGCTAAGCCCATGACTGAACTGTTAAAGAACGAAGTAAAGTTTGTATGGAATGAGAAATGTGAAGAAGCTTTCCACACTCTCAGAGAGCATCTGACTACTGCACCTGTGTTAGCTCAACCCGATAATACCAAGTCGTTCGATGTGTATTGTGACGCATCGGGTACTGGTCTAGGATGTGTGCTTATGCAAGAGAATCGAGTGATTGCATATGCCTCACGAGCCCTTCGGCCCCACGAGCAGAATTATCCCACTCATGATCTTGAGCTTGCAGCTGTCATTCACGCTCTGAAAATATGGAGGTACTATCTCATGGGTACACAGTGCAATATCTACACGGATCATAAGAGTCTCAAGTATATCTTCACACAAGCCGATCTGAATATGAGACAATGAAGATGGTTAGAATTAATCAAGGATTATGACCTTGAAGTGCACTATCACCCCGGCAAGGCTAATGTAGTCGCGGATGCACTAAGCCGCAAGTCCCATTGCTATTGCTTATCCATGGAATCCTACAATGAGACATTGTGTGTAGAAATGAGGAAGCTTAACATGGAAATGGTTTCCCAAGGCACTCTAAATCACATCTCAGTTGAGCCCACTCTTCACGACCAAATTGTCATGGCACAACTACATGATGAAGGAATTAAGATCATCAAACAAAAACTCTCTCTAGGTGAGGAGAAGTATAAATGTTTCCGCCAGGACCATAAGGGAGTTTTATGGTTCGAAAGTCGCATAGTCGTTCCGAAGAATCATGAACTCCGCAAGCAAATTCTCGATGAGGCACATCTTTCCAAATTCTCTATCCACCCCGGCAGTAGCAAAATGTATCAAGACCTAAGGCAAAACTTCTGGTGGACTAGAATGAAAAGAGAAATTGCTAAGTATGTCTCAAAATGTGACACGTGCCAGAGAGTAAAAGCTAGCCACTTGAAGGTAGCCGGTACACTTCAACCGTTACCTATACCATCCTGGAAATGGGAAGACATAAGTATGGACTTCATCGTTGGACTACCAAACACTTCCCAGAAACATGATTCCATATGGGTTATCGTTGATAGACTCACAAAGACAGCACATTTTCTTCCGGTACACACCACCTATTCTACCAAGAAATATGCCGAGATTTACCTCGATCGTATTGTTTGCCTACATGAAATACCTAAGACAATTATTTCTGATCGTGGTACTCAGTTTGTAGCACGCTTTTGGGAACAACTGCAAACGTCTCTTGGTACTAAACTGATTCGCAGCTCAGCATACCATCCTCAGACTGATGGACAAACGGAAAGAGTAAACCAAATTCTTGAAGACATGCTGAGAGCTTGCGTCATTCACTATGACAAGAATTGGGACAAATGCCTACCCCTAGCAGAGTTCTCGTACAACAATAGCTATCAAACAAGTTTGAAAATGGCACCATTTGAGGCCCTGTACGGACGAAGGTGTCGAACTCCTTTGAGCTGGTCACAAACCGGAGAACGTAACATA
This sequence comes from Panicum miliaceum, assembly GCA_032594955.1. Lineage (NCBI taxonomy): Eukaryota > Viridiplantae > Streptophyta > Magnoliopsida > Poales > Poaceae > Panicum > Panicum miliaceum. Next base: position 24,785,207 of record CM064072.1, on the reverse strand, counting down.
ATTGGACCCGACCTGGTAATCGAGGCAGAGGAGAAAGTAAAAGTAATACAAAGCAAATCTTAAAGCCGCACAAGCCCGACAAAAGAGCTATTCTGACAAAAGGAGAAAGCCCCTAAAATTCGAAGTTGGCGATCATGTCTATCTTCGAGTTTCACCAACCAAGGGAGTGCAAAGATTCGGAATCAAAGGCAAACTAGCTCCCTGTTATGTTGGTCCTTACGAAATCATTGAGAGCTGCGGACCCGTAGCCTACAAATTACGACTGCCCCCTCAGCTCACGGCCACCCATGATGTCTTCCACGTATCTCAACTCAAGAAGTGTATTCGAGTCCCTATTGAGATTGTGGAACAACAAGAAATACTGTTAGAACCCGACCTCTCGTATGTCGAACACCCGGTTAAAATTTTGGATCGAAAAGAAAGAGGGACCAGGAGGAAAGTGATTAAAATGTATAAAGTTCAATGGAATCATCACACTGAAGAAGAAGCCACCTGGGAAACCGAGAGCTACCTAAACCAAAATTTCCCTGGTTTTCTTATCTCAACCACTGGTATGTGCACCCATGTCCACACTAAGATTTACCGAATCTCGGGGCGAGATTCTTGTTAAGGGGGGAAGGCTGTAACAACCCTGGTAAATTATATTTCTAAAGCAATGTCATTAGCCCAACCCTATGCTTAACCAACTAATAAAAGGGTGAAAAGAATTAGAACAAGTTAAGTTGAAATTCAAATTGAAATTGGGCACATATGAATACTTTTGAATTTTTAAATTAACTTTCAAACCATAAGCCAAATGAGATGTTGCCTGAAACCAAACTTGTAGAACTTTTTATTCTGAACAACTTTCATGTTCAAAAGTTTTTGAAATTCAAATTAGAAAGAGGAGAAAACATCCTGTTTGCACCCAGCCCCCTGGAACTTTTCAAATTCTCGCAGAAAGGTCCTTCGCTCCCCTCCTCTCTCTCCCCTCCCCGCCCGACAGCACGGCCAGGTGGCCGGCGAAGCCTGACCGGCGCGAGCCGCCAGGCCAGTCGCCACCGTGCCTCGCCCCCAACACCGGCTTTGCCCCTCCCCACCGCCTCGCTGCCCAGTCCGTGCTTGCGCGTACGCCACACCGTGCCGTGCCTCTGCTCGCCGCCCGCCGCTGCCCAACCGCCGCGCCGCGCCGTGCCGTCCTGCCCGCCGCGACCCGCCCGTCGCTGCGCTTGCCTTCCGCCCGAGCCGCTGCTGCAGCTGCCCCCCCAATCCCCGTGCTGTGCTATCTCTCGCTCCCCCACGCAAATCCCCGGCCGCCAGTCGCGTGCTCCCGCCCGCCGCACGCCGCGCCGGCGTCCTGACGCCGCCCACCGTGGCCACTGGCACGCCCTTACCGTGTCTCCGCCCCCGCGCGTTGCCCGGCACCCCTACCTCCCTCCTGCTCCTATAAAAACCGCCCCAGGCTGCCCGCGCAAGCCACCAGCAGCCAGAGCACGCTCGCCGCCGCCATTGTCGCCGCCGAGCTCCGCCCGCTCGTGGACAGCCCTCCACAGCCGCTCCCTGCCCAAATTGAAGTGCTAGCCACCACTACATCATCCCACCAAAGCTCGCCGACCCGCCCAACACCGCCCAGGACCGCCGGAGCGCCGCCGCCTGCGCTGTCACCGCCGCCGCCGCCCCTGCTCACCGCGGACAGCTCGACTCCGACCTTCTCCGCCCAAGCCAAGCACCCGAGCAGCTTCCACACGCGCCACTGAAGCTCCCCGTCCAGACCAGGCCGCCCCATGCCCGCCGGAGCACCGCCGTTGATGCGTGCCGCAGCCGTCGCCGCCCCTGCTCCAACGCCGGCGAGCTACTCCCGGCCGTCCCCCACCCGAACAAGACCCCCACGAGGTAGCCCTCGCACCCCTGATCCTTCCCCGACCCTCACCCCTCGCCGCCGGCGAGCCCCTCGCCGGAATTTTGGCCGGCCACCGTACCCGAGTCTCCCGAGGACCCAATTGCAGTAATTGAAATCTTTAGAAGGGTCTGCACGTAAGATTCAAGGACCCAGTTGTAAAAGAAAGTTTCAAATCTAGATTCAAATTCAGTGAACTTGTAAAATTCGTATAAAATCCTAGAAAATTGAGAAAAATGCAAACTTAACTGTTTTGGAATCCTTAGAAGAAACTCTACAACTTTTGTTACGAAAAGTTTCTCAGATTCTCAATATATTTTGCTCTACATTAAATGGAAGTTTTAATGGACTTCTTTTGTACCCACTGTTGTAGATCAATGCTGACCCTAAATTTTGGGCAGTGAGTTAATTGCTTGATGTTTAGGACTGTGTAAAAATATCAGGCCCAAATTCCATCTCTATCTACACTGTCTATTAAACTTAATTTCATACCATAAGTGGTTAAATATTTTTATCCCTATAGTTAGGTTATGAATCACCTAATAAAACTTTTGCTGTGCTGGTGTAATGGTACCTAGATGCCATAGAAAACTTTAGAGACTTTTTATCCCACAGGAACCTATTTATTTGATTTATGTGCTTATAACATACATTAAATCAAGAAAATAGTATCTTAGCTTGGACAATTCTCATATTTTTACTAGAAGATACTCAGTGGTGGAGGATGCTGTGTAAAAGGTTTCATGAACAAAAACCCTATGCAGGATCCTGTAAAAATAAGCCCTTGATTAACCTAGGTGTGTAATGTCATATTTACTATGCTCTGAAAACTGCATAATAAATCCTATAAAAATTACAGTAGCTCCTGCATGATTAAGTTAAAGCCCTGTAAAAATCTTAGACTCAGTTTTGGCCCCAATTGTTCTGTACAAAAAGAACAAGAAACTAGCAGCAACCATGTATTATATTTTTCATAATTAATCTGCTGCATGAAAATATCTGAAAATTTTACAGTAAGCATATCTTTCCCTGATGTGCCTAGACCCAAGGTTTCATGACCAGAAACTACCCACTGTAGTAGTTACACTTAAATCATGATTCCATGAGGAACATAAGTTCCCATGAACACCCACCCCACCTTGCTTAACGAAGTTACTCTTTGTACTTTTCTACTCTATTAATGATTGCCCATGAATGATAAAGTAACTCACTTCACAACAAACTCGTGTTTTACAAACTGCAACTTTATCGTGAAGGAAATCATGTCGTTTACCATCACCACTACTTAAACTTGTGCATTCATGTAGAAACGACTACTCTCGCCGACGGAACTTATGAGCTGGTGCCCGAGTCCGAGAGTGAGCAGCGAGAAGCCCAGGCGAATTTAACTGAAGCAGTTGAAGACCCTGTTCAACGTTCAGACGACCCCCGGACTAACTTTGCACAAGAAGGCAAGCCCCGGAGCATAACCCATTTTCTTCCCTAAATTATGCAACTCACTATTCTCTTGCTTGTGCATTAAGTTTATAGGAGTTGAATGAAAACTTAGTTGCATGATGTAGGAACCCATGCTTGAAAACTAGATGTATGGTTCGATAGAATGCTGTGCTAATAGGACTCCGGTAAAAGCCGAGTGATTTCCTGTCACTCGCGAGAAAATAGGAGTTGAATGTTTACTACACGCTGCAATCATAAGGACAACGGACGGGCTATGGTACGATGTTTATGATTGAGGCCCGTCTGTTTAGTGAAAAATGCTAAGGCCGCAGTGTGTGGTAGTGGTGGTTAAGTCTTTGAACGTACTAACCACATGCCGAGAATATGGTAATCAGTAAGCTTAAGTACCTGATTGGCCCGGCAAGTGGACGGTATCCTACCCTTTGAACTTCGGTCCCACTATATGGCGAGTGCACGAGTGGTCACGACCCGGCGTCGAACCGTGGCGTGGGGCTCGTGTACTCTCGGAGGGTAGCCCCGATCCACGACCCGGAAAGAAAGGGGAAAAGTTGCACGTGTGACTCTTGGAGTAACCACGTGACGTGTGTTTAGGTTTCCCTTGCAAGGTTAAGAAATTCGATTCGAATCGTCCGTTTCTCACGGCTATTGAGACTGCTTAATCACTTTTACCCACAGAGTAAGAAGAGGAACAATGATGATGAATAAACTTTTTGGATGAAAATTAATGCTTCACCATGAATGATATTGGATAGCTGCTTGTCTAGAATGGTTAATGAAACTAGAATCTTGAGCTAAAAGTTGAAAGTAAGGACCCACTTGTAGATGCTTTTCGGCAAAACAAACCCCTGAGCCAAAAAGCCTTGCATGTCTAGAGTCGGTGGAGTAGATTCCACTACACGGGTAAGTCTTACTGAGTATTAGTATACTCAGCCTTGCTTGTGGCTCGTTTTCAGGTGAGACCTTCGAAGATATGATTGCTAGCTTGACTTGGCCCTGCACTCTTCCCCCTGGTTGGTCAGTGGAATGGGATACGCCCCCGTCCAATGGAGATAATGCCGAGTGATGTCTCGTACGGGCTTCACCGAGACATCCTGTATCGTCGAGTAGCTTTCGTTGTTTTATTTTCCGCTGCAACTTAAACTCTGAAGAACTTCTTAGTTATGATCACTGAAGTACTTGGTTTCCAACCTCAAACTTGGTTTGTAATATTCCCCTATGATAATTTTTGTAACATTTGCTGGTATGTGGTATTCTCTGGGTTCATCGTCGCATGAGCATTCGTATGTATGGCATTCGATCCGCTTTACCGTGGTTGTATCGGGAGGTTACCCGACAGACCCATGGATTACTCCGTTTGAAGTGTAAGGTTAACCGAGATTGTCCTAATGGTGATGGTTAATACACTTGAGCCGGATTAATTCAGGTGGTTCTGCCACACTACGTGACGACTAAGAACCGATTCAAGGAGGTTTCACGGAGATCTTTACGGAACTTATTCAACCTTTGTCTTGAGTTTTATCACGAAACAAGGGGTTTTTTTTTCCAAAGAATTCGTTCAAACACTTGGTCAAGGAATCAAGGAATTTACCCAATAGGGCTTGTTTGTTCATCCATATTTCAGCGTCGTACGAACTATCTTGGCCTGCCCAAGGAATTCCTTCGGGCCAACCGAGACATCTTCACATGGCAACATATGACTTGTCTTGGCCCGCCCAAGGAATTCCTTCGGGCTAGCCGAGTCATCTTCGCACAACGACCACTTTCGTCAACAACGCAAGTGAAGGATTGCGTCGTCTCTTCCAGTACGTGGCCCAAAGGAAGTGATGATGCAATCCTTCACTTGCGTTGTAGGGGTAGGCGGTAGGTGGTGACAGCGCTATCCGTCCGCAACGACAGCTTTGCTGTAGTTAGCGTAGTCTCCCACGTTTGGGTATGGTGTAGGAGTTCTGAAAGATGTAACGGAACCGAATGTACTCCGGTGCGGGACATTCTTCCTGATATCCCGAGCCTTAGCTCCGAGCCCTAATCATGTATTTTGTGTATCCTTTGCTTGTATGAATAGATGCTATTAGGACCTTATTGTATGCCTATGCTCCCGCTAACCTTAGGTTTATTCATTTATTCTTTATCTTGAGATTGGCTTGAGTGTGTGTGTCACATTACTCTTATCATATCATTTATCATGACTTACCCCCTGTATGAAATATAGTCTATAGCTTATTCATATCGTCCTGATTATGTACCTAGTAAACTCTTTTACTCATGCCATCCTACGGGAAAATATAAATAACGATACCCGAATACTCTCCGGGTGAAATGCTACAACGGTATATCCGTGTCTGGCTCCATTGCCCGGGACTAACAATCCTAGCGATGATGCTAAGAAATGTCAACAGTTTGCTCATTTTCTCAATGCTCTTAGGACCATGAGTCCACTTGCTGAACAGGTTGTAGCTGCAGGCATTCTTTCTCCTCACCTTGATGTGGATAAGGTTGACTTGTCAACTTTATCTCAAAAGGAGTTGGAATGTTGGCAACTCAACGCTCAAGTTACTAACTACTTGTGTAGTGTATTAAGCGATGATGTGCAAGATATAATATATGAAGAATGTGAAATAGATGCACATCTCATATGGGAAATGCTTGAAGAATTATATGGATTGCCCAAATGCGATAATCAAGAGAAAACAGAGGAGAAGTCACTTAAGGAGTGCTCAACATCTTCAACTAACACTGATCCTCAAGTGTCACCTCTCAATGAAGAAAAGGGCCAAAAGAATGAAGACTCGGTTTCTCTACAGAAACCGGTCAGACCGGATACCCTAACCGGTCAGACTAGTTTTGGCAGAGGAGCTGCACTAAGGGCCAAGAAGTGCACAAGGCAACGTTCAAGCAAATTTTCAGTGAGATCTCTATCTTCAGTAGATGAAGGTCACACCTGTTTGATGGCCAAGTGTAAGAAGAAGACCAAGAGATATGAAGGTCAAAGGATTGGAGCTATCAACGGTCTTACCCAAGAGCTTGAGAAACTCAAGGAGTCGCATAATTCTCTGGTGTTGACGCCAGATTTTGACACGTGTTGAATCGGCGTCAGGAAAGGAAGAGACTGGCCGATGCGGTAGATTTAAAGGCTACAGTTGGGAATCGGCCGATTGAGGCTACAGTTAGGGATCGGCCGATTGGCGATACAGCTTGCGCCAATAGATAGGGGATGGAGCCAATGGAATCCCAACAGAGGATCCCAGTCAAAGATGACCTGATGATGGTCAAAGAACGACGCCGACTTGGTCATGAAGCAATGGAAAGAGTCCGGATTGGACTAGGAGATGGCGGCAGAAGATTTTGCGGGAGCCTGTTTCCTTTAGGAAAGTATTATAGATATAGTAGTTTTTATTTAAATCAAGTTTGTAACGGATCGTAATAGATCAGGAATCTTAGTCCTAGGGTATAAATAGGAGCAGTCAGGGTTTTGTAATATAATACATCAATTAATCAACACAAACAATCTACTTTTTCATACTTTACTTTCAAGTCGGCGACTTCGCCAATACTTCTTTTTCTTTCACGAGTTCGTACGGATTGGCAGGGCTGCATCGACACGATCTCCGGCCAATTGGTAGGTTCCGTTTATTGAATAACATCTAAGCTTTAACTTCGGGCGCATCGCCGTTATTTCGTTTAGATTTATTCACCAGTTATCGATATTTACAAGAATTATAGGTTTTACCTATTGTTCTAGTTTTATCACCAGTTATCCAGCTTGAGATCGAACTGTCGGCTTCATCATTATTTCTCCTTGTTTAATATCATATAGCCGATTAGATCTATTTTGAGTGTTGTATCTATAAAAATTGTTTAAGTTACTCCAGTAGTTTCTTGGCAATCGTTACATGATTATCGGCTGGTCCATAGCCGGTCATCGTCATAGCAAATCGGCCGATTCGCTGATACGCTTTTCGGGACAGATCGGAACTTTAGTCGATCGGAACCCCAGAATTTAATACGTTTATTTCCTTGTCAATCAACAGGTCAGATTGACTGGCACGCCGCGCGAACCGCACCAGGGCAATCACCCGAATAGGAGTTAAGCAGATTCTCCCGGGTCGTGTGTCCAACGCTGAAGGTCATCGGCCGATTCCCGGCCGATTTTTAGCGCCAACACACTTTTGGCACGCCCGGTGGGACACCCTCAATATCCAACATGTCAAAGACCACGGAAATCTCTGAGAACAACATCATTGAGGTCACGGAGGCAGATCTCAAGGACGACCAGAAATAAGAACTGGCAAGACATCTAGAAGACTACAAAAGGATGTATCTGCAATCTTTCAGTCGTACCAGAAGCGGGGAGACCATCAAGAAAGCTCCTCTTCCAGTTCCCCGCCACATCACCATCGCTGAGGATTCGGGCAAGATGTCCGATATGATTCAACAGTCTGTCTATCAGCCTTTCATCGATCAATCCTCAGTAATGACCAACACGGTGTACAACGCCGTCATCAGTTCTCTGGTCAGCGGAGTAGCTCAGGGATATCAGGGGCCAGCATACGCCCCACCTATTGTAGCTCCAACCAGAAGCTTACTAGGCACGTCTCACACGGCTCCTCAGCCGATATCGATGCAACACGAAGGATACAACACTTCGTTGCCTTCAATGCCTCCAGGATATAATGGTGCACCATGTTTTCGATCGCAAGCGCTGCTTCAGCCTGTCCAGATTGCTTCCGTGCAATCGCTGCCCTCAAACTCAGTACCTTGGGGGGCACCAGTAATGACGGCTTTTCCTGATCAATCAGTGGACATGGGAGCTATCCGATCCAGGCACCGTTCCATTTGGCCGTCCAGCCGACGGTCCCTCAGTATCAACCGGCCATGTCAGAAATCGGCAGGGGGGCAGATGCCGCAGAAGCACTCAGAATCGCGGCGCTGATGATGATGTTCGATGGGGCGGCAGATTCGCTTCGCCATCAGCTATCAACTGCTCAGACGGCCACGATGCAATAGAATCCGCCACACGCTTCGATCCATCACAAGGCCGTACCGTCGCCGATCCACCAACATGTGCCAGTGCCCCGACCAGTTTTTCATCAGCAACAAGTGGATTAGACAGCAAGAATAGTGGAGGTAATTCAAGACCAATTCGGGTTAAAGCTGAAAGTACAAACTTATATGTACAAGACGCCATACCCACCCGCCTACGATCTACTGCCGTTTCCCCATCGGTACAAAGTTCCTGACTTCACCAAATTTTCGGGGCTGGATGACACCTCAACCGTGGAGCACATAAATAGATTCATCATCCAGTGCGGGGAAGCCGCCACACAAGATGCTCTGCGGGTGCGTCTATTCTTGTCGTCTCTGTCTGGGTCAGCCTTCCAGTGGTTCACTACCTTACCACCCAACTCCATCGTTACTTGGGCCGATCTGGAAAAGGAATTCCACAAGTACTTCTACGCGGGAGTCCAGGAGATGAAGCTTTCAGATTTGACCAGCCTCAGGCAAAGGAGTGGCAAACCAATAACTAGCTACATACAGAGGTTCAGAGAGGTCAGAAACAAATGATATACCCTAGCCCTGATCGATGCTCAGTTGGCCGACATCGCCTTCCAAGGCCTCCTGCCACATATCAAGGAGAGGTACGCCTCACAAGAATTTGAAAGCTTAAGTCAGATCGTTCACCGATTGGCCGGTCAGGAAGTACATCTGTTTGATCAGCGGAGGAATTTCCAGAAAAGGGTGGCATATTTGGAAGGATCTGAATCTGAGGAAGAAGAAGAAATCGGCCTAGCAGAATGGGTCAAAGGGAAGAAGCCGATATCGTGCCCTTTTGGGAAGAAAAAACCAGAGGCGTTCGGCTTTGACACGTCAAAGGCCGATAAAATCTTCGACTTACTTCTCCAGGAGGGGCAGATCAAGCTCTAACCTTACCACACCATTCCCTCGGCCGATCAGCTCAAAATGATGAAATATTGCAAGTGGCACAATGCTACATGTCATGACACAAATGAGTGCAAGATCTTCCGTCAGCAGATACAGTCGGCCATTGAGCAAGGCAGACTCAAGTTCGAAGTCCCAGCGAAGCTAGTAAAGCCGATGAAGATTGATCAGCATCCTTTCCCTGCTAACATGGTTGACACAGGAAAAAACTCACTCCAAACCAAGGTGCTAATGTCGGAATCGGCTAAAAGAAGTGGCGCCGTGGACCCCAGAAAGCAGGTTACGATAGACGATGTCAAGGGGAAAAGACGGGTTGAAGACGAGGGCGAAGGATCAGAATGATTGCGTAGACCCGTCACTTCCCAATTCTTACTTAGCAAATATTAGCGGCAGCAGGAAAGATCGAGACACCGCGAAGAGATGATACGCTGACACGAAGATCATTGGCGATGCCCGTTCTTCATCCATTGCTGGGAAAATGACCTCAGACTACCGTCAGCTGATAATTGCCCTCAGTGCAGTAGACCAAATCGCAATGATCGCCCGCTCAAAAGGTTGTGTTTCAGAGACAGAGGATCAGAGCCGATCAGTAGAAACTGGCGCGAACAAGAGGGTCGACGCCTTTCAGTGCATGATCGGCTAGGGGGCAAAGTTGACCGGTATGACCAGTCGAAGGACAGGATCGACCAGCAGAAGCGACTTGGGGGCAGAACCAGTGTACACGATCGGCTAGAAGAAATGGCCAATGATAGGGTGTCAGATGAGAACCCCCTAGGAAGGAAACCAGACTGGGAGCACACCAAACCACCGGCCAAACCAGTGAACCCCAGGTGGTGCCCTGACGGACTGTCCAAATCTCAAAAACGAAGGATCCAACGTCTGCGCCAATGGGAACAACAAGAGGAAGAGCAGAGGCAGGTGCTGGATAAGAAAAATGACAGGTCTCGGGTCCGACGCCCCAAAAGAAACAACAACGAGGAGGGCGACAATCAAGAATCAGCAGTTGATGTCAACATGGTGTTCATATTGCCGATGGACTTCATGGCGCCCACCGATCGAGATAAAGCAACAAGGATGGAAGAGCAGATGGCGCAGTTGGTTTTGGAGCAGATGACAGCCACTTTTGAGCAAACGGAAGACAAAAAACAGCAACACCTCAAAGCTCTATTTCTCAAAGGACACGTTAACGGACGACCCGTTACCAGGCTACTAGTGGACGGAGGCACTGCAGTCAATATCATGCCATATGCCATGTTCCGGAAGTTGGGCAAAAGCGATGAAGATCTGACCAAGAAGGACATGATGCTCAAAGACTTTGAAGGCAACGTGTCTCCTGCCCGTGGAGCGCTCTGCGTCGACCTCACCATCGGCAGTAAGACCCTTCCCACTACCTTCTTTATTATTATTGGCAAGGGGTCCTACAACATGTTTCTCGGTCGCGATTGGATACACGCGAATTGCTGCATCCCGTCTACAATGCACCAATGCCTCGTACAGTGGGTCGGCGACAGCACCGAGATGGTCACCGCCGATTCCACCTACTGTGTTGCGGCGACTGATACGCAACAGTGAAGCTGCGAGCACGTCAAGTGTATATCTGGTAGAACTTGGGACACTGATTTCCTGAAAGTGTCCGATTTTGGCCTACAGCCGATCCAAGCAGTCGGATCTGAAGATTCAGATTAGATGGATCAGTTCCTCCAAGAAGACGGGAAGCTTGGGCAAGGATTTACGTCGGCCGATTCATTGGAGATGGTGGATTTAGGAGATGGTAGCAAGCCAAGGCCGACGTATATTAGTGCTAGCTTGGATCCCGACTACAAATGTAGATTGATAAGTTTATTAAAAGAATTCAAAGATTGCTTTGCTTGGGAATACCATGAGATGCCTGGCCTAGACCGGTCCATTATCAAACACCGGTTGCCTATAAAACCATGATATCGGCCAAATCAGCAGCCTGCACGACGATGCAACCCTAAAATTCTACATGATATAAAGGCCAAGATCACAAGATTGATTGAAGCAAGATTTATTCGGCAGTGCCGTTACGCCGAATGGATTTCTAATATTGTACCCGTATACAAGAAAAACGGAAAGTTGCGCGTATGCATCGACTTCGGGAACCTAAATCAGGCTACACCAATGGACGGGTATCCAATGCCGACAGCCGACGTTTTGATAGATGCTGCCGCAGGACATAAAGTCATCAGTTTCATGGACGGTAATGCTGGGTACAATCAAATATTGATGGCCGAAGAAGATATTTCGAAAATGACTTTTAGGTGTCCGGGCCACCTCGGTTTATTCGAATGGGTGGTAATGACCTTTGGATTAAAGAACGCCGGCGCTACATACCAACGGGCTATGAATTATATCTTTCACAAGCTTATTGGTGTATCAGTGGAAATCTACATCAATGATGTTGTAGTCAAGTCAAAAGGTCATCAAGGACATCTAGCCGATTTACAAGAGGTGTTGGAGTGCTCCAGGAAGCATGGGTTAAAAATGAACCCGAACAAGTGTGCATTCGGTGTGTCGACCGGGCAATTCTTAGGATTCATGGTCCTTGAACGCAGGATAGAAGTCAACTGGAACAACATAGCTGCCATCAATAAGGTTGTGGCCCTGCAGAATAAAACCGAGTTGCAGTCCCTAATTGGCAAGGTCAACTTTATCAGAAGATTCATATCCAACTTGTCTGGGCGTATTCAGGCTTTCACTCCTTTGTTAAAATTGAAGCCCGATCAGGAATTTGTGTGGGGAGAAGAACAACGCAAAGCGTTAGAAGATATCAAGCAATATCTAATTTTACCACCTGTGTTAGTCCCGCAACAGCCTGATAAGCCGTTCAAACTATACTTATCGGCCGACAAGCAGGCTATCGGATCGGCGCTGGTACAGGAGTTCGAAGGAAAAAGAACGAGTGGTATATTATGTCAGCTGTGCCTGTCTCTATATTTCTCGTGTACCAAGCTCAGGCACTATTTGTTATCGGCAGAGTGCATAGTCGTATGCAAGGATGATGTGGTAAAATATATGCTATCACTGCCAATTTTGAAAGGACGGATTGGAAAGTGGATCCTGGCTCTATCAGAGTTTGATCTAAGGTACGAATCGGCCAAGGCTGTCAAGGGTCAAGTCATGGCCGATTTCGTGGCTCAGCATTGTGGGCCGGAAATTGCTATCGTTGAACCAGTTCCATGGACTCTATACTTCGATGGTTCCTCGTGTGGAGCCGGATCGGGAATCGGCATCGTTCTTGTATCGCCTTGGGGGGCAAGCTATGATTTCTCTCTGCCGATAGAGGCATCCGCGACCAACAACCAGGCGGAATACCGAGCCATCCTAAAAGGTATCCAATTGTTAAGGGAAGTCAAAGCTGATGCGGTGGAAATTTTTGGAGATTCCATGCTCATTGTAGATCAATTAACGGGGAGCTCTGAATGCAAAGATGATATCTTAAGGATTTACGATGAAGATTGTCTATAGCTATTAAAGGAATTCAAGTCGGCGGTTATTGAGCACATTCCCAGAAATTACAATGAAGAGGCCAATAGACTTGCCCAACACGCGTCCGGGTACCGGCCGATTCAAGGGGCCATAATTCTGGAACTTGCGGCCGACGATTGGCGAAAGGAGATTGCCGATTACTTGAAAGATCCGTCCCAGAAGGTGGATCGGCGAGTACGTTTTCAGGCTACGAAATATGTATTGCTCGAAGACGATTTGTTTTATCGGACGATTGATGGGGTTCTTCTCAAATGCCTGGGAACCGAAGAAGCAAAGGTCCTGATGGGAGAAATCCACGAAGGCGTATGCGGAGCTCATCAATCGGATCACAAGATGAAGTGGATGATCAGAAACAATGGGTATTATTGGCCGACGATTATTGAAGATTGTTTTAAATATTATAAAGGTTGTCAAGACTATCAGAAGTTTGGCAATGTGCAGCGCGCGCCAGCCTCGGTTATGAATCCGATAATCAAACCATGGCCGTTTAGAGGTTGGGGAATAGATCTCATCAGACAGATTTACCCTCCATCAAGCAAAGGGCACAAGTTTATATTAGCAGCCACTGATTATTTCACCAAATGGGTGGAGGCAGTTCCGTTGAAGACGGTGACATCGGCCGATATGATCGTTTTCGTGAAGAACCACATTGTTTATCGGTTCGGCATCCCTCAAACTATCACAACTGATCAGGGAATGATGTTCACCTCAGGGGAGTTCGAGGAATTCGCCGCCGATATGGGGATTAAATTGTTGAATTCTTCTCCGTACTATGCTCAAGCCAACGGCCAGGCCGAATCATCCAATAAGGCTTATAGGATGGCTTGCCATGGGGCCACTAAGATATCTCCTTATCAGTTGGTATATGGTCACGAGGCAGGATTGCCTTTGGAGTTAAGGACGGGGTCAAGACGCATATCGCTTCAAGATCAGTTGACGGCCGATGACTATTCCCTCCTCATGAAGGGAGAGCTCGATGAGTTGGCGAGTCAGCGGTTGAGGGCCCTGATTAGCATCGAAGAAAATAAGAAAAGGGTGGCCAGGTGGTATGACAAGAAGGTCAAAGTTAAACAATTCTCCCAAGGAGATTTGGTATGGAAGTTGATGCTGCCGATAGGGTCTAAGGATCCCAAATTCGGTAAATGGTCGCCCACTTGGGAGGGGCCGTATAAAATCGGCCAATGTGCTCCGGGAAATGCATAAATGTTAGAAACTATCGAAGGGGAAGAATTCACAAGAGCCTTAAATGGGAGATATCTGAAGAGGTACTATCCAAGTATATGGGTGGGTGCATAACTTATGATAGAGTGCATCAAGACAACATGGCCAACTCCTATTGGCTCCCGTCTATATAGCCGATGTGAAGATGACATCGCCTTAAGGATGAAACATTTGATTTAGCCTGACCAATTTATTATTCGGTAAGAACAGCAGGGTACATGGCCGACACGGTATAAGTTGCCCTTAGAACAAAAGTACCAACATATTCATTGATCACACTTTTTCTTACTCTCTCTCTCGATCCGGCCTAATTTTATCAAGAGGCGGATGCTCTTTTCCTCCAGATCCTACATGGCAACTTCAGCCTCGACTAGACAAGGGAGCGGGTGGCTCCTGTTGAGAGGTGGTTGGGATGTCCCCGCCGCAGCATCTTCAAGGGCGACTAGGCGAGGAAGTGGATGACTCCTTTCAGTTAGCGGCCGCCTGGAGCAGTTGGCGTCTATATGGACCCAGATCTTCTGGACGTCAGCGGGGACATGATCTCTGAGTTCTTCGCGATGAACCCTGATTAGATCTCTGTCCACCTGCGATAGTGGTCCGTCTGAATTCATGACTTAAATCGCTCGTTCCAGACGGGGGCTAAGACGTTTCGGCTAAAAGGGGAGCAAACAATCACCTCGGATTGATTGAAATGTCAAGAAGGGGAATAGAGGAGGGTTCATACCTAGTTGACGGAGAAGGAAGAAGATGAAGAGGACATCTTGATGTCTAGTCTGAGAGAACGGAGTTCAAATTGTTAGAAGGGAAGAAGATGGGTAGTATGGATGCCTTTGGAAACGATACGGGATCTCATACTTATAGAAGGAAGAGGGTGAAGGGATGGTAGGATGCGTCCCATCGGAATAAAAGGGTAAACAAATGAAAAGCTGCCAAAAAGGACGGTCCAAGTTTGAATCTGCGCGTCAACGGCAAGAAGACATTAAATGCTGACAAAAAGGATGGTCCAAGTTTGAATCTGCGCGTTATCAGCAGGAAGACATTAAATGTTTACAGAATTTTTACAGTTCACCCAAGGAAGGCATCAATGGCCGCAATCACTCATTGCCTAACTTGATCGGCCGAGTCTACAATTCTTTGGTCATCATCGGCTGATCCGGGGATTTCTCGCATATGACGATGGATTTTTATTGCTTCATGGGCCAAGTTCTGCCTCTCCTGCTTCAGCTCGGCGATGACAGATGGGAGGTCTTGAAGTCTTTTCTCTTCAGCAGCTATGGCCTTGGTCACCTACTCCATCTCCTTGGCTAGCTCTGCCCTTTGCCGTTTAAGGCGGTCTATGGCGCCGACGATATCTGGACAAGAGTTCTCAAAGAAGCTGACTCGCCGATGCACCTCTTGAGCTCGATGTTTGTAGGAGTCTTCCTCCTCGCGGGCTTTCGCTAGTTTGGCGCGATCAGCCATATGGCGCAAGGCCCTTAACACTGAAGTCTGCATTGACTCTATATATGCAGCAGGATCCAGAGCCTCTGTCACTTCTTCTGGAATTCGGCCTCTGATTTCACTAAGAAGTTGCCGAATCGGCGAGGCATCTCCCACTAATCGGCCGATGTCGTCTTGCAGGAGGATCCGTATGCACTCGAGCTTGGCACGGACGTTATCAGGGATTGAGCTCGTTGTGACTTGGCGTGAAACAATCTCTTCATCGTCAGAAAGGGCAACCGCGAAAGAAAGAAGACTATTGTTGGGAGTATCCTACTCCCGCGAGAGAATAAAAGAGATAAAAATAAGAGTTAGCCGACGATAAGGGGAAATCGGCTAATTTGGGTGGCAAGTTCCTTACCTCTTTGAAACGGATTTCTCGTGCCTGCGTCGGCGGAAGTGCCACCCTCATCTCAGGAACTGGTGCGATTAGCTCGTCAGAAGAAGAAGATTCGACGACTATCAGCGCTCTGCTCGGGCCAGCTTCCTGGAAAGGTATGGAAATAGATTTTATAAACATAATGCAAGTGATTAAATCTGATGGTGTATGGTGCCTGCCGTACCTCCGTGAGTCCTTCGGCCGATGTTTGTTGGGGAGGAGCAATCGATGTGCTCAGAGTAGCCTGCATAAAAAATTGGTTAGTTTTTGGTTGAGTATCAAGAAATTGAGTTAAGAAATTCTCTA
The DNA here is from genome assembly GCA_032594955.1 of Panicum miliaceum. Classification (NCBI taxonomy): domain Eukaryota; kingdom Viridiplantae; phylum Streptophyta; class Magnoliopsida; order Poales; family Poaceae; genus Panicum; species Panicum miliaceum. The sequence continues at coordinate 24,769,041 of CM064072.1, read as the reverse complement.
CCTTGGTGAGGGGAATTGCTGGCGTTTTGGTTTCCACATGGGATGTAGCCGATTGCTGCAAAGACTACACTAGGGCGATTTGCGCAGCCTGGCAGAAAGAAGAAGTTAATATCGATAGAATACTTAGAAGTATGTGAAGTGTGCGAAATTACCTGAACAGCTTCTACCAGCAATGATGCAGCAGCCGCTCCAACTTCTGTACTGGAGATCGACTTCCTCAGTAATCGGCAAAGTGGGTGCAGTTGAAGGTTCAGCCGATACCGCCGCTGATTGATCAGCCTGTTCTATACGGGCACGCACTCGGTGGCTCGTCTTCTTTAAAGTGGGCCTCTTTGGTGTTTGCTTCCATCGGCCGCTGGTGATGTCTTTGATAGTTGGGGCATGGTGGCCGATGAGTGGGAATGGTGTATATGGGCGGTTACTCTCTATCGGCCTACCACTTCGGCTCCGCGTTGGAGGGAGTTGATTTTTGGACTGAAAAGGGAAATATGAGTTAGCGGCAAATTTGTAGCATAAAAAGGGATAACTCTGAAATCGGCTGGGAGAAGGGCAGTACCGCTGCATTGGAGTCGATGTTGTCGGGATCCAGATTATTACAATATGTTGCAGGAGATGAACAGAAGAGATGTTGCTTCCATGCTGCCCACCATAATTTGAATTGTTGGACGGCAAAGGGAGCCACTATCCAGTTGTTTAGATCAATGGTGCTGGAGTCCGACACTAAATTGCACAGCCGACTATAGTCGAGGCTCTTGGTGAGCTCATCTCGGAATTTTGCACGGCCGGCAAAATAAACTTGAATCGGCAGCTGACCAAGGCTGAATTGCCGTGCTGCAACTGATGGGTTGTAAAATTCATAAGTTGGAAAATCTTTCCCAGAGAAGGAGTTTGCCGGTAAAATCCCTGGCTTGATCAAAATGTCCATGAGATTATCATCAAAGGAGTTGGACGATGAATCATAGCAGATGGGAAGCTCAAAAAGCGGCTCTGTCATCTGGTACGAGTACCAACTGGTGGTTTCTTCACTGAAGCTGTTGTAAAAACATCTAAAATACTCGGCTGTTCGGGTAGCAGTGAACTGGCAACCAGGAAAAATTGATGCCGCTTCGCCGAAAGAAATGCATCGTCGTCGTATGGTGGGGTTCTCCTCTGACTCAATGTTGGGGAATGTTTTGGTCTCTATCTGCTGCTGGGAGACCTTACTCATGTACAAGTTAAGCCAGAGGGTGATGAACCACCAGGGGCCACCAGGGTTACCAATCGGCTCTCCTTTTGATAATTTGACGCCGATTTGGTGCATCATGTGGTAGGCCGATCCTAACAGATGCTTCCCAAGGGGGATGGTGGATCCTATTGACAGGGCTTCTGCCAGAGCTTGTGTATTGGAGGAAGGACCGACCGCTCTGCCGCAGAAGAAGTGCTTCTCTAGCCGCATCATCAAGAACGCTGTATGTTCTCTCTCCAAAATCGTCCCGGTCCTCATATTTCTGTTGATGTACCCTTTCCACCAGCCGATTCCTTTCGTCTCTAGCCGATGGGTTGGTTTGGTTAGATAATCAAAGGGTGTATCAGGGGAGGAAATTTCAAGGTTCATTTTTCTCCATCTGGGACAAAGAGAGATTGATGCACTGGTTGATTTTTAATTCATCCCATTGAACTCTCTTAGAGTTGGCCATTCTCTGGTACCACTCTTTCCAGCCGGGGGTTTCATTCAGCCAAGATCTAAAAGCGCCTGTCCACTGACCCAAATCCATAGGTGATTGCTTGAAGGGGATTCTATGGCTTTCTAAGTTGATCAAGTCAGTCGGGTTTGGATTCCCCATAGGACCTAAGCAGATGAGACCAGGAGCTTCGGAAAGGGGAATAGTGATTTGGTGTCTAAATACCTAAAAAAGGTAGAAAGGGGGAAGAACTAAGAATAGATCTAAAAGGCGTCTGGGCAGTAAAAAGTAAAAGAGGAAAGTTTAGGATGTTTACCTCCGGGATGAAGCTCATCGTCGCCGATGGAGTTGCTGGCGGAACCTCCATGGTTGGTGGAGTTGCTAGCGGCGCCGCCATTGGAGGGATGAAGCAGATTGTAGATGAGAGAAAGATCGCTGGAGAATACGGTTGGAAACCGAGACGGCGCTGGGAGAAGATGGAAAGTGATTCGCTGGGGAGGAGATTACTAAGCTCGTGGAGAAGAAGCGGCGGAGAACGCCGGTACTTAAAGACAGTTCGAGAGAGAAAGGGTAAAGGAGGGATTTTTGCCATGCCATCTACACGAATTCCAGGGGAACAGTTGTCTCAGACGCCCGGTTCGAAAAGATTGCAATCATCATGTAGAAGACCGCGAAACGGAAGGAGATTTTTGTTGCGTTTGTTTTGGAGGAGAGATTAAAAAGGAATTTCGAAGTAAAAGTCATGTTTTACTCTGAAACTGGGGGGCATGTGTTGACGCCAGATTTTGACACGTGTTGAATTAGCGTTAGGAAAGGAAGAGACTGGCCGATGCGGCAGATTTAAACGCTACAGTTGGGAATCGGCCGATTGAGGCTACAGTTAGGGATCGGCCGATTGGCAATACAGCTTGCGCCAATAGATAGGGGATGGAGCTAATGGAATCCCAACAGAGGATCCCAGTCAAAGATGACCTGAAGATGGTCAAAGAACAACGCCGACTCGGTCGTGAAGCAATGGAAAGAGTCCGGATTGGACTAGGAGATGGCGGCAGAAGATTCTGCAGGAGCCCGTTTCCTTTAGGAAAGTATTATAGATATAGTAGTTTTTATTTAAATCAAGTTTGTAACGGGTCGTAATAGATCAGGAATCTTAGTCCTAGGGTATAAATAGGAGCAGTCAGGGTTTTGTAATATCATACATGAATTCATCAACACAAAGAATCTACCTTTTCATACTTTACTTTCAAGTCGGCGACTTCGCCAATACTTCTTTTTCTTTCACGAGTTCGTACGAATTGGCAGGGCTGCATCAACACGATCTCCGGCCAATTGGTAGGTTCCGTTTATCGAATAACATCTAAGCTTTAACTTCGGGCACATCGCCGTTGTTTCGTTTAGATTTATTCACCAGTTATCGATATTTACTAGAATTATAGGTTTTACCAATTGTTCTAGTTTTATCACCAGTTATCCAGCTTGAGATCGAAGTGTTGGTTTCATCATTATTTCTCCTTGTTTACTATCATATAGCCGATTAGATCTATTTCGAGTGTCGTATTTGTAACAATTGTTTAAGTTACTCCAGTAGTTTCTTGGCAATCATTACGTGATTATCGGCTGGTCCATAGCCGGTCATCGTCATAGCAAATCGGCTGATTCGCTGATACGCTTTTCGGGACAGATCGGAACTTTAGCCGATCGGAACCCCGGAATTTAATACGTTTATTTCCTTGTCAATCAACATGTCAGATTGACCGACACGCCGCGCAAACCGCACCAGGGCAATCACCCGAACAGGAGTTAAGCAGATTCTCCCGGGTCGTGTGTCCGACGCTGAAGGTCATCGGCTGATTCCCGGCCGATTTTTAGCGCCAACATCTGGTTAACAGGTGCACTGATTTGTCCAAAGAATATGATTGTGCTACTAACTCACTTTCATGTCAAGCTTCATTTGAAAAGTCAAATCAAGTGCTCAAGGCTCCATTGGAGAAGCTTACTAGTGAGCATGTGGTTTTGCAAACTACTCATGAGAAGCTTGTAGAATCACATGCTATGCTAGAAGTGACTCATGAGGTTTTGATGACATCGGTAAAACTCTATCAGCTTCCCACACACTCATGCACATGCTCACATGTTGAAATTATGTTATCTTGTGATAAACCCTGTTGCTCTCAAGCAACCCGATCTTGTGTTGAGCATGTTGTTGTAGAATCTTGTGATGACCTCATCGCTCAAGAAAATGATGAACTCAAGCGAGAGGTAGAAAAGCTCAAATTGGAGTTGACCAAGTTGAAGAGCAATGGGAAATTTCAACCTTCTCAAGATAACCGTGATATCATGGTCAAGAAGCTTGAGAAGGGATCAAATGTCACTATCAGCTCTCCAACAAGGTCAAGTCAAGAATAGAAAGATTCAATCAAAGGAAGAATGTCTTGTTCAAATCAAGGAATCAAACATGGGACACAACTCATCTATGTGTCCTATGGAATTCAAGAACAAGACAAATCTAGCAAGAAGGCAAAGATATCATGCCAAGACAAGGACATGCTTCAAATGCAAAGAAAAAGGTCACACGATTGCTGCATGCCCTATGACACAAGGTGAGGCTGACTCTAACCAGATCGGTCAGACCGGTAGGACTATACCAGTCGACCGGTTGGTGCCCAAGGAGCCCAACCTCACTCCTACAAAAGCAAGGAAGAGTCAAAATCAATGATGAAGCCTCTTTTGAAGCAAGTACAAGATGCAAGGGTCAATGAAGAGACCAGAAGAGTCAAACATCATATTTGCTACACATGTAGAGACAAGGGACATTTCGGTAAGGATTGTCCTAAAGGTAACATGGCAAAATCAAATCTTGTCCATTATGATTTTACTAAGCTTGGGGAGGACAAAGCTGGTACTTCTTCTGTTAGAGTATATTGATTCTCCTCGAACTAGCATAAGGGCCATTTGGGTTCCCAAGCACCTTGTGACTAACTTTATCGGACCCAACAAGGTTTGGATATCAAAAGATTCTTGCTGAATTTGTAGGATCATGGAGATGCATTGGAGACTTGGTTTGTGAAAAGAAATGACATGACTCAAGTAACTAACAAGTAATAAACCTACATTCTTGAATCATACACCCAATGGCATCTCGGTATCTTGTGCTAACTGTCATACCTTAGTCACTCTTAGTTCTTTGTGAACAAGAGTGTATCACAATTCTCGTAGTTGTGATACACTTAGAGGTGACTTTGGATTTTTTCTTTTATAACCTATTTCTTATGCTATATGATGCTCTTAATGTCTCTCAAGTAGAGAAATGTCTTTCTTGAAGTGCAGAAAGAAAATTCTTATTAAAGGGAGTCATCAAGACAAGCTACATGAAGCAACACTTGAGTTGGTTCTCCTCTGACCAGACCAGTCTGACCGGTTGGGCAGACCGGTCTGACCGGTCCTACCTAGAGTAAACCAATTTCGAGTGGAAAAGTGAGAAAAGACCTATTGAATATAGTTTGAAGTATGTTCTCACTCATGGAACAGTATTGGGTACTTGTAAAGTGACATATCATGGAAGGGAGTTAGAAACTCTCATGTTGGGGTATGCTATGCCATGATCAAATGAAAGTGGTAACATGTTCATGTCTATTCTTAGATTATGTTACTAACTCTTGCATAGCTACTCGCCATAATATAGTTTAAATTCCTTGTGTTGGACTTAATTGACCAAACTAGTGCATGTGAATTTGCCTTCCACATATCACCACTTATGCACTAATAAAAGCGAATTTAGCCCATATTGTGAGGTTTCACCTTTAGTGGACCTAATGCCTTTTCACCTCAAAGGGTTCACTAAAGTGAAACTAGACGCTTGTGCAATTTAACTCTTTTGCTCTCCTGTTTTGTGTTAAAATGAAAAATTAAATGAGAGGAAGTGAAATGGGTATATTGTCTCAAATATTGCACGATGCTAGTGGCTAAATGGCAAAGGTATGTTTCAATGAACTCATGTTTTACCTTTGTGCATCTAGGCCATACTTTCATGCTAGTGTGCCCATCTCCATGTCTTGAGTGGCATAGGATAGTTTATTAAAAAAAATTTCCACTAGCATGATAGGAAGTGCGAGTGCTTAAGGTAGTTTTTTGTTTTTGGTCCTTGTGACTCAATTGATCCACTTGTGACTATGGTTATCCTTGATTGATTGATGGCTAGTCACAAATGGTGAAATTAACTCAAATCCTTAGATCCAAACCTATCTTTCCCTTCTTTTTGGAAGTATCAAGAAAAGCTCGAAACATTGGATTGCTTACCTGCCAACATCTTTATCCAATTCCATAATTCTTCCAAGTGAAAAACATGTTGGAGGTTCAAATCTTATTCAAATGCATATCTAAACCTAACTGCCTAGGGCCAACTGGTCTGACCGGTTGGCTCGACCGGTCTGCCCAGGGAGTTACCTCTTTTTACCCCTCTCATGAGTAAACAGTGAAAATCTTATCCATTCACTCATCCACCGACATCCCCTCATCCTCTTTCACCGCCCCTCTCTCTCCTGTGCCAATATTCACCCCCATTGGTGATTTGAGGATTCAACCAAGAAAAAGGTGATTCCTTTGGGGGGATTTGGTGCTCTTCACTGGTCTGACCGGTTCAGGCTAGAACAGCAGGATTGGCTCTCCAGGCAGCATAGCTCTTCCTCCCAACGCAACAAGCCCACATCTCCCATCAAAAAGTTGTTCAACTTATTTGCTGGCATTTGCAAAACTCAGAGAGATATTCAAGTTGAGCAACGTTAAGAGCGGATTGAAAGAAAGAAAAATACTAACTCGCTCAAAGGAATTTAGGAACACTTTCATATAGAGCCTACACGCTCTCCTATTGCTCCTGATGAAGAAGAGGAGGAGATTGAGTCCATTGAGGATAGAATGAAAGTTTTTCAGGAGGCGGATTTCTATGGTCAGTTCTTTAGTCTTGGGGGAGGCTCTTCTTCAGCAGCTTATGCACCATCTCCTCCTCCACCACCTCCTCCTGGTGAAGGTGTGTTTGGATTCTACTCCGGCTACCCTCAAGGAGGAGTCGGATACTCAGCGGTGCCACCATTTCATCCTCCAACTACATCATCTTATCCTCATCCACATCCACATCGTCCTTCAGCCGCGGAACAAGTTGCACACAATGCGGCTGCATCTATTTTTGGTCCTCCTCCTCCTGGTACGTCTAGTAGAGCAACTCTGCCTCTCTCTACTTCACTAGGCATAGCCCCTACTTCTTTTGAAGCCACAACCCTACCTGAAAATATTTATTTGACTTCAACGGTATGGCTAGATCAACCTCATCTTAGGGATGATGACTCTTATTTGGGAGGAAGCAATGGACATGATCAGTGATTGCAGCAAGGGAACCTTCTCCTCAGGCCCTTTCTGGTGATGGATGACAAAGGGGGAGAAGACATTGGATTAAAGCTAGACTTGGATACTCTTGTTCGGTCTTTAGTGAATCTGTTCCAGACAGATCTGACCGGTTTGTCCGGTCTGTAGTCTCCTTCTAAACTTTGGATCTGTAATAATTCGAATCCTATCTATTTGTGTACTTGAGGACTTGTAATGTGTGCTACTGGGTGTAATGAACTTATCTATGCTATCTATGTGAACTTGTGTTAGTGTGATATTCATAATTGAATGATGTAATGTTGTTTTGAGGAATTGCTCGGAGCAAACCGGTCTGACCTGGACAGAGCCATCTTTTTCTTCATTCTTGTTGAAGTGAAATATCATGTCATGCGCATCACGTATTGTATCTGTTGATACATACACCTGTTTTGCACACCATGGATTCTGAGATATAAGGGAGCTCCCATTCTCTTCTTGCCTATGTGCACTTGGCATGTGAGGCCAAGATTGAAATTCAATTCAAAAGCACATATTAAGGGGGAGGTCATGATATATCTGAGAATTTGAAACTCTTTATTTTGATTCATCTATAAGCTTTAATCGGATTGTCATCAATCACCAAAAAGGGGGAGATTGAAAGTGCATCTAGGCCCCTAATGGGTTTTGGTGAATTGAATGACAAAAGGATTAAAGGACTAACATGTAAGTTAATGAGCTGTTGAGCAGGAATTGACTATCGAATGGATTAGTTGTGGTGAAATATATTGAAAGTAAAGATAAAATGCTCATATGACAAGACTTGTGACTAGGCTATGATTAAAAGTGATGACATTGTCAAGGAATGAGTATTATATGGATTGAGTCACATGTTTGATGACAACTATCTATTCTCATACCCGAATGAAGCTCGTTGACAAGGTCATAGCATGAGAAGGGAATTTCATGCGAAGAAATGGACAATCTATCAATAGAAGATATAGTTGCAAAGAATTATGAAGAATGGATTTCATGGATGATTTAATCGTGATACAAACTTCTATGGAGCTCTATGTGACGCAAGAATGAAGGGTTGGAATCCAGGATAGTGTTTCGAGGGACTAAGCTTGGAGAAGGGCAATGGGTTTGTGCCGAGGAACCAATGCTAGGGTGAAGAAACTTTCTTTGGATTCAACTTGAGGAATCTTGGTCATATATGGTGTTCATATTAGCAAGTATCAATCTTTCATAAATTGCTTTGTGAAGGTGGTGATTTGAACTAGAAATGGACTTCATTCAAAGGTAAAGGTTCAAGTCACTAGCTTCAGGAAGTTGTGCTCAAGTCACAGAAACCAAGTTTAATGCACTCTTCTAATTGTGAATGATCAAGGCACGGCATGATACAAATTTAAGAAGCTCAAGTGGTTGATATGTAATCTATCTTTGATCTTGAGTATAGGTATGCCGTACTATCAAGAGGGATGCAACATTGGTTGTTTGACTACACCTAAAGTGCTCATAGGTTTACCCAAGTGAGAATCCTTGAGAGAAACTTCTGGTTACTAACTGTGAGCAACCTGGTCGACCAAGTTTTGGGTTGGTCCACTAAGTGAGGCTCTCTGTTCGGGTGAAGTGTCTGCTCTGGCTCACACCGGTTTGACCGGTGTGAGGGACCGGTCTTACCGGTCTGAGTGCTAACGGCTTGTTTGGTTTGAAATCCGGTCTAACCGGTTGGTCACACCTGTCTGACCGGTTGGCCACTAATAGAGCAACGGCTAGTTTCGGGAAGTTGGTTATTATACCCTTTGGCCCCTTCCTTCGTGTGCTGCTGGTTCATTCTGCATTCTGAGCTTCCCAAAGCCATTTCTTTGACAAGCAAGCTCTCCCCAACCTGATGAGGACATCACCATGCTGGATACGCCCGAGATTTGGTCTTTTACGAGTTACAAGTCGTCTCCAACTTGGTCTTCACGTCCGGTTCGGTCTCAGCCGACCACCCTGAACGGAAATGCTGATATCTCCTTCATATGACGTCGAAATGAGGCGTTCTTTGATGTGTTGGAAAGAATACAATGAAAACTTTCTTTTGGTTCTAGTCCGAGCTCTAGAAGGTTCGTGGATTATTTTATGTGACTATGACAAGGTGCTGCGTCACCTATTTTGGGCCAAGTTGGCCTTGTACCGTATCGGGCCTTAAGCCCAGGTTGAGGACACCCCCACCTGGTCACCCTCAACCCTAGGACGTCCCCTCTTTGGTATGAACTCAGTAGCAGCCACCACAATAGGGTTTGGGTTTTGTTTAGTTCTAGTTTTCCATTAAGAAACAGACATCTTCATTGTAACTGTGACGTCGAGTCCTTTTGCTGTGAATCAGGGCCCCCGTCTTGTTCTTCACCACTATGGCGATTAGTCCTTTTTTGATCAGAGCTTGAACCCCATACCTGTCTTTGCTTCATACACATCCGCAATTTCAGATTGCGTGCTTATACTTTCTTGCTTGTGTTCTTCGATTCGCTTGCAGGATTAGCCTTCTTGACAAGGTCAATCAAGTTGTGCTTGGTTGATAACCAACGGACCAGCGGTGTAACGGTTGTAGGGGTTCGAATCATGTCTGATTAGAAGCTCGGATCGCCAACTTCGAGTTCTCAACCAATCGAAACTATCATACCTATCGGAAGATCCGGCTAGTGCTACATCAAGTGGTATCAGGATTTAGGTTAACCATGAGGTATACGTTCGTGTTCCCCTTTAGATTCATCTCATTTTCATTATCTACTATCCACAAAAAGCCAAAAAAAGATTTTTTACTTTCCGTTGTCCTATCACCTATTTTAGCCTTTGCAATTTCATTTAAGATTCGTTTTGTTGAGTTTGTGTCTGTGGTCGAGTCGTTGTTGCTGGTTTAGTGTGTTCGTGGTCGTAGTTCAATCGCTCATCGCTGTTTTTCTTTCCGCCACTATCTCATCCACCTTTGCCCAAATAAAAAGTCAAGCCCTCACGTTACATGACTTGCCCCCGCTAGCCGCCTTGTGTGAACTCTCGCCGCGCAAGCCCTAGATAGGTTGCAAGCTGCCATGTGTTTTTCGCCTTGCATCGCAGCCCTCCTTATTTCATCTGGCGATACCTATTGCTGCATACACCAGGGAAGCTTTTCCCTAGGTTGTTCGCTTGCTGAGAGGCTTTGCTCAGCCGTGTTTCTATGTTGGCACACAGGGACGCTTTGCCCTAGCCGTGCCAACGCGTTCTGCCTTGTTTTTGATCTCGAAATACCCTGATTCGGAGGCCCTTCCTTAAAACTAGTATAACTTTTGCATACGAACTCGAAACAGGGTGAATTTTTTTTTAAAATCGGCTGAAATTAAATTTTTCATCCAACCGTAACCAGGGGAACACGGTTAGAACAAAAATAGAATCCTAAAAATTTGCATAGAGTTAGACTTGCTACTAGTGAGTTTACTAGTTTTGCTCTATTTTGGTGGAATGATCTTTGCACTATGCCTAACAATGTTGTACCTTAAACTTGGAATGCTTTAAAACAACATATGAAATCTCGCTTTGTGCCTCCTTATTATAAACGTGACTTGCGTTTAAAGTTGCAAACTTTAAATCAGGGTGATAAAGGGGTAGAGGAATATTATCAGGAGCTAATCATTGTTTTAGCACGTTGTAATATACATGAGGATGATCAAGATACTTGTGCTAGATTTTTTGGTTGTTTGCATCGTGATATACAGGATATCCTTGATTATAAAGAATGGACCAGGTTCAGCCAATTGTATCATCTTGCTCTTAAGGCTAAAAGAGAAGTACAAGGATGACAACAACAGCAGAATTTCAGGTCCAACCCTGGAAGATCTTTTCCGTAGTGTTTCGACCTCGACAAGCCCAAGGCACCTGTTGCTAAGCCACCAGCGATACCACCAACTACTACACCTACTTCCGAGGTAAGTAATGTGTCTTCTATGCAGTCCCAACCGTAGAAGAAGTTTGTTTTTATTGTGCTTCATCGAGCCGCTCCACCAACATCGTGTGCCACCGCTGCAAGGGCATGGGACACGTCATGAAGGACTGCCCGAGTCATCGTGCATTCATTGCTACCAATGATGGAGGGTATGTAAGTGCTAGTGATGTTGAAGATGATTTGGCTCTTGCTGCTAACCATGTTGCAGATTCGGAAAGCAAAGAAGAGGCCATTGATACTATGACTAGTCTGCGGGCTACAAATCCATTCTTGTGCAGCATGTGTTGAGTACACAGCTTGAGCACGAGGTGGAGAAGCTACAATGCCATAATTTGTTCAACATGTTCCTCGTTGTCAAGGATTGTCGCGTTCATACAATAATTGATAGTGGGAGCTGCAACAACTTGGTTAGTTCAGATTTGGTCAAGAAGCTTGACTTGACCACACGTGCTCATCCCAAACCTTATCACCTCGAATGGTTTAACAATAGCGGTAAGGAAAAGGTAACTCGATCAGCAAGAATACACTTTTTGATTGGTTCATATCATGATTATGCTGATTTTGATATTGTACCTATGCAAGCATGTTCGCTTTTATTAGGTCGTCCATGGGAATATAATACTGATGCTTTACACCATGGTCGAACTAATACATATACTTTGATGCATAAGGGCAAGAAAATTGTTTTACTTCCTTTAACACCTGCTAAAATTATGAAACATGACAAAAAGCTTGCTGAAATTTCTAAGAATGATCATGCTTTAGACCCACCCGTTGCTACATCCCAAGAGATTAAGTTGAAAGGAGGTGCTTTACTTGCTAAGACATCTCTTAATGCTGAAAATTATGTTGATACAGCACCACGCGGTACCATGCTTTGCAAACATGTTTTGTTTTCACATGATCCTACTCCTATGTCTAGCAAATTGCGTGCTCTTGTCACTAACCTTTTGCAGGAGTTTGATGGTGTGATGGAGTCAAGGACGACTCCAATTCAAGAAGGGCAGGACAATGAGGACATCATCATGCTGGATACACCCAAGATTTGGTCTTCTACGAGTTACGAGTCGTCTCCAACTTGGTCTTCACGTCCGGTTCGGACTCAGCCGACCACCTTGAACGGAAACGCTGATATCTCCTTCATACAATGTCGAAATAAGGCGTTCTTTGATGCATTGGAAAGAAGATGATGAAAGGTTTCTTTTGGTTCTGATCCGAGCTCAAAAATATTAGTGGATCATTCAGTGTGACCACGACAAGATGTTGCATCACCTATTTTGGGCCAAGTCGGCTTTGTATCGTGTCGGGCCTTAAGCCCAGGTTGAGGACGGCCCCACCTGGTCGCCCTCAACCCTATGATGTCCCCCCTTGGGTATAAACTCAGTAGCAGCCGCCACATTAGGGTTTGGTTTTTGTTTAGTTCTAGTTTTCCATTGAGAAACAGACATCTTCATTGTAACTGTGATGTCCAGTTCTTTTGCTGTGAATCAGGACCCCCGTTCTTGTTCTTCACCACTGTGACCATTTCCTTTCATGATTAGAGCTTGAACCCCATACTTGTCTTTACTTCATACACATCCGCAATTTCAGATTACTTGTGTTCTTCGATTCGCTTGCAGGATTAGCCTTCATGGCAAGGTCAATCAAGTTGTGCTTGGTCGATAACCAATGGAGCAGCGGTGTAATGGTTGCAGGGGTTCAAATCGTGTCTGATTAGAAGCCCGGATCACCAACATTGTGTTCTCCACCAATGAAACTATCATACCTATCGGAAGATTGGGCCAGTGCTACATCACAACCTCTCTTTGTGAGTTGTGCTAACTACATTGCAAATCTTTGAGTTCGGTTGAGAGATTGAGTGTATGAGAGCACTAGAGAGCATTCCTTAGCTTGAGCACTTATGGTGATTCAAGAAACTCATGAAGCATTTGTTACTCTTGGAGGTTCCTCCTCCTAGACGGTTAGTGGTTGCCCGGCGAGCTCCCAATCGTGTGGTGAGCCGAGGGAACTTTGTGCAGGTTGCGCTTCGCCTCAGCAAGGGAAGAGGCAAGCTTAGTGAAGTGGGGAAGTGGTTGGAAGAAGACCCGACTCATTGGAAGGGAGTTGAAATAGACTTGTATCCTAAAGAGTTCCTCAATGGAGAGTAGGATTCACTGAGCTTGTGTAGCACATGCACTGAATCCGAACTTCAGTCAAACAAATCCATGTGTCTTCATTTTGGTTTGCCTTGCATATTTCTTTCTAGCAACTATTTTGTTCTTCCGCTTCAATCTACTTGGTTGTGCTTTTTCTGTGTGCAGTGCCTTGTGGAAAACACTACAAATCATCTACAGGAGCACTTCACCAAATTTGGTTTGGGTTAGAATTTAAGGAGGGAAGCTTCACTGAATTTCGTGTGCTTTCTTCTTTAGACCGGTCTGACCGGTTTAACCGGTTGGTGGTGCTGACAGTTGCAATTAGTTTTGTAATTTGCAGAAACACCTATTAATCCCCCCTCTAGGCGACATCAAGGTTCTTTCAATTGGTATCACAGCAAGGACTCACTCAAGCTTAACCACTATAAGAAAAGATTTCGAAAACATGTGAGGTACCGTTTGAGCCACTTGCTTTAGTTGGCTCAAACTACGCTCCTGCTCTGCTCATTTTCTCAATGCTCTTAGGACCATGAGTCCACTTGCTGCTGAGCAGGTTGTAGCTGCAGGCATTCTTTCTCCTCACCTTGATGTGGATAAGGTTGACTTGTCAACTTTATCTCTAAAGGATTTGGAATGTTGGCAACTCAACGCTCAAGTTACTAACTACTTGTCTAGTGTATTAAGCGATGATGTGCAGGATATAATATATGAAGAATGTGAAATAGATGCACATCTCATTTGGGAAATGCTTGAAGAATTATATGGATTGCCCAAATGCGACGATCAAGAGCAAACAGAGGAGAAATCACATAAGGAGTGCTCAACATCTTCAACTAACATTGATCCTCAAGTGTCACCTCTCAATGAAGAAAAAGGCTAAAAGAATGAAGACTCGGTTTCTTTGCAGAAACCGGTCAGACCGGGTACCCTAACCGGTCAGACCAATTTTGGCAGAGGAGCTGCACTAAGGGCCAAGAAGTGCACAAGGAAACGTTCAAGCAAATTTTTAGTGAGATCTCTATCATTAGTAGATGAAGGAGAAAGAGATTCATAAAAGGAGTGTTTTATTTTCATCATTCACCTTCCATACACTTGCACAATCTTGATCAACTCGTATGATGTGCCATCTCCATGGATCCAACTTTTGATTTTGCAATATATGTGAAACAAGTGCATGCTTCCAAATCTCCTACCATGAGCTTCATATAAGCTATATTTAGAAATAGGATGAAAAGAGGCAATGCCTTGGTGAGGATGCATCCACATAAGCTATGGTCAGTCTTTTCAAAAACCTATCAACCCCCAGTCATACAGCGGAGAAGTGGAGGAGACTCAAGTCAATACCGTTCCACTTTACAACTACCAGACCATTATGGTAGACACATCAAGATTCACAGGTAATGGTGAAGCTCAGAATAATCTGTATGCAGGTATCATATCAAACGGAAGTGGTGTTCTACCTTAGTCCTAACCTTTACTTGAGGACGAGCAAAGACTAAGTGTGGGGAACCTTGTTGACTCTCATTACAGCATAATTTCGATCGTCAATTTGACCAGAAACTTGGGACAACTAACAATGCTTGCATGCATATTTATTCAAAATAATGTCAATTCCACATGTCCCCTTGAAAATATAGCTATACAGGAATTTGAGTAGAAATGGAGGAAAAACAGACCCTTGAATTCAAGGCAAAACCTCATCGACCAATCAGCACGTGTCGTTCAGCCTCACATGGATCAAAGGGCCCACCAGAGCATGCAACCGACCAAGGACGAAGCTAATTCACCCACCATGGACCAGAGGGCCCACCTACCAATGACTCTGCCAAAGGCTGTGGCCAAAGGCAATTATACAGGTTCGGCCAAACTGGTGGTTTGGCTGAACCAATTTTGGTGCCACCGACCTTCCCCTTGCACGTGGAAGCTCCCTATTGGAAGCCAATGTTGGTTCCTGGTGACACCCCCTCGTTTGCCGGTTGTAGCACCCTGGTGCCACAATTATAAATATGAGGGGAGGGGCTCCAAATGAAGACACACCATCCCACACTCTTCGATTTCATTCTTGAGCTTTAGGCTCACCTTAGAGACTTAGTGCTGCCTAGGTAGTGCTTAGAAAATAGGAAGAGAGTAAGGGGAAGTCGGGGAGGCGCCGGGTTTGTCGGCCCTCGGCGCTCTTCTCTAACTTGTACCTCGACGGATGCTTATCAATCATAGTAAGTGTTCGTGTTTTCCTTTGTGCTTTAGTCTCTTAGTTAAGTAATAGTTCTAGTCTCTTCGTTGTTTACTGGATCACTAGTTCACTAGTTTAGTGGGTGCTCTAGAGTAAGACTCCTAATAGAGACGGATATTCTTGTACGCCTCCAGAGTTAGTAAAGAACAGTGTAGATGTGGTGTCTAGGCTAGACTTTATCTGTTGGTTGTGGTACATCCCACGGTTTGATGAGGTAGGTGACAGGTGTTGACAACCCTGTTTACTCAGTGTAACCCTCCCCGTTCGGGTATATCCCAGTGCCGTATTACTGGGGCGTCTCGGTCTTATCCAGACGGAGCCAGTAGCTCGAAGTAAACAATTAGGATAGTTCCATCTTATCTAAAATTCTAGCCTTAGAAATCCTCTCTACCCCTTACCTCTTCTAAACAATGGTGTCCTTGAATGAACTTAAACCTCAGATAATATACTCATGTTCCTCTGTGGATACGATACCCTGGAATACTCCTGGGTGAAAGTTACAACGGTATTTGTGCGCTTGCAGATTTATTCGTGACCGTTCAAATACCCAACAAGCTTTCTAGCGCTGTTGCCGGGGACTAACAATCCTGGTGATGTAGCGAAGAAATACCAACAAGTACTTCCTTGGCTGCTTCGAGGCTATAAGGTGCTCATGCCCCGAGTAGCTTTAAGTCTTCTTTTATATGGGGTGCGATGAAAATCGCACTTCATATGGAGTAGCCCCCGATTCTTAGGTTGAATTGAAGAATCAGGCTCAGAGTCAAATTAGTCTTGAATCTTCTTTCCTTATCTTCGAAAGAATTTTAAAAATAAGCCATCAATGACAGGTATCCCGCATCCCCCGAGCCTTGAATCGAAATCCCAAAAAATTTGGAAAAAAGAATCTAAATGAACGTGGGAAACGTTGCAATGTACTTGATATATTTGCAATGATGGTAAAAATAGGTAAATTGGTTCAAAATTCAAAAAAATCCTTTTTGGGATAAAATCCCTAAAAAAACGGTTAAACAAATAATTTCTCCAAACAAACCCTAAATTACCGCTCAAAAAATATCTTATCCCTGATTTAATGGCTAGATAAGATCTTTGGGTTAAAAATTTTAAAATCCCCTTATTTCGGAATAAATTCCCTAAAATAATGGTTAAATAATTATTTTTCCAAGATAAATCCTCAAAAGCCTCTTAAATCAGGTTCTTTTTCGATTCTTCCGACTAGTTTTGCTGCATCCAGCCCTCGAGCTTATGAGCCAGGTGAGTCGTAGGAGCCACATCGAGTAGTTATTGGCGTCCAGCCCCCGAGCCTGGGGGCTAGCGGAGCCATTGGAGATGTGCCAGCAAAGGTTGACCTGAAATAGGAGATATACAAATTATGTAGCATAATGCGAAGATACCAAAATTTATTCGGTAATAATACGAAAATACTGAAATTTATTTGGTGTAAAAATAAATTTGCTATGTCGAGCTCTTTTTTAGGTCATCTAAATCTTCCGCGTAGTCCACCTTTTATGTTTAATCACCTAGTCCCCGTTCTAGCCTTCGCTCATACCGTGTATGAGTCGCTTAGGTCAAGACCGAAGACTTGAGGTTTCACGGAATAAGGCGGAATACTACCCGAGCATATTAGCGACCGTTAAGAGAAGACAACGTGCAGAAATAAGTAGTCGACATTGGGACAAACAGAATGTGTGTTGCGCAAAAAGTAGGCGGCGAAGTGTAGCTCTGGAGGGTTTCATGCCCATCGAGAGGTGTACACAGATAAGTAGCTGATCATGTGGAGAGAGAGAGTCAGGGAGGGTATAAGTGACTTAGCTTGATTCGTGGGCGATTGTTGATGAAGCTGTAGCGGTCGTTGATGTAGCTGCGACAGTTTGTTGATGAAGCCCGACTAGTCGGAGTCTATTCCGACTAGTTATGGATAGTGTGAGGCCCGCTCCCGACTAGTTTTTTAGTCAAGACAAGTAGTCGAAGTAGTCATCGGCGGGTTGCTGAGCGTCCTCGCAAAGTCAAAGTAGTAGCGGCATGTCGATGTTGCGGCACGAGCTAAGGTCGGAGTCCAAGTAGAAATAGATCATCCAAGTCCTTTTCCAATGCGGATAGGGACTCGAACTGTAGCGCCTCCCGATAAATAGTGGCTGTGTTGTGAAGTCCAAACGGAGACTCGAGTTCGGACCCGTCACGAGTTGGAGCCGAATTGGATCTGAATTCGCTCTCGCGATTTCCGATTAGATCGGAAATTTGGATCTCGCCAAGATTGTCGGCGAGTTCGTTGATGTCACGGTTGGATGTTGACGTTGATGCCTCTGACTTCCTGGGGTTGGTGAGGTTGTCGAAGCTACCAGAGCCATTGGCGATGCAGACCCAGGAGTCGAAGATGAAAGCCGTGCCTTCTTGCAGCGCGACGGTGAGGTTGAACGATGCCATCGAGCTCGCCAGGGGATCTTCGATGAACACCCCGACCTGGCGCGCCAGCTGTCGGTATTTTACAGCACGCCTACCTATGTATACCCTAAGGTAATAAACTTGTAGGCTGGGTGTCGTCGAGATTAGGAACTCGAAGGTGCAAGCAACACAAGGTTTAGACAGGTTCGAACCGCGATGTGCATAATACCCTACATCCTATATGATGGTTTTTATTGCCTTGGATTGGTTATTGTTGGTTGATGTCCTTTGAAGGGATCCTTGTCCGCCCTTATATACTCCGGGGAGACAGTGTTACATGGAATCCTAGACCGATATTGGCTTAGGAGTCCTACCCGAGTACTACTCGGGTAGTTTCCTTCTGTACCGACTAGTCCTACTCGTATCTGAGTACAACAGATATAAGGTATGGGACATGGCCCATCCCTTATCCTAAAATATTATACGCCATGTGCACAGTCCCATGGCCCTGGATCTGACAATATATCTTCATAGTAGACATATAGGTTTCTAAAAAAATTCTCTTTATTTTCCTAGCCATCGTGGTAGGACGAGTGATGAGAGAGCAATCATTGGAACATAAAAAGTAATTAAGCTGGGACAGGAAATACAATCAAGAATATGTATCGAGTGTATCGGACAAGTACAGAATGTGTCAAAACGTCATGTTTAAACATCGGGCATCTCAAATACAACACATTGAAGTGACTTTTTTATTACAAGATCGATGCAAAACACACCAAACTCATCCACTTTCCTAATCGAACCCCATTCGTGTGTGTACTCTAAATTTTGATGGCACATACATATGTGCTATCACAACGCACGGAGTTTGACAATAGACCCTGCTGAACTAACAAAACACACCACACTCTAATGACACATACTACGTTTTCCACGTATGCATTTCCTAACATACGTGCGCCTAGCCGCGTACCCTTAATTTTAATGGCACATCATGCTATCCTGACAGAGTTAGTTTGACATACTGACTAGGGTAAACTAACAAGAATCTCTTGCAGATATGCTATCGCCTTGGCCAGTTTATCTACCGACATGATCACGCTAAAGGCCACCACGATTGCTAGCGACACATTGTGAACTTTCCGAAACATAGTGATGCAGCAGAGCATGCTTTCCGTACGAGGAGCCCTGCGCTGCAGCGCAATTTGGCACAGGCTGCTGATGACAAAAGAAGCAGCCACAACAACACCAATCATCGTCCAGTCACTGTCGTAAGAAGCAGCAGCATGACTTCTGGCAGCTCTGCCCATTGAATACGACGCCATTAGTACCGTGAAGGAGAACGAATATACCATAAGGAGAACCATGCTTGGTGGTGATGATGAGTCAAGGTGTTGCTTGATGTCATGCTCCCCATGCCTGTCTGGCTCGTCCTCGTGTTCCCTGGCAAAAATAGCACAGCCAGCAATAGTGGTGGTTGTGAAGGCCAGGACGGCGTAGCCCCCAGCAGTCTCCGTGGCTTGCAAAAATCCGGCAAGGGCGACCAGCCCTACCAGCACATCGGCTAGGAGTCCAAGAAACCTACTCACAACCACTACTCTGGTCTTTCGTAGGTACAATGGCGGTGGCGACGAGGACAGGAGCATTAGCACAAGGCCAAAGACGACCGAATAGAGCAGGAGACATTCCACGGCATTGATGCCGATACCCTCTTGCGGACTAGACGTGCCTCTGACTGTACTGACAATATGGCCAATGAGGCCGGCATAAGAAGGGACTGTGATGCCGGCGGCAAGATGGAACAAACAACTAAGGTTGTGGTCGAGCTGCTCGTAGCGTGCCATACCTGAGGCAAATCCAATGTGGGTTCCTTTGCGCAGGAGAAGGAAGATGCATATAGCAACCGGAAACAGAGGGATCGTGACCACTGCATATGCCTTGTCCAGCAGAACCAGAAGACTCATGGGCAGAAGCACCAGTAGAGCCGTGGACACATAAGCTGCAACACAGAGGGCGTTAATATGTCTGCGACCATGGGCATACGTCCAGATTATTGTAACCATTGTGAAGCACACGATCACGATGGTTGCAGAGACGAAGATGTGGTATCGTGCCACATCAGAAGTACTCCAACGCAAGCTGCACGCAGCCGCCCGCAAGACGAAGCTCATGGTGTTGGCGGCAACGAAGTGCCGGGCAAGACGTCGTTGTTGCTGTGCATTGTCTTGCCATCCATCCTTGCTAACCATCTTTTTTCATCCTCGCACGATAAGTTAAGATCAAGTCAGGAGATTGTAGTTTTGCTGATGGTAGGTATATAACATCTATATTTCATCCATAGATAAGTGCAAGGTGTGTTTTATTATTGCACTTAGATTAAGTAATCCTTTCAAATAGCTGCATTACCCCTAGCTAATTAATATGACTAGATCATATTTTAAATACATGCATCAAAGCAATGTCAAGTAGAGTGTGGGTAATTGTTATGGGCTGAACGTGACACAAAACAAATTAGTATATTGCTTAGGAACATGGTGAGCCATACAATTATGGACAAGAGTATTCCAACAAATGCCTGATATTTGTAGACATGGGAAGTAGTAGGTTCCTAGGCAAGGAGCCAAATCTATGCCAAACACTGCAGTGCCGATGTGAAATAAGCTATCCTCGTTTTATTGAAACTTGGAATTATATTCCATGTTTGCTTATATATTATCGGTACATTTACAACTACAATTCATGTTGGTACAAGTATATTGACACGTACGCGTTATAGTTTTTTCAAGAAGCATCACATTCATCCATGGAGAAAAAAAGATCAGGAAGTTGTGCCATGATAAATTTGTCATGCAGAAGGATGCCGATGGTGTGCACAAGTGGTGAAGACTAGGTTTAGGATGATTTCTTCAACATATTGGAAATAGGAGAGGACCACATCTTGTTCCAGGCTGAAAATTGTATCCATATAATTAGTGTTTCCAATATCGGAGCATGTGCCCCAATGTTCTACTCACCCCATTCCAAATTGTAGGTCAACGACCTACAATTTGGAACGGAGGGAGTATGTGGCAACCTTAATATCTTCAGGCTAGGTCATAAGTCTTTCTGGTCCAAACTTATCACGTTTAAGGTTAACACGTTTTAAAAAAAAGCAGAACGGAAGCCTAAGAGATGTGTTATGAGAACGTGGGCTTACCCCATGTGGAGGCCGGGGCGCCGGGCCATAAGAAAATTTCTAAACACCAAAGCACGCGAGGCACTACGAGATTTATGGTGCAGATGCGCTCCATGAGTGACATAATTTGTTTCGGATCAACAAATAAATTAAAAGAGATTGAACCCAGTCTCCAACCTCCCCTGACTCCCTGCTGCCACTTTCTTTCTGCCTCCATTTCCACATGCGCACCCCACCACCAGACAGCTCCCCGACAATGATTGGTCTTCAACAACATCTAGCTAGCGTGTCCAAAACATCACCTTTGGCTACAATATTCAACATTGCACCCTAGTGTACCATTGGGACCTCCAGCAGCCTTCTATATGGCTGTTCCCACAGAAGTTAATTGCACTCTAGGGAAGTTTTGGAAAACCTTCACTGCCTTCGTATCGACAACCAACTATAAGGTCGAGCTTCTTATCACACGAATATCAGCCATGAATGACTGTTTTGATCTATTCTATAAGGGCCTCACAATAACCCTTGAGAAAGCCTGGGACTTCTAGTTAAACTAGGGACTTGACTGTAGAATTCTACTAGGAATAGGACTCTTACTTGAATGTATCGCCTTGGAGGGGATTATATATAAACAAGAGGGTGGAGGCCATAGGGATCAAGCAAGACAATAGCCAACATAAGGTTTCATCCAAAGCTTGTAAGAGACAATTAGGAGCGCTCGAGAGAAATAGGCTAGACAGTTCTATATCACTAGATTTCTCATAGGGCAAGAATCAGAGTGTCGTAGAGGTTCATGTACCGTTCTGAGAGAGCGACAATCGCTAGTACTCATTTGGTGTTGTGTTTAAAGAATTTGTTGTCGGCTTCGACAAATCTTGTTCACTTATCGTGGTTGCTTCAACGATGTCATCTATTATTTTCTATGAGATCCATCTACGTTGTTCAAGATAGGGTGCAAGCTCATGTCATAGTGGCACTATCCTATCAAGCTAAGAATCGAAGGCTGCGCATAATTAGGGGTATCAAAGGCTAGTTCAGATTGATCTGATATTTAGAGAAGGCCAGCAGTGCTAGAAAGCTTCAAATTGAGACTATATTAGGGACATGGAATCAAGTGGGGAAATTTGATAGAAAAAAAAAGAAATTTCAGCATGTGGCAGTGCATGGTAACAGATGTACGTTCTTGGCCAGCAAGGGTTGATTGATACTCCTAATGGGAGGAAATCAGACAAGACAGCTGACTGAGAATGCAAGGTAATGGAACGGGACGCTACTAGTGTAATTCGACTACGTCTCTCTAATGAGGTAAGTCCTCAGTAATCAAGAAGGATTCACCGAAAAAGTTAATAAACAACATAAGATCCCAACCAGGCCTTGTAAGAGGCAATTAGGAGCACACGATAGACTAGACATTTCTATAGCATAGATTCTTGTATAGGGTAAGAAGTCAAAGTTTCTAGAGGTTCAAGTGAGGTTGCAAGGGAGCGACAATGACTTGTAATATTTTGGAGTTATGCTTAAATAATTCGCAGTTGGGGGTCGTCACGAGTTAGTTCAAAAGGAAAGCATACTATCTAGAGTCACATGTGCTATGCAGGTGGGGTGGTAAGGAAGTTATGCGTGAGTCAAGAGGTCTTGAGTTCATATCCCACGGACTGTAGGGTTGGGAGGGCTTGCGCCAATTATTGTTTTGACCCTGCAGACCCATTAGTCCCGGTTGTTAGACCCAAGACTAAAGGCCTGGGACCTTTAGCCCCGGATTCCTAGTCCTTGTGTAGTGGTGCATAACTAGAGAAATATTTGAGATCTACCTCAGTCTCTCTCGACATTGGATTGTTTTCCTTGAGTGCAAGGTGCTTCCATAACATTTTCCTTGGTTGTCAGCTGTTTGACACTATACAGACAGATATTCTTTCTTACGGGCACTTTGTGACTTTTTGTATTGTATAACCAATGTTACAAACCATTTATTATTCCCTCACAAAACCAAAACCAACAGCGATAATTATATTTATTTTAGCCATCACCAGGGGCCTGGTTGTAGCAGTGCCCTTTGTGTGCTAAAGCTGTCAATTTTTTTTCCTAGTAATGGTCCACTCACTTAGAAAACTCGCGAGCATCTAATGTACTCTCTCCATTCTAAATTATTAGTTGTTTTGACTTCTCTAGATATATATATTTTACTATGCATAATATATATCTAGATGCATAAAAAACTATGCACCTAGAAAAGCCAAAATGACTAATAATTTACGACGGAAGGAGTAACTGTGAAACAGCACACCTCATCAGTAAATTATGGACTCATCTCATAAATAAAGTCATGTAACGACGAGCTTCTAGAGTTGCCAATAATTGATAGTGTACTTTGACGCGTATGTTGTACGATTGCGCATTAAATAGTCTAAGGGCTGATTGTCAAAAGCAAGGAACATGGTGGGTCACAGTCTCTATTTATGCCAACAAGCTTTAGCTACGGAGCAGCTTATTGGTATATTGTTGTATTCATCACTATAATACATTAATATTCTACTGCAACTAGACCTAGCAGCATCAATCCAAAAGTAGGGCCTATATGGATCTTGCACGTGGTGAGAGGGCCAATAGCCAAGCAATGTTCGTATGAGATACACTCCATTTTTACTACATTCATCGTGAAAAGTTTGTTCCATTTTGCTATAAGGGTTACATAACTAACACTGCTAGAAAAATGAGTTTCATCGCTTCGGTATTAACCGGTTAACTTTTGGTCCGGCACTAAAGTTGCCCCAGAGCCATTTTAGTACCAGATCCAAATTTAAAAGCCCCCGAGCCATTTTAGTACCGGGCCAAGACACCGGCCGGTACTAAATGAGTACCGGGCCAAGACACCGGCCGGTACTAAATGTCGCATTTTAGTATCGGCTGGTGTTTTGGCCTAGTACTTAATTGGCCTAGTAATATGGCTCTACGCTATACACGAACAGGGAGGATTACGTAGGGTGAACAGGGCTGTCACCACCTGCTACTTACCTCAACTAACCATGGGGTATACCACAACCAAAGGTAAAGTCTAGTCTATTATTGGCCGAGCTTTCGTAGATTGGATCTTGCTTGCGTTTTTCATGCGTTTTCAGCCAAATTCACCTGCACACATTTTTAGACTAACATCTGTGGAATCAGTTAGATAACGGCCCTAATCTAATGTTAGCCCGTGCATTCATTTCATTTTTATGCAGCATTTGATGATCAAAATTGATTCGTAACGAGCGTCAACAAGCTCCCCCACACTTAGTCCTTTGCTCATCCTCGAATGAAGGCTAGGACTAAGGCAGACACGGCTTCTCCTTTTGATATGATATCTGCCTACAGATTATTTCAAGCCTCACCTTTACCTGTGAATCTTGATGTGTCTAGTATAGTGGTTTGGGCAGTTGAAGCGTGGAACGGTATTGACTAAGTCTCCTCGACTTCTCTGATGTATGACTTGGGGGGTGGATAGATTTTTGAAAAGACCAACCTGCTTTACACATCCATAACATCTCTCAAGTCACTCGGTGTGTATGTATCCTTACCAAGGCATTGCCTCTTTCATCCTACTAAAGATAGCTTATGTGGAGCTCATGGTAGGGGAATTGGAAGCATGCACTTATTTCACATATGTTGCAAAATCAAGGGTTGGATCCATGGAGATGACATATCATTCAAGTTGATAAAGATTGTGCATGTGTGTGGAGAGTGGATGATAAAAATAAAAGACTGCTTTTATGAAACTCTGTCTCCTTTATTTGAGAAACATGAGAACATGGCTATGTATTCTTTTCTCTCTCTCTCCTTATTTTTTTGAGCGTGTATTTTTTATAATTTTTTCATAGAGCCCATGTCTCTTTTGCAGGGATACTGGAGAGAGAGATCATTACACATGACGTTTTATTCTGTGGATGGATGGAAAATAGTAGCTCACTTCCAGTGTAGAAGTTTAGCATGTGGAATGTACGTGATCTTGATCAAGCAAGTATGAAAGGTACTCACTAGAATCACAAGATTTGATGAAGCTCAAAGTGATAAAAAGGCACATATGTATATGGTTTCTTTTATGAAGATCGACATATGGCTTTGGTAGGACAAACATGAGGAGTTTGCAAAGCTATGGAGAGTTCTCTTTTGATATAAATTTTTTCCGGACATATAAGCAGAGAAAGCAAAGATTCTTTCATCAAACCATATCTCACTTTTCAACATCTTAGCAATTATGGGTTCCCTAAGATATGATTCACAAGTTCAGACTTAGCAACGAATAAAACATATGCAGCCAATCTTATGAACCACATTATTAGATGATAACCTTGAGTTCAATTTTAGTGATTAACAGTGGTCCTCATTTAAACTCATGGACCAGGGAGATTTGAGGGGTGGATTGCACAAACCGTCGCGATGGGGTCTAGGCCTTTTGCATGCTGGTTCTTTCGGTCTTGTGCACATGTCTGTGGGTGATCTCGAGCATCTGTGTGTTAAAACTCTGAGAGATCTCCCCCACACTTATTCTTGTACCCGACTTTATTCACAATATGGTGGAAACAAAAGGGAGACTTTGCTGGTTCGAGAACCAGGGAGTCTTACTTTATTTGAACTCAAATATTTTTGATTTTTTTATTCTCGCCATGAGACTTACTCAAACAAGTTTTGACGGCTCTTAAGTACCAAATCAAGATCGTCAACTCCTGCATAAACACATAAAAGATGGACATCAATAGTAGTGGTAGGAGTTATTACTAATGAATTCCACAAGTGTTGGTAAATATTTTATGCAGGTCAATTAAAGGAGAAAATACACCTCAAGATAGAGCAAGGAAACAAACTCTTAATCCAGGGCAACACCCTACCAGCGAAACAGGCAGAAGCATGAGGATTGGAGGGCCCACATAAGGGGTTCAACCACCCAGAATCAACATAAGGACCCACCTAGCAGTGTCCCAGACGAAAGGCGGCGCGAGGGGAGCCAATCAGGGGTT
This sequence comes from Panicum miliaceum, assembly GCA_032594955.1. NCBI lineage: Eukaryota > Viridiplantae > Streptophyta > Magnoliopsida > Poales > Poaceae > Panicum > Panicum miliaceum. The sequence continues at coordinate 24,743,154 of CM064072.1, read as the reverse complement.
GGCCGAACCTGCAGTTCGGCCAAACCACTCTGGTGGTCCCTCGAGCCCATCTCTCACATGTCGGCTCCTCGTGACATCCCAAAGGCGGTTATGAGCGCTTCTCCAGGAGAGGAGTTGTATAGCTTGAACGAACCTCCCCCATGGACAAGGCTATAAATACTAGATGGGGTGGCTAAAATGAAGACACAAAACACTAGCCAAGAGTGCCTAGAGTTTCATTCCAAAGGCAAGCCTTGCTTAGCTTGTGCTTAGAGTAGGGACAGAGTGAGGGGGTAGTTTGGGGAAGCGTCGGGGTGCCGACGCTCTTCTCCAAACTTGTACCTCTACGAATGCTGGCTTCCTCTGGTATGAATTAAGTTCGTATTCATGATTCCTTTTTTGCATAGTAGTTGAGTGAGATCAGTTCTCTTACTTGCGGGTTCGTCGCTTTGTATTTATATGGAGTGCTGTAGTTTGCTATGGGTCGACAAACATAGTTAGACTGTAGCAGGAATCAGTAGCATAGACGTGGTGTCTTGGCTAAGGGTTATCGTTCGTTTGCCTTATATCCCACAGTTTGCTAGAAGTAGGCCGTAGGTGGTGACATCCCTATTGGTCCTTAATAACCCTCCATGTTCAGATATAGCGTAGAGCTGTTGGCCAGAGTCGCCTGGCAGACCAGGAGTAAGCCGATGCCCGAAGCGAGTATTTTGCCCGAGAGATCAACCTTTAACTCACCTATAGTGCTACCTTAGGAATCCTCTCTACCCTCGCCACATATCGTGGTGTGTCCTTGGACTGACAAGAATAGAAGTTAGTGCACACACGTTCCCTTGGATTCGATAACCCTTGGAATACCCTGAGGTGAAAGCCACAACGGTATCCGTGCGCTTGCGTATCAATTCGCACATCGCTGAAATACCCAACAAGCTTTCTGGCGCCATTGCCGGGGAATGGTTGTAGTATCTTTCTTCGTACCTGTCACACCCGATTCTAGAAAGAACCAGATGCATCTCATATGTGCGCCAGGATCTCGTTCACACACATATGATAGACGGAAAGTGTAATATATATCAAAGACAATGCTCAAAAGTACTAAATAAAGTATTTAACAATATTACACTCCGTAAAAAGAGACACAATGTCTTTAAACGATAAACCGTTATACCCTATACGAAGTCTTCAACAACTCCGTCTTCCACAGGCGATGACTGGTGAACGCAAGACCTAGAACTCCTCGAAGTCGTCGAAGATCTCCTCTTCAAAGTTCTCTTCTGATCAGCAGGGGGCAAGGGTGAGTACTCTTATGGTTGGTACTCAGCAAGTGGGGTGAAAATGCAAGGCCATCAAGGATAGGCTAGGGTTTGCAACAGCGGTTGCTTTTAGTTGGTTAAGTATTTATTATCAAGCACCTATTAACTAGGTTTAAGTTTATACCAACCCATTTTAGTAGAAACATAATGGCACCAACAACATAATCATAAACCACGAACCACAATTTATTTAATCTTCAAGTTTCATTATCATGTGAGGGTCCAAGCCACTCTTAACCGTGAGTACGGCTGTTATAACAGTTTTACACTCTGCAGAGGTTGTACACTTTACCCACAAATCGTGTTTCCCTGAGTCGCCCGGGTTTGCAAGGCCCTTAAACCGTGAGTGGCGAGGGTACACTACGAAGCCTTTACAAAGACATGTCGAGAGCTAGGCAGCCCGCTAGAGTTTCAGTAGCGGCGTGGTCCATAAACCTCCCTAATGGTCAGCTCCTTAGCAAAGGCAGCTACCCCAAGAGGACCGGGCTATGACCCCTATCACCGACCCCCTCCTTGCCCTTTCGGTAAGGCCACCAGCAAACTACACATCTAATTAATTGGCTAAGGTCAGAGCCATATGACTTTGTGGTTGCACTGTTCACTTGGGTGGTTCTCCATGTTCCCATTAAACAAAGTCGGTCTTATATTACGCGATAACAACAATATGAAACGTGATCAACAATAACAAAAGAGTAAACCAATACCAATCCCAAAGTTGGCAACTAAGCGTAACTACCCAACATAAATAGTAAACCCAGGTGTTTCAAGGTTTGGGGTAAAAGACTAGGTATGTCCTTAGCATAGGTAACCCATCAAGTTTATGCAAGCAACAATAAAGTAAAGTGTATTTTCATGCTGTTGTTGGGATCAAATAGAATATGCAGAGGGGGAAATCCACTTGCCTTCTTCAAGCAACTGCTGATTCTCTTCCTCGTAAGCTTGCTCTTGATTTGGCTCAAACGTCACGTTGTCTACGCGATCACACAAACAAGCATACACAAACAAATAAGAAACAATACAACAAACAATACAAACAGAAAGTGAAAAGATGCTAAAGTTGTAGTTTATGATGCAAGGATCGTGTGGGCTCAAGAATCGCTGAAATCGGAATTGAAACAATGAAGATATGGCTAAAACAGTGATCTGGGGACCTAACTGCTAAAGTTTTGAGTCTCCCGAGGCTAGATCTGAAGAATTCAGGGGCCAAAACACAATTAAACCTTAAACAGAGGGTCGGGGTACAAAACTAGAGATTCTGGTCAGCGGGTACTAAATCTAGAAAAGTCAGGGGTCGGAACAGAAGAAGAAAAGGGCTCAACTCTAATTATTTTCTACTGATTTGGACTGCGGGTTGATTACTGGAAAACTTAGGGGTCTTTCTGCAAAAGTTCTGGGAACGGCTAGGGTCGGGTGAATCTGGTCCGTTGGATCAGAATCGGCGGCGGATCGGACGAATCGGCGGGGTAAGGGTCGGGCGAATCAGCTGTATGAAGAGTGGGTCGGATAAATCGGCTGAGTAAGGAAAAGGTCGGGTGAATCGGCCGTGTAAAGTGAAGATTGATTCTGGCCGTTAGATCTAGATCGAGCGGCAGAGGAAGTTTCGGCTCGACAGAACGAAAAGGGGTCGGGCGAAGCGGAGTTTTAACTAGGCATCGGCGGCGAGCGATTGCGGCGGCGGACGGCCGGAGCTTCACCAAATCTGGTGTTCCGGGGCTCAATTCAAGCTGGGTTCATGACGGGGAGTGAGTGGGCGGTATGGTGAAGGTGAGGGTGATCACAGGTTGGCTGTGCGGCGGCTGTAAACTGGCGGCCATGGCGGCGGGCGGAAACAGGGGTCCGGCGAGAAATTGGGTTTGCGGCGGAGCAAGAGAGAGAGGGGGATCTGGTGCGGCTTGATACTCACCAACTCGTGGAGCTCTGGCGAGAGTTGAGACGGCGGAGAAGCTGCAGATCGGCGAGTCCACGGAGAATCGGCGACACGGGACAGCGGCGTTCCTCCGAGGTGCAACTTCCAGCGGCGTGCGACAATGTTGTGTAGAGGAAAAGATTTAAGCTTGGCTCTGGTTGCAAAGCGGGGCTTTGGCGGGGTTTTATAGGGGCGGATCGACCGGGAGTAGGAAGGCGGTGCTGCGGAATCGATCAGGACTCGGGCTAAGAAGAAAGAAAGAAGGGCGCGAACGACAACACGGAGTCGTTTCCGGACTCTGGGTAAGGAAAGAAGAAAGAAGAAGAAGGCACCGACAGGTGGGGCCTAGCTGTCGGTGGAAGCAAGGGTCGGGTGAGGAAATCGGCCACTGAGTTGGGCCGCGGAAAATGAAAAGAAGTAGAGGAAAAGAATTGGGCTGGGCTGAAAGAAAGAATAGGAGAAGAAAAGAAATAAAGATGCATGCACAATTTTAATTTATAATTTTTATGAAAATACTTTTAAAAATTTCAACTCCTATATTTTTGGGTGTTACAGTACCTAGTCATCCTGATACCTTTTGATTTTCTTTCCTTCTACCTTTACCCCCGCTACTCATGGAGAAGTCATCCTCTCACAGCCTCTCTATCCCAAGGTGCGAGTTCTACGAGCCGCCATCATCTTTTCCATCTAGCTATGAACTCTGTCCCGACGTTATCGCTTTGGTTTGGAAGTTGTCCTTCTCTGGGTTAAGTAACGAAAACCCAGACCACCATCTACGTGAGTTCGAGCAGCTGTGTTCGCGCTCTGCCTTTGCAAGCATGACGCAAGATGTCCTCAGGTGGAAGTTGTTCCCCTTCTATCTTAAAGGGAAGGCTGAGCGACGGTACATGTTTGCTGCAGGCGTCACAAATGGCAGCTGGGACAAACTTAGAAAGAGATTCTCTATCACTTTCTTCCAGCAGAATGAGAAGGAAACTATAGGCGCAACTTGGGCTAGATTTTCTCTCTTAGTGAAATCCGACCCTAACCTATGGATACTCAACCCTTTGTTGCTTCATAGGTTCTACAAGAGTCTCGATAAGGATTCTGCCAATGTTCTCGACTTCATCACTAGAGGGGTATCTCTCCATAAGATTCTAGCTAAAGGTAGAAAAATTTTAGATAGTATCACCAAGAATACCTCCTTCATAGTCGAGTCTAATCCTCTCCGAGAAGAGTGTGAGTCGAGCCATGAGGATCTTCTAGCAGCTGAATCCGATCCTTCACCATCCACATCCTCACATTCAGCCCCCAAACCAGGAACATCGGAGGGAGAAAAATTTGACCCCCCAAGTTCCCTTCCCGATTCAAGGATGATCTATCTAGAAACAATAAAAACACCTCGAATCACATAGATGCCCAAAAAGGGAAGGAACCTCCTCCTGTCTACAGCGATCAATCTAGAGATCCCTTGATAGAACCTTCCCTCAGGCATACAATACCTCCTTCTCCTCCTGATCCTCCCAACGAAGCAATTCTCAAGGAGGCCATAGAGGAGGAATGGTCGAATGGAGTGAGATGCTTTTTCGAAGCGATTTCGATTAGTTCACCATCTACAATCATTCCTTGCTCTATAAGGGGAAATATTGTACAAGCCCATCTTAACCCTATCATGGAGGTCAATATCATCCAATGGCACTTAGCATACACGCTTTTGGGCAATGTACCGCTAAGGCCATCCGACAAGCTCCTCAAAAGTTGCCCGTCTGGACACATCCTTGAATGTCGGGGGGTTGCAAGTGTCGTGCCGCTCACAATAGACAAAATCAAGCTCAACCTAGACTTTCACATCTTTGATATCCTCGATTTTGTTCTTCTCCTAGGCTACCCGCTAGAAAAACTTCTTGATGCATCTCAAGGGAGCCTAAATGAAAATCCTAGGGAAACCGCTTCCGCCACTGTTACCTCTTGTTTAGAAAATTGAATGGAAAGCCTCATCTCGAGCCAAACACGCTCGAGAAGATGATGCATGGATCTCCGTTCGTATCGTTCGAGCCTGTTCTCTTTGAGGTTGCAAAATCTGCAACTCCCAAAGTGTACATCTCCGAAGAAATCCTTCACCGCTGTGAAGACAAATGATCATCATAATCGTCGATCGAGTTTGAGACTCTTACCGGTGGCCCAGAGTACATTGTTCTTGACCACGATTGAGATCCAACCATGATCTCTCACGATGAATCTCTTGAGATGGAGAACCCATGGGCCATGGAATTTTATGAGGCGCCGACTCTGGAGTCCGAAGGAAAGGATTTCATAGATGAGCTTGGGAGCTTCATTCTTGAAATACCACAAGAACCATGCTCGTTCAATGCCTCTCTAGAGCTAGGCACACTTTGTGCCTCGAGCACGCATGAGGACTACAACCACCTTAAGGTCCTGTCTTGCAAAATCTTTAGAAGCTTGGTTGTAGATGCATTTATTTATCATAAACATTGCAAATTTCATGGACGCACTGTGTCACTAACCTTGCAGCTAAAGCTTCAATAATACATCAACAATTGGTGGTGAGAGGGGAAAACATCACCAATGATAGCTGCAAGAGGATGTTCCCATGGTCGGGCTTGTGACCGTAAACAAAGCACTTTCGGGAGATAGCCTGGATTATCATTTCCCTTTCGAATAAAAGCAAGATCATGTCTCTAGGATATACTTTCCTTCGGGTATTTTTGGTCGCTAAACATTTCAAGTGGAGACTAAAAAGAACGACGGACAGGCGGCCCCTTGTTGGGTATTTTAACGATCATGAATAAATCCGCAAGCACACAGATACCATTGTAGCTTTCACCCAGGAGTATTCCAGGGTATCGTATCCATTGAGGGATATGAGTATATTATTTAAGATTTTAGTTCATCCAAGGACACCACTCTCCGGAAGAGGTAAGGGGTAGAGAGGATTTCTAAGGCTAAAGTCTAAGATAAGATAGAACTGTTTTAGTTGTTTACTTCGGGCTACTGACTCCGCCTTGATAAGACCGAGATGCCCCAGTAATACGGCACTATGATATACCCGAATGGGGAGGGTTACACTGAGTAAATAGGGCCGTCACCACCTGTCACCTACCTCATCAAATCGTGGGATATACCACAACCAACAGGTAAAGTCTAGCCTAGACACCACGTCTACGCTGTCCTTTACTAACTCTAGAGGCATACAAGAACATCCATCTATATCAAGAGTCTTACTCTAGAGCACCCACTAAACTATTGAACTATTCATCAAGTAAAAAAACTAGGGAACTAGAACTATTACATAACTAAGAGACTAAAGCATACAAGAAATCATGAACACTTACTATGGTTGATAAACATCCGTCGAGGTACAAGCTGGAGAAGAGCGTTGTGGGCCGACCGGCACCTCCCCGACTTCCCCTCACTCTCTTCCTATTTTCTATGCACTACCTAGGCAGCACTAAGCCTCTAAGGAACCCTTGAGCTCAAATGTGAGAGTGAAGGTACAAGAGAGGAGAGCGAATGGTGTGTCTCAATTACGAGCAACTCCCCTCATATTTATAGGTATGTCCAAGGGGTGCTTCGGCCGGTTATTCAGGTGGGCGCAAGCAGAACTGACTTCTAGACGTCACCAGGAGTCGACACGTGGAAGCTGGAAGTGAGAGGTCCCAGTGGTAGTTCAGCTGACCCCTAGCCACCGCCTTGGGCCAGGAGACTTGTATGTGGGCCCTTTTATCGGTTTTGGGTGACTTGGCGTAGTCCTATGTCGGTTGCATGCTTGGTGGGCCCTTTAATCCATGTGATGTTGAATGGCGCGTTCTAATTTGTCGGAGAGGTGTTGTGTTGGAGTGAGAGTGTGTCTAGGCTATCATGTGGGTCCTTCAATCCTCGTGCTTGCTTGTGATTGGTCGGTGTTTTGTGCCTTGGATTCAAATGTGAGTTTTCCCTCCATTTCTGCTCAAATTCTTGCATAGCTATATTTTCCGGGGGACAGGTCGAATTAACATTATTTTGAATAAATATGCATGCAAGAAATGTTTGTTCTCCCAATTTTATGATCAAATTGACGGTCGAAATTGGTCCGTAACGAGCGTCAACAAGATCCCCCACTTTTAGTCTTTGCTCGTCCTTGAGTAAAGGTTATGACTAAGGTGGAACACCACTTCCTTTCGATACGATACCTGCATACATATTATTCCGAGCTTCAACATTGCCTGTGAATCCTGATGTGTCTACCATAATGGTTTGGGAAGTTGAAGAGTGGAACGGTATTGACATGAGTCTCCTCCACTTCTCCATTGTATGACTTGGGGTTGGTAGATTTTTGTAAGGACCAACCATAGCTTCACTCCTCCATAGGATCTCTCAAGTCACTCAGTGTGTATGTATCCTTACCAAGGCACTGCCTCTTTCCATCCTACTTCTAAAGATAGCTTATGTGGAGCTCATGGTAGGAGATTTGGAAGCATGTACTTGTTTCACATATATTGCAAAATCAAAAGTTGGATCCATGGAGATGACACATCATACGAGTTGATCAAGATTGTGCAAGTGTATGGGAGGTGGATGATGAAGATAAAACAATCCTTTTATGAAACTCTCTCTCCTTTATTTGAAAGACATGAGGACGTGGCTATATATTCTTTTCTCTCTTTCTTTCTTTTTTTTTCTTTACCATGCTGTTGAGCATGTATGTGTATATATATATATATATATTTGTAAGTTTTTTTTTCATACAGCCCATGTCTCTTTTGCAAGAATATTGGAGAGAGAGATTATTAAACATGGAGTTTAATTTTGTGCATGGATGGAATGGATTGGCTAATTTCCAATGTAGAAGTTTAGCACATGGTGTGTACGTGATCTTGATCAAGCGAGTATGAGGAGATATCTCACTAGGGTCACAAAATTTGATGAAGCTCAATACAACAACAAGGCACATATGTATATGGTTTTGGTAGGACAAACACGAGGAGTTTGTAAAGCTATGGAGGGTTGTCTTTTTGACATAAAATTTCCCAGACATATAACAGAGGAAGCAAGGATTCTTTCATCAAACCATATCTCACTTTTCAACAACTTAAACATTATGGGTTCCCTAGGATATGATTCACAAGTTTAAGTTTAGCAAGGAATAAAATATATGCAAGCCAATCAAACTTGTAGTATGTGATCCAAGAGCACCATTGAGTTTAATTTTAGTGATTCGCAGCTAACTTGGTTTAAATTCATGGATAAGGGAGATTTGAGGGGTAGAGTGGACAAACCGTCGCGGTAGGGTCTAGACCTTTTGCGTGTTGGTTCTTTCCGTTATGTGCACACATCCGTGGGTGATCTCGAGCGTATATGCGTCAAAACTCTGAGAGATCTCCCCCACACTTGTTCTTATACCTGGTGCTTTATTAAAAACAAAAAAGGTGGAAACAAAAGGGACTCTAGTGGTTCGAGAACCAGGGAGCCTTACTTTATTCGAACTCAAATATTTTTTTGTGTTTTTATTCTGATTTTATTTTATTTTATTTTCAACATAAGACTTACTCAAACAAGACCGAATTAAAATTGCATCAATATAAGCAAAAGAGGATGTACTCAAACAAGACCTTGAAGGGTGATATGTACTTCCTTCGTATATTGTGCAACATGAATCCAATGCCTTGGCTTACCTTTCCATTTTTATTCAGCTCAACGACTCACCCGTTTGGATTTGAAGACTTTCCTACAGGGGTTAGTCCACATATACAACCAAGATCTATACAAGCATTGACTCTAAGGTTCATTAATCAAATTCGATGTCATGTCTAATTTGATTAAAGAAGACTTTTTAACCTAAGCACCATGCTTAATTTAAAAGGCCTATGAAAGTATTGTTCACCACACATACAAACCAGACCATACTATGATAGAAAAAGGAAGCACGATAACATGTTAATCCATATTCAAACAGATATGAGCATGAGCATACGATTGGTGAACTTCGGGCTACCTCCCGGAAGGGCTTTGTTTAGAGTCGAAAGAAGGACATACCTAGAGGTGCATACCTTGGCGTTTTGTTGATGAAGAACATAGAATTGCCGCCGTGGTAACTCTTCTCTCTTTTTTTCTTTAGAGCAATATGCAAGGACCAACACCATCTCCAAACCAAGATAAGATTCGACACGAAAGGAACTTACTTGGAATCCTTACATACCTCCCCCACACTTGGAGTTTGTATGGCTGAGCAACACAACTCAAGTGTGTGGAGTTCAAGCTTCCCTTCATAATTGCTCCCTCACCATGAATTACCATGGTGTTGTAGTCGGTGTAGCTCTCATGTTCGTAGGCATCGCCAATCCATGGTTCTTTCTAGTTTCCACCTGAAATGGTTAGCGACAAACATACCCGAAGGAAAAGTTTATCCTAGAACATGATCTTGCTTTTATTTGGAAAGGGAAATGATAGTCGGGGCATCTCTCGGCAGTGCTTTGTTTTATTGTCACAAGCTCAACCATGGGAACGTCATCTTGCAGCTATCGTTGGCGATGATATTCCCTTCTCACCACCAATTGTCGATTTAACGTTGATGCTTCAGCTGCAAGGTTAGTGCCACAAATGCAACCATGAGATTTGCAGAATTTATGGTAGACGAAGGCGTCTACAACCAACCTCCTAAACATTTTGCAAAAGAGGAGCTTAGGGTGGTTGTGACCCTCGTACGTGCTCGTGGCACAAAGCGTGGCTGACTCTGTAGGTGCACTATGTGAGCATGGTTCTTGAGGTTTTTCAAGAAGGAAGCTTCCATGCTTGTTTGTTAAATCCTCTCTCTCGGACTCCAAACTTAGTGCCTCAAGTTTCTCCTTGGCCCAAGGGTTCTCTTTCTTAAAAGGTTTAGCATCTAGTGGGCTAGTGGGAAGAGACTTGAGCCTAATCGAGGGTGACGATGGTCGTTCGGTAAGGAGATGAAGAGCTTCTCCTTAATCGTCCTCTTTGAAGTGTTCAACATCTATCTCAAGAATGGATTCAGGAGGGTCAAGAGGGGAAATGGCCATCGCTTGCTCGATTGGCTCACACATAGGGATAGGTTCTATCAAAGGATTGGTCAATCGAGATATCGGGATAGAAGAATCCTTCCCTGGTTTGATGTTGAGGTTCCCTGATCTTGGCACATCGTGGAAGAGCTTTTCTATGGGATGGCTGATCAAAAGATCAAAGCTTTAAGTCAGGGACTTCAAAGACATAGAAATCTAGGGCAACCTCGCCATTGTTGTGTTGTATACACATTCTATAGAATCCCATAAGCTTCCACGAGAGATCCAGAGGAACTTTGGAAGATTTTGTTAGTCGGTGCTATGGTCTCATTGCCTAGAAAGGTCAACGAAACAAATTTGGACATGATGTTGGCACTGACCGTGGGATTGTAGAGAGCATTCACCGTGGTTCCTTGGACTTGGCATTGAATAGTTGAGGATGGGGAACTGATCTGAATTGCTTCAGGGGATAGCTTCACTTCCCTTAACCGTCCATTGCCCTTGCTAATTGTCAACTCCTTGACGGTTTCCGTGAGAAATTTGTCTTCGAGAGGATTAGAAGGAGTGACTGGAACTGGTGATCTCTTCATGCAGAAGTAGTTTGAGGTGTTTCCATAATCTTTAAAGATAACTCCCTCGAAACTATACAGAAACACTAAAGGTTGAATTCCTTCTTCCTTCAGTGTTTCTGGTTCAGTTGAGGATTTAGGAGTCAAATCTAGAGATAGGAGTTCTTAGGATTCGGATTCGGCTGCTAAGATTTCCTCATGGTGTACCTTATGTTCTACCGAGGAGGCTCACGCTGGCAGACAAAGGAAGTATTTAAAAAGATTTTATCGAGAATTTCCCTTCCTATAGCTGGAGTTTTGTGTGTGAATGAAACTCCAGCAGTGACATCAAGGTACTGTGCATTTCCTTGTTAAGACCCGTGTAGAGATGCTCAAGTAACAAGTGATCGTGTAAAGACAAGTCAGGACTAGATTGAGCTAATGAGGACAATCTGGCCCAAGCTGCATTGATGGATTCCTTCTCACCCTAGCAGAAAGGCAAGATTTCCGCTCGTAAGGCGTAGACACGAGAGAGTGGAAAGAACGCGAGAAAAAACTGGTCTTGAAGTTTACTCCATTATCCGTTCATGCTTCTTACAATGCGATTGTACCAATGCCTTGCCGACTCTTCGAGAGAGAAGGGAAAAACCTTCCATTTAAGAGTTTCATGCGTCATGCCTGTTGACACTCGTTACAGAACAATTTCGACCGTCAATTTGATCAGAAAAATAGGAGAACTAGCATTTCCTGCATGCATATTTATTCAAAATAATGTCAATTCCTGTCCCCTAGAAAATATAGCTATGTAGAAATTTGAGCAGAAATGGAGGAAAAACACACCTTTGAATCCAAGGCACAAAAGCACCGACCAATCACAATGCGTCGTTCAGCCTCACATGGATCAAAGCACCCACCAAAGCAGGAAATCGACTTAGGATAGTGCCAACTCAGCTGCCATGGACCCGAGGGCCCACCTGCCAGCCTCCTGCTCGAAGATAGAGCCGGTTGGAGCCCAACCTGGTTCGGCCGAACCAGGTGGGTCCGCCGAACCAGGATCAGCTCCACCGACTTAAAGCTTCAACGTGGCGACTCCTCATTGGCTCCCAATGTCTGTTCCAGCTAAGTTCCCCTCATTTGCCGGCTGAGAGGTGCTGTGCCACACCTATAAATATGAGGGGAGGGGCTTGTAAATGAGACACACCATCCCACACTCTTCATTCTCACTTTTGAGTTTGGGGATTACCTTAGAGGCTTAGTGCTGCCTAGGTAGTGCTTAGAAGATAGGGAGATAGTGACGGGAAGTCGAGGAGGTGCCGGTCGGCCCCCGGCGCTCTTCTCCAGCTTGTACCTCGACGAATGCTTATCAATCATAGTAAGTGTTCGTGATTTCCTTTGTGTTTTATTCCCTTAGTTAAGTAATAGTTCTAGTTCCCTAGTTGTTTACTGGATCAATAGTTCACTAGTTTAGTGGGTGCTATAAAGTAAGACTCCTGATAAAGATGGATGTTCTTGTATGCCTCTAGAGTTAGTAAAGGACGGTGTAAACGTGGTGTCTAGGATAGATTTTACCTGTTGGTTGTGGTATATCCCACGGTTTGATGAGGTAGGTGACATGTGGAAGTTATGTTTCACCTTAGTCATTTCTCCTTCACTCAAGGACGAGCAAAGGCCAAGTGTTGGGGTGTGGGGGTGTTGTTGACGGCTCTTAAGTACAACATCTATGTCATCAACTCCTAGATAAACACATAAAGATTGAACATGAACAATAGTTGTAGGAGTTATTACTAACGAATTCCACAAGTGTTGGTAAATCATTGATTTCAGGAACACAAGTATGAAATAAAAGGAAAACACACAACAGACACAATAGAAATACACAGTAGATTGCACCCAGCGTCACACTTACAAAGAGGGCCCACCTAGCAGAGCAAACCGCCCTAGCAAGGCGTGAATCACTGAGGATCATCACCAGGGCCCACATGCCAGCCAGCCAGGGGAAGGTGGTGCCGGGGAGGCACCACTTGGGGTTGGCCGAACCCCTAGGTCGGCCGAACCTGGATGCCTTCCCGGCTGCCCAATCTTTGGCGGAAAGATCATCCTTATCCTCTTGAAGGCGGTGGCCAATGTTTCCATACGAAGGGATGGTGGGAACCGACCTCTCAAGCTATAAAAGGAGGCCTTCCCCCCATCATTCACACACATCATCTAAGAGTAGAATTAGTGCCTCATTGCAAAGGCAAAGCGCTGCCCAGCTAGTGCTTAGAGTAGGAGAAGAACGAAGAGTAGTTCGGGGAAGCACCGGGCCTGTCGGTGCTCTTCTCCAAGCTTGTAACTTTACGGATACTGGCTTCTTTCTAAGTAAAGAAAGTGAGTATTTGTGATTTCTATCTTGCATAGTGTTAGTGGGGGGTACCCTTCAGAAGGAAGAAGCACCACAGCAGCCTGCTATTGAGTATTTTAACGATAACGAATAAATCTGCAAGCACAGATACCATTGTAGCTTTCAGCTTAGAGTATTCCAAAGGTATCGAATCCAAGGGAACGTGTGTGTACTAACTTCTATTCTAGTCGATCCATGGACACACCAAGATAAGTGGCAAGGGTAGAGAGGATTCCTAAGGTAGCACTATAGATGAGTTAAAGGTCGATCTCTCAGGCAAAATACTCGCTTCGGGCACCGTCTTACCCCTAGTCTGCTAGGAGACTCCGGCCAACAGCTCTACGCTATATCCGAACATGGAGGATTACAAAGGACCGATAGAACCGTCACCACCTATGACCTACCTCTAGCTATCCGTGGGATATAAGGCTGTTGACGCCGGATTTTGACACGTGTTGAATCAGCGTCAGGAGGAGAGGTTGGCTGATGCGGCAGATCTAAAGGCTACACTAAAGAATCGGCCAATTGAGGTTACAGTTGGGAATCGGCCGATTGGCGATGCAACTTGCGCCAACAGATTGGGACCACAACAGAGGATCCCGGTTAAAAGTGGCCTAATGTTGGTCAACGGAATAATGCTGATTCAGTCAAGAGGCAAAAGAAAAGAGTCCTGATTGGATTAGGAGACGGCGGCAGAAGATTCTGCGGGAGTCCGTTTCCTTTATAAGAATATTATGGATATAGTAGTTTTTCTGTTTAAAATAAGATTCTAACATGTCGTAATCGACCAGGAGTCCTGGTTTTAGGGTATAAATAGGAGTCGTCAGGGCTTTGTAAATAATCAACAATCAATCAACAAAACACATCTACTTTTTCATAGTACTTTACTTTCAAGTCGGCGACTTCGCCAATACTTTTTCTTCTTTCACGAGTTCGTACGGATTGGCAGGGCTGCATCAACTTGATCTCCGGCCAATTGGTAGGTTCCGCTTATCGAGTAATATCTGAGCTTCAACCTCGGGCGCATCGCTGTGGTTTCGTTTGGATTTATTCACCAGTTATCGATATTTACTAGAATTATAGGTTTTACCTATTGTTCTAGTATTATCACCAGTTATCCAGCTTGAGATTGGAACTATCGGCTTTATCATCGCTCTTCTTCGTTCCTCGTCGTATAGCCGATTAGATCTATTTCAAGTGTTGCATCTGTAATAATTGCTTAAGTTGCTCTAGCAGTTTTCTTTGCAATTATTACGTGTTTATCGGCTGATCCATAGCCGATCATCTTCATAGAAAATCGGCCGATTCGCCGACGCGCTCTTAGGGACAGATCGGAATCCCAGCCGATCGGTACGCCCTGAATTTAATACTCTTATTTCCTTGTCAATCAACAGGTTAGATTGACTGGCACACCGCGCGAACCGCACCAGGGCAATAACCCGAACAAGAGCTAAGCAGATTCTCCCGGGTCGTGTGTCCGACACTAAAGATCATCGGCTGATCCTTAGCCGATTTTTAGCGCCAACACACTTTTGGCACGCCTAGTGGGACACAACTTCAAGACCCAATATGTCAAAGAACGCAGAAGTTTCCGAGAGCAATATCATTGAGGTCACAGAAGCGGATCTCAAGGACGACCAGAAGGAAGAATTGGCTAAACATCTGGAAGATTACAAAAAGATGTATCTGCAGTCGTTCAGTCATACCAGAAGCGGGGAAGCAGTCAAGAAAGCTCCTCTTCCTGTTCCCCGCCACATCACCATCGCTGAGGATTCGGGCAAGATGTCCGATATGATCCAACAGTCCGTCTATCAGGCTTTCATCGACCAATCCTCAGTGATGACCAACACGGTGTATAATGCCTTCATCATCTGTCTGGTCAGCAGAGCAGCTCAAGGATATCAGGGGCCAGCGTATGCCCCACCTATTGCTCCTCCAGCCAGAAGCTCACCAGTCACGTCCCACTCGGCTCCTCAGCCGATGTCGACGCAACGCGAGGGATACAACACGCCGTTGCCTCCAGCGTCTCCAAGGTATAACGGTGCACCATGCTTCCCATCGCAAGCACCGCTTCAGCCTGTCCAGATTGCTTCTGTGCAATCGTTGCCCACAAATTCAGTACCCTGGGGGGCATCGGCAACGACGGCTTTTCCCGATCAATCAACCGGGCATGGGAGCTATCCAATTTAGGCGCCATTCCACTCGGCCGTCCGGCCGACGGTCCCCCAGTATCAACCAGCCCCGTCAGAAATCGGCAGGGGGCAGGCGCTGTAGAAGTACTCCGAAGCATGGCACCAATGACAATGTACGACGGGGCGGCGGATTCGCTTCGCCATCAACTGTCAACTGCTCAGACGGCCATAACATGACAGAATTCGCCGCATGTTTCGATCCATCATCCGGCCGCACCGCCGCCAATCCTCCAACATACGCCGGCACCTTGAACGGCCGTTCATCAGCAGCAGGTGGACTGGACAGCAAGAATAGCAGAGGTAATTCAGGACCAGTTTAGGTTGAAGCCGAAAGTGCAGACTTATACATACAAGATGCCTTACCCATTGGCCTACGACCTGCTGCCGTTTCCCCACCGGTACAAGGTTCCTGATTTTACCAAGTTTTCAGGGCTGGATGACACATCTACTGTGGAACATATTAATAGATTCATCATCCAGTGCGGGGAAGCTGCCACGCAAGATGCTCTGAGGGTGCGCCTGTTTTCATCATCTCTGTCTGGATCGGCCTTCCAGTGGTTCACCACTTTACCACCTAATTCCATTGTTACTTGGGCCGATCTAGAAAAGCAGTTCCATAAGTACTTCTACGCGGGAGTACACGAGATGAAGCTCTCAGATTTGACCAGCCTCAGGCAGAGGAGCGATGAACTAGTAACTGGATACATACAGAGGTTCAAAGAAATTAGGAACAAATACTACAGTCTGGCTCTGACCGATGCCCAGTTGGCCGATATCTCTTTCCAAGGCCTCTTGCCACAAATCAAGGAAAGGTATGCCTCACAGGAATTTGAAAGCCTAAGCCAAATCGTTCACCGATTGGCAGGTTAGGAAGTCCGTCCGTTTGAGCAGCGGAGGAATTTCCAGAAGAAGGTGGCGTATTTGGAAGGGTCTGAAATGGAGAAAGAGGAAGAAATCGGCCTAGCAAAATGCGTAAAAGGCAAGAAGCCAATATCGTGCCCTTTCGGAAAGAAAGAACCAGAGACATTCGGCTTTGATACGACAAAGGCCGATAAGATTTTTGACTTACTACTTCAGGAAGGGCAGATCAAGCTATCACCATACCATACCATTCCTTCGGCCGATTAGCTCAAGAAGATGAAATACTGCAAGTGGCACAACGCCACGTCTCATGACATGAATGAATGCAAGATCTTCCGCCAGCAGATACAGTCGGCCATCGAGCAGGGAAGACTCAAGTTTGAAACCCCGGCAAAGCCAGCGAAGCCGATGAAGATTGACCAGCATCCTTTTCCAGCCAACATGGTTGACACGGGAGAAACTCACTTCAAACCAAGGTGCTGACGTCAGAATCGGCAAGAAGAAGCGGCGCCGTAGATCTCAGGAAGCAGGTCATGGTGGATGAAGTCAAAGGGAAAAGGCGGGCTCAAGACAAGGGCGAAGGATCGGGACGATCACATAGACCCATCACTTCCCAATTCTTGCTCAGCAAATATCGGCGGCAGCAAGAACAGTCAAGATGCCACGAAGAGATGATACGCCGACACGAGGATCATTGGCAATGCCCGTTCTTCATCCATTGCTGGGAAAACGACCTCCGGTTGCCCTCAGCCGATAACTGTCCTGAGTGCAACGGATTGAGCCGCAACGATCGCCCATTCAAAAGATCACGCTCCAGAGACAGAGAATCAGAGCCGATCAGCAGAAATCGGCGCGAACAAGAAGGACGGCGCCTTTCAGTGCATGATCGGCTGGGGGGCAGAGTTGACCGGTATCACAGGTCGAAAGGCAGGATCAACCAGAAGGAGCGACTGGGGGGTAGGATCAGCGTACACGATCGGCTGGAAGAGATGGCTGATGACAGGGTGTTAGACGAAAACCCTTTAGGAAGGGAACCAGATTGGGAGCACGCCAAATCGTCGGCCAGACCGGTGAACCCCAGATGGTGCCCTGAAGGATTGTCTAAATCCCAGAAGCGGAGAATCCAACGCCTGCGCCAATGGGAGCAACAAGAAGAAGAGCAGAGGCAGGCGCAGGAAAAGAGAAACGTCAAGTCTTGGGTCTGGCGCCCCAAGAAAAACAACAGCAAGGAAGCGGACAGTCAAGAATCGGCAGCCGATGTCAACATGGTATTCATATTGCCGATGGAGTTCATGGCGCCTGCCGATCGAGACAAGGTGGCAAGGGTGGAAGAGCAAATGGCGCAATTGGTGTTAGAGCCGATGACGGCCACCTTTGAGAAACCAGAAGATGAAAAACGGCAACATCTCAAGGCATTATTTCTCAAAGGGTACGTTAACGGACGACCCGTTACCAGGCTACTAGTGGATGGAGGCGCCGCAGTCAACATCATGTCGTATGCCATGTTCCGCAAGTTAGGCAAAAGCGATGAAGACCGGACCAAGACGGACATGATGCTCAAGGACTTCGAGGGCAACGTGTCTCCCACCTGTGGAGCGCTCTGCGTCGACCTCACGATCGGCAGTAAGACCCTTCCTACTACCTTTTTCGTTATTAATGGTAAGGGGTCCTACAACATGTTGCTCGGTCGCGACTGGATACATGCGAATTGTTGTGTCCCATCTACAATGCACCAGTGCCTCGTGCAATGGGTCGGCGACAGTACAGAGATAGTCATCGCCGATTCCGCCTACAGCGTCGCAGCAGCCGACACACAACAATGGAGCTGTGAACACGTCAGGTGTATATCCGGCAGGACTTGGGACACTGATTTCCTGAAGGTATCCGATTTCGGTCTACAGCCGATCCAAGCAGTCGGCTCTGAAGATTCAGAATAGATGGATCAGTTCGTCCGAGAAGACGGAAAGCTTGGGCATGGGTTTACGTCGGCCGATTCAATAGAGACGGTGGATTTGGGAGATGGTAGCAAACCAAGGCCGACGTATATTAGTGCTAACTTGGATCCTGGATATAAGTGTAAATTGATAAATTTATTAAAAGAATTCAAGGATTGCTTTGCTTGGGAATACCATGAGATGCCAGGTCTAGACCGGTCCATTGTTGAACATCGGTTGCCTATAAAATCAGGATATCGGCCATATCAGCAGCCTGCACGACGGTGCAACCCCAAAATTCTACCTGATATAAAGGCCGAGATCACAAGGCTGATTGAAGCAGGATTTATTCGGCAGTGTCGTTACGCCAAATGGATTTCTAATATTGTGCCCTTGTATAAGAAAAACGGAAAACTGCGCGTATGCATCGACTTCAGGAACCTAAATCAGGCTACACCAATGGATGGATATCCAATACCGACGGCCGATGTCTTGATAGATGCTGCCGCAGCACACAAAGTCATCAGTTTCATGGATGGTAATGCTGGGTACAATCAAATATTAATGGCCGAAGAAGATATCTCGAAAACGGCTTTCAGGTGTCCGGGTCACCTTGGTCTATTCGAGTGGCTTGTAATGACCTTTGGGTTAAAGAACGCCGGTGCTACATATCAGCGGGCCATGAACTATATCTTTCACAAGCTCATTGGTGCATCGGTGGAAATTTACATAGATGATGTTGTGGTCAAGTCAAAAGGTCATCAGGAACATCTAGCCGATTTACAAGAAGTACTGGAGTGCACAAGGAAGCATGGGTTGAAAATGAACCCGAACAAGTGTGCATTCGGTGTAATGGCCGAGCAATTCTTAGGATTCATGGTCCATGAGCGCGGGATAGAGGTTAACCGGAAGACCATAGACGCCATCAACAAAGTTGTAGCCCCACAGAATAAAACTGAGCTGCAATCCCTCATCGGCAAAGTCAATTTCATCAGAAGATTCATATCCAACCTGTCCGGGCGTATTCGAGCTTTCACTCCTTTGTTGAAATTGAAGCCCGACCAGGAATTCGTGTGGGGAGAAGAACAACACAGAGCGTTAGAAGATATCAAGCAATATCTAATTTCACCTCCGGTGTTAGTCCCGCCACAGCCTGGTAAGCTGTTCAAATTATACTTATCGGCTGATGAACAAGCTATTGGATCGGCGTGGTATATTATGTCAGCAGAAGACTCCTGGACGCCGAAACAAGATATTCCCCGGTGGAACGGCTGTGCCTGTGTTTATACTTCTCGTGTACCAAGCTCAGGCACTATTTGTTATCGGCAGAGTGCATAGTTGTGTGCAAAGATGATGTGGTGAAGTATATGCTATCACTGCGGATTTTGAAAGGACGGATTGGAAAATGGATCCTGGCTCTCTCAGAGTTTTGACTTAAGGTACGAATCAAGCTGTCAAAGGTCAAGTTATGGTTGATTTCCCAGCCCAACATTGTGGACCGGAAATTGCTATCGTTGAACCAGTTCCATGGACTCTATATTTCAATGGTTCTTCATGCGGGGCCGGATCAGGAATCGGCATCGTTCTTGTATCGCCTCGGGGGGCAAGTTATGATCTCTCTCTGCCGATAGAAGCATCTGCAACCAATAACCAGGCGGAATATCGAGCTGTCCTAAAAGGTATCCAAATATTAAGGGAAGTCAGAGCTGATGCAGTCGAGATTTTTGGAGATTCCATGCTCATCGTAGATCAGTTAACGGGGAAATCTGAATGCAAAGATGATATCTTGAGAATTTATTATGAAGATTGCCTCCGGCTGTTAAAAGAATTCAAGTCTGCAATAATTGAGCATATCCCCAGAAATTATAATGAAGAGGCCAATAGGCTAGCCCAACATGCATCTGGATATCGGCCGATTCAAGGAGCTTTGATTTTAGAACTCGTGGCCGATGATTGGTGAAAGGAGATTGCCGATTACTTGAGGGATCCGTCTCAGAAGGTGGATCGGCGAGTGCGTTTCCAGGCCACAAAATATGTGTTACTTGAAGACGATTTGTTTTACCGGACGATTGATGGGGTTCTTCTCAAATGCTTGGGAAAAGAAGAAGCAAAGGTCCTAATGGGGGAAATCCATGAAGGTGTATGTGGAGCCCATCAATCGGCTCACAAGATGAAATGGATAATCGGAAACAATGGGTATTACTGGCCAACGATTCTTGAGGATTGTTTCAAATATTATAAAGGATGCCAAGACTGTCAAAAGTTTGGCAATGTGCAGCGCGCACCAGCTTCGGCTATGAATCCAATAATCAAGCCGTGGCCATTCAGAGGTTGGGGAATAGATCTCATCGGACAGATTCACCCTCCATCGAGTAGAGGGCATAAGTTTATATTGGTAGCCACCGATTATTTTACTAAGTGGGTGGAGGCAGTTCCTTTAAGGAACATGACATCGGCCGATATGATTGAGTTCGTTAAGAACCATATTATTTATTGATTTGGTATTCCTCAGACTATCACAACTGATCAAGGAACGATGTTCACCTCTGGAGAATTTGGAGAATTCACCGCCGATATGGGGATTAAATTATTAAATTCTTCTTCGTACTATGCTCAAGCCAATGGCCAGGCCGAATCGTCCAATAAGGGGATAATCAAGTTGATCAAGAGGAAAATAGCGGAACAACCCAAAAAGTGGCACATGTCTTTGGCCGAATCTCTATGGGCTTATAGGATGGCTTGCCACGGAGCCACTAAGATATCTCCTTATCAGCTGGTATATGGTCACGAGGCAGTCTTGCCTTGGGAATTAAGGACGGGGTCAAGGCGTATATCACTTCAAGATCAGTTGACGGCCGATGACTATTCCTTCCTCATGAAGGATGAGCTCGAGGACTCGTTAGGTCAGCGGTTAAGGGCCTTGATCAGCATCGAAGAAAACAAGAAAAGGGTGGCCAGATGGTATGACAAAAAGGTCAAAGTTAAACAATTCTCCCAAGGAGATTTGGTATGGAAGTTGGTACTGCCGATAGAGTCCAAGGATCCCAAATTCGGTAAATGGTCGCCCACTTGGGAAGGGCCGTATAGAATCGGCCGGTGTGCTTCGGGAAATGCATATATTCTAGAAACTATTGAAGGGGAAGAATTCCCGAGAGCTTTAAATGGAAGATATCTGAAGAGGTACTATCCAAGCATTTGGGTAGATGCATAACTTGCAGTAAGATATATCAAGACAGCATGGCCGACTCCTATCGGCTTTCGTCTACATAGCCGATGTAAGAATGACATCGCCTTAAGGAGGAAACATTTTGGTTTGGTCTGACCAATTCATTATTTGATGAAAACAACAGAGTACATGGCCAACGCGGTACAAGTCGCCCTTAGGATAAAAAGTACCAATATATCTATTGATTATGCTTTCTCTTGATTTCTCTCTCAATCCGGCCCAGTTTTATCAGAAGGCGGGTGGTCTTCTCCTTCAGAATCTCCATGGTGGCTTCAGTTTTGACTTGATGAGGGAGTGGAGGACTCTTTTTAGTTGGCAGTGGCCTGGGGCAGTGAGCGTTTATACGGTCCACGTACTTCTGGACATCAGCAGGAACATGGCCTTTAAGTTCTTCAGAATGAGCTCTTATCAGATCTATGTCTGCCTGCAACAGTGGTTCGTCCGAATCCATAACCTCAATCGCTCGTTCCTGGCTGGGACTGAGACATTTTGGCTAAAGAGAGATAAAAAGCTACTTAGCATCAGAGCGATTGAGATGTCAAGAGGAGAAATAGAGGAGGGTTCGTACCTGATTAACAGAGGAGGAAGAAGATGAAGCAGACATCTTGATGTCCAGTTTGGGAGGATAAAGATCCAGTTGTTGGAGGGGAGAAGATGGGTAATGCATATGCCTCTGGAGACGGTGTGGGATCTCGTACTTATAGAGAGAAGGAGGTAAAGAGATAGTGGGACACGTCCTATCAGAGTAAAAGCGTTCATAAATGCAAATCTGCCAAAGGAAGTGGTCCAAGATCAAATCGGCGCATCAACATTAAGGGAGCATTAAATGTTTACAAGATTCTTTACAACCCAAGAAGGGCATCTATAGTAGCAATAGCTCGTTGCCTAATCTGATCGGCCGAGTCTAATACACTTTTGTCGTCGTCGGCCGATCCAGGTATTTCCGGCATACGGCGATGAAGTCTTATCGCTTCACAGGCCAAGTTCTGTCTTTCTTGTTTCAGCCCGGCGATGACGGATGGGAGCTCTTAAAGTTTCTTTTCTTCAGCAGCTATGTCTTTGGTTACTTGCTCCATCTCTTTGGCTAGCTCTGCTCTCCTCCGTTTGAGGCGATCTATGGTGCCGACAATATCCGGGTGGGAGCTCTCGAGGAAGTTGATCCGTTGGTGTACTTCTTGGGCTCGATGCTTGTAAGAATCGGCCTCCTCCCGGGTCTTTGCTAGCTGGGCATGATCGGCCATGTGACGCAGGGCCTTGGACACCGGAATCTGCATCCACTCTATGAATGCAGCAAGGTGCAGAGTTTTTGTTGCTTCTTCCGGAATTCGACCTTTGATGTCACTAAGGAGCCGCCGAATCGGCGAAGCATCTTCCACTAATCGGCCGATATCATCTTGGAGGAGGATCCGCATGGTCTCGAGCTTGGCGCGGACATCATCAGAAATTGAGCTCGATGGAACTTGGTGCGAGGCGACTTCTTCATCATCAGGCAAAGAAACCGCGAAGGAGAAAAGGCTGTTATTTGGAGTGTCTTGTTCCTGCGGAAGAATAAAGACAAGGATCAGCAAGCAGTAAAGGGGGATCGGCCGATTCCAGTGATAAGTTTATTACCTCCTTGAAGCGGATCTCTCTTGCTTGCGCCGATGGGAGTGCCTCCATCGTCTCAGGGACCAGTGCAATCGGCTCATCAGAAGAAGAGGACTCAACAATTATCAATGCTCTGCTTGGGCCAGCTTCCTGAAAAGATATGGAAAATAGATTTTATGAGTATACTGCGGATAATTGAATAGGATGATATGATATATTTTCCATACCTCTGTTGGTCTTCCGGCCGATGTTTGTTGAGAAAGTTCGGCCGACGCACCCAAATCGGTCTGCATCAGAGTCAGTTAGTGTTCTGAATGTTGAGAAGTTGAGTTAAGAGATTATCTACCTCGATGAGGAGGGTCGCTGGTGTTTCGACTTCCGCTTGGGATGTGGCCGATTGCTGTGGGGATTGCACTGGAGCGGTCTATGCAGCTTGGCAGAAAGGAGAAGTTAATGTTGATAAAGTACTTTAAGATATGTGAAGTATGCGAGGTTACCTGAACAGCTTCCACCAGCAGTGATGCAGCGGCCGCTCTGACTTCTGCGGCAGTTTGTAGATCGGCTATCTTGGTAGTCGGCAAGACTGGAGGAATTGGGGTTTCAGCCGATACTACCGCCGATTGGTCAGTCGGTCCTATGCGGGCACGCACTCGACGGCTTGTCATCTTCAAGGTTGGCCTTTTCGGCGTTCTTTTCAATCGGCCGCTAGTGATGTCCTTGATGGTTGGAGCGTGATAGCCGATGAGTGGATATGGCGTATATGGACGATCGCTCTCTATCAGCCTGCCACTTCGGCTCCGCATCGAAGGAACTTGGCTTTCAGACTGAAGAGATAAACACAAGTTAACAGTAAGATTATAACATGGAAAGAAATAATATTGAAATCGGCTGGGAGAAAGGTCATACCGCTGCACTTGGATTGATGTTTTCTGGGTCCAGAATGTTGCAATATGTTGATGGGGATATGCAGAAGAGGTATTACTTCCATTCTGCCCACCACAGTTTGAATTGCTGAACAGCAAAAGGGGCCACTGTCCAGTTGTTCAAGTCAATGGTACTAGAATCTGGCACCAAGTTGCACAACCGATTGTAGTCGAGGCTCTCAGCTCATCTCGAAATTTTGCTTGACTGGCAAAGTAGACCTGAATCGGCAGTTGACCAAAGCCCAGTTGCCTTGCTTCGGCCGATGGATTATAAAACTCATAGGTGGGGGTATCCTTTCCAGAGAAGAAATTGGCCGGTAAAATCCCTGGCTTGATCAGGATATCCATAAGATCACTGTCAAAGGTATGGGAAGATGAATCATAGCAGACAGGAAGCTCAAAAATCGGCCCTACTGTCTGATATGGATACCAACTGATCGTCTCTTCACTGAAGCCATTGTAGAAGCATCTGAAGTATTCGGCCATTCGAGTAGCAGTGAATTGACAGCCAGGGAAGGCTGATGCCGCTTCTCTGAAAGATGTACAGCGTCGTCGAATGGTGGGGTTTTCCTCTGACTCAATGTTGGGAAAAGTCTTGGTCTCTATTTGTTGCTGGGAGACCTTGCTCATATATAGGTTGAGCCAGAGTGTGATAAACCACCAGGGACCACCAGGATTGCCGATCGGCTCCCCTTTTGACAGTCTGGTGCCGATTTGGTGCATCATGTGATAGGCCGATCCCAACAGATGCTTCCCAAGTGGGACGGCCGATCCTAGTGACAGAGCTTCTGCCAGGGCTTGGGTATTAGATGAAGTGCCGACTGCTCTGCCACAGAAAAAATGTTTCTCTAGCCACATCATTAGAAATGCCGTATGTTCTCTCTCTGTAACCGTCCCAGTCCTCATATTCTTGCTGATATACCCCTTCCATCCGCCGATTCCTTTGGTTTCTAGCCGATGAGATGGTTTGATCAGATAATCAAAGGGGGTGTTAGAAGAGGAGATATCAAGGCCGGTCAACAACAGGACATCGGCCAAGGTTGGAGTCATGAATCCATGCCCAAAAAGGAATGCGTTGAGTGCATCGGACCAGAAGTAAGAGGCCGCTATTACTAAGGGCTCATTTTTCTCCATCTGGGACAGAGAGAGATCAATGCACTAGCCGATTTTCAGTTCATCCCACTGAACTCTCCTAGACTTGGCCACTCTGTGGTACCATTCTCTCCAGCTAGGGGTCTCATTCGGCCAAGATCTAAAGGCACCTGCCCACTGACCTAAATCCATGGGCGATTGCTTGAACGGAATTCTATGGGTTTCTAGATTGATCAGGTCGGTTGGGTCTGGATTCCCCATGGGGCCTAAGCAGATGAGTTCGGAGGATTCGGAAAGAGGAATAGTAATCTGGTTGCTAAATGCCTAAAAAGAAGGAAAAAGGGAAAGAACTGAGAATGGATCTAGAAAATACTTGAGCAGTAAAAGAGTAAAAGGAAAGTTTCGGATGATTACCTCCGGGATGAAGCTCATCGTCGCCAATGGAGCCGCCAATGGGGCTGCCGATGGAGCGGCCGATGCTGAAGGGGTTGCCGGCGAGACCTCCGTAGTTTGAGAAGTTGCCGATGGCACCGCCATTAGAGGGGTGGAGCAGGTCGCAGGCGAGATCACCGGAGGGAGCGGTTCGAGATCGAGAGGGCTCGGGAGGAAGATGAACAGTGGTTCAGTGGAGGAAAATACTAGGCTCGTGGAGAAAAGTAGGCGGAGAATGCCAGTACTTAAGGATAATCCGAGAGAGAAAGGGTAAATCTACAAAAATTCCAGGGGAACAGTTGTCTCAAGCGCCCGGTCCGAGGAAATTGCAATCATTATGCAGAAGACCGCGAAATGAAAGGAGATTACTGCGCCCGTTTCGGAGGAAAAGATTAAAGAAAAGAGTTTCGAAGTAAAAATTATGTTTTACTCCGAAACTGGGGGGCATGTGTTGACACCGGATTTTGACACGTGTTGAATCGGCGTCAGGAGGAGAGATTGGCCGATGCGGCAGATCTAAAGGCTACAGTAAAGAATCGGCCGATTGAGGTTACAGTTGGGAATGGGCCGATTGGCGATGGAACTTGCGCCAACAGATTGGGACCACAACAGAGGATCCCGGTTAAAAATGGCGTAATGTTGGTCAACGAAATAATGCTGATTCGGTCAAGAGGCAAAAGAAAAGAGTCCTGATTGGATTAGGAGACGGCGGCAGAAGATTCTGCGGGAGTCCGTTTACTTTATAAGAATATTATAGATATAGCAGTTTTTCTGTTTAAAATAAGATTGTAACAAGTCGTAATCGACCAGGAGTCCTGGTTTTAGGGTATAAATAGGAGTCGTCAGGGCTTTGTAAATAATCAACAATCAATCAACAAAACACATCTACTTTTTCATAGTACTTTACTTTCAAGTCGACGACTTCGTCAATACTTTTTCTTCTTTCACGAGTTCGTACGGATTGGCAGGGCTGCATCAACTTGATCTCCGGCCAATTGGTAGGTTCCGCTTATCGAGTAATATCTGAGCTTTAACCTCGGGCGCATCGCTGTGGTTTCATTTGGATTTATTCACCAGTTATCGATATTTACTAGAATTATAGATTTTACCTGTTGTTCTAGTATTATCACCAGTTATCCAGCTTGAGATTGGAACTATCGGCTTTATCATCGCTCTTCTTCGATCCTCGTCGTATAGCCGATTAGATCTATTTCAAGTGTTGCATCTGTAATAATTTCTTAAGTTGCTCTAGCAGTTTTCTTTGCAATTATTACGTGTTTATCGGCTGATCCATAGCCGATCATCTTTATAGCAAATCGGCCGATTCGCCAACGCGCTCTTAGGGACAGATCGGAATCCCAGCCGATCGCGACGCCCTGAATTTAATACTCTTATTTCCTTGTCAATCAACAGGTCAGATTGACTGGCACGCCGCGCGAACCGCACCAGGGCAATAACCCAAACAGGAGCTAAGCAGATTCTCCCGGGTCGTGTGTCCGACGCTAAAGATCATCGGCCGATCCTTGGCCGATTTTTAGCACCAACAAAGGCAAACAAAGGATAACCCCTAGCCTAGACACCACGTCTACGCTATTGATTAGTACTGCAGTCTAACTACTTTTGGATCCCCGTAGCAAACTACAGCACTCTGTATAAATACAGAGTGACGAACCGGCAAGTAAGAGAAGTGATCTCAGTAAACTACTATGCAAGAAAGGAACTACGAATGCGAACTGATCTCACTCAGCATCCATAGAGGTACAAGTTGGAGAAGAGCGCCGACACACCTAGCGCTTCCCCCGAACTACCCCCTCACTCTCTCCCTACTCTAAGCACTAGCTACATAGCACCTTGCCTTTGCAATGAAGCTATAAACTCCTCTTGAGAGGTGTTGGTGGTGTGTCTCAATTGTAAGCCCCCTCTAGTATTTATAGATGTGTCCCTTGGTGTGCTCAGCTGGAAAAAGAGGTGAGCTCATGCAGAACCGACATTGGGGAGTCACCAGAGAGCACCAAGTGGAAGATAGGCTCGAACAGCGTCAAAACTGGTTCGGCCGAACGAGAACCCCTAGTTCGGCCAAGCCCTTTTTACCGCCTCTCGCGACGCCCTATGGCTGGGTGACTGCTATGTGGGCCCTCATGACGGTTCTGGGTGATTTGGCTGAAGTTAATTTGGTTTCGCCTCGGTTGTGGCCCCTTCAATCCATGTGAGGCTAAACGGCGTGCTTTGATTGGTCAACGCCTTTTGCCTTGGATTGAGGGGTGTGTTTCCTTGCTCTTGAGGTGTGTTTTCTCCTCTAATTGACCTGCATACAAATATTTACCAACACTTGTGGAATTTGTTAGTAATAACCCCTACCACTAATGATGATGCTTGTCTTTTCGGTGTTTATGCTGGAATTGACATCTTAAATTTGGTACTTAAGTGCCGTCAACACCCGCAGAACAAACACGATCAACACTACTGAAGAAAGGGACACCTTCGGTTGGGACAAATGATTCTCTATTCAACAGGGATCCATCCCATCAATTACAGTTACAAGGGTATTTGTAGGGGGCGGTTCAACTACCCTCCCTTGTAGTTACACCTTTTACCCCTCAACAACTATATTCCCTGAATATTCCAAGGGAATATAGTAATTTCCTATCTAATCTCCCTTTACAGCTCGTCACGCCCTTCGGGTTCAACTCGACACGACCGCCTCCTTCGTCTTAGGCCTTCGGTGCTCAAGCCTCACCATGTCCTTGGTCGTCTCATTTGGGTGCTCTCACCCTTTGGGACAGCTCCATTTTCATTACCCTTCTGCTCGGACCAAAGATCTTTGATCTGCTCGCGAAGTCAACTCGTTCATCATTGTCGCCCTTCGGTTGTTGACCCTTCGTCTTGATCCGAAGGTGGTGCTCCCCAACAGTAGCCCCTCGAGGGAGAGGGACTTCCGATCAGGTCCCGACTGTTGGTGGGGGGTGGGGGTACCCTTTGGAAGGAAGAAGCACCACAACAGGCCACGAAACGAACACGATCGGCACTACCGAAGAAAGGGACACCTTCGGTTGGGATAAATGATTCTCTATTCAACAGGGATCCGTCCCCTTAGTTACAGTTACAGGGGTATTTATAGGGGGCGGTTCACCTACCCTCCCTTGTAATTACACATTTTTACCCCTCAACAACTATATTCCTTCAACATGAGGAGCCCCAAAGGGAGAATAAGAAAGATTAACCGACGCCACATTTTTAGAAGAAGCAATTGGATAAGAATCATACGCTGTGAATGAGCAGACGAATCGACCGAGGGCTTACACACAAGAACAGAACCTAACTCTACTTCTTTTTCCTCCTCTCCTCTTTACTGCCCCCGCTATCCTATCAACAGGTCAGTCATTCCAGGGGTATAGAGTAATTTCCTATCTAATCTCCCTTTACAGCTCATCACGCCCTTCAGGTTCAACTCAACGCGACCGCCTCCTTTGTCTTAGGCCTTCGGTGCTCAAGCCTCACCATGTCCTTGGCCATCTCATCTAGGTGCACTCACTGTCAGACCTGGGGCCACGGGACTGCGCACATGGCGTACATATTCTAGGATAAGGGATGGGACATGGCCCACACCCTACACCAATTGTAACTACTCGTACAAGAGTAGAACTAGCATCGACTAGCATCTTGGTCATCGGCCGGCTTCGTTTTCATGACCCTTCGGCTAGCGTTTTGGTCATAGGCCGGCCATCCATGTGTCCCTTGATGTACAAGGGCCTCAGGTGCCGATGCTCCTTTTCCTTTGGCTTGTCGAACGTAGCCGTCATCGGATCCAGAGTTAGCTGGGCCATTGCCTTCTCCTCCACTCCTTCATCATCGGTTGGAGCCTTGAACTCCATCGGCAAGACGAAGACCATATTAACCGATGCTCTCCGTGCAGTCTCATCAGCTTTTTGTTTGACGCGCCACACTTGGGACCTTACTTGCTTCTTTTCTTGAGTATGTTCTTCCTCTAGCTCCCTGTGGCGCAACCTTTGAACCGTCCTTTTCCGAGACTTAATCAACCCTCCAGGGCACCATTGTGGATACATCTCAAAATCGTAACGATAGGTGCACTGATGCTCAATTTCGCGGTTCAAAGGTTCTTCATCT
The DNA here is from genome assembly GCA_032594955.1 of Panicum miliaceum. Lineage (NCBI taxonomy): Eukaryota > Viridiplantae > Streptophyta > Magnoliopsida > Poales > Poaceae > Panicum > Panicum miliaceum. The sequence continues at coordinate 24,713,664 of CM064072.1, read as the reverse complement.
GGTACCAGATCATTGGCCTTGTCCTCCAACAGATCTTGTACCTTAGCCCTGCCTCCCAGCCGATCGTGAACAGGAACGCTTTTCTCCTCACGCCTGTCCCGGTTGATCGGCCGATGGCTCTTATCGTCATAGCACTATCTCTTAGATGAACAAAAATCTTCACGCGACCCATTGCACTCAGGACAGTCGTCGGTAGATGGCAGTCTTAACCCTTCATTCCAGTAGAAAGCGAAGAAGGGGCACCACTAGTGGTCCTCATAGCGTCGGCTTCTTTCCTCTTGATGATGTCTTTCTCTATCTTGCCGATGTTGATATTTACTCAGTAACATCTGGGATGTGACAGTCCTGCGAGGCCCTCTGGAACTCTACCCTTGGTCATATCGACTCTGACTCTTCAACTCGTTAGTCGGTATCTGCATCCTGGGATCCACAGCTCCTGTCTGCTTGGCCTGTTCTGAAGTCAACACCTTAGCTGTCCCTTTATTGCCTAGATCATTGATTTTCACCATATTTGCCGAAGAGAAAGGATGTCCATCTATCTTCACCGGCTTCGTAGGATTTTTGAATTTGATCCTCCCTTGCTCCATAGCTGACTGGATCTGCTAACGCAAGGTCTTGCATCTGTTTGTATTGTGGGACACAGCATTGTGCCACTTGCAATACTTGCGATTTTTTAGCTTCTCGGCCGATGGGATCGTATGATTAGGAGACAACTTGATTTGCCCTTCTTGCAACAGCAAATCAAAGATCCTATCAGCCTTGGTGACGTCGAACCCGTACTTCTCTGTGTCCTTCTTGACAAGTGGGCACGAAACCGGCTTATTGTTCCTAGTCCACTCTCCCAAGCCGATTTCAGCCTCATCTTCAGAATCGGAGGAGTCTCCAACGAAAGCAACCTTCTTTTGAAATGAGCTCCTCCTGGGATCCTGGACACGAACGTCAACATGTGACAACCTCTGAACGAGATGACTTAAGCTCTCAAACTCTTGTGAAGAAAATCTTTCCTTGATGTGAGGCAAAAGTCCTTGAAAAGCCAGTTCGGCTAACTGGCTATTACTGAGAGATAAGCTGTAGCATCGGCTTCTGATGTCCCTAAATCTCTGAATAAGATTAGGGACTAGTTCATCGTTCCTCTGTTTCATGGCCGTCAGATCCGTGAGCTTCATCTCGTAAACACCAGCAAAAAAGTATTTGTGGAACTGCTTTTCAAGATCGGCCCATGTGATAATGGAGTTGGCTGGAAGAGAAGAAAACCAGGCAAAGGCCAATCAAGAAAGGGACAACAGGAATAAACAAATTTTCAAGGCATCGCTCCCGGAAGCTTCCCCACACTGGACTAAGAACCGACTAATATGTTCAATCGTTGTTACATTGTGTTGTCCGGAGAACTTGGTAAAATCTGGCACCCTATACCGGTGAGGCATGGCAACTTGATCGTAGGCCTCAGGATAGGGCCTGCGATACATGTAAGTTGGTTCCTTTGGGACAGCTTCATTTTCATGACCCTTCGGCTTGGACCGAAGATCTTCGATCTGCTCACGAAGCCGACTCGTTCATCGTTGTCGCCCTTCGGCTTGATCTAAAGGTGGTGCTCCCCAACAGTAGCACCACGAGGGTGAGGGACTTCCGAGAAGGTCCCGAGGCCTCGACTATCTTGTCACGTGCAATGTGGCCCGAAGCGCCACCCCTCGGATTGTCGAAGCTGAGCAGATAGATCCACCGTGTTGCTGCAAAAATAGGGAAAACAAGAGGATGAAAATAGAATAAAAAATAGTAATGAAAATTGACAGAAAAGATTGAAAAGCCCCTCAGCAGATAACGGACAGCCAATGGCAACAGTTGGAATTTGAGGGCAAAGGCGTCCTTTGGCGCTCTCATTGTGCTGGCTTGTGAAATATAAGTGCCACCCCGCGTCACTTTCCTCACGCCTTCTCGCACTTTCACGCTCTACTTCACAGCTCTCGCCAGAGCCCCCTTTGCTGTTTGCTTGCTCAAGTCTTCGATCTCATCTTTCTTCGGCAGTGATGCCTAAGGCTACCACGCGAAGCCCCCTCCGACTTGGTCTCTTAGGGTCAGCAGCGTCACCGAAGCTGCGCTTGCCGATATGGTCCACCGAGTGTTGGTCGCTGCTGGTGCTACTCGTGCCCCCAAGGAGGGCGAGACTTCAGCCCACCCGGAGAAGGATGAGGTCGTTGTGTTTCACAACGTGTTCACCGCGGGGCTCCGTTTTCCATTGGACCCCATGTTCATGGAGACCCTTCAGTCATTTGACATGTTCCTGTACCAATTGACACCGAACTCGATTGCTCGCCTCAACTTATACTTCTTGCTAGCAAAAACTTTCTGCTTCAAGCCTTCGGCCGATGACTTTACCTTTGTTCACTGGGTGCACTACCAGCCGAAGATCATTGGCGTGATGAGAGCTAACGACATCGAATGTGAAGCCGAAGCTCAGTACGGCTGCTACAATTTCACGTACCGGGAGCTTGTTTCGAGCCCCGTAACTGCTTACAAGAACATGTGGCCTGGGGACTGGAATTCGTTTTGGTTCTACAACAAGGTTCCTTTGGACGTTGCCACCTAGAGCCATCCCTTTGTTACCGAGAAAATTCGGAACCTTGGTGAAACTCCCCGGGTCGACGTCGAAGACACGGAGGACCACCTGGCCTTCGTTGATATGGTTCGGGAGATGTCGAAGGTATTCAGCACCCACGACATCACCGAAGAATATGTTGCCTGCCGCTGCTGGTCGTTGAAGGCTGGATGTGCCATCAAGTGCTGGCTGCCGGAGGTGTAGTGGGCCGGAGGAATTCCCATGCCCGACTTCGCCACCTCCTTCAATCTTAAGAAACATTGTATGTCTTTTTCATGACTCTGCACTTCGGTTTCTCTACTTCATTTTGTATTGTGATAATAGTTCGTTTTGTGCAAAGATCAATGCAAATTCTATGGAGAGTTGGGCAGATGACATTCTGGGGGCCGAGTCCATTGGCGAATACAAAGCTATCTTTCAAAAACTAGGTGGGACCCGCACCAACCGTGTGTTCCAAGCCTTGGGGATCGAGGCCCCGCGTCGTGTCGCTGCTCTTAATCACCAAGCAGCTGAAGAGAAGAAGTTGAAGAAGGAGAAGGCCCAAGGGGCGACGGTTGCCGATGGTACCTCGACCAACGCACACCTCGAGAAAAAGAAGAGGAAACTTGGACCAAAGACGAGCGGTCCGCCGAAGTGGACACGCATCGCGGACATCTTGTTCGGGGCTTATTCGCTCCTAAAGGCCAAGGGAGACTCCGAAGACACTGGGGACGAGGAGGCCGGGCCCCTTGCCACCCCACCTTTGGCGTCAGCGCTATCTTCCCCATCCCGGCCGAGGGTATTTGGTAGCGGCTCTAGCCAGCTCCTTGCACTGGACGTCAGCGACCAAGAGGCTGAAAAAGACGAAGATGATGGCGAGCACATCGATATTGTGGGCTCGCCTGTCGGGGGTGCCAAAATCCACGACCTCGTCGTTGCCGAGGCTATTCCGAGCCCCCGTAAGGCGCCGAGCAGCTCGTGAGGTTCCTCAAGCTCGTCTTCATCTGGCAACAGCGGAAAGAAAACATCCTCCATGGAAGATGATGATCAAGAGAGGGCTGTGCATGCCCCAGCGAATGCTAGCCGCAGCTCCTCGTCTAGCTCTGATTGCAACGGCTACTTCATCAGTATGGAGGACCCTGCTGCTGCTGCTGATCTTGGGGCTTTAGGAGCCAAGCTTATAGCCGGCAACATCATTGGCAGCCTTCGGTTCGAAAGCCAGGACCGGGGACATAAATTATTATCTCAAGTTGGGGCTTTGTTCTGTTTCCCATTGATGGATAAAGAGCCAATACAGACTGCGTGCCTAACATGCTTCAGTGCGCTCTAGACTTGGCGCTGAAGCCTTTTGTGGCTACGCGATGCGCAGCTTGCCAGATCCAAGTTGAAGCTTCTTCCAGCTCCCAAGTGACTGAACTAGAAGAGAAGATAGCTGCTCTGGAGCGTGAGAAGCTGGGGCTTCAAAAAGCCTGCGGCGATAAAGATGCTCAACTTGCTACTACATGTACTAAAGCCAATACTGCTCTTGAGCTTAAGAATAGACACTCTGAAGAGCTGGCTTCAACACAAGTTCAGTTCGAGCTGGCCGAAGCCTGTGCTGACAAAGTTGAGAAGAAGTACAAGAAATCCCAAGACACTTTTTGCTGCTACCGAAGGGCCTTGACAGCGGGCATCGACCATCTTCGGGTAGAGGTGCCTCGCCTTCTGTCCGCTTATGGTCTGACCGTACTAGAGCTACCTGGTCCTACCGAAGTGGAAATCATAAAGTTCTTTAGGTGGCTTCGGTCGTGTCTTGCCATGGTGGAGTTCGGGAGCCGTCTTCACGGGGATTTGTGTGCGATGGTCGCTGCTCGCGCCCTAGCTGCTTCGGTCTGCGGCCTTTTGCTTCACCGTCTGGATGACATCGACAGTTACCGCCAGGTCTTCGTGCGGATTTTCCTCTATTCTCCAGGAGTAGAAATTTATTTCTTCGGGGATCATGGCCTCTTCACCATACAGTAACTTGAATGGTGAAAACTTTGTTGCTCTTGATGCGATTGTATTGTGTGACCAGATGACCTTCGGCAATTCATCTACCCATTTGCCCTTCGGCTGCTCTGTGATGTTCTTCTTGATGCCTGTGAATATGATGCCGTTGGCTCTTTCGACTGCTCCGTTGGATTGTGGGTGATAAACCGAGGCAAAACATAGCTTCGTTCCCAATTGTTCACAGAATGCCCTGAAGGTCGCACAATCGAATTGCTTTCCGTTATCAACCGTTACTTCCCTTGGAACACCGAAGTGGCACACAATGTTTTGCAAGAAAAAATTTCTGCAAGGCTCCAGCTGTGATGTCCCGAAGGGGTTTCGCTTCCACCCACTTGGTGAAGTACTCTACTACGCCAGCTACATACTTGTAGTTGCCCGGAGCTGGTTGTAGAGGTCTGACAATATCAATGCCCCATCGCGCCAGTGGCCAGACCGGAGGTATAAAGTTTACTTCGTCTGGGGAGAATTTGTTGTAATGAATGTTTTTCTGATAGTTGGAGCATGTCTTGACTACTTCGAGGGTGTCTGCCACTACCGAAGTCCAATAAAAACCTTCTCGGAATGCTTTGCCTACCATAGCTCTTGTGCCGATGTGTGATGAACACATTCTTGAATGGATTTCATTGAGGAGCTGTTTGCCTTCGTCTCTGGATACGCATTTGAGGAGTGGTGCAAACCCCCCCTTCGGTATAGGTCTTCGTTAATGATTGTTTAGTTCCTGGCTCGAAGGGCCATCCTCTTTTCTTCCTTCTCGTCCTCCGGAACGAAGTGTCCCTAAAGGAATGCCATTATAGTTGCCCTCCAATCTTCACTAGTCATTGCATTCACAAATTTTACTGGGGCTCCATCACTATGTATCGAGCCATGCTTCAATGTTTCATAGAAAATGTCCGGTGGCAATGGGTTTTTCTACGCCGCTGCCTTAGCCAATTCATCTGCTTCCTTGTTGAGAGAACTCGGGAAACTCCTGACACCGAAGCCTAAAAAAAAACTTCTTCATGCCCTTGACCGCAGCCAAATATTTGACCAGTTCTGGGTGTTGTGCCTTGTAAGATTTCTCCACGTGCCCCATGATCAGATCTGAGTTGGATTTGACGGACAGCCTTCGAGCCCGTAGTGCCCTTGCTTTCTGAAGGCCCAATAACAACCCTTCGTACTCTGCTATGTTGTTTGTGCACCCATCAAAATCCAATCTGACAGCATATTTCAGCTTGACACCCAAAGGGGCCACCAATACTGCCAAAACCCCTGCGCCATTTTCACAATAAGCCCCAATGCATGCCATATGCTAACTGACTTTGATTGTTGGTTGTTTTAGACCCGAAGACGATGGTGTCCAGTCTACTATGAAGTTTGCTAGCACTTGTGACTTGATTGCACTGCGTGAAGTGAAATTCATTGTGTGCTCTGCTAACTGCGCTACCCATTTTCCGATTCTGCCGGAGGCTTCTCAGTTTTCGAACATGTCCCAAAGGGGGTATGAGGTTGGTACTACTATTTTGTGGCTCTGAAAGTAATACCGCAGCTTCGTTGCTGCTATCACAACCGCATACGCCATTTTCTCCATCTCCGAATACAAAAGCTTAGAACCGCTGAGGGCTTCAGACACGAAGAATATAGGGACTTGCTTTAGGATCCCTTCAATCTTGCACTCCTCTACCAGCGCTGCACTGACTGTTGCTCCTGACAAAGCTATATACAAAAGGAGCTCCGCCTTCGGAGACGGGCTAGACATCACTGCCAAATTCTCAATGTACATTTTCAGATCTTCAAAAGTCTGCTGCTGCTTTGATCCCCACTGAAAATTACCGAAGCCCTTCAGCGCCTTGAAGAATGGAAGGCTTCATTCTACAGACTTTGATATGAATCTGTTCAACGAGGCCAATCTGCCTGCCAGCTTCTGGACCTCCCTTTGAGTTCTGGGAGCTTTCATCCGCCTGATAGCTTCGATTTTCTCTAGGTTTCCTTCGAAGCCTCTTTCTGATGTCATGCAACCAAGCAATTTTCCTCTTCTGACACTGAAGACACACTTCTCTGCGTTCAACTTCAGGCCTTGCCGCCAAAGGTTGGCGTAAGTTTCCCAAAGGTCTTGGATATGATCACCCCTTTTGTGGCAACACACCACTACATCATCCACATATGCAGAGACATTCCTATCCAACTGTGTCCCGAGGACTGCTCGCACCATTCTGTTGAAGCTACACCGTGCGTTCCAGAGCCCCTCCGGCATTCTGACGAAACAATACGTGTCGAATGGCGTAGTGAAACTGGTCTTTTCTTTGTCCGCCTTTGTCATCCAGATCTGATGATATCCGGAGAAATAATCAAGCATGCTCCTCATTTCTGACCCTGCAACTGCATCCACGAGGGTATCGATTTGAGGGAGTAGGTAGTCATCTTTTGAGCATGCCTTGTTGAGATTCGTAAAATCTATGCAGATTCGCCATTTGCCATTCTTCTTCGGCACCATCACGATGTTGGCAAGCCAATCAGAGAACTGCACCTCCCGGATCACCCCTGCATCTAACAACTTATGGACTTTGTTTTGCGCGGCTTTCTTCCTTTCTTCAGACATGGTTCACAGGCGCTGCCTTACTGACTACATCGGATCAACATTGAGTACATGCTCCATGACATCCCTGCTGACACCCTTTAGATCAGCCGAAGACCAGGCAAAAACATCTTGGTTGCTTCTGAGAAACTGCACTAGCCGTTCCTCTTTGGCCTGCTCAAAGCCTTTGCCGATGATCACTGTGCAATTTGGGACGTCGTCGCACAAGGGAACCTTCTTTGTATGCTTTGATGGCTTCACCCCTACGTCTGCCTCTTGGGCTTCGGCTACCACCGCCCCTTCGGTCTTCTCCAACGACATGGACATTCTTCGAAGCCTGAGATGTGTTATCTTCACACCTTCGAGCCTCCTCCTAGCTGCCGAAGATAGATAAGACCCCCCCCCCCCCCCCAGCTGTTGGGATCTTCATACACAAATACGACTGGTGGATAGCTGCCGCAAACATATTGATGATGTTCTTTCCGAAAATAGTGTTGTAGGGATATGGAATATCAACAATGTCAAAAGTTATGACTTCGGTTCACATGGTTGCGCCTTGGCCGAAGGTCACATTTATGTCAGCTTTGTTGACACCTTCGATTTTCTTTCCGTCGAAGCCAATGAGAGGGTACACTGATTTCTTCAAATCCTTCTCTGTGAAACCCATCTGGATGAAACACCGCCATGTAATGACATCCGTGGAGCTTCCCGTGTCCACCAAAATTCTTCCCACGTCATTCCCTAAGAAGTGCACTGAGTTCTTGCCGATGTTCGCTCTAATGACTAGGGGATCATTGTGTGGGAAATGCTTCAACTTCAAGTCTGCTTCAGTGAAAGTTATAGGGATATGAGACCATGTTGTCCTGAAGTGCTTGCCTTCGCACACATGATTGACTGCCTGAAGGTAGTCCTTTCTCTGCCTCTTTGTTTCGTGTACTTGCTCATTGGACCCTCTGGATATTGCATTAAGTACATTCGCCATTGGGCCTTCAGAATTTTTCATTTTTGGAGAACCTCCGGTCATTTCTGGGGCTTGGCCTGGCTCAACCTTCGGAGCTGGCGGAAGATGGTAGTTTATTGGGTCATAACCTTGAGTAGACGCGCTTTACGCCCAGCCATGATGATATGCCGAAGGAGCTTGGGGTTGCGATGCAATTGGAGCTAGCAGCACAAGTACTATTGTATGTATGGCAGCGGGTTGTAATTAATTGCTGGGTGGTTGGTGGGCCATTGGAGGACTGAAGGAGAAGGCCCGACTCTATCTCCCTCGGAAGTGTAGTTCACAGACTTCGGTGGCTCCAACAGTTTCTTTTCCAGCTCATCCTTCTTTTCCTTAACGAAAGGGCACTCATTTATCCAATGGCCTTGATCTTTGCCGTGAAAGTAGCAGACTGGCACCTTTGGTCCACGGCCTCCTCGACCTCCTCGACCTCCTCTTCCGCTTCGACCTCCTCTATTCGATGGGCCTTGGAAATTGTATTGCTGTTGGCCTCCTGTGATAGTGTTTACAGGCTTCTCGTTTTGCTGCTTCGGTTGGTCCACGTGCTAGGGCTTCAGCTGCAACCACTAATTTGATCTTGCCTTCTTTTCTTGGTTAATGGATTCGATCCTTCTCCTCCTCCCTCGGTATGATTTGCAATATTCTTGCATGATGTCAAAGAGCTCTCCGACAGTGTGCGGCTTGCACCTATCTAAGTAGTCTTGGCAAGACACTACTCACAACCCGCTCGTTGCAGCTTTGATGATGGTTAGGTCCGCCACATTCGGAGCCATGGCTCGCATTTCGATGATGCGCTGCATGTATTCCTGGAGTGTCTCCTTCTCCCCTTGTTTGCATTTGTGGAAATCGCATGATGTCAACTCTTCTGTCTTCAGCCCTCGGAAACTGGTCAACAACTTGGATCCCAACTGGCTCCATGAGTAGATATTACTCTTCAGAATGCTGGCGTACCAGTGTTGCACAGAGCCCTTTACGGCCATGACGAAGGCTTTTTCCTTGATTGTTGAGCCCCCTCCATTGGGTTCCATGACGGCTTCGTACTTGAGTAAGAATTCCCTCGGGTCGGTCTCCCCATCATACTGCGGTAGGATCACCGCGTTGAAACGGTGTGGCCACAGCGCCCGTTCAAGATCAACTGCCAACGTCGTCCACAGTTCTTCATGTCTCCTCGACCTCCGGTGATGATCCCTTCGGTCTCTGTAGTATTCATCTTCGGAGCCTTCATCGAGATCATCTTCGATATGAATGGGTCTCTCCATTGGCCTTACAACTTCGGAGCGCACTCGCTCCTGAGGCTGGCTTCGGGGTGGGCTCTCCGTTTGGATTGGGTCTTCATCCTCTGGATAGCATAGCTCCAGCAGCGTTCTCTTCTCTTATATCTGCTATTGCAACAGCCGGCAACGCAGCTCGTCTTCTTGCAGCTACCGATACTGGTTCATGGCTTCGACTTCCGCCCCTTCGGGTGCTTTACCCTTCAATCTTGTTTGTATTTGGGATGTTGACGGCTAAGCCGCTCAAGCAGCCTGACGCATTCTTGTTCTTGCTTCGACCAGTCTTGTCTCGATCCTTCGGTATGCCGCGATGTCCTCCACCGGCACTCCCATTTTCTCGAGTTGGACTTTGAACTGTTTCACCACATGTTTGACTTCCACCTCTTCATTGGTTGTTTGATTTTGCTACAGCACGAGGGCGAGGGCCCGAGTGTCCTCTGTCTGCCTCGCCGAAGTGCTGGAACCCTTCCTCCTCGATGCCATGCAGTGTGTTGGGATGAACCATGGTGGGCGCCAAAACTGTTGGTGGAGGGTACCCTTCGAAAGGAAGAAGCACAACTATAGCCCGCGGAACGAACACGATTGGCACTACCGAAGAAAGGGACACCTTCGGTTAGGGCAAATGATTCTCTATTCAACAGGGATCCATCCCATCAGCTAAAGTTATAGGATATCAGACATAGTCAGATGCGGTAGTAATCAATAGCGTAGATGTGGTGTCTAGGTTAAGGGTTACCTTCGTTTGCCTTATATCCCACGGTTTGTTAGAGGTAGGCCGTAGGTGGTGACAGTCCTATTAGTAATTCGTAATCCTCCATGTTCGGATATAGCGTAGAGTCATTGACCGGAGTCTCCTGACTATTTCAAGGGTAAGTCGGTGCCCGAAGCGAGTATTTCTGCCCGAGAGATCGACCTTTAACTCACTTATAGTACTACCTCAGCAATCCTCTCCATCCTCGCCACTTATCTTGGTGTGTCCTTGGACCGACTAAAGTTGAAGTTAGTGCACACACGTTCCCAGTGGATTCGATACCATTGAATACTCTTGGGTGAAAGCTATGATGGTAGCCGTGCGCTTGCGGATTTATTCGCAGTTGTTAAAATACCCAACACTCGTCTCTAGTAAGATGGGCCTCCAGTTGTGCAATCCTAGCCTGGGCTTCCTGCAGCTTCTCGCATGTCTTGTCTAGCTCCACGGTCGCGCCCTCAAGATCAGTGTTGAGAGCTACGGTGACTCAAGCAAGGATGTTGATGCGGTCTTCCCTAGCTTCTCCCATCAGTACCACAGTCTCCTCTGTGCCACTAGTACGGGAGGAAGGTGACGGAAGTTGGTGATGCCTAGCTCCTGGAGGTGAGTGTAGTAGAGGGGCCACAGAGCCCTCCTGGCGGTGTTGCTAACGGAGGCAGCGTAGGTAGCGTGGGGCGTGGTGGAGTCATGCTCTGAGCGGGTCCTCAAGCCTCTGGATGTCTCCAAGCGCACCCGGATGTGGACCCGGGTGATGTAGAGGTCGTCGCGAGAAGGCCCGAAGAAGTGGCTGGTTACGTAGAGGGGCCTCACGGTGCTCCCCAACTCCTGCAGCACGTCTTGGAGTAGGGTGGGAAAGTAGCCATGCTCATCCTGTCGGTGTTTTACCTCCACGCCCACTGAGGGATACCCCCAAGGTGGTGAGTTTGTAGGTAGGGTGTCGCTTAGATCAGGAACTCGAAGGTGCAAAGAACACAAAATTTAGATAGGTACGGGCCACCGAGAGCGTAATACCCTACGTCCTGTGTGTGGTTTGTATTGCCTTATGTGTTGATCGGGGTGATCTTGGTTGGAGGGGGTCCCTGCCCGCCCTTATATAGTTTGGGGGGACAGGGTTACATGGAAATCCTAGCCGGATACGAGCTCAGGAGTCCTACCCGAGTACTATTCGGGTAGTTTCTTTTTGTTCCAACTAGTTCTACTACGGTACGAGTAGTTACAATAGGCGTAGGGTGTGGACCATGTCCCATCCCCTATCCTAGAATATGTACGTCATGTGCGCAGTCCCGTGGCCCCAGGTCTGACAAGCTCCCGAACTCTTCGTAGTCGAGTACTAGAGGCTTCTGAGTACTCCAGATGGCGTCTTCGAGTTCTCCCGAACTCCATCTTGAAGGTGTCTTCCGAGTACTTCCTTGGCTGCATCGAGGCTATGAGGTGCTCATGCCCCGAGTAGTTGTCAAGTCTTCATTTATATGGGGTGCAATTAAATATGCACTCCATACGGAATACCCCCTGAGCCTTAGGTTGACTCGAAGAATCAGGCTGAGGGTCAAATTAGTCTTGAATCTTCTGTCCTTATCTTCCAAAAGATTTAAAAAATAAGTTGCTGATGATACGTGTCCCTCAGCCCCCGAGCCTTGAATCCAAATCCCCAAGGTTTGGAATAAAGGATCCAAATAATCGTGGCATGCAGTATATGACGGTAAAGATTTGATGGTTAAGATGGGCAAATTGGTTCAGAAATTCGCAAACCGCTTTTTTCGGAACTAATTCCCAGAAAAAATGGTTAAACAAATAGCTTCTCCAAAAACCGCCCTAAATTACCGCTCAAATCAAACCTTGTTCCCTGAGTTAATGGCTAGATAAGACCTCTGGGTTAAAAATTTGAAAAATCCCTTATTTTGGAATAAAATTCCTAAAATAATGGTTAAACAATTATCTTCCCAAGATAAATCCTTAAAAGCCTCTTAAATCGGGATCTTCCAAGTAGTTTTGCAGCATCCAGCAACAAAGCGTGAGAGCTTATACAATTCGCTGAAAGCACACTGAGTGCCCTGCGGAGCCCAGCCCCTGAGCATGGGAGCTAGAGGAGAGCGTCAGAAAGCACTCAGAATGTCTTGTTAGTAGTCGAGACAAGGAATCGAGATAGCTGACGATGCTTAATACTAGTCGGGAACTAGTAAATGCAGTGTTATTAGAGCAAGTGCCCTTCAGTAAACTACACGTAGTACTAGTCGAGAACTAGTAAACGGAGTGTTATTGGAAGTATGGGAGCAAGGCCCCTTCAGTAAACTACGCGTAATACTAGTCGAGAACTAGTAAATGGAGTAGTACTGGAAGTATGGCAGCGAGGCCCCTTCAGTAAACTATGCGTAGTACTAGTCGAGAACTAGTAAACGGAGTAGTACTAGAAGTATGGGAGCAATGCCCCTTTAGTAAACTCCACATAGTACTAGTCGAGAACTAGTAAACGAAGTAGTACGGGAAGTATGGGAGCGAGTCCCCTTCACTAAACTACACATAGTACTAGTTGAGAACTAGTAAACGAAGTAGTACTTGAAGTATGGGAGTGAGTCCCCTTCAGTCTACTCCACGTGGTACTAGTCGAGAACTAGTAAACGGCGTAGTACTGGAAGTATGGGAGCGATGCCCCTTCAGCAAACTCTACGTAGTACTAGTCGAGAACTAGTAAACGGAGTAGTACTTGAAGTATGGAAACGAGTCCCCTTTAGTAAACTCTATGTAGTACTAGACGAGAACTAGTAAACGGAGTTGTACTGGAAGTATGCGAGTGGGTCCCCTTTAGTAAACTGCACGTATACTAGTCGAGAACTAGTAAACGGAGTAGTACTGGAAGTGTGGTAGCGAGGCCCCTTCAGTAAACTCCACGTAGTACTAGTCGAGAACTAGTAAACGGAGTAGTACTGGAAGTTTGGGAGAGAGTCCCCTTCAGTAAACTCCACATAGTACAAGTCGAGAACTAATAAACGGCGTAGTACTGGAAGTATGGGTCAGTGACTGGAGATCAATTGGCAAAGGAGAAATAAATCTTGCTGGTAGCTTAGTCGATTCCTTGGGCGGGCCATGAGAATTCACATGTTGCCATACGAAAACGTCATGGTTGGCCCGAAGGAAGTGACGATGAGGTCCTTCGCGTGATTATGATCAGTTCCTTGGGCGGGCAAAGACAGGTCGTATGTTACCATGTGAAGATGTCTCGGTTGTCCTGAAAGAATAGATTACGCAATCCTTCACATGCATTGTTACGAAAATGGTCGTCGTGCGAAACTGACTCTGTTGGCCTGAAGGAATTCCTTGGGCGGGCCAAGACAGTTCATACGGCGCTGAGATGTGGATGAACGGACAAAGGCCCTGTTTTGTGTAAATTCATTGATTCCCTGACCGAGTGGTTGAAATGGGTTCTTTGGGAAAAAACCCCTTGTTTCGAGATAAAACTCAAGAAATATATTTACATAAGTTCCCTAAAGATCCCCGGAAAAAAACCTCCTTGCATCGGGTCTAAGTCTTCGTTGTGTGGTGGAGCTCCCAACGCCCTTCAGAGGGTTCGACATTCAAAGGTGGAATGCTTGCTCTTTGGGTGCCATGGGCATCGCTTGTGCAGAGCCTCCTCGAATTGCTTCTTCGAGTTGAGGGTTCTCTTTCTCTGGGTGGGTTGTTCCCCCGCTTCTAGCTTGCACTTCTAAGTTGTACCAAGGTAGTCGAGGGGGATATGATAGTTGGTGAGGCTATAGGCCTCCACCTCATCGTGCTCCTGTTGCCTGGTGATGATGATGTTGCGGGCATCCCGGCCGGCGTTGATGATAGTGCGAAGGTCGCCTGTGGAGGAGTCGTAGAGGTTGCCGCTCCCCTCCTAGTTCGTCTCGACCGTGCGGTGCCTGCGTTTGGCGCGCTTCCCATTGATAAGTTTATGGTGTTGCTTCTGGATGTCATCTGCATCTTCTATCTAGATGTTGTCTGGGAATTCAATACCCAATGTTACGTCCACGTCTTCGTCGAGCGGATCAAGGAGGTAGTCGTCGTAGTCATCAAGCTGGACCCACTCTACGCCTTCACAGTCCTCGCCAACGTGAATCATGAACACTTCTCGATTGGACGCGAAGGGTTTGGCACTCCGCGCTACCTAGCCCTCGTCTTCGTCGTTAGAAGGAGGGAGAGGTCTGGCTTCTTGAAAAGGGAGTTCATTGGGTGTGGTAATGGATCGTGGTGGACCTGATTTGAGGAACCCGGAGGGTTGCATGCCCTTCCGATGCTCAAACCTGCCCGACCAATCTGATCCCCGTACCAGACCCCGGGGGTTACTTATTATAGGTGTCATATCAGGAGCCGAATCCGAGTAGTTGTCGGAAACAGTAGCCCCCCGACGCGCGGTGGCTTCTCCTTCTCCGAGTGGTAGTAGATGATCCAAATCCTCTTCCGATGCGGAGAGGGTCCTGCGTTGAACCACCTCAGACCAAACTAGACATGGCTTGGGGGTTTCAAGTTTGCCGATGGAGAGAATGTGCGTTGTGCAAAAAGTAGGCGGCGAAGCGTAGCTTTAATTCGTGGGCGATTTGTCGATGAAGCCGACTAGTCGGAGCTGATTCCGACTAGTTGTTGCCTTGCGGAGCTAGTCACCGAATAGTTTAAAACTCATCCCCGACTAGTTTCTAGTCGAGACGACTAGTTGAAGTAATCGTTGGCGTTGCCGATTTGTCGAAGTAGTCGTAGCAGCGGCGCGAGCCGAGTAATCGAGGTCGTCGCTGCAGCGCGTCGATGTTGTGACGCGAGCTGAAGTTGAGCGGAGTAGTCGAGGTCGGTGGCGGCAGAGCGTCGGCGTTGCGGCGCTAGCTGAAGCCGAGCCGCGTCGTCAAGGTCAGCGGCGATGGCGCGTCGACGTTGTGGCACGAGCTAAAGTCGAGCCGCGTCGTCGAGGTCGGCGGCGACGGTGCGTCGACGTTGCGGCATGAGCAGCAGTCGAGTCGATCATAAAGTTGATTTTCGTCAAGATCATCGACAAGTTCATCGATATCATGACAGGATGTTGGTGCAGATGCCTTCAGCTTGCTGGTGTCGACCAGGTGATGACAGAAGTTGCCTGCACCGTTTAGTGACGCGGACCCAGGAGCCAAAAATGAATGTCGTGCCTTCTTGGAGCGCGACGGAGACGTTGGACGATGCCCTCAAGTTCGCTAGTGGATCTTCGATGAACAACCCTACCTGGCGCGCCAGCTGTCGGTGTTTTACCGCCACGCCCACTGAGGGATACCCCCGAGGTGGTGAGTTTGTAGGTAGGGTGCCGCCGAGATCAGGAACTCGAAGGTGCAAGGAACACAAAGTTTAGACAGGTTCGGGCCGCCGAAAGCGTAATACCCTACGTCTTATGTGTGGTTTGTATTGCCTTAGGTGTTGATCGGGGTGATCTTGGTTGGAGGGAGTCCC
This sequence comes from Panicum miliaceum, assembly GCA_032594955.1. Taxonomy (NCBI): domain Eukaryota; kingdom Viridiplantae; phylum Streptophyta; class Magnoliopsida; order Poales; family Poaceae; genus Panicum; species Panicum miliaceum. The sequence goes on along the minus strand of CM064072.1, from coordinate 24,698,058 downwards.
TGCCCGCCCTTATATAGTTTAGGGGGACAAGGTTACGTGGAAATCCTAGACGGATACGAGCTCAGGAATCCTACCTGAGCACTATTCGAGTAGTTTCCTTCTGATCCGACTAGTTCTACTAAGGTACGAGTTGTTACAATAGGCGTAGGGTGTGGGCCATCTCCCATCCCTTAGAATATGTACGCCATATGCGCAGTCCCGTGGCCCCGGGTCTGACACATCCACCGAAGAGTGAATGCAACAAGTTGCATTCGCCTCGCAAGGACCACCACCCTGGTTCCCATCAGCATTGTCGTCGTTGTTGTCATCACCTTCCTCCTCCTCCTCATCTTCATCATCCTCTTCCTCATCCTCATCGTCGTTGTCATCCCCGGAGTCATCCGGGTCTCCACCAGCAGCGGCAGGTGCTGGAGCTGGTGCAACTGGTGGTGTGGGAGGGGCACGACCTGGTGCTGGTGGTTCTGGTGATGCCGTGGGGGTCACCAGATCTTTGTCAGGGCCAATCTTAATGATGCGGCCATCCTCCACCTCGACGTAGTAGTAGACCTGTTTCGGGTCTTCCTCAACCTCTTCCACAGGCTGAGCTGGAGCGGGAGCTGGAGGGGCTGGCTAAGCGGAGGCGATGCGAACCTGACGGCCACTAGTGCGCATACGAGCAGTCTGCTTAGTCCTGGCCATCTAACAGAACAAGAACCAAACTCCAAACAAGTTGAAAATAAATAAAAGAGACTGGAGTAATATGAACAAAATAAAATAAAGTAGATTTTTATGAGAAAATAAGATAATTTTGGAAGCTGACATGGCTTGCTAGAAATAAATTCTCAATTTTGTTCATTTCTATCTAAGATAGTGTCCTACGGTCAACACTGCTCTGATACCACTTCTGTCAGATCCGGTTTAAGAAAATAACCAGATGCATCTTATATGTGCACCAGGATCAAGTTACACACATATGATAGACGTCATATGTGAATATATTACTATTACAAAAACGATTCATAGGAACGCCCTATTTTTTCTAGGGACGGGTCAAAAAGTAACCCGCTCCAAATGGAGTGCGGTTACAGTAGCATCCAACTAGCCCCTAGAAAAGCATTTTTAGGGGCGGGTGACGCCATCACCCACCCTGCAAATGGGCATCATTTTCAGGGGCAGGTGCTGGTATCACCCGCCCCTAAAGTTGGCATTTCTAGGTGCGGGAGACGCCACCACTCGCCCGTGGAAATGGTGGCATTTCTAGGGGCGGGTGATGGCGTCACCAATCCCTAAAAATGCATTTTTAGGGGCCGGTGGTGGCATGACCCGCCTCTAAAAATGGTTCCACACAAAATAATTCATGACTTTTTCATATGATCTCGGATGAAGTCAAACTTTATAATAAAATTATAGCGAATAACGAGATCTAAAACTTTGTAGTTGATAACTTTTTCATTTAAGGTCATTTAATAGTTCAAACAATTATTATGAACCTACATATGGCTATGACTATATAGTATCTCATACAATTTAAGTCATACTTTGAGGTTTCAACAATCTTAACCTTTATATACACTGAAATATACTTGGCATATTTTTCTTTGTATCTATAGTTCACAATAACTATAGTGTAGAAGTTTCACTTTTTTTATTTGTTTTTCTATATTGAAAGATTTAAATGAATTTTTGAATAAAATTGAAAAATATTTTTAGGGGTGGTTGGTGGCATCACCCGCCCCTAAAACCAGATTTCCAGGGAAGGGTGATGGTGCCACCCGCCCCTCCAAATTAATTTCAGAGTTAATATAAAAGAGTAGCATACCCCATAGAGTCACAAGTGATTGTGTAGTGTGGTGGAGAGGAAGGTACGCGTGAGGCTTGAGGTATGCGGTTCGAACCCCGGGTGATGCAAGTGTGCATATTTCATTAAAAAAATTGTAACTCGATAGTACAGGGGCTTGTGGTCGTGGCTGGTTGGCTGCAATATTTTCTTTTTTATTTTGATGTTTTGATTTTTTTTATTTTTTTATTTTCTGGAAATCGATTTTGAGGGGCGGGTCACGGCATGACCCGCCCCTAGAAATCGATTTCTAGGCACGTGTTACGCCGTGACCCGTCCCTACAAATCATTTTAAGGGGCGGGCGTGTTACCCGCCCCTAAAATCGCATTTTTAGCTGTGAGAACTAGGGGCGGGTACCGCACCTGCCCCTAAAAATACATTTTTACTTGCCTCTAAAAACTCTTTTTGCAGTAGTGTATCAAAAGACAATGTTCAAAACGTAAACAAAAGAGTAAATAACTTTATTACACTCCGATAAATAGACATGAAGGTCTTTAAACGTTCCACCGATAGCCTAAACGAACTCGGCAGCAACGGCTTCTTCCACAGGTGGACGCACACCCAGAACTCCTCGAAGTCGCTAAAGTACTCCACTTCCACATTCTCTTCTGAACAACAGTTTAGGCAAGGGTGAGTACTCTTATGGTTGGTACTCAGTGAGTGGGGGAAAGATGCAAGGCCATCAAGATAGGATATCCCGTACACCGACCCCCTCCTTGCCCTTTCGGTAAGGCTATCAGTTAATCACATACCTAATTATTCAGCTAAGGTCAGAGCCATATGATAATTGTAGTTGTAGGTTTTCTTGGGTGGTTCTCCATGTTCCATTTAAACAAAGTGATCCTTTAATTATCCAGGTATAAAAACAAAATAAAGTCATAATTAACATTCTCAAAAGTTTGTGACAACACCATTCCCAAAGTTAAGCAACTAAGCATTTCTACCCAACAAGAAGATTAAACCCGGTGTTCAAGGCTTGGGTGAATAGACTAGGTAAATTCTAAATAGGTATCCCATCAAGTTATGCAATACGGAAATAAAATAAAGTGTACTATCATGCTATTATTGGGACAAAAATAGAATATGCAGGGGGAGAAGTCCACTTGCCTTCCTCGCCAAACTGTTGTGTCTCTTCCTCGAACTGCTGCTCGTCCTTGCTCGAACGGCACGTCGTCTACACGATCACACAAGCAAAACATACACAAAATAAGAAACATCACAACAAACAGTACAAACAGAGAAAGATAAGGTGATAAAGATATAGAGCATATTGCAAGGATCGCGTGAGCGTAGGAATCGATGAAAACGAAGTTAAAACGAAGAAGATATGGCTAAAACAGGATTACAGGGGCTTAACTGCGAAGAAACTGAACTTTCAGGGGCTAAACATAAAGAAACCAAGGACTAAAACCTAATTACACATATAAACAGAAGGTCTACTGTGTAAAACAGGGGTCTAAGGATGGCGGGCGCAAAAACTAGAAAGGACAGGGGCCTAAATAGAAGAAAAAAAGCTATTTTGTAAATACTTTTGAACTGCGTAGGACAGAGGGTTGATTTCTAAGAAACATAGGGGTCTTTTTGTAGAAGGGCCGAGAGTTGACTGGTACGAGGGGAGCCGAGAGTGTGAAGCGGCTGGGTCGGCTCGGGTGTGGCTTGGCTGGGCGGCCCGGCAGGCGGCTAGCGGGCGGCGAGGCTAGCGGCGGCAGAGCTCGCCAGAGATCGCCGAAATCAGCGTTCCGGTGCCCATTTTGGCTCGGGTTTAGCTCGGAAGAAAGAGGAGAGGACGGGGAACTTGGCGAAGGGGTTAGCGTGGGCGCGTAGGGTTGGGAAGACGGTGCGCCACAGTGAGGGGCGTTGGGAGCGCGAGAAGGAGGGGAAAGGGGTTGGCGACGAAGCTGACCACCTTGCGAAGCTCCGGCGGCGGCTTGTTGTCGAAGAAGAGCGGTGAGGCAGCGGATCGATAACGAGGCCGAGCTCGGGGAAGCGGCGGCAGTGCTCCTGGGCTTGTGCAGCAGCGCGGCGTGGCGGTGGAGATGCGAGGCATGGGACTGGGAGGAGAGTGGAGTGGCAGGAGCATGGCGGGGCTCGGTGCGCTTTTTATAGGGCGAAGAGGGGAGGGGAAAGGCCGACAGAGAGGCGGCGGAGCTCGGTGTCCGGGTGCCATCAATGGCAATCAAGGGGGGACCTTGATTGAGAGGAAACGGAAGGCGACGAGGAGGAAGTATTGGCCGGCTCCACACGGGCCTTGGTGGCGGGCGCAGAGTGAGGGAGAATGCGAGCGGGCGCGACAACGGCCAGGCGCGGCGTGCGTTGCGGAGGAGTGATGGCCGTAGCAACTTGAGGTGGGGGATGACAGGTTAGTGGTGGAGAGAGAGAAGAGAGGCGGGGCAGGCCAGGGCTGGGAGTTCGGCTGAGCGGGAGGATTGGGCCGTGCAGGCCACGCGTGGGAAGGAGAGGGGAAGAGAAGGAGAGGTGGGCTGACCCAGCTGAAGAGGAAAAGAGAGGGAGAGAGAAAAAAAGAGATGTGTCTATTTTTTTATAAACTTGTGATGGAATTTCTTTCTCTTTTTTTTTAAACTGGGTGTTACAGGAGGTGCGTAGGGTGCTGCGCACCTTGCCGATTTGGTTGCGCCGCCGCCGCCGAGCTGGACGCAAGTCAATGCTCTCCATTACGCGCTCGATGAGACTGAATGCGTGCCCATCAAGACCGTCTTCCCCAGCGCTATATGGTACGATTTTCTCTTCCGTGGTGTTAATTTCTCTCTAGGTGACCGATTAAGATTTGACTGGAAACCATATGGTTGTGGTGAGATTTTCTACATGTTTTTCAATGTTTCCCCAACAGGAATACATTTACCATTTACTTGTTTATCAGAGCGAATTAAAATTTGCAAAATAAGCATGTATGAGGAGAAATGGACCTTTCCTGACAACGGGCTCCTGTCGGCGTGTTCCTGCCAGTGAGCCGTTAGGAACAGTAGTCCTGATGGTTTTCGGCCCTTCCTGACGGTTTTTGGCCATCAGGAATTCGTGTAAAATACGGGATATTACGGAGACAAATGGGCTGAAGTCTTCCATGTTCACGTACATCACCAATACCCGATCTTTCGGATCATTCCACACACACCAAACTGAAGGATGCTGCTGCAAGAGATACAGCATCTCCCAGATAGGACGAACATTCACCTCAACCATGACACCCGTCCGTCTTCAACAAACAAACAAAAAAAGAGGACAAAAATCAGCATGAATTTTTAGACCAAAGGGGACAATATAAGCTTTGGCCCCGCTTCTATTGAAAGCAGAAATAAAATCAGCATGAATTGCTGCAGTGGAATTTAAAAATGGATTAGGGATCTATCATGAATTACTTCCCTTTTGTCGAAATCAAAATTTTGACTCGACACAACACTCAGCTCCCTCGACTTGTCCCTCTTTTTATCTCTGCCTGCCCTGCAGGGTCCAGAGATGACACAACATGTACTTATACATGTTTCTACCACACACTAATTCCAATCCAAGTTAACTCCGATCAGAAAGATCCAAGTAACTTCGATTAGAAGACGAACCAGGCCAGAAGAGTAGTAAAAGTTTTCCCACAGCATACACCTATTGAGAAGGGAAAACACTTGGACATCCCCCAAGAAATATTTGCTATTCCTGCCTGTATAATTGCTTGAGCTGCGCGTCGGCTATCGGTCTAGTGCAAATGGTCCTTGGGTGCCAATGCGCTTTGCGCTGGCAGGATTAAGCTGACACGAATGAGATGCTCTGCAGTAGTTAGAGCTGGCGCTGGGAAGGGCACAAGAGGACCGGATTGAACGGACAAGATATAGGGCACATTTTTAAAGAATGTGGTGTTTTTTGAATAGTGAGTTAAGACGTGTGTTTTAGTACACCCACAATCCCTTGCACATACTTCCTTTCTTTAGTGTTTGGTGAATTAACCAGTTAAAGTAAGCAGAATTACCGAACATCTGACATGTCTGCTGCGTACTGTGTCCCTAGCGCATATGGCCCGTACGTAATATTAATTATGGCAGCGAGCAAACAAATCCGCCCCGTTATATACTTGCAAGTGTTAGCAGCATAGTGGTACGAAGGTGCGCATCGGGTTGAGCAGCGCCTTGCTGTGTCACAGACTCACAGTAGCTGCATCGTCTTCGCTGCTGCAACATTGCATGACCTTTAGCTAGGTAAGATGGAAATCATTAGCTTCTATTTGTTTTTACTGAATACTCTTTTACCCTTATACCTTCCTGTGTGTTTCACTCCAAGATGCATTCACTCATGACCTACAACATAACACTATCAACTTATCCTAAATTTAGATTCCTAGTAAATGCATCAAGAAAAAAATCGTGCTTAAACTATAGAAGCCTGAGTGAACACATAGTTTGGTTCGCAAGGAAGAGAAACCAGAGACCTATTACAAGGACCAGGTGGTTGTCTTCATGTTCTTTTTAGAGATTTTATTATGTCAAACTTTGTGGTGTCGTGCTGGAGGCACGAGTGCACGATTTTGCCTACCAAAGTTTTAATCCTGCTGCCACTATTTACATACACATGTGAGTGGTTTTATTGATTTTTTTGTACAATTGTCATAGAAGGTGCACTTGCCAGTGAGTGAATACATGGTGGTACTGTGTATACATGTGACATATCCTTGTAATAACAGTTCAGCAGTTCCTACTACTATTCTGGGGTAGAGCGTTCATTAGGCACGCATTGAAATGGATTTTGGTAGTTTTATCTAGTGGACTGGTGTTGCAGCTGCTAAACTGTATAGATTAACTAACTTCTATTATTAGTTGATTGAACGGTGCAAATATGGATATGGTAGCAAGTGTACTCAATTACCCACACCTTAAAAATAATCATACTTTGCTCCTTATGAACTGCTTTTTATATTAACAGAATGTAGGAAAAAAAAGTATTGGTACATAGCCGTCTAGCACTGATCTCTGCATCAATAAATGACTAGATAGAACACTAACCTTGTTTCATGCTAACTGGGAAACTTGGTCACATATGCACTGGGAGAAGACATGATATTTACCTTTGCAATACCACTTCCTTTCAAGGCAATGATGCTTGAGAACATCATGTCTCGCCAGTCGTTACATGGATGGAACATTAAACATGAAGCAATTGTATCGAAAAAGTCGACTATTAAATCTATTATAGAACTTATCCTAATCCAAAAGGTAGTGAATTGATTGTCTTATTTTGAGTAATTCTTATGTATCTAGATGTTGTGTCCTACCATCAGGTTCAACCAAGAACAAAACTCTTGATTCGTCCATTGTTTTAAACTCCACTAATTTCGTGAAACAGAACATACAGACGTGGGTTCAACAATTTTTTTTCTGTGGCTGTGCCAGAAGATCAGGTACGTGAATCTCTGCTTCAACAAATATTTTAATGACCTTGATTAACAAAACAGTTTCTTATTTATAATTTACCATAAGAATATGTTTTACATTCATGCTGATCATGGGATTCTTGTTTGATGGAATTATTTCTTCATTTTTTTGTGTATTTGGACTGGCCAAATTGTATGTTTGAAATCATTCCTTCCCTGTACAGTATATAAGGAGTTCCGATATCTAACAAAGTCATAAATAATGAACTTGCACATCTATCTATACCTTTACTAATCACACACCCTACCTTTAAGAAAATTTTCAAGGATATGTATCCCTACCGCTTTTTTATCGAAGAAGCACAATGTGCTTATTTCATTTATCAGGAGCGAAAACAGTAAAATACAGATCCTTTGGATCCAAAAAGGAAAGAGGGATAAATAAAAGAAAGAGCTCTTCGGGAATATGGGTGCCATAAATGTTTTGCAATTGCGCGCGATCCCCAAGCTTTGGGTCACTTCTTAATCTTGCTCAATAGTGTGTTTGTGGCACAAGCTCCTTTGGATTGAAAATCCTCACGTCTCTATCCATCCAAACGTCTGAAATGACCAACATTGTTAAGTTCATATGGCACTCCGCGGAGGCCCTGGTTATGCGGTGATGGAATGGAGCCATTCTTCCACTATGTCACTTGGCTCCCATGCATGCGTTCGGTTTAGAAATTTGCAGCGAGGTCCAAGTGGCCACGTTTTCCCACATCCGTTTCATGTAATGGCAACCCACTAGTGGTGACTGAGCTTACCTACATAGCAGGCAGTTCATGTCATGTGTCCAATTTCAGGTTGCTTGTCTTTCCGCTGGCCATACTCCATTTTGGATCACCTACCATGCAAAGAATTTGCACTTTGATGGTGCCTAGGATTTCCAGACCAACTTGTTGGACAGATTTTTGCGATATCCTATGAACTGTGCACTGTAAGCTAAGCCTTTTGAATATTCCCCGTTAGTTTTCCTATCAGTTGATACATATTATAAGGCAACTGTAAATTTTTCAGCCATTAAGAAGTTTGGTCATCAAAAAGAGAGAATTTGAATGATAACAGTAAAGAAACATGTCAGATTTGTGAAAGTAAGTTATTCTTACCGTTAAGGATTTAACAAAAGCTGATAATCCAATAAAAATATATATAATATCTTTAATATAGGATATAAATACCAATATCAATGTACAACACGGATGAAATTAAAAACAGCAGGCCAATTAACATAATCCCATAAATAGCTGAAAGGAATCGGTGCTCTTAATGTAAGAGGGCAGGGGGTGAATTAGGCAATTCTAAAATCTTAACCTACGGCTCAAATTAATTTTCATAAAACATAATCTAGAATATGCTATCTAGATGCGCAACTATGGTTCATCTAGTGTGAAACCCTCGTCCCAAACAAGTTTTGCAACTTATAGCCAGACGTAACAAAATACTACACTAAGAAAGTAAAGGCACACAAGTTACAAGTATGAAATGCGGAAACATAAAGGAGGGAACGAGAGGAAGCAAACTCTTGATGCAAGGATTTATCCCGTGGTATCGGTAGGAACTAAGCCATACCTGGTCCACGTTGTTGAAGCACTCACAAAGAGTATTGCTTGCCAGTCACCAAATCTCTTTCGGGGCTCCTCTTGACTTGCCACAAAGGCATGGCCACTAAGACTCACGCCAAATCTCCCGGTCACCTTGATGCTGCCTACGGAGATTCCCACGAAAGAGGGGTCTTCTCGTCCCCGTCATCGTCGCTCCACACTAAGCTGGAGGGTCGAAGACTTGCTGACGAGCCACAAAGACTCTAAGGGGCCAGCATACCAAGGTACAAGCTTGAGGTTCACTCAAGAACCATCACAAGGTTACAACATCTTGCTCTCACACTCTGCCTAGCACTGCACCTCACAAAGCTTGTGCTAAATATAAGGATTTGATCAATGAGCTCTTTGGTTAGCTTGAAAAACATCAATAGAGTTTTTCTAGCTTCTCGCGAACTCCAGCAGCCTCAAATGATCCGGGATGAGGCCTTATATAGGCTACAGATCCACTCCTAGCCATTGCATGCTTTTCTGCCAAAAATCCTAAAGCGTCGGTTAAACCGGTCATAGCCGTCGGTTGAACCTGTCACTCTGAATCTGCATGCTAAAGGTTGAACATCTCGTTGCCACGCGTGAGCTTGCTTGCGTCATTGCACCGACGCATTGCACTGATGGACCATCGGTTCAACCGGTCCCGAAAGAATTCTCTGAGACAGAACGCAGAAACTCCAAATTCAGTACTATATCAATAAACTACCAATGCACCGACGCTTAACTCTAGGGCATCGGTTCAACCAGTGCTTCTGGCACTTCTCCACTTGATCGCCATGCCTGCGGTACCTGCCCCTACTTTTCGCAGCTAAAAATACGATTTTTAGGGGCGGGTAACACGCCCGCCCCTAAAAATGTCCCACCCCTACAAATTGATTTCCAGAAAATAAAAAAAATAAAAAATTGAAAATAGCAAAATAGAAGAAAAAATAAATATTGCAGGTAACCAGCCACCACCACAAGCCCCTGTATTGTCGAGTTACAATTCTTTTTAACGAAATATACACACTTGCATCACCCAGGGTTCGAACCGCATACCTTAAGTCTCGCGCGTACCTTCCTCTCTACCATACTACACAATCCTTGTAACTTTGTGGGGGTATGTTATTATTTTATACTAACTCTGAAATTGATTTATAGGCCTATAAATCTTTTCTAGGGGCATGTGATGCCACCATCTGCCCCTAAAAATATTTTTCAATTTTATTTTAAAAATTTATTTAAATCTTTACAAATAGGAAAACAAATCAAAAAAGTGAAACTTCTACATTTGGTTATTGTGAACTATAGATAAAAAATATGCCATGTATATTTAAGTGTATATAAAGGTTAATATTGTTGAAACCTCAAAATATGACTTGAGTTGCATGAGATACTATATAGTCATAGCCATATGTAGGTTCATAATAATTTTTTGGACAAACAAATGACCTTGAACGAAAAAGTTATCAACTACAAAGTTTTAGATCTAGTCATTCTCTACAATTGTGATGTAAAGTTTGACTTCATCCGAGATCATACAAAAAAATTATAATTTTTTTTGCGTGAAATAATTTTTGGGGTGGGTCATGCCATCACCCGCCCCTAAAAATGCATTTTTAGGGACGGGTGATGCCATCACCTGCCTATAGAAATGTCACTATTTTCAGAGGTGGGTGGTGGTTTTAAGGGCGGGTGACGCCATGACCCGCCCCTGAAAATGATGTCCATTTGCAAGGGCAGATGATGACGTAACCGACCCCTAAAATACTTTTCTAGGGGCAGGTCAGATGCTACAATACCCCGCTCCATTTGTAGGAGCGGGTTACGTTTGAAGTCCCTTCATCTTATAAGCCGCTATAGTATATAAGGCTGGATAACGAGCCAGCTCGGCTCGGCTCGGCTCGGTCCGGCTCGCTAAGATAACGAGCTGGCTCGGCTCAGCTCGTTATCCTAACGAGCACAAAAGCCGGCTTGGCTCGGTCCAGCTCGCGAGTTGGCTCGGGCAGCTCACGAGCCAAACACTACATACTCTTCCAGGTGATATATATCTATATAGATCAAATAAAAAAATATTAGGATAACATATGGTTCTATTTCCATACTTTCAGGACCATATATAATTCCATTGGCGATACATTCATGATTCATCAACTATACATGTTCCATCAATAATATATGCCCATAAACTAGCCTATTATAAGCAAAGAGGTTACAAAATACTAAGTCTTGGTCTCTCAGATACATAAATTGATGGGCCATTCAATGGACATTGGACAAGCACAAAAGCACAAAGGAAATAATGAGTCTTGGCTTCTAGACGGCCTATAATGTAGGTGGAAATTATACTGTACGCGTAGCTCGTTCAGCTCACGAGCAGCTCGCTAGCTGGCTCGAACTCACTCGTTATACTAACGAGCATAAAGTTATGCTCGGTTCGTTAGGAATTAGATCAAGCCGAGCCGAGGTGGCTACAAGTCAAACGAGCTAATGAGCCATGAGTAATTTTTCCAACCCTAGTAGTATATTACAAGCACATGGACCTCACACGTCAAGGACTTAATGATGCCCGACAATGCATGTGACATGACTGGACAACATAAGGATTTGATGAAGAACACAACAGATGACACTGCATGCACTCAAAACAATGGATAAGGCCGAACAACCAAGCACAACGGGAACGATGCAGCTGGAGTCGTGGGGTAGGAAATGCACCGCCGAACCAGGTCCGTCCGCCCGTCCCGATACAAACCGGGGCCTGTACAAACGTATAAAGCGGACCCTAATTGACTAGCAAAATAGAATATAAAAGTAACAAATACAATATAAATTCTTTCTAAGATTGAGTTAAATTCTCATTTCTTTACTTTTTTCTATGCTTTTCGGAACCCGAGTCATATTATATTTTATAGACCGATTTGCAGAAAACATGGCTCGGATCTTGAAACAATAAGCGTAGATCAATTGATCCATTCATCATCCATCAATTGAATAAATAAATTAAAGAAATTAGAAATACCTTGACTTGTACTGTAGCACGTATAGCTTGAGCACGTGCACGTCCAGACTTCCAGCCGACCAGGAAAGGAGCAAGCCTCAGGTGTGCGAGAACTTGAAGCGTGGAGTTGGCCGGTCTCCAGATGGCGCACCGATGACGGCCCTTCGCCCCTACGGCCCTGCCGCCAGATGGCAGACGCGCGGCCTACACCCTGGTCGGCGAGTCGCACGATCGTCCGAGCGAGGTGTCGTTGCGGCCGCGGAAAAAATGTAAAGCGAGCTCTCGTAACGCAACAGGCAATCCTCTGTAACATGGGCCAAATTATTATTAGGACTAAAAATAACTCTAGCAATAGTCCCTATTTAAAGGCTTTAGTAGGACTCCTACTTTTTGGGCTTTTGATTTCTACATAAACTCCAGCAATACCCCTAAATAATCTTAGCTCCTACTTTTTCTGACACGTAAAACCTACCTGATCTTATTTTTTCCTTTTCTATTTTTCCCTTTCATTCCCGGTATATTTGTTTGCCTTGATTCTCTCTATCGCTCTTGAAGCATCTCTTTGCCTTGCGTCTCTCTTGTGTGCGCATCTCTCCGACTCTCTCTCGAGTGGCTCTCTATCTCACACACTCTCTCCGGTAGCTCTCTAGCCAGAGCCTGTTGAGGCGGCCGGTACGGCTGCCAATGCACTCAGCCGGTGGCTCCCCCGGCCAGGGCCCATCAAGGTGGTTGCTGCCACGGCCGGCAGCGCGCCAGATCCCGGCCCTGGCAGCCTCCACCTCACTCCGAGCTGGCTGGCACAGCTTTGTCTCCTTCTTCTTGCTCCGATTTTGACAGGTGCAGTGCTCATTTTGATGGCACTTACCCTTGATTCGACGGTGCACGAGCTTAATCTAGCGGTGCTGGTGTCGATTCGATGGCGGACGAGCTTGATTCGGCGGCGTTGGTGGTCGATTGAACGGCTCAAGGTGGTGACGTGGCAGCACACTACGTGCTGCTCAATCTGCAGCTCAGGTCGGCGCGTGCCGCAGCTCGGGGGTGGCGGCGCGGGCGCCGCAGGTCGGTTGGTGGGCGGCAGCGTAGCCGTCGTAGCTTAGGCCGGCGCGAGCGTGCCGCAGCTCGGGGCCAGCAGGGGCACCGTAGCTCGGCGAGCGCACAGGCGGGGAAGAGGAATGGTAAACGAAAACGTAGGGGCCTCCCTAGCCGGGTGGGAGAAGGGAGCGGAGGGATAGATTTGGGGTCCTTTCTACTCTAGGGACTCCAGCAGGGATCCTACTGGAGTAAGTTTTTTTTTTACCCTCGGTCTCTATATTTTGAGTAGGGGGCTTAAATACTGGAGTTAGTGTTTAGGCTGTTAATCTGGAATTTGGGGGGCCCTGAAAATTGGGGGCCCTGGTCGACCGAACCAGCTGTCATCATGGCCAATTAGACATGGTACAGGATGTGCAGCTGTCATCATGGCGTAGTGCTGAAAGGAGAATCCTGCTAATAAGGTCAACAGCAATATATCATGCATGATGAAGGCCACCGTCTCAAATATAGAGAACATGCGGACAAGTCAACAGCAAAATTAGAGGTCCATATATTCAGATAGACACCTACAAACTCCAAATATAAAACTTCAGATATACAACAACAGGAAAACTATTTTTAAATTGCGAGATTTCAATAAATATACTTAAATTTACAAGTAATAACATATGAATCTAACACCTTTAAACTATACACAAAAATAGTTACGAAAAGAATAACAAGAATTCCTTATATCATATGTTATTCCTCAAATGTGAGGTCAATGGATAGTCAGTAGATTAAAAGTCAATTCAATCACAAAAACAAACAAGATTCTTCAATGATGAAAAAAAAATCAATAACCACAAATCCTTTGTCAGTGAAGGAATGAACTACATAGATAACAACATAGTTGAACATAAAAGAACCCAAAATAATGTTACTCGACTACATGCCTCACACCTTTAAATTAACTTAAATCCTTCAGAAAATATTGAAGAAATATGAAGAGACAAATAAAAAGATCAATGCCTAGAACTCATACTCACTGTGCTCAAAAAGAAAATTCAGTTCATCTCGTGGCCTTGAGCTGCTGAGCTCCAGCCTCTGCCAGTCGGTAGGCGTTGCAAACTGGGAGAGGTGGCTCTCCACGATGGCAAGCCGCAGGTGACTAGCAGCAAGCAGGAGCGACTGGCAAGAGACACTGGACTGTTGTCCTCAAGATGCCTGCGCCAAATGGAGTCCTCTCTGTCTATGGCGACATCCAAACCTCTCACTCCTGTAAGACAGAGAACATCGATCTGGCAGGTGGCTGCCTTGCAACCTCGTGCGTATCAACACAAGGTGATAGTGATTCATGTTAGATAAGGGAAAAAAGGAAAAGGGACCAAGTAGTTGTTGTGAATTTTGTCATTATCTAAACAATTACTAAAATATCCTGCTTAATACTACTAAGTAGAATCAGTATCGTGCACCGAAAAAGTTCTCTAGATTATATGTCTAGACTTAGCAAGAATGGACATGTCAATCTCTAACATGTAAAGAAAATAAAAGGTAAATAAAAATATGAAAAGTCTACATGGGACTAAGAGTGTGTGTATGTATCTATGGTTGAAAGAATGAAGTTTGAGGAACAAGCTGTACTTTAAACAGTTAGTAGGGTCATGTTGGTTGTTTTGGTTGGCAGCCAGAATGCTGTGTCTAAACTATATATTTTCTAGTCACATTAGGCAATCATGTTAAAAGAGGAAAATGTTTGAATTTCAATACTCAAACCTGGCCCTCATTTTTTTTCATTCAGCATCTTTAAAACCATATAAAGCGCAAACCTAAGATATGAAAATACAAATACAAATGCAGGGTTTTATTGGTCATCCGACCACTACTAATGGCATGCATGCATAGAGCTCCAGCTCGAAAAATCAGTTTGGCTTTTAAGACAGTAAACTCGACATGCAGTCACATGTTCCTTAATTGGAAACTGCAATAACTCGTCGTTACTCAACATATAGCGTTGAAATCTCACTCTGTGAGAGCGGTCTTAGTTATAGATGTATTTGTGGACAGTATTTTTAATATATGGGGGTTCTGTTTATTGTTTTATGACAAGGTCGCGGAGTTCTTCACGAAGGGAACCACTTGGATGAACTTAGGTCTGCTTGCGTCCTGCTCTTTGAAGATATACCAGCAGAAGCTTACTGTTGAGTCATGGTTTAGCATCATCTTTCTGACGTGCTTTGGTATGTCCTTCTTGCTGAGCGCAATCGGAATTTACACCTCTGGATCAAATCAGCGTACGATACTCATTTGGCGATGCAATATGGCCTACTGAACGACCATTCTTCGAATTGCCGCTGCTGCTGCCCTCCTGATGTTCTTGGATATCAACCATGCAGTAATTGCAGGCCTTATATTCACTCTAGTTCTGTTGATCCTTAACAAAGTCCAACCAAAGACAATCCCTGCGCTGAGATCAGATGATCGTGATCGTCTTGATTATATTTACAGGCCTACAGACCGCTTTGAGAAACTGAAGCTCCAATTGGACATTTCTCGCGAGGTAGTATCGATATCATTTGCATGTCTGTGTGGCACACTCCTTGGCTACATGAAGGGCACCTGGACCCTGACACATGGGTACAAGGCACCAGAGTGCTATGTGTTCTACAGCTTTGTCCTTGCCCTAATTGTGGTGCTTCTCAGCACGATGCCACATACAGTCATTCCAGACGCCAGAGGCCCTATCGCTAATACTTACATGCCCATCCTCACATACGCCTCGCTGCTGTTCCTTGTCCTGGCCAGCATAATGGCCGCCCAGGAGATAATGCGCGAGTATGTTTTTCTTGCGCTCCTTCCCGTCATCACCACTTCCATGCGATGCCTCTTGAGCGAATACAACCGGCGGGATAGTACACCCCACCGAAATACTTTTTCAGGAAACACAACGCTCTGGACACTTGTGTTCGTTCCATGCATCACATTTTTGTTCCTAGCACTGATGGCCGCCCATTCTAAATACGGCATTGGGACTGACAATACTGCATCCTTGAGTTGGTGGTTCAAGGGCTTTGTGATCTCGGCACTGTGTAGCATCCCAATCTACGGTAGCCGCACAGTGATCTATGCAGAAACAAAATGCACACAAAACCCAGCACTGCCTACAGAACCATGGGATTGGGCGGCTTTTGTTACCGCGGTAATTACTATCGTGTGTTTCGTCATTGTGCTGCGACATCACCTGGACGACTTCACAAATATCTTCTGAGCATCAGGGGATTGGCATGGCAGTTGTTTGATGGTCGAGTGTATCAATTATTTGCAATGGAAGTCTTCGTTACTTCATTTAGAATCAATGTTATCTTTATAGCTGGTCTTACATTGTTGACAGTGCATAAAATGGTAGACCTTTGAATCGATGTTACTTTGTATGATTGTACCATTTAAACATTGGTAGACCTTTGAATAAAATGTACTTTGTCCTCCGAATAAATACATTCTGGCGCACTTTGCCTGAATATTTTTATATTATTCGAAATGATCCCTGATCTAATTATACAGGAATTTTTTTAGAAAGAAAATTATACAGGGATTTTAGGTATATGATCGACACATTGCTACTCAGCGGGCGGTGCAGTAAGAAAAGTTAACATTTGTTGTACCATTATCGTCAACGAAAAATATTATTTTATTTTCAACCTTTTCTCATAAATTCAGTCATCTTAAATATTAATTCACCATTTCATAGTATTCAGATAAGTCACAGAAACCATTTTTAGACCAAATTCCATGTATATGGAACCCCTAATAAAAACTATTTTGCAAACATGATACCTAGCTTACAACTGAAGTTAGCACTGTTTCTATCCCCTTTCTTCATTAGCAGAAAATGCATTTTAGGTAACGTGGCATTGGTAACGGGCGTATGATGCCAGTTACGAGAAGAGTTAAAGGTAACGGCCATCGTTTAAGCCTGTTACTAATAAGTCCCATCTCACCTGGCAACACTGACGTGTACCATTAACTCGTCATTAACTCGTCATTGGTAACGAACATTAATAATGCTCATTCCAATATCATTGGTAACAGACTTTAACAACGTCTATTACTAATGTGACGCACATTAGTAACGAACGTTAATAATGTCAGTTACCAATGTGACGTATATTGGTAACGGACTTTATTGGTTAACATCTGTTACCAATATTGTGCATATTGGTAATGGGTGTTTGATGCACATAAATTTTTTTATTTTTCTACTATTTTTTCTGATATTTTTCCTTGAACGACGAGCACATAAGTGATGACCTAAAAAACCCAGACCAATCGGACTTAAGGTGTGACCTATAGAAATTAAAAATGATTAAAAAATGCTAATATAAAAAGACCGCATCCCTCTTTCAACCACAAGTGATTGTGTGGTGTAGTGGTTAGGGGAGCCTCGCACGAACTAAGAAATCCTAGTTGGAATCCTAGAGGAGGCAAAAATTGGTCAAGCGGGGCAAAAATCGTGTCTCTTGGAGGAAATGAAGGCTGGTCAAGCAGGGTGCCGCTCATGGGTATAGAATTTTTTTCTGCTATTTGGTATTTTTAAAATACAATTTTTAATATGTTATTGGTAACGGGCATCAACAAAATATTCATTACCAATGACTCATTGGTAATGGACATTATATTGATGCCAGTTAACATTGACGGTCATTGGTAACGGACATCAATATAATATCCGTTACTAATGACCGTCATTGGTAATGGGTTTATGCCCGTTATCGATGATGAATCATTAGTAATGCAATAAAGGTAATATTGACCATACCCGTTACTAATGACTATCTCCGCCTGTTACCGATGAGTCGTTTTTCCAGCAGTTGTCAACCTGTCGTCTTGGCACAATCTCTCTTCTCTATAGCTTCCTACTAGCTTCTTGCCTTCTTTCGTGATGAGCAAATTGCTTCATTCTCTAGCAATAAAACTCAGCTCCACTGCACCGTCTGCTGAGTAGCAAAGTGTGGATCGTCGGTGTGCATGGCCCATTGTCACATCCGTTTTTTTTAAAAAAACACATAACTATATATATGCCAGGATCAAATTTCATACATATAGTGACGTTATGATAGAATAATAAGCAACAATATCATGAAAAAGAGACTTACAACAACTAAAAGCCTATCAGAGATATATAGCTTATCCTGGAAACAACGGCTCCACACTTCACAAACAATCGACCGGGGTTTGCGTATGTTTAGAACTCAGCAACATCTTCAGCAAACTTCATAGCAACTTTTCTCTTTTGAGCAGCGGTTTTAGCAAGTGTGAGTATACTTATGGTTGGTACTCAGCAAATATATTAGAAAATAAATGATATGCAAGGCTTAAAAAAGAATAATGGTTGGCTGAATAAAGCGGTAAGCATTTTAATGACTAGTTAAACATTAACAACCTATTTAATAAGCCATGAGTGAATATTGCCTATATTTATGAAAAAAAGGTATAATTGAGTAACAAATAAGCTTCAAACCAATAAATAAATGAATTAAACATAAGTTCCATTTCATTAAGTCATGTGAGGGTTTGAGCCGTTCTTGACCATGAGCACAGCTGATATATCAGTTTTACGCTCTGCAGAGGTTGTATACTTTACCCACAAGTCGTGTCTCCCTTGATGCCCGAGGTAGCTAGCCTCTTAAACTCTTGCAAGGTGAGTGGAAGGGATTCACTACGAAGCCTTCTATAGACTCCCTAACAAGTAAATAGCCCGCTAAGGTTTCAGCAGCCGCGTGAGTGAACCACCCCCAAGACGTGACAAAAATCAAACAAAAGAATACACCTTGGGCAGGCAACAAACCCCTCATCACAGCCCCTGCGCCTTCCAGTAAGCTACCAAGAGACATCTAATTACTTAGGTAAGACTAGAACCATATAGTTCTCGTTGTTGCACTGTTTTCCCAGGTGTTCGCTCCATGGTTTAAGTTAATCATTTAATCATCATTCATCCCAGTGGTTCCAAAACATATAAATCAGGTATCAAGTATCATTCTCATAAACCATTCGAAACCATAGTTTAGCAACTAAGCAAACTACCCAAGTAAATAAATACAAAACCCAGCTTTCGAGGATATGGATAATCAATAAGGACAAAATAGGAATCCATCAAATTAATGCATGCAAGCGTATAAATAAATAAAGGTTGTTGGGACAAAATATGAACAAGGAATATTACTTGCCTTCATTCCAAATAAAAGCTCCTCCGAATCTTCGGTCCTTGTTATTGCATCTCTTAACCTTCTACGCTCTCGAATTGTGTTCCTTTCTATTCCCGACAAGCATCGGGTACAAACAACAAACATACAGGAAACAAGCAAAATAAGCATAACTAAGAACACAACATCAAACAAAAGAAAGCATAAAACAACATACTAAAAGAAAGGGCTCATTACTACGGTCATGAGAGCATAAGAAACGCTGAAAATGGAGCTACAGCTGAAAAGGTAGAGCTATCGAATGATTTATATTGTAACTCAGAGAAATTGTAAGCTGAATTTATTTTAAATTAAAAACACATTAAAGGATATTCAAAAAAAAAAACCCGGATTACAATTAACTCATAGTGATTTATATTTACAAACAGAAAATAAACTTAGTCATATTTTATTTATCAAATTTAGGACTTATACCGATTAATTATTTAACTTGCAAATAAAATATGTGAGAACACCTATCGTAAAACTTTATGGTTCGTGTTTGACTAAATAATTTATATTAAAATATAATTTTATGTTGGTATTAATCAATTTAATATTAATTAAGAAAATCAGAGTAGAACTCTAATTTACTTTTAATTAGAAATGCTAGTTAAAATAGGCATTAATCAAATTAATTCTAAATTTGATTATAAAGCACAAAGTATAGTAAAACAATACTACTAAAGGATCAATTACGCTAAAACAAACGGAGCTAAAACGGTGGATCTACGAGCCAACAGTTGCAGGGACCTAGTCACCATGAAACAGAGACTTTAGGGGCTAGCAGATAAATTTCGCAAGGCACAGGCAACAGGGCTCGCGAAAACATTAAAGGCTGGGGTCAGATTAAAAAAAGCATGCTCGGGCTGAACTATAGGAGGCTAATCTTACTAGGGGGTTATCTGTAGATATGCCAAGACACAAGAAATAAACAAAAAATTGCAAGGTTCTTGAGGGGGCTTTTTGCAAGAGCTCAAAGAGAATGTACAGGGCCTTCGGCCAACGATCTCGCTGGAAACCGGGCGAGTTTGGGACGCCGCAGAGGAGGGGAAACAGGAGAGGAGGACGCGGGGAACCCGGGGTCTGCTCACCTGCGGCAGAGGGGGCTGGACTCGGCCAAAATCCGGCAGGCGGCGGCCAGTTCGGGGCTGCTCCGTGGCGGCGGCGCTCCGGCGGACGGTAGGCAACGTGGAGCGGCAAAATGGAGTCGTATCGTCGAGGGGATCGTCGTACTGGTGCTAGATTTGTCAATCGCGCGCGGACGCGACGAATCGGGCAACCGACGGCCAACGGCGGCTCCCCGTGTGTGACGGCATCCGGCGAGCTTCCGGGCGACGGCTCTGCGCAAGGACTAGGCGGCGCGATGCAGCACGGCAGGGGCGTGGTGTACAGGCGCTCGCGCTCGCGAAGGCAGCCCTCTCTGCGGGGACGCAGGGGCACGTCCCCCCTTGACTTGAAGCACGCACGCACGCAAGCAAGGCAAAGCGCCTGGCGGCGGCGGGGCTGCGTGCACCTCGGGAAGCTGCAGTAGTAGCTGGGCCAGGCCATGGTTAGGCGAAAGCTGGGCTGGCTTGGCCTGTTAACGGTGAGAGAACGGAGATGGAATTTGGCTCGGGAAGGGAAAAATGATATGGAAATTAGGAAAAGAAAGAAAAGGGAAAAAGAGAGAAGAAATAAAAGGGAAAAGAAAAAAAATTTAACCCTGAAAATTTTCAGATAAAATGAAGAGACAGTTTGGGCACCAGAACTCCAAATAATATACTGGGAGCTTATGAAAAAGTTTCGAGAAGCTTCCGAAAATTGGATTAGCTTTAATAAAATTGAGAATAAAATTAAGAAAAATCTAGCAAATCCTCGAGAAAACCTAAATGATGAGTGAAAGCATTTGAAATGTTATTCAAATCCTAAAATTGAAATTTTGGAGTATGACACCCCTTCTTGTGACTTGCACCTCCAGCATCATATCACGAGCCTAATCACAAAAAAACTTTTGATAGGTGACGTTTTATTTATGTCACAAAAACTAAAATTTCATCATGTGTCGCATTTTATGATGCTCGTGTGATAAAATACGTGCGTCACCTACCACGCGTAATAAAAGATGTTCTGTGATGAAAGTATGTTTTTTCGTCACAAACTTTGCGACGATCCTTTTATCGTTGACACTTGTATTTTGTCAGTATTGAACCCAAAAGGACATCAAAATTTTGACCGTAGATGACTAAGTAAGTACCACGTACGACAAAAAACGTTATAAAATTTCGATCCTACGTGGCAAGTCAAATTGTGACGGTTTGATTCATTATAAATGGTTTACTAGCCCATCAAGGCCCATGTAGTGAGTAATGTTTTGTGGGGTTCAACCATCCGTGGCCTGTTTCCAAGCGAGCCTGAACCATTTAGGCCCACACGTAAATCTTCTGTATTATAACAATTTTAAGGCAATTGCTTTAATTAATTAATACATTAATCAATACAGAATTTGAATTACATCTTTAGAGATGAATCCGTTAAGAATATAGAAAAACAACACAAAAAATAATAGACGTAAAACATGCATGAGTTTCTATCTGAACACATAGATATTCATATTGTTCTAATAACAACATGCAGCAATATTCCATCTTTCCAAGTACATGAAACCAGCACATTATGGTGGGCAAAACCACAGCCATGACCTTATTTTTACAAAATCAGAACCTTGATCTCCATCCTAACCTTTCTGTCAGAACTGATAAAAGGCAAACATAATCATTTGCAGCGACACTGAAAATAAGAAACACATAGAAATTTCAGATCTGAATAGAAGATTGTTATGTATTATTGGAATATGATTTCAGTGCATAAACGTGTTATCGTTGTAGCAGCTCACATGTCACAACTATTTTGCGTCCAAGGATAACCATTATTCAGATGCACACAAATATAAGCTAGAAACAACGAACTATAGATACTCAGGGAAGCATACTTTCCTGCAATAAACATTCAGACCTGACATACAAGGATAAAAGACAATCAGAGCATCTGGAATTATACTTTGGCAACTCAAGCTCTTGCCTGTGACCAATTGGACTTGTCATCCTCCTAATTTTAGAATGTTGAACCACACAAGCTAAACCTAGTGCCAAGCATGGCAGGAAAATGAAAGATAGAAATAAGCAAGAATATCACGAGGGATTGAAAAAAGGATTTATCTCAAGCTTTAACACTTCACAATAGTTGAAAGCAGGTACATACGGAATATCCTCAATGAATGTCTAAAGAGGCACGCCCTACTGTATCCAAGGCTACACAATAATAGAAGTAGGAGACTGTGCTGTAATCAAATATGCCAACCCACATTAGACTTTAATGGTGTGTTTGGATGGTGGGTCAAAGTGGGTCGGGACGGATTTGACCCACTTCAACCCGCGTTTGGTTGCAATCCCATGTGGGATGGGTCCATCTCTAAGGAGAATATTCCCCTCAGATGCGGGTCGAATTGGGCCCCTCAAATCGAGCGGACCAATCCAACCCACTTGGACGCCGTTGCTCTCCGTCTCGCTCGAGCCGCCCGAGCCGGAGCGAGAGCGGGGGCGGGAGGTGCAAGGCAGGCGGACAACGGCGAGCAGAGGTGCGGGGAGCGGTGGCACGGGGAGCGTCGGACGGCGGCGAGCTGAGGCGTGGGGAGTAGTGATGCAGGGAGCCGAGCGGAGGGGTCTGGCGCAGGGCAGGCGGCCGATGCGGGCGGCAGAGGCATCTTGAGGACGAGCGGAGGACGGGCATGGCCGATGCGGGGCGGTGGAGGCGGCTAGAGGACGTGCGGAGGACGGGTGGACGTCGGCGCGGGTTGGCGGTGGCGGCTAGAGAACGGGTGGGCGGCGGTCGACTCAGGGTGGCGGGAGGACAGGCGGGCGGTGGCCGAATCAGGGCGGCAGGAGGACGGGTGGAGGCGGCCGATGGGCGGAGGACGCGGCCGTCGTGGGGCAAGCGGAGGGGACGGGGCAGACCGAGCTTGGTGAAGAAGAATAGGATGGATGAGAAAAAATAATTAGGGAGGATGACCGGTGGGCTCCATAGATGACTGTTTAACGGTGTGAAGATGGCATCAACCCATTCCTCTATATCCTTCTAACCAAACAAAAAATTTGGTTGAACCCAACCCTCTCAACCAAACACTATATGGGTTGGACCCAACCAAAAAAATAGGGATGGACCCAACCCATCCCACTTTGTCTCCAAACCAAACACATGCTAAAATGCAGATATGTGTACTGGAAGTGTAATCAAGAGAGCATTCAACTACATATCTCTACATAGGATTGAACAAAAAAATACAGAGTAAAAGCAACCACTAATGAAAAAATGGAGCATGTACTCATCACTAAGCTCAGTCAAGCACATAAGTGAAAAGTACCATAGTACTCACTGTCGGTGTTTTACTGCCAAGCCCACCGAGGGATACCCCCGAGGTGGTAGGTTGTAGGTAGGGTGTCTCCAAGATCAGAAACTCGAAGGTGCAAGCAACACAAGGTTTATACAGGTTCGGGCCGCGATGTCCGTAATACCCTACGTCCTGTATGGTAGTTTGTATTGCCTTAGATTGGTTATGCTTGGAGTGGATCCCTGCCCACCCTTATATAACCGGGGGGGGGGGGGGGGGGGGGGGCATGGTTACATGGAATCCTAGACTGATACTAGCTTAGGAGTCCTACACAAGTACTACTCGGGTAATTTCCTTTTATACCGACTAGTCCTATTCGTATCCGAGTACTTTACAACAGATATAAGTTATGAGGCATACCCATCCTTTATCCTAGAATATTCTATGCCATGTGCGTAGTCCCGTGACCCCAGGTCTGACGAGCCCCCGAGCTCTTCGTAGCCGAGTACTGCAGGCTTCCGAGTACTTCTGAAGTCGTCTTCGGTTTCTTCAGAAACTCCGTCTTGAAGGCGTCATCCGAGTACTTCCTCGGCTGCTTCGAGGATGTGAGGTGCCTATGCCCCGAGTAGTTTTAAGTCTTCTTTTATATGGGGTGTGATGAAAATCGCACTCCACATGGAGTAGCCCCCGAGCCTTAAGTTGAATCGAAGAATCAGGCTGAGGGTCAAATTAGTCTTGAATCTTCTTTTCTTATCTTCCAAATATTTTTTTTAAAATAAGCCATCGATGACACGTGTCCCGCAGCCCCCGAGTCTTGAATCCAAATCCAAAGATTTGGAAAAAAGGATCCAAAGAGTCGTGGCATGGGTTGTGTAAAAAATTAAGATTTTGATTTGATGGTTAAAATGGGTAAATTGGTTCAGAAATTCAAAAACCCCTTTTTTCGGGATGGTATCTCTTAAAATATGGTTAAGCAAATAACTTTCCCAATGCAACCCAAAATTACCGCTCAAAACAAATTTATACTAAGAAAAACTCTTCACATTCCGCACAGTAATTGCGGGGCCACCACTGGTTACTTAACCGCGTAGTGAGTTAGGGTTTGTTTACCCTTTCGCTTGTGCTTTCACTGCTTTGGCCCTTTGTCTTCGTCCATCACTCAGCCGCCGCCGCCTCCAGATTTAGATCCAGGCTAATCGTTGTTGATCCTGTAGTGTTAGGAGTAGTCATTGAGACCTTCGTTATACTCTAGAGCGCTGCTCCATCGCCCCAGTCCTCAGCCCCCGAGCGCATGCGAGTGAAGCGACTCATGACAATAAGGATGGCCGGCAAGAAGAGCGCCACCAAGATGAAGGGGAAGGATTCCAAGCTCGCCGCCACAGCGGGCGATGGGTGGTGAACAAGTAAGTGTTCTGAGGCTAACCTCAAAACGCTGGTAGATGAGTGCCTCCTTCAGCCCAAGGAGATTATCCAGTGGCACCCTGCCACCGGTGATAAAAGGTCGTTTGAGAAGGCTGAGGAGATAATGTTGTTTTAGTATTTTGTCGAGCGTGGGTTAGCCCTGCCAACTTCTGATTTCTTTTGCGGTCTTCTTTTCTATTTTGGCATCCACCTCCATCATCTCAACCCCAACTCGATTCTTTACATCGCCATCTTTGTCCACGTCTATGAAGCTTTCTTAGGGATAGAATCCCATTTCAATCTCTTCTGCTACCTTTTTCATCTCAAGCCACAGCCCAATGAGGACACCATGTACGAAGTCGGTGGAGCCGGAATCCAGTTGCGGTAGGGGATGAAAAAGAAGTACATCCCCTACAAGTTCCCAACTAGTTTTTCAGGGTGGAGGGAGCGATGGTTCTATATTGGAAACCATGAGCCCTCGCTTCCCGAGAGGACCGCTGGAGCGCTCAAGATTGCCAGCGAGTGGACCATGGCTTGTCGGCACATGAGCCAAATCGTAGATCTGCTTGGTGTTGGCGTTTCTTAGCATCATCACTAGGATCATCATTCCCTAGCAATGGTGCCAGAAATGCCGTGTGGTATTTCTTACGTCATAGATAAATCCGCAAGCGGATGGAATACCGTTGTAGCATTTTACCCGTGAGTAATCTCGGGTGTCGTATTTATATTTCCGCAGGGAAGGCGGCGGTTATAGAATAGGTAAGTTGATGATCAAATCTTGGTTGAATATTCAATTGCATAAACAGGGGTAAGATAATATATGGATAATGAGGTAGTAAGACACACAAGTTACTCAAGCTCAATCTCAAGCAAAGGAATAGGTAGGGAGAAAGGAAGAAGAAACCTAGCTACTCGGGACTTATGTACTTCTATCTAGATATATAGCTCATATTGTTCACTCATACACATACACATGATTATCCTCAGCTCTAGGCTCCCAGGCACTACCGGGAGAACCGCACATGACTGGTAAAGGAGCCGCGAGCCATCTCGGCTACTTTAGGGCCTCCTCCTACCGCAACTACCCGAACAGGAAGGATTACGCTGGATGTATCGGGCTGTCACCACCTGCCGCCTACCTCATCTAACCATGGGATAGAGCCGCATCCGGCAACACTAACTAAACCATACACCACGTCTGCATTAATTAGCGATAATCTAGTACCCCGCACGGAGCCCCCACCCTCCAGATGGATAGACATCACACTAGAGTAAACATACGAATACCGGAACCGTTGCCGTGGCACTAGATTTACTCTTCTAATCATGCAAGGCATAAGGTACAAGTATAAACTAATCATAGCATACACGTCTGACATCGCAGAATATAAACTATGCGAATATATAAATCTAAAAGATAACTCTATTAAAGATATCCGAGAATTACAAAGGAAAGGAAGACCTAAACCCATACTGAACACTCCTAGGCAACCTCAGGAACCCGAAGAAGAGCTACTTCAGCCTAAACTCCACTATCCTATGGACTAAGCAAAAGAGGAACTTGTGAGAGAGCAACTTGAGGTGTGTCTTCTTTAGGAGCCCCTCCCCTCATATTTATAGATGTGTCACTGGGTGTCTCGGCCGGCAAATGAGATGTTATCACCTGGAACCGACATGGAGGAGCAATGGGGAGGCACCACGTGGAAGCTTTAAGTCGGTGGAGCTGGCCTTGGTTCGGCCGAACTAGGCTTGGCCCCAACCGACCTCAGCCTTTGCTGAGTGGCTGGAAGGTGGGCCCTGGGGTATTTGGTGCACGGCTTGGTGCTCTCCTAAGGTGGTTGCATGTCCTGGTGGGCTCTTTGATCCATATGAGGCTGAACGGTGCATTTTGATTGGTTGATAACTTTTGCTTAGATTGAAGGGTGTGTTTTTTGTCAGACCCCGGGCTACGGGACTGCACACATAGCATAGAATATTCTAAAATAAGGAATGGGGCATGTCCCATACCTTATATCCATTTTAACTACTCATACAGGAGTAGGACTAGTAGGAACAGAAGGAAACTACCCAAGCAGTACTCGGGTAGGACTCCTAAGCTAGTATCGGGATAAGATTCCATGTATCCCCCCAAACTATATAAGGGCGGGAAGGAACCCCCTCCAAACAATCATCATCCAAGGCAATACAAACCACCATATAGAACGTAGGGTATTACGCACATCGCTGCCCGAACCTGTCTAAACCTTGTGTTGCTTGCACCTTTGAGTTCATGATCTCAGCGATACCATGCCTACAAGTTTACTACCTTAGGGTATACCTAGGTAGGCTTGCCAGTAAAACACCGACAGCTGGCGCGCCAGGTAGGGGTGTTCATCGAAGATCCACCAGCGAACTCGATGGCATAATTCAACTTCACCAGCGCCATGCCCGAGGAGGGCACAACTTTCATCTTCAGCACGTGGGTCTGCGTCGCTAACGGCACAGGCGATTTCCGTTGGCACCTCATCGACAACACGAAGCCAGAGGTTCCAGGAGCAACCCAACGCAGCGATCTTGATGAGTCCGTGGTCAACCTCGACGAGACGCTGCTCCCTGACCTAGCCAGGGATCTTGACGAGCAGTCCATTTTCAACATGACTTCAACTCATGCTGCACCAGGATTCCTCGGATCAGATCTAATCTGTCCTGAGGGACACCGTACCCGATTCACCTTCGTGTTATGCAACGCGGCCACTGCGGTCTGAGTCCCTATCCGCAATGGAAGAGGACTTGGATCGCCTACTAAAAATCGGAAAAGATGAAGCCACTGCATCACGGGAGGCTCCTATCTTTGATGATTACGACTCGGATTCTGATGATGGTGCGATCCCTTTTATGGGCGGTCACGAGGGCTTGATGATCACATCAACGCCACAAGGTTACTTCGTGTATTGGAAGGGCAAGAAACCCTCTGAACTACTCGGAAACGACGCTCGTCTTGTGGCCCACCTCGATACACTACTTTACCAAGAAGGCAGGCCCCTCCCCACTATCACCGAAGAAGGAACCACTTTGGTCGACTACTGCTCCGACGAGCACACTTCCACCGCCACATCAATGCTGAAGTAGAAGGTGAAGGCAACCGAAACCCCAACGAATTACTTGAGCAAATCTCCGACGATGAGGTCACCACCGATGCCGGGGATGAAAACGACGCCAAACGCGACGCCCGTAGATTGAGGAACCAGAAGCGCTCTACACGCAGAAGGAACACCGCGGAGCGCCAACACCATCTACGGCATGATCTCGACGCAGAGTTCGCAGCGGCAAGAGAGTGGGGCTTCCAGACCCCAATCGCCAACATCGCTGGTATCACGGCTATACTAGCCTCCAGCCGAGATCTAGTGGCACAATTAGCTTGGCGACTAGCTCAGAAGGCATGGTTACAGCTCGACCGACGGAACCTGGCACCATCAATGCCCGTCAATGAAGAAGAAGTGGGCAAAAGTCGCAGTCACCCACAGGTTAGCCGGACTCCGGGGGGACATACACGTCAACGTCCCTCCATTTCTACTCAAATTCCTACAGAGCACTAATTTCCAAGGGACATGTGGAAGTGAAACTATTCTAGATAAATATACATGTAAGAAATGCTAGTTCTTCCTAATTTTCTGATCAAATTGACTATCGAAATTGGTCCGTAATGAGCGTCAACACTTGGCATGATCAAGGTTCATGGAGATGTAGGAGTCACTGGGGTTTCGGTGATGTAATGGTGGCTAGGCAAGTGGATGCAGCCGCTGCAGAAATGCACGCGATTTGGCTTCGAGTACCTTGGTCTCTCAGATCCGTCTCGGTTTTCTGCAGAGCGCATTGATAAAAATGAAGCCGTGCTGCGAGTAAGCGGGTTACTCATACGTGCCAAGCCTCTATTCGGCGAAGAACCCTCCCAAACAGGTAGGGGTAAGTAGTCGTATCCTTCTGTAGAGTACTTCTGATATTGTTTAATCTGATTTTGTACTGACAGATCTTAAAATCTTGCTACAGGATAATGTGAATGTATATAGGAGCATGCCTTCGATGTTGGATATTGAACGTCCGAGCCACCTGATGCCATCGGCGTTCCGGCCGCCCCGAATCCCTATACCCACTGTTGATCCAGTGAGTGGGGACGACGACGAGGGCACTAATGATGACCGCACCTTGGTAGACGTAAAAGGCAAGAGGACAAGGACCTCCCAGGAAGGCATGAACTCTTCTAGTGGTGACCTTCTCCCTAGCCACTCGCAGAAGCCAAGAGTCTCCAGCCGAAAACACAGGGCGAGCGCTTCGCCAGGTGATGATGAAGACGAGACACCTAGGTAGGTTTCTTTCTTGAACTTGCGAGTTCTTTTACTCATTCTCATTTACCGATTCGAATTAATATCTCCCCCTTTTCTTGAATCTTCAATACTAGATCCCCGAACCCTAAGCATTCGAGGCAAAAGGTCAGGGAAGTAGTCGGGGATGATATTGTCAGGGTGCAAGATGTGCCCTCCATAACATTGGACCCGTCATTAGGTTCTGCAAGGATCACGCCGGGGCAAACGTCGCCCTGGGCTGACCCAAAGTTGATGGTGGCCGTTACTGCTGCCGCGCCAGGGCAAATACCGTCCATGGCTGGCAAAACAGCGGCACTGTGTACTTTAGGTGCTGCTCCATCACCTAAGCTATTGAAAAAGAAGAAGTTAGGAGTGAAGAAGTCCGCACTGTAAGTATCCGAGTGCTTTTCCAATTGTGTATTGTAGGTTTATGGTCGTAAGTAATAAATCTCATTGTTGGTTCTTGTGTGTAGGCCATCCTCTACTCTAGGCTTGGAGGAGCCTGGCGATGCCGTGGAGGCTCCAGCCCCCAAGCCAGAGAAAGCGTCTAATACTACAGTACTTGATGCAGTTGCGACAACTGTATCTTCCATCAAAGCGTCGGTGCTGCCCAAAATCTCAGCTCCTGCCAACGCGAAAGCCGGCAGGACCGTTGGGAGCCAAGCCAACTATCGAGGGAGAGCTTGGAGCCAAAGATGTGTCCTTAGAGGTGCTTGCTAGTGAACCCATTGTACCGCCTCCACCCGCGGGTACTATACTGCCTATTGCACATCTGCTTACGGAGGGCAAGGTGACAGGTAACCGGCAGTAGCAGCGTGCCCCTAGAAACCAAGGCACTGCAGGTTCTTCCTCAGGTGGTATCCTGGTGACACCTCTGAAGTGGCAACATGCCATCCCGACAGATACTATTGAAGATCCAATGTGTCGTCGGAGACCTTGATGGGGTTCCAGAATACTTCAAGAAGTTGTACAAATTTTCCACCATAAGTGTCCTGTACTAGTGATACCTGACTTCGCCGGCTAGTTTAGGTTTTTTGACTGCTTTTTCTGTCACAACAGACCTTGGCCAATCGATCCAGAATCAAATCGGACAAAATCAGAAAAGTTGAAGATGGAGGCTGCTAGTTGCAGGAGAAAGACCACCAGATTGGGGAACAAATCATGAAAAGTGTCAAGCTTTAGAATGAGCTAAACACACTTAAGCAGGAGCGAACCAGAGAAGTTTGGCTCTTGAAGAAAGAAACTGAAGATCTCACCAAAAAGGACAAGTCCTTGGCCAAAACTCACTGAGGTAATGCTCGTTCGACTGCTTTATCCAATTCAGAATATCTGAGTAGTATCATCTGAAGGGTACTTCCTCTTGTTGTTTGCCTGCATAACTCAATAATATCATAAGATATAAAGATGACCTGCTGACTGATGTGAAAAATCTTCTAAACCATCGTGCAGACGATGTAGAGCTCTTGGCGAAACAACTCGAGGATGCTGATATGAAGCTAATAGAGTGCATGACGCAAATCAAGAACATGGCCGCTGAGAGAGAACTCGGAGAAAAAGAACTTGAAGAGCTCAGGGATGCTGCACAAATAGTAGTCGACATGGTGGATCCTCCAGAAGGAGTGATTGGTGACAAGATGTTGCTCCAACGACTGCACGAAGCCCCCCAAAAGATTACTAGCTATATCTCGGAGACCACTGAGACCTACGTGGTGCACGTCCTTGGGCTTGTAAAGTCTTATTGGCCCAAAGCTAACCTGAGTCCCTTGGTTGATGGTATGTCTGCCAACTACTCCGAAGAGAAATGTTCAGAGTTTTTTAGAAGAAGTTAAGCCAATCGCTCAAAAGTTAGTCGATAGCTCGAAGCAGGAGTAAGAACAATGAACAAACTGCCCAACTGTATGTTTCTAAATATAACTCTTGCTGCCTTTTGATCTTTCTTCAATACCCTCATGTAGAGTATATAGATGATCGTAGGTCTTTGGCGAAATCGATACGCTTGGTTCACGCTACTCCAAGTACTATGCCTTTAGATGTAGTCGATAACTTGGCGTTCGATTACATATTCCTTATAGGAAATCTTTCAACTAATTAGAAAACGTCCAATCGTGCAGTACTCTAATTTATTTGGAATTATAAGCTCGATGGCCCCTTCTGTTGATTGACAAGGAAAGAAACGTATTAAATCCTGGGGTTTCGATCGGCTAGAGTTCCGATCTGTCCCGAAAAGCGTATCAGCGAATTGGCCGATTTGCTATGAAGATGACCGGCTATAGATCAACCGATAATCCACTTTGTAAATTTGTCAATGGCTACCAACACATGAGTAAAACCTCCTGGCGCTGTTATCAAAGGCCCTATCATATCAAGGCTCCAGCATGCAAACAGCTAGGATGGTGGTATGGTAATGAGATTATGAGCTGGGACATGTGACTGCTTGCCAAAGAACTGGCAATTGGGGCATCTGCGGATGAGATCTTCTGCATCTACCACTGCTGTAGGGCAATAGAACTCTGATCTGTATGCCTTCCCAACTAGTGTCTTTGAGGCTGCATGATTACCACAAGATCCGTCATGGATTTCACGAAGAATGCCATAGCCATCCTCTCCCATGATGCACTTCATGAGGATGCCTGAGCGTGCGCCACGTATGTATAACTTGTCGCGAACCAGAACAAATCCCTTACTACATCTTATGAAGCGAGCAACCGCCTGTTGGCGCTAAAAATCGGCCGGGAATCGGCCGATGACCTTCAGCGTTGGACACACGACCCGGGAGAATCTGCTTAACTCCTGTTCAGGTGATTGCCCTGCTGCGGTTCGCGCAGCGTGCCAGTCAATCTGACCTATTGATTGACAAGGAAAGAAACGTATTAAATCCCGGGGTTTCGATCAGCTAGAGTTCCGATCTGTCCCGAAAAGCGTATCAGCGAATTGGCCGATTTGCTATGAAGATGACCGGCTATAGATCAGCCGATAATCACGTAGCGATTGCAAAGAAACTACTGGAGCAACTTAAACAATCGCCACAGATATAACACTCGAAATAGATCTAATCGGCTGTATGATGATAAATAAGAAAAAATAATGATAGAGCCAACAGTTCGATCTCAAGCTGGATAACTGGTGATAAAACTAGAATAATAGGTAAAAACCTATAATTCTAGTAAATATCGATAACTGGTAAATAAATCTAAACGAAACAATGGCGATGCGCCCGAAGTTAAAGCTTAGATATTATTCGATAAACGGAACCTACAAATTGGCCAGAGATCGTGTCGATGCAGCCCTGCCAACCCGTACGAACTCGTGAAAGAAAAAGATGTATTGGCGAAGTCGCCGACTTGAAAGTAAAGTACGATGAAAAAGTAGATTGTTTGTATTGATTGATTGATCTGTCTTACAAAACCCTGACTGCTCCTATTTATACCCTAGGACTAAGAATCCTGATCTATTACGATCCGTTACAAACTTGATTTAAATAAAGCTATTATATCTATGAGACTTTCCTAAAGGAAACGGGATCCCGCAGAATCTTCTGCCGCCATCTCCTAGTCCAATCCGGACTCCTTCCACTGCTCCTCGACCGAGTCGGCGTCATTCTTTGACCAACGTCAGGTCATCTTTGACTGGGATTCTCTGTTGGGATTCCATTTGGCTTCATCCCCTATCTGCTGGCGCAAGCCCACATTAGCCCAAACGCTCTAGCCTTTCAATCGGCCGACCCCCACCAACTCCATTCGCCAATCGCACAAAACACTGCAGCGCCAATCGGCCGATTCCTAACTGTAGCGTCAATCGGCCGATTCCCAACTGTAGCCTTTAAATCTGCCGCATTGGCCAATCTCTTCCTTTTCTGACGCCGATTCAACACGTGTTAAAAATCTGGCGTCAACACATGCCCCCCAGTCTCGGAGTAAAACATAACTTTTACTTCAAAATTCTTTTTTAATCTCTCCTCCAAAACAAATGCGGCAAAAATCTCCTTCCGTTTCGCGGTCTTCTACATGATGATTGCAATCTTTTCGAACTGGGCGCCTGAGACAACTATTCCCCTGGAATTCGTGTAGATGGCGTGGCAAAAATCCCGCCTTTACCCCTTCTCTCTCGGACTGTCTTTAAGTACAGGCATTTTTGGCCGCTTCTTCTCCACGAGCTTAGTAATTTCTTCCCCAACGAATCCCTTTCTATCTTCTCCCAGCACCCTCTTGGTTTCCAACCGCATTCTCCGGCGATTCTTCTTTCGTCTACATTCCGCTTCATTCCTTCAATGGCGGCACCATCAGCAACTCCACCAACCACGGAGGCTCTGCCAGCAACTCCATCAGCGATGGCGGTTCCATCAGCGATTCCATTGGCAACGATGAGCTTCATCCCGGAGTTAAACATCCGAAACTTTCCCCTTTTACTTTTTATCGCCCATGCACCTTTTAGATCTATTCTTAGTTCCTTCTTTTTCACCTTTTTTAGGCAGTTAGACATCAAATCACTATTCCCCTTTCCGAAGCTTCTGGTCTCATCTGTTTAGGCCCTATGGGGAATTCAGATCCGACTGATCTGATTAACTTAGAAACCCATAGAATCCCTTTCAAGCAATCACCTATGGATTTGGGTCAGTGGTCGGGCACTTTTAGATCTTGGCCGAATGAAACCCCCGGCTGGAAAGAGTGGTACCAAAGAATGGCTAACTCTAAGAGAGTTCAATGGGATGAATTAAAAATCGGCCAGTGCATCAATCTCTCTTTGTCCCAGATGGAGAAGAATGAACCCCTGGTAATAGCAGCCTCCTATTTCTGGTCTGACGCGCTCAACGCGTTTCTCTTTGGGCACGGACCCATGACCCCAACTCTGGCCGATGTCCTGATGCTAACCGGCCTTGACATTTCCTCCCCCGATACACCCATCTGATCAAACCAACCCATCGGCTAGAGACGAAAGGAATCGGCGGGTGGAAAGGGTATATCAATAGAAACATGAGGACCGGGACGATTTTGGAGAGAGAACACACAACATTCTTGATAATGTGGCTAGAGAAACACCTCTTCTGCGGTAGAGCAGTTGGTCCTTCTTCAAATACACAAGCTCTGGCCGAAGCCCTGTCAATAGGATCCACCATCCCCCTCGGGAAGTATCTGCCAGGATTGGCCTACCACATGATGCACCAGATCAGCGTCAAACTATCAAAGGGAGAGCCGATTGGTAACCCAGGTGGTTCATCACCCTGTGGCTCAACTTGTACATGAGCAAAATCTCCCAGCAGCAGATAGAGACCAAGATGTTCCCCAACATCGAGTCAGAGGAGAACCCCACCATACGACGACGGTGCACCTCTTTCGGTGAAGCGGCATCAGTTCTTCCTAGTTGCCAGTTCACCGCCACCCAAACAGCCGAGCATTTCAAATGTTTTTACAATGGCTTTAGTGAAGAAACCACCAGTTGGTACCCGTACTAGAGGACAGAGCCACTTATTGAGCTTCCCTTCAGCTATGATTCGTCGTCCAACTCCTTTGATGATGATCTCATGGACGTCTTGATCAAACCAGGGATTTTACCGGCAAACTTCTTCTCCGGGAATGACTCTCCAACTTATGAATTTTACAACCCATCAGTTGCAGCACGGCAATTCGGCCTTGGTTAGCTGCCGATTCAAGTTTATTTTGTCGGCCGCGCAAAATTCCGAGATGAGCTCACCAAGGGCCTTGACTACAATCGGCTGTGTAATTTGGTGCCGGACTCCAGTACTATTGACCTAAGCAATTGGATAGTGGCTCCTTTTGTTGTCCAACAATTCAAGCTATGGTGGGCAGAATGGAAGCAGCATCTCTTTTTTGCATCTCCTTCAACATATTGCAATGATCTAGATCCTGCCAAGATCGACCCGAACGTAGCGGTACTGCCCTTTTCTCGGCCGATTTCGATGTTATTCCTCTTTATGCTACAAATTTGCCGCTAACTCTTATTTCCTTTTCAGTCCGAAAGTTGACTTTCTCCGACGCGGAGCCGAAGTGGTAGGCCGATAGAGAATAGCCGCCCATACACACCATTTCCACTCATCGGCTACCATGCCCCAACCATCAAAGACATCACCACCGGCCGATTGAAACAAACACCGAAGAAACTCTCTTTAAAGAAGATGTGCCGCCAAGTGCGTGCCCGTATAGAACCGGCTGATCAATCGGCGGCATCATCGGCTGAACCTTTAGCTACACCGACTCTGCCGATTATTGAGGAAGTCGATCTCCAGGCTGCTACAAAAGTTGGAGCGGCTGTTGCATCATTGCTAGTAGAAGTTGTTCAGGTAATTTTGCATACCTCACATACTTCTAAGTATTCTATCGATATTAACTTCTTCTTTCTGCCAGACTGCGCAAATCGCCCCAGTGCAGTTTCCGCAGCAATCGGCTACATCCCAGGCGGAAACCGGAACACCAGCAATTCTTCCCACCGAGGTAGAGAGTCTCTTAACTCTTTTTTGATACTTAACCAAAAACTAACTGATTTTGATGCAGGCTACCCCGGGTGCTTCGATTGTACCTTTCCAACAACCATCGGCCGGATGACTCACAGAGGTACAACAGTAATTATATATCATTAGACTTAATCATTTGCATTATACTTCTAAAATCCGCTTCTCATACCTTTCTAGGAGGTTGGCCCGAGCAGGGTACCGATAGTCGTTGAATCTTCTTCTTCCGATGAACCAATCGTGCGAGTTCCCGAAATGAGGGTAGCACTCCCGCCGGTACAAGCAGAAGAAATCCGCTTCAAAGAGGTAAGGAACTTGTCACCCAAATCAGCCGATTTCTCCTTACCGTCGGCTAATCTGTATTTTTATTTCTTTTATTCTTTCGCAGCAGCAGGACACTCCCAACAACAGTCTTTTTTATTTCATGGTTGCCCTTTCTGACGATTAAGAGGTTGCTTCACGCCAAGTCACACTGAGCTCATTCCCTGATGACGTCCGTGCCAAGCTCGAGAGTATACAGACCCTCCTCCAAGATGACATCGGCCGACTAGTGGGAGACGCCTCGCCGATTCGGCAACTTCTTAGTGAAATCAGAGGCCGAATTCCAGAGGAAGCAACAGAGACTCTGGAACCTGCCGCATACATAGAGTCAATGCAGACTCTAGTGTTCAGGGCCTTGCGCCATATGGCCGATCGCGCCAAACTAGAGAAAGCCCGCGAGGAGGAAGACTCCTACAAACATCGAGCTCAAGAGGTGCATCTGTGAATCAGCTTGCTTGAGAACTCTCGTCCAAATATCGTCGATGCCATAGACCGCCTTAAACAGCGAAGGGCAGAGCTAGCCAAGGAGATGGAGCAGGTGACCAAGACCATAGCTGCTGAAGAAAAAAGACTCCAAGACCTCCCATCTGTCATCGCCGAGCTGAAGCAGGAAAGGCAGAACCTGGCCCATGAAGCAATAAAAATCCATCGTCATATGCCAGAAGTCCCCGGATCGGCTGATGACGACCAAAGAACCTTAGACTCGGCCGATCAAGTTAGGCAACGAGCAATTGCGGCTATTAATGCCCTCCTCGGGTGAACTGTATGGTCAATAAATATGTTAGTACATTTTTTCTAAGGGCGACTTGTACCATGTCGGCCACGTACCCTGCTGTTCTTACCGAATAATGAATAGGTCAGACTAAATCGAATGTTTTATCCTTAAGGCGATGTTATCCTTACATCGGCTATATAGACAGGAGCCAATAGGAGTTGGCCACGTTGTCTTGATGCACCCTATCGTAGGTTATGCATCCACCCATACATTGGGATAGTACCTCTTCAGATATCTCCCATTTAAGGCTCTTGTGAATTCTTCCCTTCGATAGTTTCTAGTATATATGCATTTCCCGGAGCACATCGGCTGATTTTATATGGCCCTTCCCAAGTGGGCGACCATTTACCGAATTTGGGATCCTTAGACCCTATCGGCAGCACTAACTTCCATACCAAATCTCCTTGGGAGAATTGTTTGACTTTGACCTTCTTGTCGTACCACCTGGCCACCTTTTTCTTGTTTTCTTTGATGCTAATCAGGGCCCTTAATCGCGGACCCGCCAAATCGTCGAGCTCTCCCTTCATGAGGAGGGAATGGTCATCGGCCGTCAACTGATCTTGAAGCGATGTGCGCCTTGACCCCGTCCTTAATTCCCAAGGCAATACTGCCTCGTGACCATATACCAACTGATAAGGAGATATCTTAGTGGCCCCGTGGCAAGCCATCCTGTAATCCCATAGAGATTCGGTTAAAGACATGTGCCACTTCTTAGGTCGTTCCTCTATCTTCCTCTTGATCAACTTGATTATCCCCTTATTGGATGATTCGGCCTGGCCGTTGGCTTGAGCATAATACGGAGAAGAATTCAACAATTTAATCCCCATATCGGCGGTGAATTCTTCGAACTCCCCTGAGGTGAACATCGTTCCTTGATCAGTTGTGATGGTTTTAGGGATGCCGAACCGATAAACAATGTGGTTCCTCACGAAATCGATCATAGCGGCCGATGTCACGGTCTTTAACGGAACTGCCTCCACCCATTTGGTAAAATAATCAGTGGCTACTAATACAAACTTGTGCCCTTTGCTTGATGGAGGGTAAATCTGTCCGATGAGGTCTATCCCCCAACCTCTAAATGGCCATGGTTTAATTATCGGATTCATAGCCGAGGCTGGTGCGCGCTGCACATTGCCAAACTTCTGACAGTCTTGACAACCTTTATAATATTTAAAACAATCTTCGAGAATCGTCAGCCAATAATACCCGTTGTTTCTGATCATTCACTTCATCTTGTGAGCCGATTGATGAGCTCCACACATGCCCTCGTGGATTTCTCCCATCAGAACCTTTGCTTCTTCCGTTCCCAGGCATTTGAGAAGAACCCCATCAATCGTCCGGTAAAACAAATCGTCTTCGAGCAACACATATTTCGTGGCCTGAAAACGCACTCGCCGATCCACTTTCTGGGACGGATCTTTCAAGTAAATGGCAATCTCCTTTCGCCAATCGTCGGCCGCAA
This sequence comes from Panicum miliaceum, assembly GCA_032594955.1. NCBI lineage: Eukaryota > Viridiplantae > Streptophyta > Magnoliopsida > Poales > Poaceae > Panicum > Panicum miliaceum. The sequence goes on along the minus strand of CM064072.1, from coordinate 24,659,887 downwards.
GTTCCAAAATCATGGCCCCTTGAATCGGCCGATATCCGGACGCGTGTTGGGCAAGCCTATTGGCCTCTTCATTGTAATTTCTGGGAATGTGCTCAATAACCTCAGACTTGAATTCCTTTAACAGTTGGAGGCAATCTTCGTAGTAAATCCTTAAGACATCATCTTTGCATTCAGATCTCGCTGTTAATTGATCCACAATGAGCATGGAATCTCCAAAAATTTCCACCGCATCGGCTTTGATTTCTCTTAACAATTGGATACCTTTTAGGACGGCTCGGTATTCCGCCTGGTTGTTGGTCGCAGATGCCTCTATCGGCAGAGAGAAATCATAGCTTGCCCCCCGAGGCGATACGAGAACGATGCCGATTCCCGATCCGGCTCCACACGAGGAACCATCAAAGTATAGAGTCCATGGAACTGGTTCAACGACAGCGATTTCCGGTCCACAATGCTGAGCCACAAAATCGGCCATAACTTGATCCTTGACAGCTTTGGCCGATTCGTACCTTAGGTCAAACTCTGACAGAGCCAGGATCCACTTTCCAATCCGTCCTTTCAAAATTGGCAGTGATAGCATGTATTTCACCACGTCATCCTTGCATACGACTATGCACTCTGCCGATAACAAATAGTGCCTGAGCTTGGTACATGAGAAATATAGACACAGGCACAGCCGTTCCACCGAGGAATATCTCGTTTCGGCGTCCAGGAGTCTTCTGCTGACATAATATACCACCCGTTCTTTTCCTTCGAACTCCTATGCCAGCGCCGATCCGATAGCCCGCTCGTCGGCCGATACGTATAGTTTGAACGGCTTGTCAGCCTGTGGCGGGACTAATACAGGTGGTGAAATTAGATATTGCTTGATGTCTTCTAACACTTTGCGTTGTTCTTCTCCCCACACGAATTCCTGATCGGGCTTCAATTTCAACAAAGAAGTGAAAGCTTGAATACGACCGGACAAGTTGGATATGAATCTTCTGATAAAGTTGACCTTGCCGATTAGGGACTGTAGCTCAGTTTTATTCTGCGGGGCCACAACCTTATTGATGGCAGCTATGGTCTTCCGGTTGACTTATATCCCGCGCTCATGGACCATGAATCCTAAGAATTGCCCGGCCGACACACCGAATGCACACTTGTTCGGGTTCATTTTCAACCCATGCTTCCTTGTGCACTCCAACACCTCTTGTAAATCGGCCAGATGTTCCTGATGACCTTTTGACTTGACCACAACATCGTCGATGTAGATTTCCACCGATACACCAATAAGCTTGTGAAAGATATAATTACCACCCACTCGAATAAACCAAGGTGGCCCGGACACCTGAAAGCCGTTTTTGAAATATCTTCTTCGGCCATTAATATTTGATTATATCCAGCATTATCGTCCATGAAACTGATGACTTTATGTCCTACGGCAGCATCTATCAAAATGTCGGCTATCGGCATTGGATACCCGTCCATCGGTGTAGCCTGATTTAGGTTCCTGAAATTGATGCATACGCACAACTTTCCGTTTTTCTTGTATAAGGGTACAATATTAGAAATCCATTCAGCGTAATGGCACTGCCGAATAAATCTTGCTTCAATCAATCTTGTAATCTCGGCCTTTATATCAGGTAGAATTTTAGGGTTGCATCGTCGTGCAGGCTGCTGATACGGCCGATATCCTGGTTTTATAGGCAACCAGTGTTCAACAATGGACCGGTCTAGACCAGGCATCTCATGGTATTCCCAAGCAAAACAATCTTTAAATTCTTTTAATAAACATGTCAATCTACACTTGTAGTCGGGATCCTAGCTAGCACCAATATACGTCGGCCTTGGCTTGCTACCATCTCCTAAATCCACCATCTCCAATGAATCGGCCGACGTAAATCCATGCCCAAGCTTCCCGTCTTCTCGGACGAACTGATCCATCTAATCTGAATCCTCAGAGCCGACTGCACGGATCGGCTGTAGGCCAAAATCGGACACTTTCAGGAAATCGGTGTCCCAAGTCCTACCGGATATACACTTGATGTGTTCATAGCTCCACTGTTGCGTATCGGCCGCCGCAACGCTGTAGGCGGAATCGGTGGTGACTATCTCAGTATTTTCACCGACCCACTGTACGAGGCATTGGTGCATTGTAGACGGGACGTAGCAATTCGCGTGTATCCAATCGCGACGAGCAACATGTTGTAGGACCCCTTGCCATTAATAATAAAGAAAGTTGTGGGAAGGGTCTTACTGCCGATGGTGAGGTTGACGCAGAGCGCTCCGCGGGCGGGAGACACGTTGCCTTCGAAGTCTTTGAGCATCATGTCCGTCTTGGTCAAATCTTCGTCGCTTTTGCCCAATTTCCAGAACATGGCATATGGCATGATATTGACTGCAGCGCCTCCATCTACTAGTAGCCTGGTGACAGGTCGTCCGTTAATGTGTCCTTTGAGGAACAGAGCCTTGAGATGTTGATATTTTTCGTCTTCCAGTTTCTCAAAAGTGGCTGTCATTGGCTCCAAAACCAATTGCGCCATCTGCTCCTCCATCCTTGTTGCGTCGTCTCGATCGGCGGGCGCCATGAACTCCATCGGCAAAATGAACACCATGTTGACGTCAGCTGCCGATTCTTGATTGTCGCCCTTCTCATTGTTGTTTCTTTTGGGGCGCCAGACTCGAGACCTGTCATTTTTCTTATCCACCATCTGCCTCTGCTCTTCCTCTTGTTGTTCCCATTGGCGCAGATGTTGGATCCTTCATTTTTGAGATTTGGACAGTCCATCAGGGCACAATCTGGGGTTCACCGGTTTGGCCGGCAGTTTGGCACGCTCCCAGTCTGGTTCCCATTTTATGGGGTTCTCATCTGACACCCTAGCGTCGGCTATTTCTTCTAGCCGATCGTGTGCGCTAGCTCTGCCCCCTAGTCGCTTCTGCTGGTTGATCCTGCCCCCCGGCTGATCATACTGTTCGAACCTGTCCCTTGTCGGTCATATCGGTCAACTCTGCCCCCCAGCCGATCATGCACTGAAAGGCGCCGATCCTCTTGTTCGTGCCAGTTCCTGCTGATCGGCTCTGATCCTCTGTCTCTAGAGCGCGACCTCTTGAGCGGGCGATCGTTGCGATATGATCCACTGCACTCGGGGCAATTATCAGCTAATGGTAATCTGAGGTTATTTTCCCAGCAGTGGATGAAGAACGGGCAACGCCAATGATCTTCGTGTCGGCGTATCATCTCTTCGCGGTGTCTCGATCTTTCCTGCTGCCGCTGATAGTTGTTGAGCAAGAATTGGGAGGTGACGGGTCTACGCGATCGCTCTGATCCTTCGCCCTCATCTTCAACCCGTCTTTTCCCTTTGACATCGTCCACCTTAACCTGCTTTCTGGGGTCCCCGGCGCCACTTCTTTTAGCTGATTCCGACGTCAGCACCTTGGTTTGAACCGAGTTTTTTCCCGTGTCAACCATGTTAGCAGGGAAAGGATGCTGATCGATTTTCATCGGCTTTGCTGGCTTCGCCGGGACTTCGAATTTGAGTCTGCCTTGCTCAATGGCCGACTGTATCTGCTAACGGAAGATTTTGCACTCATTTCTGTCGTGAGACGTGGCATTGTGCCACTTGCAATATTTCATCCTTTTGAGCTGTTCGGTCGACGGAATGGTGTGGTAAGGTGAGAGCTTGATCTGCCCCTCTTGGAGAAGTAAGTCGAAGATTTTGTCGGCCTTTGACGTGTCAAAACCGAACGCTTCTGGTTCTTTCTTCCTGAAAGGGCATGATATCGTCTTCTTCCCTTTGACCCATTCTGCTAGGCCGATTTCCGCTTCCTCTTCAGATTCAGATCCCTCTAAATACGCCACCTTTTTCTGAAAATTCCTCCGCTGATCAAACAGACGTACTTCTTGACCGGCCAATCGGTGAACAATCTGACTTAAACTTTCGAACTCTTGTGAGGCGTACCTCTCCTTGATGTGTGGCAGGAGACCTTGGAAGGCGATATCGGCCAGCTGAGCGTCAGTCAGGGCTAGGGTATAGCATTTGTTTCTGACCTCTTTGAACCTCTGTACGTAATTAGTTACTGGTTTGTCGCTCCTCTGCCTGAGGCTGGTCCAATCTGAAAGCTTCATCTCGTGGACTCCCGCGTAGAAGTACTTATGGAATTGCTTTTCAAGATCGGCCCAAGTAACGATGGAGTTGGGTGATAGGGTAGTGAACCACTGGAAGGCCGACCCAGATAGAGATGACGAGAACAGACGCACCCGCAGAGCATCTTGTGTGGCGGCCTCCCCGCACTGAATGATGAATCTATTGACATGCTCCACAGTTGAGGTGTCATCCAGCCCCGAAAACTTGGTGAAGTTAGGAACTTTGTACCGATGGGGAAACAGCAGTAGATCATAGGCAGGTGGATATGGTGTTTTGTATGTATAGGTTTGTACCTTCGGCTTTAATCAGAATTGGTATTGAATTACCTCCGCTATCCTTGCTGTCCAATCCACTTGCTGCTGAGGATCGGCACATGCTGGTGGATCGGTGGTGGGACAGCCGGGTGATGGATCAAAGCGTGTGGCGGATTTTGCGGCAGCGTGGCTGGTTGAGCGGTTGATAGCTAGTGGCGTAGCGAATCTGCCGCCCCATCGTACAGCATCATCGGCGCTGCGCTTCTGAGTGTTTCTGCAGCATCTATCCCCCTGCCGATTTCTGACGTGGCCGGTTGATATTGAGGGACTGTCGGCCGAACAGCCGATTGGAATGGTGCCTGGATCGGAGAGCCTCCATGACCGGCTAACTGGTCCAGAACAGCCGTCGTTGCTAGTGCCCCCCAAGGTACTGAGATTAAGGGCAGTGATTTCACGGAAGAAATCTGGGTAGGCTGAGGCGGCGCTTGTCATCGAAAGCATGGCGCACTGTTATATCCTGGAGGCATTGAAGGCAATGAAGTGTTATATCCTCCATGTTGTGTTGATATCGGCTGAGGAGCCAAGTGAGATATGCCTGGTAAGCTTCTAACTGGAGCTGCAATAGGTGGGGCGTATGCTGGCCCCTGATATCCCTGAGCTACTCCGCTGACCAAAGAACTGATGACGGCATTGTATACCGTGTTGGTCATTACTGAGGATTGGTCGATGAAAGCCTGATAAACGGACTGTTGAACCATATCGGACATCTTGCCTGAGTCCTCAGCGATGGTGATCTGGCGGGGAATTGGAAGAGGAGCTTTCTTGACGGTCTCCCCGCTTCTGGTATGACTAAAAGATTGCAGGTATACCTTCTTATCAGTTCTTCTTTCTGGTCGTCCTTGAGATCTGCCTCCGTAACCTCAATGATGTTGTTTTCAGAGATTTTGGCAGTCTTTGACATGTTGGATATTGAGGTTGTCCCACCAGGCATGCCAAAAGTGTGTTGGCGCTAAAAATCGCCTAGGAATCGGCCGATGACCTTCAACGTCGGACACACGACCCGGGAGAATCTGCATAACTCCTGTTCGGGTGATTGCCCTGGGCGGTTCGCGCGGCGTGCCAGTCAATCTGACCTATTGATTGACAAGGAAAGAAACGTATTAAATCCCGGGGTTTCGATCGGCTAGAGTTCCAATCTGTCCCGAAAAGCATATCAGCGAATTGGCCGATTTGCTATGAAGATGACCGGCTATAGATCAGCCGATAATCACGTAGCGATTGCAAAGAAACTACTGGAGCAACTTAAACAATCGCCACAGATATAACACTCAAAATAGATCTAATCGGCTGTATGATGATAAATAAGAAAAAATAATGATAGAGCCAACAGTTCGATCTCAAGCTGGATAACTAGTGATAAAACTAGAATAATAGGTAAAACCTATAATTCTAGTAAATATCGATGCAGCCCTGCCAACCCGTACGAACTCGTGAAAGAAAAAGATGTATTGGCGAAGTCGCCGACTTGAAAGTAAAGTACGATAAAAAAGTAGATTGTTTGTATTGATTGATTGATCTGTCTTACAAAACCCTGACTGCTCCTATTTATACCCTAGGACTAAGACTCCTGATCTATTACGATCCATTACAAACTTGATTTAAATAAAAACTACTATATCTATGAGACTTTCTTAAAGGAACCGGGCTCCCGCAGAATCTTCTGCCGCCATCTCCTAGTCCAATCCGGACTCCTTCCACTGCTCCTCGACCGAGTCGGCGTCATTCTTTGACCAATGTCAGGTCATCTTTGACTGGGATTCTCAGTTGGGATTCCATTTGGCTTCATCCCCTATCTGCTGGCGCAAGCCCACATTGGCCCAAACGCTCTAGCCTTTCAATCGGCCGACCCCACCAACTCCATTCGCCAATCGCACGAAACACTGCAGCGCCAATCGGCCGATTCCTAACTGTAGCGTCAATCAGCCGATTCCCAACTGTAGCCTTTAAATCTGCCGCATCGGCCAATCTCTTCCTTTCCTGACGCCGATTCAACACGTGTCAAAATCTGGCGTCAACACCGCCGTACTCTTTTCGGTGACACCTCCAGGTAGTTTCTGGTCCTTGATGAAGTTGATGTAGGTTTCCCTCCAATCTTCTCCAGCCATCATGACCTCCTGATCCGGTTCATGTGGACCTAGATCGGTGGTGGCTTGCGCTGGAGTTTTGATGGATATGTGCTTGAGCTCTTGGATGAAAACGCCTGCTGGAACATGAGGACGAGTAGACCCTAGCTTAGATAGTACGTCTGCTCCCACATTGTTTTCTTGGATCACATGATGAATCTCCAGCCCCGAGAACTTATTTTCCAGCTTACGTACTTCCATTACGTATGCATCCATAGCTTCTTTGTTGCAGTCCCACTCCTTGTTGACTTGTTGGACAACCAATAAAGAGTCACTATAGACGAGTAGTCGTTTGATGCCGAGGGAGATTGCCAGGCAAAGCCCGTGAAGGAGTGACTCGTACTCAGCCTCGTTGTTCACCCTTTGGGGATATAAAAAGTACTCCAGCACCACCACCGTCGAGCTTGAGAGAGCTGTCAAAGTACATCACCCAATGCTCTGGCTTGTTGATTGGAGTTGGAATCTGATTTACCCATCACTCTGCTATGAAGTCGACTAGTACTTGTGACTTAATGGTTGTGCGTGGCTTGAAGTCAATGGAGAGAGCTTCTAGCTCCACTGCCCACTTGGAGATGCATCGTGTGGCGTCACGATTGTGGAGAATATCCGCCAATGGGAAATCAGTGACAACTGAGATCTGGTACTCATCGAAGTAGTGGCGGAGCTTTCTGGATGTGATGAGTATCGCGTAAAGAAGTTTCTGAATCGACCGGTAGCAAACCTTTGATTTGGAAAGTACTTCACTAACGAAATACACCAGCCGCTGCACTCCAAATGCATGGCCTTCCTCGAAGCGCTCCACCATGATGGTCGTGCTGATCACATGAGTAGTCGCGGCGATATAGAGTAGTATGTTTTCGCCTGGCAGTGGTGCCGTGAGGATGGGGGGCGACTGTAGGTGATGCTTGAGGTCCTACAATGCCTGCTCCGCCTCTTCCATCCACTGGAATTTGTCTTGCCGCTTCAAGAGCTTGAAGAAAGGTAGTCCCCATTCCCCAAGTCATGAGATTAATCTGTTCAGGGCTGCCATGCACCCTGTAAGCTTCTGCACATCCTTGAAAGTGGCCGGAGCCCCCATGTCCGTGATGGCGGTGATTTTTTCCGGGTTGGCTTCAATTCCTTGGTGACTGATGATGAACCCGAGTAGTTTTCTCGATGGTACGCCGAAGACGCACTTGGTCGGGTTGAGCTTCCACCTGAACTTGCGTAAGCTGGTGAGGGTTTCCTCCAGGTCCGCAATGAAGTCATCGTGGTTTCTGGTCTTGATGACCATATCATCCACGTAGGCCTCCACATTGCGGTGTAGCTGGTCGGCAAAGCACAGCTGGATCGCCTGCTAGTACATTGCGCCTGCGTTCTTCAACCCGAAGAACATGGTCGTATAAGCATACGAACCACAAGGGGTGATGAAAGCAGTCTTGATCTGATCTTCTTCCTTGAGGGCAATCTGGTGGTAGCCCGAGTAGCAATCAAGGAAACAGAATAGTACGCAACCGGCAGTGCAATCAATGACTTGGTTGATGCGTTGTAGCCCAAAGGGATCCTTCGGGCAGTGCTTGTTGAGATCAATATAGTCAACACACATCCTCCATTCATTATTATTCTTCTTTTTTACAACGACAGGATTAGCTAACCATTCTGGGTGGAACACCTCTTTGATGAATCTGGCCGCGAGTAGTTTAGCTATCTCTTTTCTGATCACCTCCCTCTTGTCCTGGGCGAATCTACGAAGTCGCTGCTCCTTAGGGGTGGCCTTAGTGTTTACATTCAAACTATGCTCGATCAGCTCCTTGGACACGCCTGGCACATCTGCTAGTTTCCACGCGAATATGTCTCAGTTGGCCCTAAGAAAATAGATGAGCGCGCTTTCCTATTTGTCACCGAGCCCTGTGCCAATCAGGGCTGTCTTGGATGAGTCGCCCTCCTGCAGCTGAATTGTCTTGAGTGCGACATCCTTGGTGGTCTGCAGCTTGGACTGGTTCGCCTTCTTTATTGGGATTTCCAACCGTGACTGGGATAACTGCTGCGCGGCCGCGAGTACTTCTGATGAAGAATCTGGCACCAACGTGGTTGAAGCATACTCGATGGCTTCCTAGTCGCAGACATACGACTTCTTCAAGCCACCACGGAAGGTGAGTACTCCACTCTTTCCTAGCATCTTGAGAAGCAAGTAGACGTAATGAGGTACGGCCAAAGTTGGCTAATGCGGGCCTTCCCAGGATGGCATGGTATGATGATTCGAAGTCTGCCACCTCAAACTTGATGTACTCGGTCCTGTAATTCTCCCTCGTACAAAAGGTGATTGGTAGGGTAACGGACCCATGTGGTGCAGTCGAGTTCCCTGGTACGATACCGTAGAAGGGAGCCTTGCTTGGGGTAAGCATGTATGTGATGTCCAGTCCCATCTTCCTCAAAGTACTCGCAAAGAGAAGGTTGAGGCCGCTTCATCCGTGATGAGTACTCTGGTGAGCCTGACGCTGGACACCACTGAATCCAGCACGAGCGGGAATTTTCCAAGCTCTAAGAAGCTAGTCCACAAGTCATTCCTTGAAAAGGAGATGGCTACCTTCAACCATTGGAGTGGTTGTGGTACCGCCGGCTCAATAGACAAGATCTCGCGGAGTGTTAGCTTTTGAGCTCATTTAGAGGTGAAGCCGGATTCGCCGCCAAAGATTACATTGACAGTCTTCAATGCGTCCTGGAACTGCGCACCTCCTGACTTGTCTTCTGGTTCATCATCCTCCTTGCCCTTGCCCTTCTTCTTGGCGTTCTTGTCAAGAGGTGGAGCGTTAAAAGTCCTTCGGAGTTTGTAGCACTCGATTGCCGAGTGTTTGGCGCCCGGGTGCCATGGGCACTACTTATGTAGGAGTTTCTCAAACTGCTCCTACATCATCCCCGACTTCTTACCTTGCGGGGGGCACTCAACAGTCGCGACGAGATCGTCCAGCTTGCGCTTTCGGGAGGATCCCGAGTAGTCCCGCTGGCTTCTTTCGTTGTGGTGGTCAGTCCCACGCTTGTTATTGTTGTAGTCATTGCCGCGCTTTGAAAAGCGGCCGCGCTCCTGCTCCTCCTAGTCTGCCCAAGCTTGCATCATGATGCGGATCCCCACGATGGTCTTGGGTCAATTGCGGTTAAAGTCACTGAAGAGAGTTTGGTCGGTGATGCCGTCATGGAATCAGTCGATACCATCCTGCTCGGAGATGTTGGCGATGGTGGCGTGTGTGTCGAAGAAATGGTGGGTGTAGGATCACAGGAGCTTGTTACATTCCTGTTTGCATTAGTACAAATCATGACGAGTACCTGCTCGAGTGATCGCCCCTTGAAAGTTGTCGATGAAGACAACCTTCAGATCATCCCAAGAGTCAATGGAGTCTTTCCTAAGGCTCTCCAGCCATGTGAGTGGGGCGGTCTCCAGGGCCATCGAGAAGTAGAGGACCTTGGTGGTGTTGGAGCCGCCTACGACTTCTATGGCCGTAGAGTAGCACCTAAGCCATTGCTGAGGAGCTTGTTTGTCGTCGTACTTGGCGATGTCGATCGGTTTGAAGCCCTCTGGGTACTGGTACAGGCTAAATTGGGGTGTGAACGTTGGAAAGCGGTCACTATTGTCGGGTACGCGATAGCTATTGGCTGCAGCTCGCTCTTCTCGCCGGGCTTCAATGATGGTCCAAGCGTCACGCCCCTCATTGATATTTTCACGGAGATCGTCCATCGGTAGGTTCTAGAGTGGTTGTCGATGATTATAGCTGCCGATGGGTCTTTGTGGAGGTGGAGGTGGTGGTCCCTGGTTGCCCCTTGGAGGTGGCCGTGGCCTCCCGCCTGCGGAGCGACTACCTTGCGCAGTTATTGCCTCCATTGCCTCCAGGGCGTTGTCGAGGGTGTCCCCCAGGAGTCTGGTTTGCCTGTGGGTGACTTTGACTTTCGCCTACATGCTCTTGGTTGGCCGGTAGCGATGGAACTGGGTTCTGATGATTGAGCAGTATACATGCCTTCTGAGCCAGTCGTAGAGCTTGTTGTGCAGTTGGGTCTTGGCTGGTAGCTAGTATGGCCGTCACACCCTCGATGTTGACGATTGGGGTTTGGAAACCCCGTCTTCCGGCTACCGTGAATTCAGCATCAAGGTCACGCCGCACGCGGTGCTGGTGCTCTGCGGTGTTCCTTCTGCGCGTGGCGCGCTTCTGGTTCCTCAATCTACGAGCGGCGCGCTCGGTGTCGTTCTCATCACCGGCGTCGGCGGTGCCCTCATTCCTGGAGATTTTCTCGAGTAGCTCGTTGGGGTCCTCGTTGCCTTCACCCTCCACTTCCTCCATGTAGACGCGGCGGTGCGAGGAGTGCTCGTCGGAGCTGTAGTCAACCAACACGGTTCCTTCGGCGAAGGTGGAGGGGGGTCTGCCTTCTTGATAAGGCAGCGTATCAAGGTGTGCCACAAGTCGGGCGTCGTCTCCGAGTACTTCAGAGGGTTTCTTGCCCTTCCAATACACGAAGCGATCTTGTGGCATTGATGTGATCACCAGGCCCTGATGACCGCACAGAAAACGCTCTGTGCTGTCATCAGAGTCCGAGTCGTAGTCGTCGAAAATAGGAGCCTCCCGACATGCGGTGGCTTCATCTTTTCCGATCCTGAGTAGGCGATCCAAGTCCTCCTCTTATGCGGAGAGGGACTTGAAACGCGTGGCCTCCTGATATACAGTGGCCGCGTTGCGAAACCCGAAGGGGAATCGGGTACGCTGTTCCTCAGACCGGATTGGATCCGATCCGAGGAGTCCTGGTGCAACATGAGTAGAAGTCGCATTGAAAACGGACTGTTCCTCAATCTCCCTAGCTAGGTCAGGGAGCAGCATCTCATCAAGGTTGTCAATGAACTCGTTGAGATCACTGCGTCAGGTTGTTGCAAGCACTCCTGGCTCCCTAGGGTTAGCTAGGTGGCTATTTAAACCACCCAAGCCATCGGCGATGCAGACCCAGGAGCCAAAAGTGAAGGTGGTTGCCTCCTCGAGCACGGCGCTGGTGAAGTTGAATGATGCCATCAAGTTCGCTAGTGGATCTTCGATGAACACCACTACCTGGCGCGCCAGCTGTCCTTGTTTTACCGCCAAGCCCACCGAGGGATACCCACGAGGTGGTAGGTTGTAGGTAGGGTGTCGCCAAGATCAGGAACTTGAAATTGCAAGCAACACAAGGTTTAGACGGGTTCGGACCGCGATGTGCGTAATACCCTACATCCTGTATGATGGTTTGTATTGCCTTAGATTGGTTATGCTTGGAACGGGTCTCTGCCCGCCCTTCTTTACTCCGGGGGGACAGAGTTACATGGAATCCTAAACCGATAGGAGCTTAGGAGTCCTACCCCAGTACTACTCGGGTAATTTCCTTCTGTACGGACTAATCATACTCGTATCCGAGTACTTTACAACAGATATAAGGTATGAGACATGCCTCATCCCTTATCCTAAAATATTTTATACCAGGTGCGCAGTCCCGTGGCCCCGGGTCTGACACTCACAGGTAGTTTCAATATCCGCCCTTATATACTCCGAGGGACAGAGTTACATGGAATCCTAGACCGATAGGAGCTTAGGAGTCCTACCCGAGTACTACTCGGGTAATTTCCTTCTGTACGGACTAGTCATACTCGTATCCGAGTACTTTACAACAGATATAAGGTATGAGATATGTCACATCCCTTATCCTAAAATATTCTATACTAGGTGCGCAATCCCGTGGCCCCGAGTCTGACACTCACAGGTAGTTTCAATATCTAAGCCTTAAGATTTTCTTAAATGTGGATTCATTGATAAGAACTACAAATTTGCGATGAGAAAAAAAACTAAACTTCAGCTGCAGAATCACTGAACTAAACCAACTTGAGGTCCGACGTGAATGGCATGAAACAGGATAGGTACCATAGTGTTAACCGTGACATTTCATCAAACACCTTGCAGGCAGTTGAAGCAATGTGGTTGCAGCATGCATGGCCAGGGATGGACCCAACCCATCCTACTTGGTCTCCAAACCAGACACATGCTAAAATGCAGGTATAATCAAGAGAGCATTCAACTACATATCTCTACTTGGGATTTGACAAAAAAAATACAGATAACAAGTACAGGCAACCACTAATGAAAGAATGGAGTATGTACTCATCACTCAGCTCAGTCAAGCACATAAGTGAAAAGTACCATAGTACTCACAGGTAGTTTCAATATCTAAGCCTTCAGGTTTTTTTAAATGTGGACTCAGTGATAAGAACTACATATTTGTGATGAGAAAAAAACTAAACTTCAGCTGCAGAATTACTGAGCTAAACCAACTTGAGGTCCGACGTGAATGGCATGAAATAGGATCGGTACCGTAGAGTTAACCGTGACATTTCATCGAACACCTTGCAGGCAGTTGAAGCAATGCGGTTGCACCATGCATGGCCTGATGGCCTTCTATTGCTTGCAAGCCTCTCTTTCCTCAAGCATGATCTCGTCCTGCCAGCAGCACACAAAAGAACAGACCCAACATTTTAAATCACGAGTTTAACAACACTGTCTTACCACGCAGAAGCAGAACCATGAATTAGGAGAGTAGGGAGGACGCACACTACGTATCTATTGATGCAAAATCTGATCAACACACCGAATGCACTGTAACCGGCGGATCGCAACGATCTCTCCTATAGTGCCTGTGCAGACCGTTCAGGCCGGTATGCGGACAGTTGGACCGGTTCGTCTAGGCGCGATGCGAAAATTTAGATCCACCTCCCCGGGAGGGACCCGTTCGGGGCTGGTGATGCTAGGGTTGCTCTGACATCGGCAAGCCACTTAGAACGTCCTTGAACGCCATATAGATGTAAGAAGAATAGAAATCAGGGTTTGTGAAAGAGATGGGTTTGAAGAAAAAAATTAATTGCCATTACATTAGATTCGATTGGGTTAGCCTCAATCGACTGTAGCCCTTCGTATCTATATGCTTGGAAGTCATGCCCCGTTAGGAGGAGCACTACAGGAAACGGAAATTTGCTTGTGTCCTGGAAACCGTCACGGATATAGGAGGAAACCGTCAGAAAAATATTTTTTGACAGCCAACCGATAAGCAAATACCGATAGGGATAAAATGATAGAGAAATTAAAATTGCCTATTAGTGTACCGATAAAATTAATTTTCCTTACAGGAATTCTCTATCGGTTAGCTCACAGGAAAATTGTAGCTCGTCAGGTTTAGAAAAACATCAGATACCGTAAGGACAAATATTTTCCCAGAAGGTGTCGATCTTCAGATAAATTCCCACTTCCCCAACAGAGTTATTTGTAACACCGCATATATCACGGAACCCTAGGATGCTACACAACTACACTACAAAGTGCTGAAATAGAAAATTTCGACAGCATATATCTTGAAACAAGCACAATGCGGAAGCAACAATAGATAGATATTATATGAAGCGTGATTCTCCAACATAATAGCCGCATAACTTTAGCAAAAACAAGAAAGGATACCCTAACATCTCACAAACATAGAAGAATACATCTTAACATTATATAAGATCAAGTGGAAGTGGAAGCGTATGATGTGCAACTAGGGGGTGTTTGGTTCCTGAGGGCTAAACTTTAGCTCCGTCACATCAAAGAGAATCTTGTCATTTATAAGTATTAAATAAAGTCTAATTATAAAACTAATTGCAGAACTACTTGGCTACTTCGCGAGACGAATCTAATTAGTTGATGGTTACTGTAGCATCACTATTGCAAATTATGGACTATTAGGCTCATTAAATTCATCTTGCGAATTAGCACCCATCTGTGCAAAAAGTTTTTTAGGCAAATTTTATTTAATACTCCTAAATGACAAGATTATTTTTTATGTGACGGGACTAAAATTTAGCCATTGAAAACCAAACGGAACCTAACCCATTTCCCTCCATGCTAGCTTCAAAGGACAACCTGAAGAGAGAAAACAAGAGTGAGATTAAATAATCTCAGCAAACAAAGTACTTTAACAAGTTATTTAAACCACAATAAATTAACCAATCATTTGATAAAATAATAATTATTTAAATACAGCTCCACCAATCTACTTGATATACCAAGAATTAGGCGATTAAGGCAAGATAAAAACAAACATTAGTTTGAACAAGAGCTACCATAACAAATAATATAAGATCCAAGTAGAATGATGGTTAGCCGCGGCTCGCAAAAAGCCATAGCATATAGGTCTCCACAACAATTAGAAATAAAGGTAGCATAAGCGCAGAACATATACCGTAATAAAAATTAAATATTGTTTGCAATGTAATTGAAGTTCATTGGAATGCAAGGCAACAACACATATAATATCTCTACAATCACACAAGCCACATCACACATACATGACCACCAAGAGGAACTTACAAGCCAATGAATCACACACTAAAGGCTAGCATCAGACCACAGTAAATTATATTCCATAATTCGAATAATCTGGACAAATTACATCGAGAACAAATGAACCTAAATTGGGAAGAACCTATAAAAATGACGACGCAAGTTACTGCTTCCAAATGCTGGAGAATTAAAACCATTGCCCTTTTCGTCTAACTACCGCAACGAAACGACCATGATTAATGTAGTTGTTTGTTCATTAGGGTCTGTTTGATCCCTAGGACTAAAACATGGTGAAGCATTTGAAAAGGGAGTGCTTGTGTTGCATCATGATAATCGGATTCTGAACATCATCACATGATTTCTCATTCCTAAGACCTGACCATTCTGAAGCTCAGGTCTGCTAATTTTCTAACTGTAGTAAACTGTAAAAGGTATGACACTCTGGCACCATGCAATTAAATTTATCCGTCAATAACATGATGCTCGCACGGATGCCTGTCTGTATTGCATTCTGAATTTTTCTCTTTGACCTTTATTTCCTCTTCGTCAATTTTTCAGAGGACCCTATGGAAGATAAAAGCAGAGGACACAGCATTTCGTTCCATTCAGATATGACTCATGGCTGGAACTATGCTGATAGTAGCAGGTTGGTTTTTTAACTCAATGCAAGATAGACATTTTCACGATTAACTGGACATGTTTTGAAACAATTTAGCAAGCCTTGAAATTTGTGATGGACTGATAGTAAATTGCATGTTTGTAACCACACTACTGAATACCCTAGTCCGATCGAACTGCTCAATCCCTGCCAATGTGTGTAGTTGCGGTTCATGTTCGTGGTGTCAAGAATAACTGACTGTTATTTGATCCGTGTCATCTTTTCATATTTGATCTGGGAAATTTTCGTGTATTCCTGTTTAGAAAAATATATAATTCAGCAGAAGATATAGGGGCAGAGAGGATGCCTCAATAGTTTGGTGAGTAGTAAAAGGCCACCTATGCACCTTGAGATGTAGCTATTTCAAATTCCTGCCAAAATGGTACTATGTCCTGTAAAATTCATGTAATATTCCTCAGGAACTACAAAAGTTACAAAATTATAATATTTGTATAACGACCAGTCGTACCAAACTTTGATGCCATAAAAGATTTCGAATAAAAATTGTACCAGGACCAAGATCAACTGGGACTTCACAACACCAATGCTGCAGACAAGGCAGCAACCAAAGCAACCCACGTGGCCACAGCCCCGCCGTCCGGCATCCCAGCCGGTGCGCCGGAGAGCGGCTCGTAGTACGATGCCGGCACCGACGGGAGCCCTCGGCCGTGCGCGACGGCGGCCTCGAACCGCATGCCCTTCCGGCAGTGGTCGCCGTCCCCGGCGTCCGAGAAGAAGTAGTTGGCGCCCTCCGCCGTCAGCATCACGGCCAGGAACGCCCCCTCCGGCTTCCACCCGCTGCTGCCGTTCGCCGCGACGCCGGAGCTGCAGAGCTTGTACTTCGTGGCGTTGGTCGTGTGCACCACCGTGTTGCCCGTGTCCGTCTTGAAGCCTGAGCACGTCAACAATGTCAGTAGCATGCGCTGTGAAGAGCTCATGATCTTGCACGGACGAAATTGAACTCACTGAGGTAGTCGCCGAGGTAGAAGGTGCGGTTGGCGGCCCAGGCGGAGTAGTTGGCGGCGGAGGCGTTCACCTTCCAGTCGAAGAACCACCCAGCGCCGTCGTGTTCTTGGTCGGGCCCGTCGTGGGGTTGCCGCCGGCGCTCGGGCTAGCCGTCGCATTGCCGGAAGCTGCGGCGGTGGAGACGAGAGCAAGGATTGCTACTGCGAACAACATTGCAGGATTGGCCATGGCTGGCATCTGGAAGAATGCCGTGCTAGCTGCTGCTACTGGAGTGGATTCTGCATCCCCAGATGCTAACTGGTGACTAAATCTTGTCAGTGAGGAGTACATAAATGGTGATGTCAACGTTTATGGGGCATCCAGGTGGGGTCGGCGCCACCTGACAAGGTACTGCGAATCTGTCTAACTTGTGTATGGCCGGTGACTGGATCTGCGATAAAATAATTTCCTGGTAATTGATCAGTTTGGGTCAGCACCAGCACCAGTGTATTGCCTAGCACAACTGGAAACAGGTCAAAATACAATGGGGTGAACTCCCTCAGTCATACTGTTACCAAACACATACTGTTAAAATTGATTTCAATGGTATCAGATTTATATACAGTAATGGGTATATGGTTCGGGTACAATCATCATGTATTTTGGATTGTATTTTGAGCTAGCAACTATGCCATATCATCTGAATGTAGATTTTCATCTGTGTGTTTGACAGCTAGATTTTCATGTGTCGAGATACTTGAAGACTGAACTCTCCTGATTTCTGAGTCTGGTCATGTTTCTGTACATCATCTGAACCATTCATGTGTCTGTTTCAGAGTAACACTACCATTGGAACCTTCTTATTCTGAATCGGAATCTTGTGACCTCCTTCCTGTGACTGTCCAGAAGATTGGTGTTTGAACTTAGTTACCAAGATGCTAGTCACAAGCACTGTATTTCCAGATCATGACTCACCCTTTGCACTGTAGCTACATAACTTCATTGAATACCATAGCAATTGTATAAGAAACTACAACTAGCATTTAAGTTCTGCCACCAGGTCCATCTTCCCCCTTCAAATCACTTTGCATGGGTTTGAATGCTGCCAGAAGAACTGCGACCTTGTTTGCCAGGAACCCCGCAGTGCCGACAAAGAGCTCGGTTGGTGTCAGCTCGAAGCTGTCACCGCCAGCACCATACTTCAATGCAACAGCTCCCGCAACCATTACCAATGACAATATCAACCATGGCCTTCTTATGCCACTGAAACCACTTACAGATGGCTGTGTGCTCCCCACTTCTGAGGGCGAACTAATCACAGGCAACCCATCGACAGACCTTTGGAGTAGCAGCAGATAGAGGAATCCTCCAATTCCACCAACCAGGAAAGAGTAAGCAGCAATGTCGTTGGAAGACAAGGTGAAAATGGAGAAACCTGTTAGCACTATAGCTGCATCATAGAGCAGCAAAGATTGCTTAAGATTAGCATATTGTCTCAAACCATCCTCTTTCAATTCCTTAACAACTGAAGCAGGGTTCTCTGACGATAACTGCCCTTCTTGAAGATCAGAAAGGCTAACGCCTGACAGGTCCATAACAGCCACAGGCCTGGCTTCAGCTACTGAAGTTCCATCCTCTCCAAGAGGCACATTGATTTTCTCGAAAGTGTACTGCAAACCGTTAAACTTGAGTTCATGTGTTCCACTAATATCTTTAGGTGGATCAACCAGTCCATGTATTACTTTCAAGCTCAAACCATCTAATCTCCATGAACCTGACCTTCAGGAGTAAAATTAACAAACAAAGGTGGAAAACACTCATCAAGTGAACATGTTACAATTATATTATCACAACTAATATATTTGCAACGAACAAGAAGCTTAGTGTATAGTGTACCTGATTCTAGACCGATCCAGACTTCTTTAATCCTTTTCAATTTAGACCCCTTGAAAGTCACAGCATCAATTGAACCACTTTGGAAGGGCATCGATTGCTCTGCCTTTATTCCTGGCGTAGGTTGACCCAAATAGATTGCAGGTACTCTTTGCAACAAGGAGTCACCATCAACATCAATTAAGCAGATTAAGATTGCAGAATTTTTATCCAGCAAAGAGGAACTAAATTCTCTACTAGTTCTAAGCTCTAGCACATAGAAGGCATCAGAGTCATCCAATCTGATTGTGCCAAATATGTCCTCAGGAACTGTATTGGGATATGTCTTTAGCTCCTCTGTTGGAAGAAGGCGTGAAGGCTTTACAGAGGGCACAGTATCTGCAGAGTGCAAGAAACAATGGTCACCGAATGGTGTGGATAGAAAGGTAAATTTGCATCAAAACAAAGAAAAAGAGCTTTCATGTGCTCGATAATAAAAGAAAAAGATTATCAACTAGTAAAAATCCCCATAATTGCATGACAGGAGAAAAATTAACTACACTACATGCAAGGTATACTAGCTGAAGACTCTTTAGTAATGTGAAAAGTTAATATAATAGATTGTGCAAGCAGAAACAGATACAGTAGAGAATTCCATGTCCTAGAAAAGGAATATAATAATACTATCTTGATTGGGACTTTGACAAAGGAACATATAGAAACACGCTGTTTGCCAGTGCATAGAAATAAGCTTCAAGTAACAATACAAAAAGTCCGATCAGACATGTCGTGAGGTACCTTGTAGTGAAGATCCTTTGGAGAAAGAAGTTACCCACTGATTTCTGTTTCGCCTTTTGAGTTTCATTTCATCCAGAAAGGCATTGCAATACATTCTCGGGCTGTTATTCAGCAGTAGCCATCCGGGCAGAAAATTAGAATGAACTGATGGAGCAACATGCCCGGCACAGAGGATCACCATTTTCTGTTGTAACAGCAAACAGAGCATATTAGATGTGCTACATATGTGATATGGTTAACCGCAAGACACCAACGAAACAGAGGGTGCATAAACCTGATATACTCGTTACCATGGTATCACGAAAAAATGTTATGTAAGATCTAAAGTTGATTCACGGATTCATGGCCAAATCTACAGGACCTGAATTACACAACTATGCATCGCAATTCGCTAAGAAATCAAAGGCGGCATTTGTTCCATGTGCAGCAAAAATTGTGAGGCCAGCTGGGACAGGGTACATAACTGAAGCTAGCAAACTGGCCACTCATACACTAGAAGCATTCGATTATGGCCTTATGGGACAGAAAGGAACTGAACTGAACTGAACAATGCCTGAGGCCTGACAAACAGATCAAAGACCATAACATAACTGAACTGCGACAACAGCATGGACGCTTTCAGTGTTATGAAAGCTCAGTCCATCATCAGCTACTATCAGCTACTCAGCATGTCCTATGCTAGAAACGATAAAAATTATAATCCTGCACCGTAAGCCTAACCCTCCTCACAAGAAAAGATAAATCAAAGAGGGAGGGCGAATCAGTCCAGGCTCCCGGCCTTACCAGAGGAAGGGGGGATCGGTTCCGGCGCGGATGAGGGATCTGCGCCCCAGCGGCGGCGATTGGGGAAGAGGAGGATGAGACGGGATTCCGCGGATGGAGGTGGCGTAGCGTGTGCTCTGCTTCTTGTTCGGGTTGGAGGTAGGAGGCGTGCCGCGTGCGCCTTCGGACGGCGGCGAGCGAGGGTGTTTTCGGGATTTTCCGGGCTTGGTATTTTCTGCCCGCCGAGGAGGGAGGGGAAGTGATTGCGGCCCGGCCCAGTCAAGCGGCTGGATGGGTCTTGAGAAACTCGTGCGTGTCTGGGTCATCCGTCTGGCTGACAGCTGGGCCAATGAGAGATGAGATTGAGAGACACCAAGTAGTATATCTCATCATGTTCTTCTACAGTCATACTACTGCTATTATACTTCAATTTCTCGACTACTAACAGAGCTTCTCAGAAGACGATGAATGTTAGGCAGTTGCCGGTTACCACGGGGATATGGGTTGATGTAAATTATGCATCCTCGGAACAAAAATGTTGGGTAGCCGGTTTATTTCAATGTTTCATTTTATTTGTTTACAATGTTGTGACGACAACCCACCCCAACCCCTTCTGCTTCTGTTTGTAAAGATGGAGGAATTTTGGTGGACAAATTTAGGCCCGGCCCCTACTAAGGCTAGGTTTGGTTACTATATGGTTTATTATAAACCCCGTCACATCGGATGTTTAGATGCTAATTAGGAGTATTAAACATAGATTAATGACAAAATATAGATTCGTCTAACAAAAAATTCTAGGCTTTTTTGCGAGACGAATCTATTAAACCTAATTAGTCTATGATTAGCCCATGTGATGCTACAATAAACATTTGCTAATCATGGATTAAGTAGGCTTAATAGATTCGTCTCGCGAATAAGCTCTAGGCTTATGCAGTTAGTTTTATAATTAGATTATATTTAGTCTTTCTAATTGGTATCGAAATATTCGATGTGACAGGGCTTATTATAAGCACATGGAATCCAAACAGCCCTTAAGATTGGTGGAGGAATTTTGTAGGATTTGGATTCTATAGGATTTTTCCATATGTGCACAGCTGCAGCAAGCAACACTACAGTACAAACACTACCGAACGCAGCCTAAGGATTGGACATCCAAGAATCATACAAAATTCCAATGGAATGCCTCAATCCATAGGAATTTCGGAGGACTAATCTAGCATGAGCTTCAACCTCTTGGAAACTTTCCTTTTTGTCTATCCCTGTCCTCAAAGTCCTATGTTTTTTCCTATATATGTTGTATCCAAATGTTCGATTGGAAAGTTTCCTGCATTTTAAATTCTTATAGGATTGTGTAATTGACAACTATCTCGAATGCTGCATTTTTCCTATTCCTATGTTTTGAGAAATTCCTAGATATCAATGTTGTATTTTCTCTAGGTTTTCCTTGAGGCCTTCCTTCGAGACCCAAAGATTGCTAAGGTTTTTTATTAACGTACGTATCAATAAGACTTAGCATAGTGTTTTCTTTAGCTAAATACACATGAACACATCTGGAGATCTACTACTAGACATGTGGTTTTTCGACGCAGTCCATAGTGCCTTTAATTTCGCTGTCAGTGACACTGCTTATATATGAGATCGAGTAGCGCAATTCATGTGGGTGTTTGCTAAACTTTTGCTTGCATTGTGATGGTTCTTGTGCTTAGTGCGGTACTAATTAATAGGCTCTAATACATAACAATAATACAAGCTCGTTGAGCCTATTTAGACAGGTACATTATTCATAAGTGAAATAAATTATCTTGCAACATAGAACTAGTCACTTTTTTTTCCATTGTGAAGGTGGTAATAATGCACATTCTTAGATAAAACTTATTAACTGACCACAATCTTTCTATCTTAGAACTTAACGATATAAGTGGGAACTTAATGGTAGTTCTAGGTAACCTCTTATGTTCGTCCTTCAACTCTTTGAAACCTAGATCAGTTCATTGTGATCTGTCGACCCAATGCCCAAGAAAAAAGAAAACTTGCATCCCTACTATAGCAGTACAAAATGGTGAAAGTTTATGGTGATTTTTGTCTTGCTACAATGGTCCAAGCTAGGGTTGCAAATTGTAACCGGCTACTTGTATATTGAAAGGGATGAAAAATTCAGTAATCACGCAGAACCGGTACCTGGCAGAAAGTTCAAGCTAGGGTGATGACTAGCTATGTATATAGGGATGTGCTATAATAATAAGCAGGTAGCGTTTCATTTATAGCTGCTTATCGATCGAGGCGTTTCCAATAGTAACATAATAAAGCAGTGGTTATTGCAAATAAAGTATCCAGCAGTATCAGCAACAGCAAAGAGGTGATCCACTGGAGAAATAATGCTGCTTCCAACCTATATATGCTGGAGAGGCAACGAGCCAGACTACCGACAAGGAAGCATAATGGATAGCGTAAAATGCAATTGCTCCAAATTCTTACGGTAGAGTGAATGACTACTTTGGCTCTATATATAGAGATGCAAACACGTAGCTAGGCCAGGGTTGACCGTACCATACACTAATGGGTCCATCAACTAGGACGAGAAAATTTGAAATTGGCGAAAGGAGTCACGAATATATGGATTTTATCAATCACAAATGGAATACCTGATTTCAAATGAAAGCATTTAGGGTACAAGCAGACACAAAGAATTAATCATTTGATAACAAGCTCAACTCTCGTCATGATGGTAATATTGCATATAACTTTAAAATTAGTTTTTGGACAAGAAATTTGACAGTCTTTTCTCCAGCATGCATCATTTGCTCAATTGTGCCTCATTACCGGACCTGTTTCTATTAGTAAGACAGAATTTACTAGTTTAACACTGGCTGGTTTAATTTTCCCTAAAAGTGTATTTGTTGATGTCGACATTGTGATATTAAGACAGCATATAGTGCTAATATATTGTCTTCCATCCATGCGCATACGATATGAAAGAGAAAGAAGTACATTAAGGTGCCCCAGTAAGAGGATATTCTGTTTTCAATTATAATGGGCAACATCTTTAAAATTTCTGAGGATGTATATCAGTCTCTACCCTGGCCTACAATTGCAAGCAAAAAGAACAAGAAGAAGAAAAAGGACCATTGCGCGAGTAATACCTGCATCTAGCTACCAGATCACGTTTATTTCTCTCTTAACCTCTAAGACTTAATGTACAAATTAAAAAGAATCTAGGGATTGTTGCATGCTTAGGTTGAATGGCGCATGCATAGATGCTTCAAGTGCTTTAATATACACAGTTCAGTGAAACATGTTGTGGCTACTGCTGAAGTTTGATCCCATGCCGGAATATATCTGCATCTGGGTGAGAATGTGCTCGAAGTTGTCGTTGGACTTCTCAATGGGGTGCGTATGAGTTCCCTCATATGTAGTCACCACCACGGCCTCGTCCCTTGACAGCCGCTGCACCTGCTTCTTCACATTGCACCCTTGGTGAGTGCACCTGTAGTAGCTTCTGCATCCATCCATTTATGTGAAAAGAATAATATAAGAATTAGTTCATTGCGCATGGATAATCAAGAATGGAATGGCAAAAGGAAGTGAAAAATGTGCTGGAAAGAGGAATACGCATGTTTGGCATATGTGAATCTAGCTTCTATGTATTGTTGCTTGGTTAAGTATATCAATCTATATACATACAGTGGAAGAATGCACTCATTTGTCAGCAAGAAGAATTTGTAAATTATCTGCAAACCATAGTTCTGTTGATGTCTAGCGCCTTAATTATTGGTCCAATTTTCATTGTATGTTTATACTTAGAAATGTGATAGAGGAATGTATTATTCACATTTGTAATTGTGTTCATATAACAAAAAGGCACTAGCTTTGTTCTTTATTGTTGCTATTTCTACTTCTAGAAGATTGAGTTAAGATTAGACGGACTTAGGTCACAATTATACTCCTAGCTAGTAAAGCACCAATCAGTTTTAGTATACCCCAGTGATAGTTCTTATCCTTGTTTTGGATTAAACTAAAGAATTTAATTAGGGGCCTATATTTCGGTATATATTCTTTCTTTCCTGTAAGAATGTGTAGTATATATTTTCTTTTCCCCAAGGAAGTTAATAGCACATATATCATTGCTATGTTGAGATGACATAGGCTTATGTCTTATATGCAATGCAAACTGTTAAGTATTTACAAAAGGATGGATATTTTTAATAATCTTAGTGTTTTGGGAAAACAAAAGCCTCCAATACACATACTGTAGAGATTAAATGGAATTTAGAAGTGCAATATATATATATATATATATGTATGTATGTATATATATGCATGCATCAAATTTTATTCATGAGGTAATTGTATATTGCTCCAAGTTAGTGTTTTGCTAACTGGCAAATAGTTGTCTGGCACACACATGAACAATATTAATAGGTATGCATCCTCCTCCTTTGGTGCATATATAAGGTATAGGCATGTGCAGTGTTTGCTGAATCAGGCTAGGTAAAGTATATATGGCTCCAAGACTGACAAAAGGAGTGCTCGTAGAAAAAAAAAGAGAATCTGAGCAAAGAAGGGAAGAAAATGGTAAAATCATGTCGATGAAACCTTCTTTCTTAGCAGAAAGGGATGACCCAAGTGCTTTTTGAGCGACAAAAGTTATTTTAATGCTCCAAGACTCAAACACTACGACTGTAGCCTTATATATTTATATATACTTGTCCATTTCTCTTTCGTTCCCATAGTTATTTCCATATATGATTCACTTTACTCTTAACAATTGTAGTCTTTGGAGTGTTCACGTATCTCCAGCAATAGTTGATGCTTAATCTGCAAACTTTATGGCCTTCAAATTGGAAAAAGGTGCCCTATGCTCTGGATGCCCAAAGAAACCACGTTTTGTTCTCTGAGGCATGTTATAAAGTCAGACAGCAACCGGAGAATTAGCCCGCGCTAACGAATGAATGCGCATGGATCGGTCGATAAACACAACACCCAAATTGAATATATTCTGCGGTTAAATTAAACCGGTGGGTGGATGAAGTTATTCCTGGTCAAATCCGATCGCCACCAGCACCTGTTTACTGGATGATCATCCATGGCCACCATCTAAAACATGTGGAATTAACTAGCTGGTCGTTTTCATCTAGATGATGAGGATGAGGATGGAGACATGTCCTTATCCTATGTAAGCAGGCAGCAACCACTAGCTGAGCTTGGAAAATTCACTGGGGCTCCATCTCACCTACTTTCCGCGGCCGAACTTAACCCTACTGACCAAACAACATGGGATCGATCGCACGCCAAACCAGTAAAAAAATTGGACCAAGATCCAAATTAAATGATCGATCGAGAAAGAAATCCCCAGCCAAAGTAACTGATGATAGAGAAAGAAACCAAGATCATTTGGTGTCAAAGCCGGCAGATCAGTAATTGTGGTTGGCTGGGTTGTATGGATCGGATTCCTCACGAACGAACCTTGGGAACTTGTTGTTCTTGACGGCCTTCTGGCCGTACTTCCTCCACCGGTAGCCGTCGTCGAGGATGTCCACCTGGCTGCGCGTCTGGAACGCGTACCGCGGCCGCCGCTCCTTCTTCTCGCCCTTCTTCTTCCCCGCGCCACAGGCCGGCCTGTCCGCCTCGGCAGCGGCAGGCCCCGCGGACGACTCCCCCCGGCCGGCTGCTGCTGCCGGCGGGCTCGCGCCGCCATTCTGTTTGGAGCTGTTAGAGAGCTCCGCCGCCAGGAACAACGGGCCGCTGCTGTGGCTGTGGCTGTGGCCTGCCTGCTGCTGCCCTCGATCATGGTGGTCGCGCAGCTGCAGGCTGCTCGTGCCGCCGCCAGCACCAGCAGCCAGGAAGTTGTAGGAGTTGGAGGTGGACGACGAGGGCTGCGTCGCCCCGAAGAGCATGTGATAATTCTCCATGGCTGCAGGCTCGCTCGCTAGCTGTGTGCAGCTCGAGCTGCAGAGGGAGATGGGGAGAGGGGAGGGAGGCTGAAAGAGTTTTACAAGTTACAACCAGGGTTATATAGAGGTTATAGCTAACCGGAGGGAGGAAGCCTCTCCAGCTACTTTTTCTGGCTCACCTTCACTTTGACCGGCCCGTAGACCAGTGAAGGCGGCTCCCTGAGTTCCTGTGCGATAGATTCCACACAAATCAGACACATGCGCCATGAGAGAGAGACTCATGAGAGAGAGAGAGAGAGAGAGAGAGAGAGAGAGAGAGAGAGAGAGAGAGGCTGCTGGTTGTCGTGAACGGCACGGAGTCCAGGTAGCCAAGGTAACTAAAGAAGGTTGCGGGCTAGATTTGGTTTTGTTTGTGTGGGATGCATGGGAAGGAGTTGGACGAGGAACAGTAGCAGTGGGAGGAGGAGAGAGTGCCCGCAGCCAGCAGCAGCCTCAGCCCCTTTCCTCGAGTGGTGACTTGTCCGTGCATGCATGTGAGGTAGCCAATCCGCACGAGCGCCCGCCCTTTGACCGTTCCACGCTTGTGGGTGCACTTTACACGTATTCATCCATGTATCTGCTGCCTTCAAAATTGCAGTAATATAACAGCATATAGGTACATGGATGTGAAAAATAAATTGAGGAAGTAATAGATTAAATTTTAGAGAAGAGAACGAAATTTGTCTGTTTCGGGAATCAGACAGATACCGTCGATTTTGAGAAAATCTTTCGAGATTTGGGTATTTTTCGGGGCACAGAAAAATTGCTTCTCTGTGTACCGAATGGATTTTATTTTCTAAAAGGTGGGGCTGGAATTTTGGTTGGAACAGTGTATATGCTCGTGGGGGCGCACGTAGAACTTGTGACGGATAAAAAGGCCCTAGAAGCCTGAAGCTACCATATGCACGTGTTCCATGAATTTTCTATAAGCACGGTTTCACAGTGAAGAAGAAAGGTGTCTCGAGGAAGCATCTGAGTAAGCTACAAACTCAACCATTTGACTACCAAGGCATGGTCATAACTTTTGGGAACATTATCTTCCATCCTAATGAACTTTGTTTATACAATATAGCCACTCAGCAGCACGATCATGCTGTCAGAAGTGAAAATTCTACCTTGTAACTTGGGTAACAAGCTCAAGAGATCTTAAATAAGGGAGATTGAAATTGTACTGTGTGGACAGCATGCAGCTGGGTCAAAGCTAACATTGCGGTTGACCAGATGGCCAAGGTCACTTGAATTTCATGGAAAATTCTATGGAACTGCTCGGCCAGAATCTGGGCGTTCTCACATGTCGTTGAATGGGTATATATATGTAACTACCCTGATAAATTACATTTCTAAAGCAATGTCATTAGCCCAACCCTATGCTTAACCAACTAATAAAAGGGTCAAAAGAATTAGAACAAGTTAAGTTGAAATTCAAATTGAATTTGGGCACATTTGAATACCCTTAAATTTTTAAATTAACTTTCAAACCATAAGCCAAATGAGATATTGCCTGAAACCAAACTTGTAGAACTTTTTATTCTGAACAACTTTTATGTTCAAAAGTTTTTGAAATTCAAATTAGAAAGAGGAGAAAATATCCTATTTGCACCCAGCCCCCTGAAACTTTTCAAATTCTCGCAAAAAGGTCCTTCGCTCTCTCTCTCTCTCTCCCCTCCCCGCCCGACAGCACGGCCAGGTGGCCGGCGACGCCTGACCGGCGCGAGCCGCCAGGCCAGTGGCCGCCGTGCCTCGCCCCCAGAACCGGCTTTGCCCCCCCCCCCCCCCCCCCCCCCCCGCCCCCCACCGCCGCGCCGCCCAGTCCGCGCTCGCGCGTGCGCCACGCCGTGCCGTGCCCCTGCTCGCCGCCCGCCACGCCCAACCGCCGCGTCGCGCCATGCCGTCCCGACCCCCCCGCGCCCCGCCCGTCGCTGCGCCTGCCTTCCGCCTGAGCCGCTGCTGCAGCTGCCCCAATCCCCGTGCCGCGCTATCGCCACCTCGCCACGCAAAATCTCCAGCGCCCAGACGCACGCCTCCGCCCGCCGCACGCCGCGCTGGTGTCCTGTTGCCGCCCACCGTGGCCAGTGGCACACCCTTGCCGTGTCTCCGCCCCCGCGCGTCGCCCAGCACCCCCACCCCCCCTCCTGCCCCTATAAAAGCCGCGCCCAGGCCGCCCGCGCGAGCCACCAGCAGCCAGAGCACCTCGCCGCCGCCGAGCTCCACCCGCTCGTGGACAGCCATCCACAGCCGCCCCCTGCCCAAATTGAAGTGTCAGCCACCACTACATCACCCCACCGAAACTCGCCGACCCGCCCAACACCGCCCAGGACCGCCGGAGCGCCGCCGCCCGCGCTGTCACCCGCCGCCACCGCCCCTGCTCACCGCGGACAGCTCGACTCCGACCTCCTCCGCCCAAGCCAAGCACCTGAGCAGCTTCCCCACGCGCCACTGAAGCTTCCCGTCCGGACCAGGCCGCCCCAAGCCCGCCGTCCCCCACCCGAACAAGACCCCCACGAGGTAGCCCTCGCACCCCTGATCCTTCCCCGACCCTCACCCCTCGCCGGCGGCGAGCCCCTCGCCGGAATTTTGGCCGGCCACCGTACCCGAGCCACCCGAGGACCCAATTGCAAGAATTTAAATCTTTAGAAGGGTCTGCACGTAAGATTCAAGGACCAGTTGTAAAAGAAAGTTTCAAATCTAGATTCAAATTCAGTGAACTTGTAAAATTCGTGTAAAATCGTGAAAAATTCAGAAAAATAAAAACTAAACTGTTCTGGAATCCTTAGAAGAAACTCTACAACTTTTGTTACAAAACGTTTCTCAGATTCTCAACATATTTTGCTCTACAGTAAATGGAAATTTTAATGGACTTCTTTTGTACCCACTGTTGTAGATCAATTATGACTCTAAATTTTGGGCAGTGAGTTAGTTGCTTGATGTTTAGGACTGTGTAAAAAGATCAGGCGCAAATTCCATCTCTATCTACACTGTTTATTAAACTTAGTTTCATACCATAAGTGGCTAAATATTTTTATCCCTGCAGTTAGGTTATGAGTCACCTAATGAAACTTTTTCTATACTGGTGTAATGGTACCTAAATGCCAGAGAAAAATTTAGAGACTTTTTATCTCACAGGAACCTTTTTAATTGATTTATGCGCTAATAACATGCATTAAATCAAGAAAATAGTATCTCAGCTTGGAAAACTCTCAAAGTTTTACTAGAAGATACTCAGTGGTAGAGGATGCTGTGTAAAAAGTTTCATGGGCAAAAACCCTGTGCAGGATCCTGTAAAAATAAATTCTTGATTAACCTAGGTGTGTAATGTCATATTTACTATGCTCTGAAAACTGCATAATAAATCCTATAAAAATTACAGTAGCTCCTGCATGATTAAATGAAAGCCCTGTAAAAATCTTAGACCCAGTTTTTGCACCATTTATTCTGTACAAAAAGAACAGGGATCTAGCAACAACCATGTAATATATTTTTCATAATTAATCTGCTGCATGAAATTATCTGAAAATTTTATAGTAAGCACATCTTTCCCTGATGTGCCTAGACCCAAGGTTTCATGACCAGAAACTACCCACTGTAGTAGTTACACTTAAATCATGATTCCATGAGGAACATAAGTTCCCATGAACACCCACCCCACCTTGCTTAACGAAGTTACTCATTGTACTTTTCTACTCTATTAACGATTGCCCACGAATGATAAAGTAACTCACTTCACAACAAACTCGTGTTTTACAAACTGCAAGGTTTCATGACCAGAAACTACCCACTGTAGTAGTTACACTTAAATCATGATTCCATGAGGAACATAAGTTCCCATGAACACCCACCCCACCTTGCTTAACGAAGTTACTCATTGTACTTTTCTACTCTATTAACGATTGCCCACGAATGATAAAGTAACTCACTTCACAACAAACTCGTGTTTTACAAACTGCAACTTTATCGTGAAGGAAATCATGTCGTTTACCATCACCACTACTTAAACTTGTGCATTCATGTAGAAACGACTACTCTCGCCGACGGAACTTACGAGCTGGTACCCGAGTCCGAGAGTGAGCAGCGAGAAGCCCAGGCGAATTTAACTGAAGCAGTTGAAGACCCGGGTCAACATTCAGACGACCCCCGGACTAACTTTGCACAAGAAGGCAAGCCCCGGAGCATAACCCATTTCCTTTCCTAAATTATGCAACTCACTACTCTTTTGCTTGTGCATTAAGTTTATAGGAGTTGAATGAAAACTTAGTTGCATGATATTAGGAACCCATGCTTGAAATCTAGATGTAAGGTTCGATAGAATGCTGTGCTAATAGGACTCCGGTAAAAGCCGAGTGATTTCCTGTCACTCGCGAGAATATAGAAGTTGAATGTTTACTACACGCTGCAATCATAAGGACAACGGACGGGCTATGGTACGATGTTTACGATTGAGGCCCGTCTGTTTAGTGGAAAAAAATGCTAAGGCCGCAGTGTGTGGTAGTGATGGTTAAGTCTTTGAACGTACTAAACACATGCCGAGAATATGGTAATCGGTAAGCTTAAGTACCTGATTGGCCCGGCAAGGGGACGGCATCCTACCCTTTGAACTTCGGTCCCATATGCATATGGCGAGTGCAGAGAGTGGTCACGACCCGGCGGCGAACCGTGGCGTGGGACTCTTGTACTCTCGGAGGGTAGCCCCGATCCACGACCCGGAAAGAAAGGGGAAAAGTTGCACGTGTGACTCTGGGAGTAACCACGTGACGTGTGTTTAGGTTTCCCTTGCAAGGTTAAGAAATTTGATTCGAATCGTCCGTTTCTCACGGTTATTGAGACTGCTTAACCCCCTTTACCCACAGAGTAAGAAGAGGAACAATGATGATGAATGAACTGGTTGGATGAAAATTAATGCTTCACCATGAATGCTATTGGATAGCTGCTTATCTAGAATGGTTAATGAAACTAGAATCTTGAGCTAAAAGTTGAAAGTAAGGACCCACTTGTAGATGCTTTTCGGCAAAACAAACCCCTGAGCCAAAAAGCCTTGCATGTCTAGAGTCGGTGGAGTAGATTCCACTACACGGGTAAGTCTTGCTGAGTATTAGTATACTCAGCCTTGCTTGTGGCTCGTTTTCAGGTGAGACCTTCGAAGATATGATTGCTAGCTTGACTTGGCCCTGCACTCTTCCCCCTGGTTGATCGGTGGAATGGGATACGCCCCCGTCCAATGGAGATAATGCCGAGTGATGTCTCGTACGGGCTTCACCGAGACATCCTGTATCGTCGAGTAGCTTTCGTTGTTTTATTTTCCGCTGCAACTTAAACTCTGAAGAACTTATTAGTTATGATCACTGAAGTACTTGGTTTCTAAACTCAAACTTCGTCTGTAATATTCACTTATGATAATCTTGTAATATTTGCTGGAATGTGGTATTCTCTGGGCTCATCGTCGCATGAGCATTTGTATGTATGGTATCCGATCCGCTTTACCATGGTTGTATCGGGAGGTTACCCGACAGACCAATGGATTACTCCGTTTGAAGTGTAAGGTTAACCGAGATTGCCCTAATGGTGATGGTTAATACACTTGAGCCGGATTAATTCAGGCGGTTCTGCCACAGTATATCCCCGAGAAATGGAAGATTAAGATCAGCACTGTCACAGTTCGTTGTCTAGCTAGATACAAGTAGTGTTTGTACGCTAATGTTAATTATGTATCTTAGTCTGTATCTAAATCATGATATTCAATGTCCCATACTTGATCTAAATCGTATACTTCAAGTTATTAAATTACATATACAAATATGGGATGTATATCCGACTATATTATTGGTAATATCTGATATCAGCTTTGGATAGTTGGGCCCTCACTAACGATTATAAAAAATAAAATAAACAGATCCATTTGATCCACTACCGATTTAACATATTATCAACACTGAAAATTTTTTAATTCATTAAAAACAAATCTAAAAATATCAAATTTAAATTTTATCTTAACTAAAATTTTTAAAAAATAAAAGCAAATTTAAGTATTAAATTCACTAAATATTCTAGTAAGTTCAAATTCAATCCAATATATCAAATTGAAAATTTAATTTAACTATACTATTATATAAACTAAAAAAAATAATAAAATAGCAAGTCCAACATTTATTTTTTGATTTCGGAGGATTTTGGAAATTTTGAAGTTTCAATTCTTTTCGATAATTTTTGCTTCATATGTATTTGTTGCTTTTACTCAACATTTGGAAAAATATCTATGTAACTTGCTGGGTATTCTATCATTATTTTTGACCAAAACTATCCTTTTTCTATCTATTTCTGACACATTTGGCACTATCTGTATCTGATTCTGAATTCAAGAAAAAATAACTATTTATGTTCGTAGCCGTATATATCCGATCCATTTGATCCCTAAATGCATATATACATCCTAATCCCCTAAGAATGTACAGGTGCATTACCTCTATGAACATATGCGAAAGATTGTAAAAGTAGAACTTGAGATGGATAAGTCACCACGTGCATCTTTATTTTCCCTTTTTTTTAGGAAAATTGATTATATTAAACTAGTGCAACATAGGTAGTACGCAATGAGCGGGAATTTTCTTAAACAAAACATTGAGCACACACGCGAGAAATACAACTGGAAGCTACATTAATAATTAATTAACGAGCAACACACAAAAGTGGGCCACACATACGTTGGTCAATGACGACTGGTTTGCGGGGCAAATTAACTAACAATTCCTTGTCCCGTTCCATAGCCGCCAGCCACCAGCAGTGGAGGTACGACCTGTAGTGATCACTCATGCATGGATCGATCTCAAAGTTAAACTCTGTGACACGTTAACTTAACCGGTTAACCCTGCACACGGTTTTGCCTAGTACCTACAGCAACGTACGTGTCGATTGTGCATTTTCCAGTCACGCATTGACCGGCAAGCTCGCATCCCTTGTTTCCTTGTACCTGGACTTGCACCGGAGCCGTACGGTTGCATTGCATGCATGAAACTATATATAGACCCGTTTGGATGATCTAAAGTCGAGTGCTAAACTTTAGCATATATTAACACTCATATATTTGCTAAAGTTTTTGAATCTTTAACTAAATTTTAGTCTATCCCATTAGCACTGTGTTTGGATGGACTAGTACTAAAATTTAACAGTTTGAAGTATTAGCACTTGGATTCAAACATACCCTATATGGAAGAAGACTTTCACCAAGCATCTGTATACCGGAAAATAATGGAACATCATGGCCCTTAAAATCCTACTAGAGTTGTTGAGAGAATAGAGCTGGTAAATGATTATAGACTGTCTGTAGTAAATCATGCTCGATCCCATAACCGTCCAACCTTTTTGGGCCCCACATTTTGTTTCTAAAATCTGCATCTAGGCGGCCAACGAAAATCATATATAATTCATGCCACCTTTCATGCGAAATAAAAATACAAATCCTTGATGGTTATTTGGGAAACACGCGAGAGAGCCCTGGGGGGTCTGCCGGTCCGCAGTCCAAGTCACACGCACGCGTCGCACGTAGTCACTGCAGCCAGCTCAGGCAGCAGCGACAGCTAGCTCCTGTGTCAATTGTCATGCATGCATGAATCTCAAAACTTCGTGACACGGTAACACTAGTGCACACGGTTTGTTACAATTTTTCCAGTCATGGATAATGGAGGAAGAACCGATAGATCGAGTAGAGATCTAGACCGACGATCGATGCATGGGACAAATGTGCTTCTGAATTCTGATCAGTGTGGTTTCTGATGCCTGAAAGCATAAGCGATGACGCACTTCATGACGGTGCTCACGTGGCACGGCGGCCAACAAAGCAAAGGATGAAGACGACCGCAGCTGCTGCTCCTGCTTCATGTTGACTCTGAAGCGCCTCGATCTGGTCGTCGTTCGATCCATCGGAGGCTTTGGTGAGCTGTACGTGATGATAAAGCGTACCTCGTCACACCGCTAAAAAGTCTGCAACGCCAAAAAATAATTGGCAACCACAACCAACTCCTGCAGTCCATAGAAATCGAACTCAAGACCTCCTGCCTCGTGTATAGTTTCCTTACCACTCATCTACATATCACATATGACTCTAGATAGGATGCTTTCTTTTTAAACTGACCCGTGAAGAACGCTTTAGTCCCAGGTCCTTTAGTTCTGGTTGGTGTTGCCATCCCGGACTAAAGAGGGACTTTTAGTCCCGGTTAATGGGTCCAACCGGGTCTAAAGGTCCCCCCACCTCCCTAGCCGTTGAACCTGGGACTGATGCATTCATTATTTCCGGGCCTAACCCTTGCTGGGACTGAAGGGGTGGATGACAGATCTGTTCTGTACTAGTGATTTGATTTCTGTTTTGCGCATACTCGTTTTCTTTTATTTTGTTTTGACACAAAAGTTTTGCTTGTAGTAGTCATCTGGAGCTAGATGGACTTTTCGAATTGACTTAAAAAAAATTACGTTCCGTACTGATTTAATTTAACTAGGATTAGCGTGCGCCTTTGGGTTCATTCGAATTAAATTTGACTAGGGTCAGCATCTGCTTCTCGGCTCTGTATATACTTCAGATGACTCTTGTTCCATGAATTCTAAAAATCGAGCCAATTTACTTTGACACAAAGGTGGTCTTGACTCTGCCAGATACGGTGGCAATAAAACAAAACCATGTGTCGTCACCGTCTGTAAACAATAAAAAGGAACATAATCTCCTGGCCCTTAAAATGCTACCGGAGTGTTGAGAGAATAGAGGTAAATGATTGTAGACTGGTGGTCCTACTACCATTACTGTAGTAAATCGTACTCGATCCCATGATCCAAATTCACTTTTTGGGCCTGATTTTTTTATTTTAAAATCCATAAGTAGTCATGCCACCTTTAATTTCGTGCGAAATACAAATCCATGCGGTTTGCTGTAGTAATCAAGCCACGACTGTAGTAATCAAGCTTCGTTGCATTGCCATCTCTGATCGAGCTGATACTTATTATGATTGAAGTAGTTCTGGACGATGATTTGGGTATCTAAATGACTTTAAATGAAAAGGCTATTAAGTATTAACTACAAAGTTTTAGACTATATACATTTTTTTCTATGAAGTTTTTCTTCCTTTAGTTCTTTATGAATATTTGATGAATTTTCGGAATATCTTGTGACAAACATTCAAACTAACACTTAATTTTCCCATGTGTCAACATGAGCAAAGTTTTTTCTGATCAACATGAACCAGGCCAACTTAAGCATCATATGCATTATCATTTCATCATGCATCAATCATCAAGTTTTTTTTTGTATAATTCCATATTTCATTTAAGATATTGAAACTGAGTAGTTGATCACATGGAAGCCAGAGAAGAATTTCAGTTGTGCATTTCAGATATATAATAGTTAATCACTTTCAGTGCCTAAATGTTTCATATTATTATTTCACCATGCTATATATTATATAGGTTGATTTTCTCATATAATTTAAATGCAAGATACTGACATGGCTTAGAAGAACTTCAATTAGCGCAATTTATATATACAATATGTTAACCATTTTAGTTCTTAATAAATATTTTGGAAAAATTCTACATAACCCCTTAAAGTATAGGGGTTCGTCTACTTAACCCCCTAAACTATAAAACCGGATATTGTACGTCCTGAACTATTCAAAACCGTCTAAATAACCCCCTAGATGGTTTTGAATGGTGGTTTTGATGATATGGCGCCTTATATGGATGCTGACATGGCAGTGACTTAACAAATGACATGTGAATCATCCACATTAAACAAAGAGAGAGTAAAGATATTGAAAGTAGAAGTCATAAATTTTTGGTTTCAAAGTGTTTTGTTATACTTTATAGACACCATGCTATATACGTAAGTTTATCCATGACAGCATGCCACCTAAGCAAAACCACCCTTCAAAACCGTCTGGGGGGTTATTTAGACGGTCTTAGGGTGTTCAATGCCCGGTTTTATAGTTTATGGGGTTAAGTAGACGAACCCTATAATTGAGGGGGTTATGTAGATTTTTTCCTAAATATTTCATATAATCATTTCACCATGCTAATACTAGGTTTATCCTTTTTCAATTTGTAAAGGTTAGATGTGCTAGATACTGACATGCGTGAACCACGACGAGATGAGTTGAGGCTAATTATAAGTAATGGATATCAAGTTAATTATCAACTACAAAGTACATTCTGTCAAGAGATACATTTCTGATATAAAATTTGTCTCCATCCTGATTCATGCAAAAACGTTATGAGTTTCTGAAGATGGCCCGATATACATTATCACTGATAGTATTAACACGAATGAATGGTAATACTTAACACAGTTTTCCATATGAACTAACATTTATATATTGTTGTGGGAGTATTACATAGATGAACTGGTTAAAAAAGTTAAAAAATTATCATTGCTGGTTCTTTTAATCTGCAAGGATTATCAGTGTAAGTTTGTGTTAAAAACAAATCATTTCATCAGCAAACCAGCAATAATATACCATATATATGGTAGTTTCCTATAGTGCCTTTTCTTCCTTGAGCCTTGAGAAACCTAGTTTGACATCCTGCAACCTCTGTGGATCTCCTTTAAGTCTCCTCCTTTATCCATCTAGTATTCATAATACATTGCAAATTAAAGGCTATCCTTCTATACAAAATAACTCCTAAAATAATACAAATGCACATGGGCTGGGGATAGACCTGAATATAGGCATAATGAAGCTAATGCTTCTATGTTGAGTGTTCATAGTCTGTTACCACACATGCACTAATAATACGCTAGTTCATCACCAACATTATTGGGCACCTCCTAAGGTCCACCTCCCACATGCATTTTCCAACAACGACCAACCACCTCCCTCAATGGAAAGTTAATAGGAAAAAAAAAGATCAACGACAATCAAAATATGAAAATTCAATTTTCAGAAAACTCAATTATTTCAACAAAGAAAATAAAAGGAAAAGTTTTTTAATTTTTCTTAGAACCTTATAGGCTTTCACTTCAGACATCAAAAAAGCTTAATTGATCCAATACCTAACACTATAAAAAAAGATTTGTAGGAACGCCGCGTTTTTTCTAGGGGCGGATCAAAAGGTAACCTGCTCCTACAAATAGAGCGTGGTTAATGTAGCTTCCAACCCGCCTCTAGAAAAGCATTCTTGGGGCAGGTGATGGCGTCACCCGCCCCTAGAAATAGCCACCATTTTTAGGGATAGGTGACGGTGTCACCCGCCTCTAAAAATACGTTTTTAGGGGCGGGTGATGGCAGGATCTGCCCCTACAAATGGTCACGCAAAAAAATTCATAACTTTTTCATATGATTTCGGATAAAGTCAAACTTTATATCAAAATTGTAGAGATTGACGTGATCTAAAACTTTATAGTTGATAATGTTTTTATTTAATATCATTTAATGGTCTAAAAAATTATTATAAGTTCTCTAATTTTAAAATCTAGAAGTTTTGATTTTTTTTCAAACAACCTCGGATATAGAATAGCTCCTTATCAAAGTTGTATCAAACTTGTAGTGATAAGATCTTTTAGAATCACAAGAACATTTAATAGTTGTACCCTACATATGACTATGACTATATAGTATCCCATACAACTCAAGCCATACTTTGAGGTTTCCACAATCTTAACCTTTATATACACTGAAATATACTTGGTATATTTTTTTTATATCTATAGTTCACAATAACCATAGTGTAGAAGTTTCTTTTTTATTTGTTTTGCTATATGTAAAGATTTAAATGAATTTTCAGAATAAAATAGAAAAACATTTTTACGGGCAGGTGGTGGCATCATCCGCATTTCTAGGGGCAGGTGATGGCGTCACCTGCCCCTAAAAATCAATTTCAGAGTTAATATAAAAGAATAGCATACCCCATAGAGTCACAAGTGACTGTGTAGTGTGGTGGAGAGGAAGATACGCGTGAGGCTTAGATAAGCGGTTCGATCTCCGGGTGATGCAAGTGTGCATATTTTATTAAAAAAATTATACCTTTATAGTACAAGGGCGTGTGGTGGTGGCTGGTTGGCCAGAATATTTTTTTTATTTTGCTGTTTTTTTTTTAATTTTCTGAAAATTAATTTGTAGGGGCGGATCACACCGTGACCCGTCTATATAAATCGATTTTTAGGGGCGGGCGCGTTACCCGCCCCTACAAATAGCTATTTTTAGCTGCCATGAGGTTGCTGGAACATCACACTTGTAGTCAATGAAAGGCAGAACAGAACACGAGTGCGATGTGCTATTTTACACACAAGAATAAAGAAAGGAGAAGTAGATGCTAATAGAGATGCAATAATATAAAACTAAACCGATCAGATTGCAATTTTTTTGTCTGGTGTGCATCTAATGGTGATGGATCTGGATGTTGATGATGTGCATGTGCATAGACTAGCAAAACCTGATAAGTTAGATCATGAAAGTTCAGCATTTATGTCAAACCATTTAGCTCCATGGTTACTATTCCTTTTAACCCTTCACACATTATTTCAATCTACAGCTGTTTATCATGGTTAGCGGCATTTACCTCCAGTCACTTAAATTTACTTAAGCCCTAAGAAATATGCAGATAAATCTAGAACCCAAGCACACAACTTAGTAACTAAGGTAGTAGTTTGCCATACACTAGCCATTCTAATCTATGCATATTTCTCATCATGCTTGTACTTGACCACAATCCAGGATGTCGCGTTCAGAGGGGTTGAAAATCTGCATGTGTGTTGCATGCTCCCATTTTCTAATGGATGACTAGGGTAGTTGTCATTGACAAGCGCCATTCCATGACAGCTCCATCCTTTCAGTTTTAAATTTTGCCTTCATCTTAGTCTTGTGAGAGCAATTATACCCAACAATAATGTTCTTAAGAAGCAGTTTGCAATATACAGTACCCTGTGTCCAGAATTTCTGTGAGAGTTCAGATTTTTCTTGGGGGACACGGCCAAAAAAATTATGAAATCAATCGAATACTAGGTTACTATTTATTGCGTCAAACCACAGGCAGTGATATGGAAATACCTACTCCGCTAGTACCAAATATTAGGTGACTGTTTATTAAAAAAACATGGTTTGAGCTAATTTATATTATTTATTTAGAAAATCATGGTTTGAGCTACAAATCTGTTTGAGAGAGGAATTTTGATAACTAATTGTCAAGACCTTATCTTTTCCTTTCTAGACCATGCATATCTTTATTAACTGGACCACGTATCCCCATTGCAATCTCTTTCCGCCGTGAGCAAGCTAAGAGGCTTTCTCATCCACATTGTTAGTCATTTTCTAGAGTTTTGGTAAACACTAGCTACAAAATCAGCTAGCCTTGCAACCTTAAGATTTGTCCAGTTCGCAATCTTTTTATGGTAAAATATGAGATATGTTTGTTAGTAGCGGGGATTCCATAGGACTGATGACTTGACATTGGAGAGGTAGTGTGGTGAGCAATGCAATCATAAACAAATGTAGTTGTTTTGTGTGAGTATGTATGTGTAGGGCTTGGAGTTTTTTCTATCCTCACCAAAGCATCCAACAACGTGCATGAGCCAGTGAAATGGGAAATGTGATATGAGTGGTACGAGTAATAAAGATCATGGCAGCAAAGGGAGTCATACGTCGAGTAAGGGGTATGGTGCCATGTCCTTCGTAATTCTTTGAAAAGGAATAGTAAGTTAACTTACGTAATTGTTCCTCTTTTGTCTTGGAAAGTATATTACAGTTTATTACTTCATCCATCCCAGAATATCAGCGAGTTGTGTATGCACATTTTTAAAGTTATTGACGGCCCATTTGTAGTATTGGTATTATATATATAACTCTAATTGTAATGTTCAAGAAGGCTAACATCAGCTACTTCATCCAACCGGAACTCTAATTTGAAGCATAATATTTCTCAAAGCTGTTTAAACATACAAAATATTAATTATATTTGCGTCACTATAACAAATACCAGCCCTCCCTGCAAGTAAAAACATCGTATTTGTCCACTGCCCATCCCTCCTCGCTCCCATGCACACGTTGGGGTCACCTGGGACCATAGTATCTAGCTAAATTTCCAACGTTGAAACGTCCCTGCTGTGGAAAACTGAGTATTAGTATTATTCCATGGACCATATATATCAGCCTACTGGCAGACAATAGAATGGGGAATCCAACTGGGGCTCCGTTCATCAAGCGGGACTCGCCAGACGAGTGTTGAGAGGGGCATCTCGCTGCGGATCCTTCTTAGGTCAAATTTCAAAGTCTAGGCATTTGAAGACAACTTGGATAGCACGGTAAATTACTGGTTTAAGTCACGCTACTTTTTCAACTACAGGCATGCAAAATCTCTATAAAAAAATGAAAGGAAAAGTATGACATAGCCAGGTTTTTTTTTGGAGCGTATGATAGCCATGGTTGGAAGGGTGGGACCCCTATCACCGTTGGGTCAAAAATGACATCACCGCCGGTTCGAAGGCCCGTTGGATTAGGATAATTGTAATAGGCTGAGCCATCACCAACGGGTCGAGAACCGGCGGTGATGCCGTTCTCGCAAAACAAGAAAAAATAAAAAAAACAGCCTGTTGGCTGCCTGCTCACCGCCCGCGCCGTGGCCTGGCCTGCTCGCCGCGGCCACGCCGGTTCGCCCGCTCGCCGGCTGTGCGCCGTGGCACCACACCGCCTCCAACCGCTCGCCGCCCGCGTGCCGCGGGACCGCCGCCCTGCTCGGCCACTTGCCCCGCCGTCGCCGCCGCAGATCCAGTTGCTCCTCCACGCCGCATTGGATCCGCATGCCGCGCCACCACTGTGGATCCGTGGCCCCTTGCGCTGTGGCAGGGAGGAGAGGTGACGATGGGAAGGCTCGGTAGGGAGGCAGGGAGGGAGGCAGGGTTGGGAAAGGGGCGGCGGTAGAGGGGAGAAGCAGCGAGGGAGGGGAGGGGAGAGGGAGGGGCAGCCACCGGTGCAGGGCAGAAGCAGCGAGGGAGGGGAGGGTAGGGAGGCAAGGGAGGGGGAGGTGCAGCGGTGGATGGGAGAAGCAGTGGGTCAGAGGAGGGGAGGGAGAGAGAAAGAACGGTGGGAGAGAGAGAGGGGGAGGGACCAGGAGGGAAAATGAGAGAAGGACCTGAGGAAGATAGAAATAGTGCGGTAAGAGTATCACCGCCGGATCATATTACGACCCGACGATGATGCTATTTGGACCTATCACCGTCGGTTCATATTAAGATCCGGCGGTGATGTCCGCTATCACCGCCGGTTCTATTTGGACCCGGTGGTGATAGACTATCACTGCCGGTTCTATTTGGACCCGGTGGTGATAGACTATCCCTGCGGGTTCGGTTTAAATTGGCGGTGATGAGGCGTTTGCAATGACAGATTTTATAGTAGTGGTGGGCTGGATGTTTGAGATCCCTAGATATTGTTGGTAACAAAATGTACTTGGTCGTTAACCAAAAAAACATTGCAAGTGAAATTTGAATTTCTGACCATCCAAATCTGCTTGAATTAGCGGTAACTAACTGATGATTGAAATAGCTACACAACCTATAATTGAAAATTACTGAAACCAAACTTTAACCAATTCTTATTTTCACTGCTAAACTTTAACAGCATCCGATTCATCAGCAAATAATCCAGTCAGCAACAGCATGTAGGTTCCAAGTTTTTCCTTTGTGGATATAATAACATGATCGAAGGCCCACTAAAGAAGAAGGGCTTAGCAACCCCTGAAAGCATCTGAAGAAGAGCTTAACACCAGGAATAATTCTCAAAGATTGGTCTCTGCCCCTATTTTGATCAATTAACATTGAAGCCTTTCACTGATGGGTATGTACCATTGTGGATAGTTCTCTTTTTTTCTATTTACAGAGTGATTAAAGGCTCTGCCAATCCTTGCAGGGAAGATTTCATCAGTGTTGTATGCACGTAGCAATATGTACCATTGTGGATAGTTCTCTTTATTTCTATTTACACAGTGATTAAAGGCTCTGCCAATCCTGACAGTGAAGATTTCTGTGTTTTATGCACGTAGCATTCTTTTAGCACTAGGTTCCTAACATTCTTCCACATTCATTTTCTTTTCTAAGCTGAGGCTCACAACAAGGTAAATGTTCCTCTTCAGGTTACTTATGAAAGATAGCATATTTTTAAGATAAATAATATTCAGTTAAAAAACAGGCCCTAATAATTGAATGGTAGCTAGATTGCTCGAGGAATTTCTAATCAAATTAGTGGGGATATAAAATATACAAGTTTGAATTTATTACAAGTGGACAATAATGATTAAGAGTGAGGTACAATAAGATAAACACTTTATATATACATCTACTTTTTATGCTGAACACAAAGCCACAAAAAACCTTTGCATATAACTAATAAGTAGCGGCACCTTCTCTTCAATAATCGTTCGCACTCTCTCTGATTCGTACCTGGAGTGGATAACTTTTAGGAAACAACCGTTGCAAAATACCCCCTCCATCCTAAATTATTAGTCGTTTTGGCATTTCTAGATATATAGTAATCTTTGCTATGCACCTAGATATACGTTATATCCAGGTGCGTAGCAAAATTTATGTACGTAGAAAAGCCAAAACGACTTATAGTTTATAAGGGAGGGAGTAGTAGTAGATAGACATGATTGGAAACAAACTTTCCTGACTGATATCATGTACAAGCTTGCTTTTGCCGTGCGATTCTTCCCTTCTTCCAGTGGCAGAATAGTTCCTGCGTTGGACATGTAAAAAGTTTTGGACTAGGAATGAAGCAAGTATCCGAGCATCACTGTCGCCCAGATATGCCATTGTTCGTCTCTGCTGCCTTTCGTGCCGAATAATCAACCATGTTTAATAGTAAATCCTACTCTTGTGGTCTGCTATATGGTCTGGAGTACGTGTGCTCCGGTGTTTCGTCGTCGTTCACCTAGTAATGAGCTCGTTTTCAGTATGATCTGATGCTCCTCTCTTGGATTCGTTCAATTCATTCAGTCCAGCTATTGGATTTGTCTCCTTACATTTTTAAGGAACGTACAATTGTCACACTTCAGCCACACCTAATTAAGATATATCACAACAACAAAAGAAATAAGAAAGAGTGTAATTCATCTCTTTATTGGTAAAAGACTGTCCTTTTCTTTTCAAGAAACCATGTCTTCAACATAAGTGAGTCACATATACAGAGACAACTTATATTCGTGTTAAAGAGGTGGCCACTAATCGTGTCTAAAGTTTTCAGTGACAATTAGGGGAAACCAATAAGAATATAAATTTTACTTGATGGCTAGCGTACAACCCCTCTAGAATGCCCTTTTATTTCTTTTGCGATTTTATAAGAATAGTCAAGTATACACACTACACTTGTACAACCACGAGTGAACCTCCTGTCATACCTGTATGAACCTCGGGTAGCATGCTGTCAAAATTGACGCTAACCTATTGTTGGCGCTAAAATCAGCCAGACAGGAATCGGCCGATGATCTTCAGCGTCAGACACACGACCCGGGAGAATCTGCTTAGCTCCTGTTCGGGTTATTTGCCCTGGTGCGGTTCGCGCGGCGTGCCAGTCAATCTGACCTGTTGATTGATAAGGAAATAAAAGTATTAAATTCAGGGCGCTCTGATCGGCTGGAGTTCCGATCTGTCCCGAAGAGCGCGTGGCGAATCGGCCGATTTGCTGTGAAGATAATCGGCTATGGATCAGCCGATGATTGCGTAATAATTGCAAAGAAACTGCTGGAGCAACTTAAACAATTATTACGGATGCAACACTTGAAATATATCTAATCGGCTATAAGACGATAAATCGAAGAAGAACGATGACGAAGCCGATAGTTCCAATCTCAAGCTGGATAACTGGTGATAATACTAGAACGACAGGTAAAACCTATAATTCTAGTAAATATCGATAACTGGTGAATAAATCCAAACGAAACTACAGCGATGCGCCTGTAGTTAAAGCTCGAATATTACTCGATAAGCGGAACCTACCAATTGGCCGGAGATCAAGTTGATGCAGCCCTGCCAATCCGTACGAACTCGTGAAAGAAGAAAAAGTATTGGCGAAGTCGCTGACCTGAAAGTAAAGTGCTAGGAAAAAGTAGAAGTATTTTTATTGATTGATGTGTTGATTTTTTGCAAAGCCCTAGCGACTCCTATTTATACGGACTCCCGCAGAATCTTCCGCCGCCGTCTCCTAATCCATTCAGAACTTTTCCAATTGCTTCTTGACCGAATCAGCATCGCTCCGGTGACCAACATCAAGCCACTTTTGACCGGGACCCTCTGTTGTGGCTCCAATCCGCTGGCGCAAGCTGTATCACCAATCAACCGATTTCCAACTGTTACCTCCATCGGCTGATTCCTTACTGTAGCCTTCAGATCTGCCGCATCGGCCAATCTTCTTCTCCTGACGCCGATTCAACACGTGTCAAAATCTGGCGTCAACACATGCCCACCAGTTTCGGAGTAAAACATAACTTTTTCTTCGAAACTCTTTCTTTAATCTTCTTCTCCAAAACAGGCGCAGTAAAAATCTCCTTCCGTTCCGCGGTCTTCTGCATAATGATTTCAATTTCCTCGGACCGAGCGCGCGAAACGACCGCTCCCCTGGAATTCGTGTAAACGGCGCGGCAAAAATACCGCCTTTACCCTTGCGCTCCTGGATTATCCTTAAGTATTGGCATTCTCCGCCTACTTTTCCCCACGAACCTAGCATCTTCTTCCAGCGAACCACTGTTCATCTTCCTCCCGAGCCCTCTCGATCTCCAACCGCTCCCTCCGGCAATCTCGCTTGCGATCTGCTTCAACTTTCCCAATGGCGTCACCATCGGCAACCTCTCCAACCACGGAGGCTCTGTCGGTAACTCCTTCAGCGGCGGCGGCCCCA
The DNA here is from genome assembly GCA_032594955.1 of Panicum miliaceum. Taxonomy (NCBI): domain Eukaryota; kingdom Viridiplantae; phylum Streptophyta; class Magnoliopsida; order Poales; family Poaceae; genus Panicum; species Panicum miliaceum. The sequence goes on along the minus strand of CM064072.1, from coordinate 24,615,171 downwards.
TCGGCGGCCCAACTAACGGCTCCATCGGCGACGCTGAGCTTCATTCCGGAGGTAATTATCCGAAATTTCCCTCTTTTGATTTTCTACTGCTTCAGTATTTTCCGGATCCCTTCTCAGTTTTTCTCCCTTTTCCTCCTTTTTTAGGCAGTTAGGCACCAGATCACCATCCCTCTTTCAGAATCCCCCGATCTTATCTGCTTAGGCCCCATGGGATATCCCGATCCAACTGACCTGATCAATCTAGAGACTCACAGAGTCCCGTTCAAGCAATCACCCATGGACCTAGATCAGTGGGTAGGTGCCTTTAGGTCCTGGCCGAATGAGACCCCCGGTTGGAGAGAATGGTACCAAAGAATAGCCAGGTCTAGGAGAGTTCAGTGGGATAAACGAAAAATCGGCCAATGCATAGACCTCTCTCTGTCCCAGATGGAGAAAAATGAACCCTTGGTCATAGCAGCTTCCTACTTCTGGTCCGACGCACTCAATGAGTTCCTTTTTGGACATGGACCTATGACCCCAACTTTGGCCGATGTCCTGTTGTTGACCGGCCTTGACATCTCCTCCTCTGATATCCCCTTTAACTATCTGATTAAGCCATCACATCGGCTAGAAACCAAAGAATCGGTGGATGGAAGGGGTACATCAGTAAAAATATGAAGACTGGGACAGTTTCAGAGAGAGAGCATACTGCGTTCCTGATGATGTGGCTGGAGAAACACTTTTTCTGTGGCAGAGCAGTTGGACCTTCTTCTAACACCCAAGCCTTAGCAGAAGCTCTGTCTCTAGGATCGGCCGTCCCCCTTGGAAAACATCTGTTGGGATCGGCCTACCACATGATGCACCAAATCGGCACTAAGCTGTCAAAGGGGGACCTGATTGGGAACCCTGGCGGTCCCTGGTGGTTCATCACTCTCTGGCTTAACTATATATGAGCAAGGTCTCTCAGCAACGAATAGAGACCAAAACTTTCCCCAATATTGAGTCAGAGGAAAATTCAACCGTCCGACGACGCTGCAGATCTTTTGGAGAGGCGGCATCGGCCTTCCCTGGCTGTCAATTCACTGCTGCCCGCACGGCTGAATACTTCAGATGCTTCTACAATAGCTTCAGTGAAGAGACTATCAGTTGGCATCCCTATCAGGCAGTAGAGCCGATTTTCGAACTTCCCATCTGCTACGACTTTTCTACTCATACTTTTGATAGGGAACTTATGGATACCCTGATTAAGCCAGGGATTTTGCCGGCTAACTTCTTCTCTGGAAAGGACTCTCCCACATATGAGTTCTATAATCCATCGGCTGCAGCAAGACAACTGGGCTTTGGCCAACTGCCGATTCGGGTTTACTTTGCCGGTCAGGCAAAATTCAGAGATGAACTGACCAGGAGTCTTGACTACAATCGGCTGTGCGACTTAGTGCCAGATTCTAGCACCATTGACCTGAACAATTGGTCAGTGGCCCCTTTTGCCATTCAACAATTTAAATTATGGTGGGCAGAATGGAAGCAACACCTCTTCTGCAAATCTCCATCAACATATTGCAACATTCTGGACCCAGAGAACATTGACCCAAATGCAGCGGTATGTCCTTTCGCCCAGCCGATTTTAATGCTGTCTCTTTCCATACTATCATCTTACCGTTACGTTCATCTTCTTAGTCCGAAAGCCAAGTCCCTCCGATGCGGAGCCGAAGCGGCAGGCCGATAGAGAACAATCATCTGTATACGCCATATCCACTCATCGGCTTTCACGCTCCAACCATCAAGGATATTGCCACTGGCCGATCGAAACGAACACCAAAAAGGCCAACCTTGAAGACGACAAGCCGTCGAGTGCGTGCCCGCATCGGATCGACTGACCAAACGGTGATAGCATCGGCCGAAACCCCGATTCCTTTATCTTTGCCAACTACCGAGATGGCCGATCCTCAAGTCACCGCAGAAGTCGGAGCAGCTGCGGCATCACTGCTAGTGGAAGCTGTTCAGGTAATCTTGCTTATTTCATATATCTTTTAAGTGCTTCACTAACACCAACATTTTCTTTCTGCCAGGCTGCACAAGCCGTTCCAGTGCAGTCTCCACAGCAATCGGCCACATCCCAAGTGGAAGCTGAAGTTCCAGCAACTCTTCCCATCGAGGTAGATAATCTCTTACCTCAATCTTTCGATATTCAGAGGATTTAACTGATCCTGATGCAGGCCGATTTGAGTATGCTGACTGTAGCCCCACAACAAATATTGGCCGGAAGATCAACAGAGGCATGGCAAATATCTCATATCATCTTATTTCAATTACCCATAGTATACTCACAGGATCTGTTTTCCATACCTTTTCAGGAAGCTGGTCCAAGCAGAGCATTAATAGTTGTTGAGTCCTCTTCCTCTGACGAGCCGGTTGTACCAGCCCCTGAGACGAGGGAGGCGCTCCCACCAGCGCAAGCAAGAGAGATTCGCTTTAAGGAGGTAACAAAACTTATCATTGGAATCGGCCGATTCCCCCGTACTGCTTGCTAACCCTTTTCTTTATTCCCCCACAGGAGCAAGACACCCCGAACAACAGCGTTTTCTCCTTCGCCGTCTCTCTGCCTGATGATGAGGAAATCGCTTCACGCCAAATTCCATCGAGCTCTGTTTCTGATGATGTCCGCGCCAAGCTCGAGAGCATGCGGATTCTCCTTCAAGACGATATCGGCCGATTAGTAGAAGATGCTTCGCAGATTAGATGACTTTTCAGTGACATCAAGGGTCGAATCCCGGAAGAGACAACAGAAAGCTTGGAGCTTGCTCCATATATAGAACATATGCAAACCCCGGTTTCCAGGGCCCTACGCCACATGGCCGATCGCGCCCAGCTAGCAAAAACCCGGGAAGAGGCCGACTCGTACAAGCACCGGACCCAAGAGGTACATGAACGGATCAATTTCCTCGAGAGCTGTCGCCCGGATATCATTGGCACGATAGATCGGCTCAAACGGAGGCGAGCAGAGCTAGCCAAGGAGATGGAGCAAATAACCAAAGATATAGCTGCTGAAGAAAAGAAGCTTCAAGAGCTCCCATCCGTCATCACTGGGCTGAAGCAAGAAAGGCAGAATTTGGCTTGTGAAGCGATAAGGCTTCGTCGTCATATATCAAAAGTTCCTGGATCTGCCGACGACGACCAAAGAGTACTAGATTCGGCCGATCAGATCAGGCAATGAGCTATTGCGGCCATAGATGCTTTCCTCGGGTTGTAAAGAATGCTATAAACATTTAATGCTCCTTTAATGTTACCGCGCCGATTTGCTCCTTTTATCTTACTGCGCTGACTTGATCTTGGACCACTTCTTTTGCCAGCTTTGCATTTATAAATGCTTTTACTCTGATGGGACGTGTCTCACCATCTATCTACCTCCCTTTCCTTTATAAGTAGATCCTTCACCGTCTCCAGAGGCATATGCATTACCTATCTTCTCTCCCTCCAATCAACTGGATCTTTATCCTCCCAAACTGAACAGCAAGATGTCTTCTTCGTCTTCTTCCTCTGTCAATCAGGTACGAACTCCCCTCTGCCTCTCCCCTAGATATCTCAATCGCTCTGATGTTGGGTAGCTTTTCATCTCTGTTTAGTCAAAACGTCTCAGCCCCGGTCTGGAACGAGCGATCGAAATCATGCATTCAGACGAACCACTATCGCAGGCAGACAAAGATCTAATAAGAGCTCATGCTGAGGAACTCAAAGATCATGTTCCCGCTGTTGTCCAGGAGTATTGGGACCTTATAGATGCTCACTGCTTGGTCCGTAAGCGACCACCCTCTGAGAAAAGTCCTTCACTCCCTTATCAAGTCAAGATTGAAGCTGCCATGGAGAGTCTGGAGGAGAAGAAGACCCGCCTCCTGATAGAACTTTGCGATCAAGCTGAGACTGGAGCCACCGTAGAGAATCCGAAGGAGAATAGGACCTGCCTTCTGATAGAACTGGGTCGTGTCGAGAGAGAAATCCAGAACAGGCGTAATCAATAGATATATCGGTATTTTTATTCTAAGGGCGACTTGTACCTTGTCGGCCATGTACTCTGTCGTTTTCATCCAATAATGAACTGGTCAAAATGAATCACAATGTTTCTTTCTTCAAGCGATGTCATTTCTGCATCGGCTATGCAGACGAAAACCGATAGAAATCGGCTATATTGTCTTGATATATCTTGCTGCAAGTTATGCATCTACCCAAATGCTTGCATAGTACCTCTTCAGATATCGTCCATTCAAAGCTCTTGGGAATTCCTCCCCTTCAATTGTTTCCAGAATATATGCATTTCCAGGTGCACATCGGCCGATTCTGTGCGGCCGTTCCCAAGTGGGTGACCATTTACCGAATTTGGGATCTTTAGACCCTATCGGCAGCACCAACTTCCATACCAAATCTCCCTGAGAGAATTATTTAACTTTGACCTTTTTGTCATACCATCTGGCCACCCTTTTCTTGTTTTCTTCTATACTAATCAGGGCCCTCAACCGCAGACCTGCCGAGTCATCGAGCTCGTCCTTCATGAGGAAGGAATAGTCATCGGCCGTCAACTGATCTTGAAACGATATACGCCTTGACCCCATCCTTAATTCCCAAGGCAAGACTGCCTCATGACCATAAGCCAGCTGATAAGGAGATATCTTAGTGGCTCCGTGACAAGCCATCCTATAAGCCCATAAAGATTCAGCCAAAGACATGTGCCACTTTTTGGGTTGTTCTTCTATCTTTCTCTTGATCAACTTGATTATCCCCTTATTGGACGATTCTGCCTGGCCATTGGCTTGAGCATAATATGGAGAAGAATTTAATAATTTAATTCCCATATCGGCAGCGAATTCCCCAAATTCTCCAGAGGTGAACAATGTTCCCTGGTCAGTTGTGATAGTCTGAGGAATACCAAATCGATAGATAATATGGTTCTTAACGAACTCAATCATATCGGCCGATGTCACATTCCTTAAAGGAACTGCCTCCACCCACTTAGTAAAATAATTTGTGGCTACCAATATGAACTTATGCCCTTTACTCGATGGAGGGTGAATCTGTCCGATGAGATCTATTCCCCAAGCTCTGAACGGCCACGGCTTGATTACTGGATTCATAGCCGATGCTGGTGCGCGCTGTACATTGCCAAACTTCTGACAGTCTTGGCATCCTTTATAATATTTGAAATAATCCTCTAGAATCGTTGGCCAGTAATACCCATTGTTTCTGATCATCCATTTCATTTTGTGAGCCGATTGATGGGCTCCACATACGCCTTCATGGATTTTTCCCATCAGAACCTTTGCCTCTTCTGTTCCCAGGCACTTGAGAAGAACTCCGTCAATCGTCCGGTAAAATAAATCATCTTCAAGCAACACATATTTTGTGGCTTGAAAACGTACTCGCCGATCCACTTTCCGGGAGGGATCCTTTAAGTAATCGGCGATTTTCTTTCGCCAGTCATCGGCCGCGAGCTCTAAAATCATAGCTCCCTGAATCGGCCGATATCCGGACGCATGTTGGGCCAGCCTGTTGGCCTCTTCATTATAATTTCTGGGGATATGCTCAATTATTGCAGACTTGAATTCCTTTAAAAGCTGAAGGCAATCTTCATAATAAATCCTCAAGATATCATCTTTGCACTCAGATCGCCCCGTTAACTGATCCACAATGAGCATGGAGTCTCCAAAAATTTCGACTGCGTCAGCTTTGACTTCCCTTAGTAATTGGATACCTTTTAGAACGGCTCGATATTCCACCTGATTATTGGTTGCGGATGCTTCTATCGGCAGAGAGAAATCATAACTTGCCCCCCGAGGCGATACAAGAACGATGCCGATTCCTGATCCGGCCCCACACGAAGAACCATCGAAGTATAGAGTCCATTGAACCGGCTCGACGACAGCAATTTCTGGTCCACAATGCTGAGCTACGAAATCAGCCATGACTTGACCCTTGACAGCTTTGGACGATTCGTACCTTAAGTCGAATTCTGACAGAGCCAGGATCCATTTTCCAATCCGCCCTTTCAAAATCGGCAATGATAGCATATATTTCACCACATCATCTTTGCATATAACTATGCATTCTGTCGATAACAAATAGTGCCTAAGCTTGGTACACGAGAAGTATAAACACAAACACAGCCACTCCACCGGGAAATATCTTGTTTCGGTGTCCAGGAGTCTTCTGCGACGTAATATACCACCCGTTCTTTCCCTTCGAACTCCTGTACCAACGCCGATCCAATGGCCTGTTCATCAGCCGATAAATATAATTTGAACGGCTTACTAGGCTGTGGCGGGACTAAAACCGGGGGTGAAATCAGATATTGCTTGATGTCTTCCAACGCTCTGCGTTGTTCTTCTCCCCATACAAATTCCTGATCGGGCTTTAATTTCAACAAAGGAGTAAAAGCTCAAATACGCCATGACAGGTTGGATATGAATCTTCTGATAAAATTGACCTTGCCGATGAGGGACTGCAGCTCAGTTTTATTCTGTGGGGCCACCACTTTGTTGATGGCGTCTATGGTCTTCCGATTGACCTCTATCCCGCGCTCATGAACCATGAATCCTAAGAATTGCCCGGCCGATACACCAAATGCACACTTGTTCGGGTTCACCTTCAACCCATGCTTCCTTGTGCACTCCAGTACTTCTTGTAAATCGGCCAGATGTCCCTGGTGACCTTTTGACTCGACCACGACGTCATCTATATAAATTTCCACCGATGTACCAATAAGCTTGTGGAAGATATAGTTCATGGCTCGCTGATATGTAGCACCAGCGTTCTTTAATCCAAATTAGCACTAATATACGTCGGCCTTGATTTGCTACTATCTCCCAAATCCACCATCTCTAATGAATCGGCCGACGTAAACCCATGCCCAAGCTTCCCGTCTTCTCGGACAAGCTGATCCATCTATTCTGAATCTTCCGAGCCGACTGCTTGGATCGGCTGTGGACCGAAATCGGACACCTTCAGGAAGTCAGTGTCCCTAGTCCTGCCAGATATACATCTGTCATGCTCGCAGCTCCATTGTTGCGTGTCGGCCGCTGCGACGCTGTAGGCAGAATCGGCGGTGACTATCTCCGTACTGTCGCCAACCCATTGCACGAGGCATTGATGCATTGTAGATGGGACACAACAGTTTGCATGTATCCAGTCGCGACCGAGCAGCATGTTGTAGGATCCCTTACCGTTAATAACGAAAAAGGTAGTAGGAAGGGTCTTACTGCTGATGGTGAGGTCGACGCAGAGCGCTCCACGGGTGGGAGACACGTTGCCTTTGAAGTCCTTTAGCATCATGTCCGTCTTGGTCAGATCTTCATCGCTCTTGCCTAGCTTGCGGAACATGGCATACGGCATGATGTTGACTGCGGCGCCTCCATCTACTAGTAATCTGGTGTTGGGTCGTCCGTTAACGTAGCCTTTGAGAAACAGCGCCTTAAGATGTTGTCGTTTTTCTTCTTCTGGTTTCTCAAAAGTAGCCGTCATCGGCTCTAACACTAGTTGCGCCGTTTGCTCTTCCACTCTTGTCAGGCGCCATGAATTCCATCGGAAATATGAACACCATGTCGATGTCGGCTGCCGATTCTTGATTGTCTGTTCCCTGGCTGTTGTTTTTCTTGGGGCGCCAAACCCGAGACTTAACGTTTCTTTTTTCCGGCACCTGCCTCTGCTCTTCTTCTTGTTGCTCCCACTGGCGCAGGCATTGGATCCTCCATTTCTGGGATCTGGATAGGCCATCGGGACACCACCTGGGGTTTACTGGTTTGGCCGATGATCTGGCGTGTTCCCAATCTGGTTCCCTTCCTAGGGGGTTTTCGTCTAACACCCTATCATCAGCCATCTCTTCCAGCCGATCGTGCACACAGATTCTGCCCCCCAGTCCATCCTGTTGGTTGATCCTGCCTTTTGACCGGTGATGCTGGTCAACTCTGCCCCCCAGCCGATCATGCACTGAAAGGCGTCGTCTCTCTTGTTCGCGCCGATTTCTGCTGATCGGCTCTGATCCCCTGTCTCTGGAGCGTGATCTTTTGAACGGGCGATCGTCGCAACTTAATCTTTGCACTCAGGACAGTTATCGGCTGACGGCAATCGGATACCGTTCTCCCAGCAATGGATGAAGAACGGACATTGCCAGTGATCCTTGTGCCGGCGCATCATTCCGTCGTGATATCTTGATTGTTCCTACTGCCGCTGATATTTGCTGAGCAAGAATCAGGATGTGACGGGTCTGCGCGATGGTCCTGACCCTCCGCTCTTGTCTTCAGCCCGCCTTTTCCCTTTGACCTCATTCGCTGTGACTTGCTTTCTGGGATCAACGGCGCCGCTCCTTCTCGCCGATTCTGACGTCAGCACCTTGGTTTGAAGTGAATTTCTCCCCGTGTCAACCATGTTAGCCGGGAAAGGATGCTGGTCTATCTTCATCGGTTTTGCCGATTTAGCTGGGATTTCAAACTTGAGCCTCCCCTACTCAATGGCCGATTGTATTTGCTGACGAAAGATCTTGCACTCATTTGTGTCATGAGATGTAGCGTTGTGCCACTTACAGTACTTCATCTTCTTGAGCTGATCAGCCGAAGGGATGGTGTGATACTGAGATAGCTTAATCTGCCCTTCCTGGAGTAATAAATCAAAAATCTTATCGGCTTTTGATGTGTCAAAGCCGAATGTCTCTGGCTCTTTCTTTCCGAAAGGGCATGATATTGGTTTTTTGCCTTTCACCCACTCTGCCAGGACGATTTCTTCTTCGGCATCCAATTCAGATCCTTCTATATATGCCACCTTTTTCTGGAAATTCCTCCGCTGCTCAAGCGGACGGACTTCCTGTCCTGCCAATCGGTGAACGATCTGGCTTAGGCTTTCAAATTCCTGCGAAGCATACCTTTCCTTGATTTGTGGCAGGAGGCCCTGGAAAGCTATATCGGCCAACTGTGCATCGGTCAGAGCCAGACTATAGCATTTATTCCTGACTTCTCTGAACCTCTGTATATATCCAGTTACTGGTTCATCGCTCCTCTGCCTAAGGCTGGTCAAATCTGAGAGCTTCATCTCATGTACTTCTGCGTAGAAGTACTTGTGGAACTGCTTCTCCAGATCGGCCCAAGTAACAATAGAATTTGACGGCAAAGTGGTGAACCATTGGAAGGCCGATCCAGATAGGGATGATGAAAATAGACGTACTCTCAGAGCGTCTTGCGTGGCGGCTTCCCCGCACTGGATGATGAACCTGTTAATATGCTCCACGATGGATGTGTCGTCCAGTCCCGAAAACTTGGTGAAATCGGGCACCTTGTAGCGGTGTGGGAACGACAGCGAGTCATAGTCCGATGGGTATGGCGTCTTGTATGTGTAAGTCTGCACTTTTGGCTTCAACCCAAACTGGTCCTGAATTACCTCTGCTATTCTTGCCGTCCAGTCCACCTGCTGCTGATGAACAACCGTTCGCGGTGCCGGCATGTGTTGAAGGACTGGTGGTGGTACGGCTGGGTGATGAATCAAAGCATGCGGCGAATTTTGCTGCGTTGTGGCCATCTGAGTAGTTGACAATTGATGGCGAAGTGAATCCGCCGCCCCGTCGTACATCATCATCGGCGCCGTGCTTCTAAGCGCCTCTACAGCGCCTGCCCCCCTGCGGATCTCTGATGAGACTGGTTGATACTGAGGGACCGTCGGTCGGACGGCCGATTGGAACGACGCTCGGATTGGATAGCTTCCATGCCCGGTCGATGAATCGGGGAAAGCTGTCGTTACCGATGCCCCCCAAGGTACTGAGCTTGTGGGCAACGATTGCACAGAAGCAATCTGGACGGGTTGAAGCAGTGCCTGTGATGGGAAACAAGGTGCGCCACTATATCTTGGAGACGCTGAAGGCAACGGAGTGTTGTATCCCTCGCGCTGCGTCAACATCGGCCCAGGAGCCGATTGGGACGTGCCTGGTAAGCTTCTGGCTGGAAGCGTAATCGGCGGGGCATACGCTGGCCCCTGATAGCCTTGAACTGCTCCGCTGGCCAGAGAGCTGATGACGGCGTTGTACACCGTGTTGGTCATCACCGAGGACTGGTCGATGAACGCCTAGTAGACGGACTGTTGGATCATATCGGACATCTTGTCCGAGTCCTCAGCAATGGTGATGTGGCAGGGAACTGGAATAGGAGCTTTCTTGACAGCCTCCCCGCTTCTGGTACGACTGAACGACTGCAGATACATCTTTTTGTAATCTTCCAGATGTTTAGCTAATTATTCCCTCTGGTCGTCCTTGAGATCCGCTTCTGTGACCTCAATGATGTTGCTGTCGGAAATTTCTGCGTTCTTCGACATATCAGATCTTGAAGTGTCCCACTGGGCGTGCCAAAAGTGTGTTGGCGCTAAAATCAGCCAGACAGGAATCGGCCGATGATCTTCAGCGTCGGACACACGACCCAGGAGAATCTGCTTAGCTCCTGTTCAGGTTATTTGCCCTGGTGCGGTTCGCGCGGCGTGCCAGTCAATCTGACCTGTTGATTGACAAGGAAATAAAAGTATTAAATTCAGGGCGCTCTGATCGGCTGGAGTTCCGATTTGTCCCGAAGAGCGCGTCGGCGAATCGGCCGATTTGCTGTGAAGATAATCGGCTATGGATCAGCCGATGATTGCGTAATAATTGCAAAGAAACTGCTGGAGCAACTTAAACAATTATTACGGATGCAACACTTGAAATATATCTAATCAGCTATAAGACGATAAATCAAAGAAGAACGATGACGAAGCCGATAGTTCCAATCTCAAGCTGGATAACTGGTGATAATACTAGAACGACAGGTAAAACCTATAATTCTAGTAAATATCGATAACTGGTGAATAAATCCAAACGAAACTACAACGATGCGCCCGTAGTTAAAGCTCGGATATTACTTGATAAGCGGAACCTACCAATTGGCCGGAGATCAAGTTGATGCAGCCCTGCCAATTCGTACGAACTCGTGCAAGAAGAAAAAGTATTGGCGAAGTCGCCGACCTGAAAATAAAGTGCTAGGAAAAAGTAGAAGTATTTTTGTTGATTGATGTGTTGATTTTTTGCAAAGCCCTAGCGACTCCTATTTATACCCTAAAACTAGGACTCCTGGTCGATTACGACTTGTTACAACCTTATTTAAAACAGGAAAACTACTATATCTATAATATCTTTAAAAAAGGAAACGGACTCCCGCAGAATCTTCCGCCGCCGTCTCCTAATCCAATCAGGACTTTTCCAATTGCTTCTTGACCGAATCAGCATCGCTCCGTTGACCAACATCAAGCCACTTTTGACCGGGACCCTTTGTTGTGGCTCCAATCCGCTGGCGCAAGCTGTATCACCAATCAGCCGATTTCCAACTGTTACCTCCATCGGCCGATTCCTTACTGTAGCCTTCAGATTTGCCGCATCGGCCAATCTTCTTCTCCTGACGCCGATTCAACACGTGTCAAAATCTGGCGTCAACACCTATAAAATATGAGCACCAAGATTTAAGCCTCGTAGGTGGCATGTTTGCACGCACCACCACACCAAGAGGTGATTCCCGTTAAGATTGCCCTTAACAGCTAATAGTGAAGAGAATTCTAGATTCTAGTAGCATTGTACTACAGTTTATATATAGTTATCTCAAGAACCATACTCACCCCTCGCATTAACCCTTACAAACGCATACGCACACACCCTGCTCTTACGGAAGGTTGTACGGGTAGATCTTGAAATCAACAAATAAAGTCATGTTCTGTGTCTCGTTGTCGACGGGCCTCAAACCTATCACTAGAAAAAAATAGCTATACTAATGGAGCGTTAAACCTTAGTGTTTGATCCTATAGCGGGTAGGGGGAGGGGGGTGGGGGTGTAACCACCTTAGCTACTGCTATTGCTTGATTGTCCCATGCCCCCATACTAGTAACATCTAATATTAAATACACAGATAAACTCCGTGCATCAACATACTATTTGATGGATGAGGAAACATGCAGTCTCTTCTTCATTTAGTAAGACGGAATATATGGCCTTTGAAACCATAATCATTTCCAAAACCAGGGATCTTTTGGAGAACATGGATTTCAACCAAAAACCTGCACCTTTCTGCCTTCGTGATTTTCGAGAAATAAATATTTTGCAGTGAATATAGAGGCTGCTAACCTAGTGAATTTCCGTTTCTTCTAACACAGTTTTACCATACAATCCTTGCCAATTACCAACTAAAATAAAGTACCTCTTTTCACAAAACATATTTGTTCATACGATTTTGTGGTGATAAGACACATATCTATCCATGAACTAATCATGGTAATAAGTTTTTTTTTGAAGAAACATGGTAATAAGTAATCTCGTCTCTGAGGAACACCTATCCACTTCAGAAATATTCAAGGGATTCAAAGGTAGTTTTCTTAATCATTAAGAAAAGTTACATAATCTTATTTTTCAACTAAGCTAAGCAGATCTTGTCGCATAGATGTCGCTCATATACTGCACTGTCATCAGCTGGTGCAGGAAATAATGTTATTCAAACGAAACACCCACAAAATCTCCAAGCTCGAAAGCTGCTCCTATATATCCTAGTAATTATTTTCACTGCTAGCTGTTTCAATTTTAGTTTTGTTCTTCAATTTGTTTATTAAATCCTTACAGTTCTCAGTTAGAGCCGGATTTATATGAAGTATATCCAGAACAGCCAAAAAAAAATCTTACTGCCCTAATATGCTCTGTCGTTCTTGTTTCTACTTTAGCAAAGACCCCAAAAGTAGACATATATATACACCAGCATCAATTTAAATGGATGGGCCCTGAGTTATCTCCATGTTCCTTTGGTAGTCACCATCGGTATTTTCATTCATCAGTCAGAAGGTCCAGGTCACCTGCACCAATCTGATAAATGATGCTGACATGTTCAAAGGCTCAACAGACCAAAGGAAAGCACCACAAGGAAAATGATAAAGTGGACCAACCGGTAGCATGGTCCTTTCATGTGGAAAAAGAACACACTACACCAATCTATCCAGCAGAGAGAGTGACCTGACCTACCAGATCTTTCCAAGTATATCAGCTTCCAGGAGCCTTCCTGAGAGAAGTTTCAAATGGACCAGCGATGGCCCTGATCAGAAGAGGTGTCCTGTTAGCAAGATCCTTTTGCTCTTTTGCAGGATCTTGGATAGCATCACTTGTTTAATATTAACAATCCTGACTAAATCAAACATACCTCCCTTCTGGCAATGGGGTGGCGATGTGGTGACGTGGACATAAGCACGTGGGTTTAACAATGGTTGGAAAAAAGATGAGCCACGAAGGCAACAATTGGAGTCTAGAAGGCATAGGAAAGTTTCTTGTTTTGAACATGTACGTTGATGTAGTTAAACTATGTGGCACAAGTAACCCTCAGTAACGTAACTTTGTAAAAGTGACTACATGTTTACATGTGTATAGTACATAAGATTGGCGTGAAGTTGAAGCAGAACACGACGCTAAGCACAAATTTTATGCATGGATTCACACTGGAAAGAGAATTTGCTGACACCATTTTGAACCTAGGTAAACGTAAAAACTACTGCATGACTGAGATTTCTCCTCCCATTTCAGAAGCCATGGAAAAAAGTTAAGGTGACAGCAGGTCAAAGATCTTTGGAGGGAAATAATCTGTGAGTGCGCAATATATTCTTCCAGCATAACAAGTTTTGTAAGAAACTGATTCTGAACGACTCTATTAATAGTAAAAGTAAATGAGGTTCTCTGAATCTCTTCAATGTAAATGCCAACACCATCATCAGCATCATTTTGACCCATCTTTCAAACTCCACATGGCTTTCATCATCCTAGTCACTCATGTCTGCAACAAGGAGCTATAGCTGGATGGCTGGATCCTCAATCAGAATTTCAGTAGCACTGTTCAACGATCAATTTAGGTCGACAACATCTGCATCACAGACTGTTCCATTCCAGCAGTCAAAGTTTGGGACTAACATCCATGATCTCTCATCCAAGTTTTCTAGCATTTTTCGTACCCCGATTGTCGAAATGCACAAGTCATCATGTATTACCAAATACTCAATCACAGCCATCTTTGACTCCATTGTATCTTCAAGAAATTTCCCAAACTTCATCCAATTTTGTAAAAGTAGTTGATCTTACTAGATTGGGATGGCCAGTAATGTTGATGCCAGCATGTCTGACCACTATACCAATAAGTACATCTTTACACAGGCAAAGTTTCCTCCTTCAAGCTCCCTCCCATTTGCATTCTTCATGAGCGATCTACTAGTGGATATAGTTCCCTGCAAAATATTTTCAATCAGGCATTTTGTAAATTCATCAGTGACGTTAGAAGCTATTTGCTTTCGCTGAATAGATGCATGGAAAAAACAAAATGATTCATAAATCATTTATTTTGTTATTCTTAACATGGTGTACACCTAGAAACCTTCTCTTCCATATTTCAGGTTTCAAATTACCTTAGATCGTGACTTACAACCAGTATCGTGTGGTGCTTCTTTAGATCCTTTAGGAGATTCACAACATCAGCCCGAGCCTTCCAATCTGACATTTCAAAGTAGGAAGTTAGTAAACACATCCACCAACATGATATAAATTTCAGCATTGTATTTGGCTCTTGACATCAATCCTAGCAACTGTGCAATGGATGGTAACAGACACAAGAAAACATGCATTAGGAAGCAGAGATGAATGAATTAATGAAAAGCAATCTTCAATGATTGGTCCGATTAATATGGTAATCTAATCACGTACTGGTTTGGTCTGGTTAATATAATCACATACTAGACCAGCAAATGGCTCATCAAGCAGCAATAGATCAGGAGTTTGAACCTACAAAATAGAAAAATAAGAACAGGCAGCATAAACAATCAGATATCTTGTTTTTTAAAAAAGGTAAAAAAGAAAGAGATAGAACATCAACTCATAATAACCCAATAAACGCAATACCAGTTGAATTGCCAAAGCAAGTCGCCTCTTAAACCCACCACTTAGAGACTGTGGATCTTCATCTAATGAAATGGTTTTCAGACCAACCTAGTACGTTTCACAAGAAATCGAGATAAATTGTGAAAGAATTTGTATTTCAAGAAATTTTCTGATAACTACAAAATATGAAGGTGCTCTATTACGCAGAAAAATTATGTACCGAATTAAAGGCATTTTGAAGATTTAAAGCCAGCTGCTCTTTGAATATGTCAAGGGCGTCGACGCCCAAGGTAGCTGGGCCGCGGCTACGGAGTTCGTAGCCTCGTTCCGTCGTCGCCGGCGAGGTTTTACCCCTCAGCCGTCGGCTTGTTGTTTGGAGAAGAGGGAGAAAGATAGATTAGATTGATATGTCTTGCTTGATTGATAAAGGTCCTGCGTACAATAATATATAGCCCGTGGCTTTCTAATAAAGGAAACTAACTCTTCTAATAATAGGAAACTAACTCTCCTACACAAAAGGAAATAACTGTAACTCTCCGTTTAGGCAACTGTCGAAGCTCTTGCTGCAGCCGCACGCTCCTCTGCATGGCGCATGTCCTCTTCAGCCAAGGGATGCTGGCTCGGCCTGCTCCTGGGCCACGCGCTCTGCGCGTTCAGCGTTCCTGCGCACGTCGCGGGCGCGCCTGCGCCTGGTGTAGGCTTGGCCCCACATGACATCTCTCCCGCCCTCGAGAGCCAGCTCGTCCTCGAGCTGGAATGCCGGAAACTTGTCGCGGAATGAGTCGACGTCCTCCCAAGTCGCTGAAGCCGCGGACTTGCCCTTCCAGTCAACCAAGACTTGGTGCATGCCACGAGCCAGCCGGAAACGAACAGCACGCTCCAGTTTAGGAGCCACCGCGCCATGATGAATGGTGGGCAGCGGCGGAAGGGCTTCTGGAGGTGGCCCGTGGAACTTCTTCAGGAGGCCGATATGGAAGACATCGTGAAGCCGAGCGCCCACCGGCAGAGCTAGGCGAACTGCGACCTCGTTGATCAGTTCAGTTACCATGTTCGGCCCATAGAAACGCGGCTTGAGCTTGCCGGTCGTGGCCTGAGGAAGAGACGATGCCGCCCTCTGCCGGAGTCGCAGGAGCGCCCAGTCACCCACGTGGTACACAACCTGGCGATGGTTCTTGTCGTAGTGGTGCTTGTGGACCGCCTGAGCCTATAACGAATGTCAACAAGGAACTCTTCACGTTCTTCCATGTTCCTGGCCACGGCAGCGACCCGTGTGTCGCCCGGTTCGTAGGACCGGATCGACGGCGGCTCCCGCCCATAGACAACACGGAACGGAGTGTCCTGAAGGGAGGACTGGTAGGCGGTGTTGAAGACAAACTCCGCCCAAGGCAGCCAGCGTAGCCACTGTTGCGGTCGATCTCCAGTGAGGCATCGTAGGTACATGATGATGACGCGGTTGGCAGCCTCGGACTGTCCATCTGATTGCGGATGAAATGCGGTGGTCATGTGGAGCTTCGTCCCCATGAGGCGCATTAGCTCGCGCCAGAACGTGGAGGTGAACACGGGGTCGCGGTCGGATACCATGGACTGTGGAACGCCATGCAGCCTGACAATGTCGGCGAAGAAAGCTTGGGCAACGGACTCGACGGAGTACGGGTGCGCTAGAGGGATGAAGTGGCAGTACTTGCTGAACCTGTCCACCACGGTCAGGATGGCGGACTTGCCCCGAACGCGCGGCAGCGCTTCGATGAAGTTAAGGGCGATGTCCATCCAAACTCCCTACGGCACCGGCAGCGGAAGTAGAAGTCCCGCCGGATGCAAATGCTCCGACTTGTAGCGCTGACAAATGACGCAGCCCCGCACGTAATCCTGCACAACTTGTTTCATGTTAGGAAAATGGAAGTCACGCCGGAGCTGGTGTAGCGTGCGCTAGACTCCTTCGTGCCCCTCCTCATGAGTGGCGGCCAGAATCTCCTGGACGAGGGGGGACGTGGGTGGGATGTACAGGCGCCCCGCGTACTGCACCATGTCGTCGACGATCGCCCACGGCGTGCCGCGTGAGCCTGCGCGTACGGCGTCCTAGATGGCGACGAGGACCGGATCAGTGAGCTGAGCCTGACAGAGACGCGCGACGAAGTCGAATCGGGGGGCCGATAGGACCAGCACAGCCCCTGCCTCCGTCGTATCGCGGCGAGACAGAGCATCAGCCACTGTGTTTGCCGTCTCGGGCTTGTACTCGACGGAGAAATCGAAGCCAAGGAGCTTGCCGACCTAGTGATGTTGGGGGATCGTCGCAAGCCTCTGATCAAGCAGGTACTTAAGGCTATAGTGGTCCGTCTTGACAACGAATCGACGCCCCCAAAAGTATGGCCTCCAGTGTCGAACAGCTTGGACAAGGCCGATGAGCTCCCGCTCATAAGCAGCGAGGGACTACTGGCGTGGCGCGACAGCCCGGCTGAAGAAAGCGATCGGGTGGCCCTCCTGGATGAGCACGGCGCCGAACCCGTGTGAAGACGCGTCGCACTCAACGACGAACGACATGGCAAAGTCCGGCATGGCAAGCACCGGTGCCGAAGTGACCGTGGCTTTGAGGGCGTCGAAAGCCGCGGTTGCTACAGCAGTCCATGAGAACCCGTCCTTCTTGAGGAGGGCCATCAGCGGGGCGGCGACCGTGCCGTAGTTGTGAACGAACTTGCGATAGTACCTCGCCAAGCCGAGGAAGCCGCGGACCGCCCGCGCCGAGCGAGGCACCGGCCAGTCATGGATGGCCTGCACCTTGGCCGGATCCATGGCAACACCCTCCACGGAGATGACATGGCCGAGGTAGGCGACGGAGGTGACGCCGAAAGCGCACTTGGCACGCTTGATGAAGAGTCGGTGGTGCCGCAGCTCGGAGAGGACAGCGCGGAGGTGACGCAGGTGGTCGGCCCAAGTTGTGCTATATATCAAAATATCATCAAAAAAAACAAGGACAAAACGACGTAAGAATGGTCGAAGCACATCATTCATGAGCGCCTGGAATGTCGCTAGGGCATTGCACAGCCCAAACGGCATCACCAGGAACTCGTTGAGGCCGTCGTGGGTGCGGAACGCGGTCTGGTGGGCGTCTTCCGGCCGCATCCGGACTTGGTGATAGCCGGAGCGCAGGTCCAGCTTGGTGAAGAAACTCGCGCCATGGAGCTCGTCGAGCAGCTCGTCGACGACAGGGATGGGAAAAGCGTCCTTGACGGTGAGCGCGTTCAGCGCCCTGTAGTCGACGCAGAAGCGCCACGAGCCATTCGCTTTCTTGACGAGGAGCACCGGCGAGGAGAACGCCGAGTCGCTGCGGCGGATAATCCCCTGTTGGATCATGGCGGCGCATTGCCGCTCAAGTTCGTCCTTGTGCGCCACCGGGTACCGGTATGGCCGGACCGCCACGGGTTGCGCGTCTGGCTTGAGGATGATGCTGTGGTCGCGGCCCCGTTTGGGCGGCAACCCTGTCGGCTCGGCGAAGACGTCCTCGAAGGCTTCCAGGAGCCTGTCGAGGAGGGACGCGTGTGCCTCGCTGGTCGCCGTGGCGCGCAGAGCAGCCGTGCTGGACGTGGCCACGCCTGCCCACATGATGGTGTGACCATGTCGCTGGAACGACATGGAACGCTCGGTGAAGTCCCAAACGATCTTTCCCAGGGTGGCCATCCACTGAGTCCCCAGCACCATGTCGTACCCTGCAAGTGGCATGACAAAAAGATCGACGTGGAACAGTGTGTTATCAATGGAGAGCGGCGCGCGGCGAATGACGCCGGGACAGGCGACCCTCTCGCCATTGGCGGTTGTGGCCGTTAGGCGAGGCCGGGGCTGGATGGGCAGCCCTGTTCGCAGTGCGGCATCCTCGGCGATGAAGTTATGCGTGGAGCCGGAGTCGAGGAGCGCAATGAAGGAGGTGGCGCCCAGCGACAACGTGATCTGCATCGTGTCACAAGTCGGGACACCTGCGACCGCGTGCAGGGAGAACACCAGCGCCTCCGTGCCCGGGGTCTCGTCCCCAGCAGCGACATTGTCGTCGTTGTCGTCTTCCAACACGCAGTCGAGGAGGAAAAGGCGCTTGCAGACGCGGTTGTGCCCCCGGCCGTACCTTTCGTCGCAGTTATAGCACAGCCCGAGGCGACGACGTTCCTCCTGTTCCGCCTGGGTGAGGCGCTTGACGGGGCGGCCCTCCACCGTGACCGTCGGAGCGGCGGCCCTGGCGACCGGCTGGAACGTCGGGGTGGGTCGCGGCGCCGGGGCGGGCAGGATGCCACGGGGCGCGGCCTTCGGCGGCGCGACGGAGTGCTGTTGTTGACGCCAGATTTTGACACGTGTTAAATCGGCGTCGGGAAAAGAAGGTCAGCCGATGCGGCAGATCTAAAGGCTACAGTAAGGAATCAGCCGATTGAGGTAACAGTTGAAAATCGGCCGATTGGTGATACAGCTTGCGCCAACAGGATGGGACTATTTCGGAGGGTCCTGGTCAAAAGTTGGTCAACAGGGCAACGCTAAGTCGGTCAAGGAGCAATTGAAAAGAATCCTGATTGGATTAGGGGACGGCGGCGGAAGATTCTGTGGGAGTCCGTTTCCTTTAAAAGTTATTATAGATATAGTAGTTTTCCTATTTTTTAAATAAGGTTGTAACAAGTCGTGATCGACCATGAGTCCTAGTTTTAGGGTATAAATAGGAGTCGTCAGGGTCTTGCAAAAGGATGATCACATCAACCAAAAACAATACTTCTACTTTTTTCAGCAATTTACTTTCAAGTCGGCGACTTCGCCAATACTTTTCTTCTTTCACGAGTTTGTACGGGTTGGCAGGGCTGCATCAACTTGATCTCCGGCCAATTGGTAGGTTCCGCTTATCGAGTAATATCCGAGCTTTAACTACGGGCGCATCGCTGTGGTTTCGTTTGGATTTATTCACCAGTTATCGATATTTACTAGAATCGCAAGTTTTACCTGTTATTCTAGTATTATCACCAGTTATCCAGCTTGAAATCAGAGTAATCGGCTTCATTATCGTTCTTCTTTGATTTACCATCTTACAGCTGATTAGATCTATTTCAAGTGTTGCATCCGTACTAATTGTTTAGATCGCTCCAGCAGTTTTCTTTACAATTATTATGCGATTATCGGCTGATCCATAGCCGATCATCTTTACAGCAAATCGGCCGATTCGCCGCCGACGCGCTCTTCAGGACAGATCAGAACTCCAGCCGATCAGAGCGCCTGGAATTTAATACTTTATTTCCTTGTCAATCAACAGGTCAGATTGACTGGCACGCCGCGCGAACCGCACCAGGGCGATAACCTGAACAGGAGCTAAGCAGATTCTCCCGGGTCGTGTGTCCGGCGCTGAAGACCATCGGTCGATTCTTATCCGGCCAATTTTAGCGCCAATACACTTTTGGCACGCCTGGTGGGACCAATCAAAGATCTGATATGTCGAAGAACGTAGAAATCTTCGATAGCAACATCATTGAGGTCACAGAAGCGGATCTCAAGGATGACCAGAGGGAAGAATTAGCTAAACATCTAGAAGATTACAAGAAGATGTACCTTCAGTCGTTCAGTCGTACCAGAAGCGGGGAGGCTGTCAAGAAGGCTCCTATTCCAGTTCCCTGCCACATCACCATCGCTGAAGACTCGGGCAAGATGTCCGATATGATCCAACGGTCCGTCTACCAGGCATTCATTGATCAATCCTCGGTGATGACCAACACGGTGTATAATGCCGTCGTCAGTTCTCTGGCCAGCGGAGCAATCCAAGGCTATCAGGGACCAGCGTATGCCCCGCCAGTCACGCTGCCAGCTAGAAGCTCACCATGCACATCCCAATCAGCTCCTCAGCCGATATTAATGCAACGCGAGGGATACAACACTCCGTTGCCTCCAGCGTCTCCAAGGTACAGCGGTGCACCATGTTTCCCGTCACAGACACCGTTTCAACCTGTCCAGGTCATTTCTGTACAATCGCTGCCTACAAGCTCAGTACCCTGGGGAATATCGGCGACAACGGCTTTCCCCGATCCATCAACCGGGCATGGAAGCTATCCAACCCAGGTGACTCACCAATCGGCCGTCCGGCCGACAGTCCCTCAGTATCAGCCGATCTCATCAGAAATCGGCAGGGGGGGCAAGCGCTGTAGAAGCATTCAGAGGCGCAGCGCCAATGATGACATATGATGGGCAGGGCGGCGGATTCACTTCGCCATCAACTATCAGCTGCTCAGCAGAATTCGCCGCATGCTTCGATTCATCACCTAGCCGTGCCAGCTCTTCAGCACATGCCCGCGCCGCGAACAGTCGTTCATCAGCAGTAGGTGGACTGGACGGCAGGAATAGCAGAAGTGATCCAGAACCAGTTTGGATTGAAGCCAAAAGTGCAAACTTACACCTACAAGACGCCATACCCATTGGCCTATGACTTGCTGCCGTTCCCACACCGCTACAAAGTTCCCGATTTCACCAAGTTTTCGGGGACGGACGATACATCCACTGTAGAGCACATCAACCGATTCATCATCCAGTGCGGGGAGGCTGCCACACAAGATGCTCTGAGGGTGCGTTTGTTTTCATCGTCTCTGTCCGGATCGGCCTTCCAGTGGTTCACCACCTTGCCACCAAATTCTATTGTTACATGGGCCGATTTGGAAAAGCAGTTCCACAAGTACTTCTACGCAGGAGTACACGAGATGAAGCTCTCAGATTTGACCAGCCTCAGGCAGAGGAGCGATGAACCAGTGATAGGATATATACAGAGGTTCAGAGAAGTCAGGAACAAATGCTACAGTCTGGCTCTGACAAATGCACAGTTGGCCGATATCGCTTTCCAAGGCCTGCTGCCACAAATCAAAGAAAGATACGCTGCGCAAGAGTTTGAAATCCTAAGCCAGATCGTTCACCGATTGTCAGGACAGGAAGTCCGTCCGTTTGAACACGGAGGAATTTCCAAAAGAAGGTGGCATACCTAGAAGGGTTTGAATCCGATGGGGAGGAGGAAATCGGCCTGGCAGAATGGGTCAAAGGGAAAAAACCGATATCATGCCCTTTTGGAAAGAAAGAGCTAGAGACATTCGACTTTGACACATTAAAGGCTGATAAAATTTTCGATTTATTGCTCCAGGAAGGACAGATTAAGCTATCTCAGCATCACACCATCCCTTCGGCCGATCAACTTAAGAATATGAAATACTGCAAGTGGCACAAAGCCACTTCTCATGATACAAATGAATGCAAAGTCTTCCGTCAGCAGATACAATCGGCCATCGAACAGGGGAGGCTTAAATTTGAAACCCCAGCTAAATCGGCAAAACCGATGAAGATAGATCAGCATCCCTTCCCGGCCAACATGGTTGACACTGGAGGAAATTCACGTCAAACCAAGGTGCTGACGTCAGAATCGGCAAGAAGGGGCGGCGCCGTCGATCCCAGGAGGCAGATCACGACGGAAGAAATCAAAAGGAACAGGCGGGGGCCAGAACGACCACGCAAGCCCGTCACCTCCCAGTTCTTACTCAGTAAATATCGGCAGCAGCAAGAACAATCAAGATACCACGACGAGATGATACGCCGGCATGAAGATCACTGGCAATGTCCGTTCTTCATCCATTGCTGGGAGAACGACATCAGATTGCCGTCTGCCGATAACTGTCCGGAGTGTAATGGATTGAGTTGTAACGATCGCCCGAGGCCACACTCTAGGGACAGAGGATCAGAGCCGATCAGCAAAAATCGGCGCGGACGAGAGGAACAGCGCGTTTCGGTGCATGATCGGCTGGGCGGCAGAGTTGATCAGTACCACCGGTCAAAAGGCCGGACCGACCAACAGGATGGACTAGGGGGCAGAATCAGCGTGCACGATCGGC
Source organism: Panicum miliaceum (assembly GCA_032594955.1). Classification (NCBI taxonomy): domain Eukaryota; kingdom Viridiplantae; phylum Streptophyta; class Magnoliopsida; order Poales; family Poaceae; genus Panicum; species Panicum miliaceum. The sequence continues at coordinate 24,592,392 of CM064072.1, read as the reverse complement.
TGGAAGAGATGGCTGATAATAGGGTGTCAGATGAAAATCCTCTAGGAAGAGAACCAGATTGGGAACACGCCAGATCATCAGCCAGCCCAGTAAATCCCAGGTGGTGTCCCGATGGCCTATCCAGATCCCAGAAACGAAGGATCCAACGCCTACGCCAGTGGGAGCATCAAGAGGAAGAACAGAGACAGGTGCCAGAGAAAAGAAATGTTAAGTCTTGGGTGTGGCGCCCAAAGAAAAACGATCAAGAAGCAAACAATCAAGAATCGGCAGCCGAAATCAACATGGTGTTCATATTGCTGATGGAATTCATGGCGCCTGACGATCGAGACAAAGCAACAAGAATGGAAGAACAAATGGCACAACTGGTGTTTGAGCCGATGACGGCTATTTTTGAGAAACCAGAAGAAGAAAAACGGCAACATCTTAAAGCGCTGTTTCTCAAAGGCTATGTTAACGGACGACCCGTCACCAGATTACTAGTAGATGGAGGTGCCGCAGTTAACATCATGCCGTATGCCATGTTCCGCAAGCTAGACAAGGGCGATGAAGACCTCATCAAGACGGACATGATGCTGAAGGATTTCGAAGGCAACGTGTCTCCCGCCCGTGGAGCGCTCTGCATCGACCTCACCATCGGCAGTAAGACCCTTCCTACCACTTTTTTCGTTATTAATGGCAAGGGATCCTACAACATGCTGCTTGGTCGCGACTGGATACATGCAAACTGCTGTGTCCCATCTACAATGCATCAATGCCTCGTGCAATGGGTCGGCGACAGCACAGAGATAGTCACTGCCGATTCCGCCTACAGCGTTGCAGCGGCCGACACGCAACAGTGGAGCTGCGAGCACGTCAAATGTATATCTGGCAGGACTTGGGAAACTGACTTCCTAAAAGTGTCCGATTTCGGTCTACAGCCGATCCAAGCAGTCGGCTCTGAAGATTTAGAATAGATGGATCAGCTCGTCCGAGAAGACGGGAAGCTTGGGCATGGATTTACGTCGGCCGATTTATTGGAGATGGTAGATTTGGGAGATAGCAGCAAATCAAGGCCGACGTATATTAGTGCTAATTTGGATCCTGAGTATAAGTGTAAACTGATAAATTTATTAAAAGAATTCAAGGATTGCTTTGCTTGGGAATATCATGAGATGCCAGGTCTAGATCGGTCCATTGTTGAACACCGGTTACCTATAAAATCAGGATATCGGCCATACCAGCAACCTGCACGACGGTGCAACCCCAAGATTCTACCTGATATAAAGGCCGAAATTACAAAGTTAATTGAAGCAGGATTTATTCGGCAGTGCCGCTACGCCGAATGGATTTCTAATATTGTACCCGTATACAAAAAGAATGGAAAGTTGCGCGTGTGCATCGATTTCAGGAACTTAAATCAGGCTACGCCAATGGATGGATATCCGATGCCAACGGCCGATATCTTGATAGATGCTGCCGCAGGACACAAAGTCATAAGTTTCATGGATGGGAATGCAGGGTACAATCAGATATTAATGGCCGCATGGCTTTCAGGTGTCCAGGTCATCTTGGTTTATTCGAATGGGTTGTTATGACTTTTGGGTTGAAGAATGCCGGTGCTACGTATCAGCGGGCCATGAATTACATCTTCCACAAGCTCATTGGTACATCGGTGGAAATTTATATAGATGACGTCGTGGTCAAGTCAAAAAGTCACCAAGAACATCTTGCCGATTTACAAGAAGTACTGGAGTGCACAAGGAAGCATGGGTTGAAGATGAACCCAAACAAGTGTGCATTTGGTGTATCGGCTGGGCAATTCTTAGGGTTCATGGTTCATGAGCGCGGGATAGAAGTCAACTGCAAGACTATAGACGCCATCAACAAAGTTGTGGCCCCACAAAATAAAAATGAGCTACAGTCCCTCATCGGCAAGGTCAATTTTATCAGAAGATTCATATCCAACCTGTCAGGACGTATTCAGGCTTTTACTCCTCTGTTGAAATTAAAGCCCGACCAGGAATTCATATGGGGAGAAGAACAACGCAAAGCACTGAAAGATATCAAGCAATATCTAGTTTCACCTCCGGTGTTGGTTCCACCACAGCCTGGTAACCGTTCAAATTATATTTATTGGCTGATGAATAGGCTATTGGATCGGCGTTGGTCCAGGAGTTTGAAGGGAAAGAACGAGTGGTATATTACGTCAGCAGAAGACTCCTAGACACAGAAACAAGATATTCCCCGGTGGAGCGGCTGTGCTTGTGTTTATACTTCTCGTGTACCAAGCTCAGGCACTATCTGCTATCGGCAGAATGCATAGTTGTATGCAAGGATGATGTGGTGAAGTATATGCTATCATTGCCGATTCTGAAAGGACGGATTGGGAAATGGATCCTGGCTCTGTCAGAATTCGACTTAAGGTACAAATCGGCCAAAGCTATCAAAGGTCAAGTAATGGCCGATTTCGTAGCTCAGCATTGTGGACCAGAAATTGCCGCCGTTGAACCAGTTCCATGGACTCTATATTTTGATGGTTCTTCGTGTGGGGTCGGATCAGGAATCGGCATTGTTCTTGTGTCGCCTTGGGGGGCAAGTTATAATTTCTCTCTGCCGATAGAAGCTTCCGCAACTAATAATCAGGCGGAATATCGAGCCGTTCTGAAAGGCATACAATTATTAAAGGAAGTCAAAGCTGATGCAGTCGAAAATTTTGGAGATTCCATGCTCATTGTGGATCAATTAACGGGGCGATCTGAGTGCAAGGATGATATCTTGAGGATTTATTGTGAAGATTGCCTTCATCTTTTAAAAGAGTTTAAGTCTGCGATAATTGAGCATATCCCCAGAAATTATAATGAAGAGGCCAACAGGCTGGCCCAACATGCCTCCGGGTATCGGCCGATTCAGGGAGCGATGATGCTAGAGCTCGCGGCCGATGACTGGCGAAAGGAAATCGCCGATTACTTGAAAGATAAATCCCAAGAAGTGGATCAGCGAACACGTTTTCAAGCTACAAAATATGTGTTGCTTGAGGATGATTTATTTTATCGGATGATAGATGGAGTTCTTCTCAGATGCCTGGGAACAGAAGAGGCAAGGGTTCTGATGGGAGAAATCCATGAGGGCGTGTGCGGAGCCCATCAATCGGCTCACAAAATAAAATGGATGATCCAGAACAATGGGTATTATTGGCCAACTATTCTTGAAGATTGTTTCAAGTATTACAAAGGATTCCAAGACTGTCAGAAGTTTGGCAATGTACAGCGCGCGCCAGCATCGGCTATGAATCCAATAATTATGCCGTGGCCGTTCAGAGGTTGGGGAATAGATCTCATCGGACAGATTCATCCTCCATCAAGCAAAGGGCATAAGTTCATATTAGTAGCCACAGATTATTTTACTAAGTGGGTGGAGGCAGTTCCTTTAAGGAACGTGACATCGGCCGGTATGATTGAATTTGTTAAAAGCCATATTATCTATCGATTTGGTATTCCTCAAACCATCACAACTGACCAAGGAACAATGTTTACTTCTGGAGAATTCGGAGAGTTTGCCGCCGATATGGGGATTAAATTATTAAATTCTTCTCCATATTATGCTCAAGCCAATGGCCAAGCAGAATCGTCCAATAAAGGGATAATCAAACTAATCAAGAGGAAGATAGAAGAGCAACCCAAAAAGTGGCATATGTCTTTGGCTGAATCTTTATGGGCTTATAGGATGGCTTGTCATGGAACCACTAAGATATCCCCTTATCAGTTGGTTTATGGTCATGAGGCAGTCTTGCCTTGGGAGATAAGGATGGGGTCAAGACATATATCGTTTCAAGATCAGTTAACGACCGATGACTATTCCTCCCTCATGAAGGACGAACTTGATGATTCGGCAGGTTTACGGTTGAGAGCCCTGATTAGTATAGAAGAAAACAAGAAAAGGGTGGCCAGATGGTATGACAAAAAGGTCAAAGTTAAACAATTCGCTCAGGGAGATTTGGTGTGGAAGTTGGTGCTGCCGATAGGATCCAAAGATTCTAAATTCGGTAAATGGTCACCCACTTGGGAAGGGCCGTACAGAATCGGCCGATGTGCCCCTGGGAATGCATATATTCTGGAGACAGTTGAAGGGGAGGAATTCCCAAGAGCTTTAAACGGACGATATCTGAAGAGGTACTATCCAAGCATTTGGGTAGATGCATAACTTGTAGTAAAATATATCAAGATAATATGGCCGATTTTTCATCGGTTTTCGTCTACACATCTGATGAAGAAAAACATTGGGATTCATTTTGACTAGTTCATTATTGGATGAAAATGACAGAATACATGGCCGACATGGTACAAGTCGCCCTTAGAATAAAAATACCAATACGTCTACTGATTACGCCTACGCTGGATTTCTCTCTCAATGCGACCCAGTTCTATCATAAGACTGAGCCTTTTCTCCTTCGGATCCTCTGCAATGGCTCCAATTTCAGCTTGGTTGCAAAGTTCTATCAGGAGGCGGGTCTTCTTCTCCTCCAGATCCTCCATGGCAACTTCGGTCTTAACTTTACAAGGAAGTGGAGGATTTTTTTTAGAAGATGGTCGCTTACGGACCAAAAAGTGAGCATCTATAAGGTCCCAGCATTCTTGGACAACAGCGGGGAATGATCTCTGAGTTCCTCAGCATGAGCTCTTATCAGATCTTTGTCTGCCTGTGATAGTGGTTCTTCTGAATGCATGACTTCAATTGCTCGTTCTAGACCAGGGCTGAGATGTTTTGGCTAAACAGAGATAAAAGGGGTTACCCAACATCAGAGCGATTGAGATGCTTAGGGGAAAGGCAGAGGAGAGTTCATACCTGATTGACAGAGGAAGAAGATGAAGAGGACGAAGAAGACATCTTGCTGTTCAGTTTGGGACAGTAAAGAGGGAAAGAGAAGATAAGTAATGCGTATGCCTCTGGAGATGGTAAAGGGTCTGCTTATAAAGGAAAGAGAGGTAGATGGATGGTGAGACACGTCCTATCGGAGTAAACACATACATAAATGCAAAGCTGACTAAAGAAACAGTTCAAGATCAAATCGGCGCAGTAACATTGAAGGAGCAATAAATGTTTACAGTATTCTTTACAACCCAAGAAAAGCATCTATGGCTACAATAGCTTGTCGTCTAATTTGATCGGCCGAGTCTAGTACTCTCTGGTCATCATCGGCCGATCCTGGAACTTCTGACACACGGTGACGAAGCCTTATCGTTTCACGGGCCAAGTGCTGTCTCTCTTGCTTCAGCTCACTGATGATGGATGGGAGTTCTTGAAGTTTCTTTTCTTCAGCGGCTATCTCTTTGGTTATCTGCTCCATCTCCTTGGCCAGCTCTGTTCTTCTCTGTTTGAGCCGATCTATCGCGCCAACGATGTCCGGACGGCAGCTTTCGAGGAAGTTGATCTTGTGGTGTACCTCCTGAGTCCGGTGCTTGTATGAATCGACCTCTTCCCGAGTTTTTGCCATCTGGGCACGATCGGCCATGTGGCGCAGCGCCCTGGAAACCGGAATATGCATATGCTCTATATAGGCAGCATGCGCCAAGTTTTCTGATACTTCTTCCGGGATTTGACCCTTGATCTCGTTGAAAAGACGTCGAATCGGCGAAGCATCTTCTACCAATCGGCCGATGTCGTCTTGAAGGAGAGTACGCATGCTTTCGAGCTTGGCGCAGACATCATCGGAGGTAGAGCTCGACGAAATTGGGTGTGAAGCAATTTCCTCGTCGTCAGGCAAGGAGACGGCAAAGGAGAAGATGCTGTTGTTAGGGGTGTCTTGCTCCTATGAGGAAATAAAGAAAAGAGTAGGTAAGCAGTAAAAGGGAATCGGCTGATTCTAATGGTAAGTTTGTTACCTCCTTAAAACGAATTTCTCTTGCCTGCGCCGGTGGAAGCGTCTCCCTTGTCTCAGGGGCTGCTGCAGTTGGCTCGTCGGAAGAAGAGGATTCAACGATTATCAGTGCTCCGCTTGGACCAGCTTCCTGAAAAAGACATAAAAGAAGATCCTGTGAGTATGCTATGGGAAATTGAAATAAGATGGTGTGAGAAATCTGTCATGCCTCTGTTGATCTTCCGGCCGATGTTTGTTGTGGGGTTATAGTCAGCATACCCAAATCGGCCTGCATCAGGATCGGTTAAGTTCTCTGAAAATTAAGAGATCAAGGTAAGAGATTATTTACCTCGACGAGAGGAGCTGCTGGATTTTCGGCTTCCACTTGGGACGTAGCCGATTGCTGCGGAGACTGCGGTGGAATAGCTTGTGCAGCCTGGCAGAGGAAGAGAGTTAATGTCAGTGGAAGATTTGAAGAATATATGAGATAAGTAAGATTACCTGAACAGCTTCTACTAATAGCGATGCTGCAACTGCCCCGACTTCGGCGGTGACTTGAGGATCGGCTATCTCGACAACCGGCAAAGGTAAAGGGATTGGAGTCTCGGCCGATGCCACCGCCATCTGGTCGGCCGATCCGATACGGGGAGTCTCAGCCGATGCTATCGCCGTCTGATCGGCCGATCCGATGCGGGCTCGCACTCGACGGCTGGTTATCTTCGAGGTTGGCCTTTTCGGTGCTCGTTTTGATCGGCCAGTAGAGATATCCTTGATAGTTGGAGCATGGAAGCCGATAAGTGGATATGACGTGTATTGATGGTGACTATCTATCGGCCTGCCGCTTCGGCTCCGCATCGGAGGGGCCTGGCTTTCAGACTGAGAAGATGAACGTGAGTTAATAACAAGATGAAAATATGGAAAGAAATAGTATTGGAATCGGCTGGGAGAAAGGGCATACCGCTGCATTTGGGTCAATATTTTCTGGATCCAGAATGTTGTAATAAATCGATGGAGATTTGCAGAAAAGGTATTGCTTCCATTCTGCCCACCATAATTTAAATTGCTGGGTGGCAAAAGAGGCAACTGACCAATTATTCAGATCAATAGTACTGGAATCTGGTACTAGATCGCACAGCCGACTGTAGTCAAGACTTGAAGTCAACCCATCTCTGAATTTCGCTTGACCGGCGAAGTAGACCCGAATCGGCAGTTGGCCAAAACCCAGTTGCCTTGCTGCGGCCGATGGATTGTAGAACTCATAGGTGGGAGAGTCCTTTCCTGAGAAGAAATTGGCTGGCAGAATCCCTGGCTTGATCAAGATATCCATAAGCTCCCTGTCAAAAGTATGGGTAGAGAAGTCGTAGCTTATGGGTAATTCGAAAATCGGCTCCACTGCTTGATATGGATGCCAGCTGACGGTCTCTTCACTAAGGCCATTATAAAAGCATCTGAAGTACTCAGCTGTGCGGGTAGCAGTAAACTGGCAGCCGGGGAAGGCCGATGCCGCTTCTCCAAAAGATCTGCAGCGTCGTCGGACGGATGGATTCTCCTCTGACTCAATGTTAGGGAAAGTTTTGATCTCTATCCGTTGCTGAGAGACCTTACTCATGTGTAAATTGAGCCAGAGGGTGATGAACCACCAGGGACCGCCAGGGTTCCCAATCGGCTCCCCCTTTGACAGCTTGGTGCCCATTTGGTGCATCCAAGGGGGATGGCCGATCCTTGTGACAAAGCCTCCACTAAAGCTTGGGTGTTTGAAGAGGGTCCAACTGCTCTGCCACAGAAAAAGTGCTTTTCTAGCCACATCATCAGAAAAGCAGTATGCTCCCTCTTTGAAACTGTCCCGGTCTTCATATTTTTGCTAATATACCCTTTTCACCCGCCGATTCCTTTGGTCTCTAGCCGATGTGATGGCTTGAACAGATAGTTGAAAGGGGTATCGGCGGAGGAGACATCGAGGCCGGTCAACAACAGAACATCGGCCAGAGTCGGGGTCATGGGTCCATGTCCGAAAAAGAATGCATTGAGTGCATCAGACCAAAAATAAGAAGCTGCCATGACCAGAGGTTCATTTCTTTCCATCTGAGACAAAGATAGGTCTATGCACTGGCCAATTTTTTGTTCCTCCCACTGAACCTTCCTAGATCTGGCCATTCTCTGGTACCATTCTCTCCAGCCGGGGGTTTCATTTGGCCAGGATCTAAAGGTACCTACCCACTGATCTCTAAACTGATCAGGTCAGTTGGATCGGGGTTTCCCATAGGGCCTAAGCAGATAAGGTCAGGGGATTCTGAGAGGGGGATGGTGATTCGGTGCCTAAGTGCCTAAAACAGGAGAAAAGGGGAAGAAACTGAGAAAAAATCCGGAAAGTACTAAAGCAGCAGAAAAGCGAAAGGGGAAAAATTTCAAGCATTTACCTCTGGGATGGAAATCATCGTCGCCGATGGGACTGCCAGGGGAGCCGCCGATTGGGCCGCCGCCGCTGAAGGGGTTGCCGATAGAGCTTCCGTGGATGGAGCGGTCGCCGATGGTGACGCCATTGGAGGGTTGGAGCAGGTCGCGGATGAGATCGCCGGAAGGGGGGAAGCGCTTGGACATCAAAGAGAGCTTGGAGGAAGACGAACAGTGGTTCGCTGGAAGAAAATGCTAGATTTGTGGGGAAGAGTAGGCGGAGAGGGCCAATACTTAAGAAAAATCGGGAGAGCAAGGGCAAAGATGGTATTCTTGTCGCGTCGTCTACACGAATTCCAGGGAAGCAGTCGTTTCGCGCGCTCGGTCCGAGGAAATTGCAATCATTGTGCCGCGGAACGGAAGGAGATTTTTACTGCGTTCGTTTCGGAGGAAAGGGTTAAAGAAAGAGTTTCGAAGAAAAAGTTATGTTTTACTCCGAAACTGGGGGGCATGTGTTGACACCAGATTTTGACACGTGTTCAATCGGCGTCGGGAAAAGAAGGTCGGCCGATGCGGCAGATCTAAAGGCTACAGTAAGGAATCGGCCGATTGAGGTAACAGTTGAAAATCGGCCGATTGGTGATACAGCTTGCGCCAACAGGATGGGACTATTTCGGAGGGTCCTGGTCAAAAGTTGGTCAACAGGGCAACGCTAAGTCGGTCAAGGAGCAATTGAAAAGAATCCTGATTGGATTAGGGGACGGCGGCGGAAGATTCTGCGGGAGTCCGTTTCCTTTAAAAGTTATTATAGATATAGTAGTTTTCCTGTTTTTTAAATAAGGTTGTAACAAGTCGTGATCAACCAGGAGTCCTAGTTTTAGGGTATAAATAGGAGTCGTTAGGGTCTTGCAAAAGGATGATCACATCAATCAACAACAATACTTCTACTTTTTTTCAGCAATTTACTTTCAAGTCGGCGACTTCGCCAATACTTTTCTTCTTTCACGAGTTCGTACGGGTTGGCAGGACTGCATCAACTTGATCTCCGGCCAATTGGTAGGTTCCGCTTATCGAGTAATATCCGAGCTTTAACTACGGGCGCGCTGTGGTTTCGTTTGGATTTATTCACCAGTTATCGATATTTACTAGAATCGCAAGTTTTACCTGTTATTCTAGTATTATCACCAGTTATCCAGCTTGAAATCAGAGTAATCGGCTTCGTTATCTTTCTTCTTCGATTTACCATCTTACAGCCGATTAGATCTATTTCAAGTGTTGCATCCGTACTAATTGTTTAGATCGCTTCAGCAGTTTTCTTTACAATTATTACGCGATTATCGGCTGATCCATAGCCGATCATCTTTACAGCAAATCGGCCGATTCGCCGCCGACGCGCTCTTCAGGACAGATCGGAACTGCAGCCGATCGGAGCGCCTGGAATTTAATACTTTATTTTCTTGTCAATCAACAGGTCAGATTGACTGGCACGCCGCGCGAACCGTACCAGGGCGATTACCCGAACAGGAGCTAAGCAGATTCTCCCGGATCGTGTGTCCGACGCTGAAGACCATCGGCCGATTCCTATCCGGCCGATTTTAGCGCCAATAGTTGTTCCATCAGCTCCATCTGTCGGGCAAGGCTCATGGCCGCGGCTAGCGACTGCGGGTTCTGCACTTGGACGGCGAGGCTGAGCGGCGGAAGAAGGCCTCCCGTGAACAGCTGGACCCTCTGGGTTTCGTCCAGGCGACCAGCGCGGGGAAGAAGCGCCTGGAAGCGCGCCTGGTACTCCGCGACGGTGCCGGTACGCCGACAATCGGCGAGCTCGAAGAGTGGGGCAGAACGCAGGGGCGGTCCAAACCTCAGATTGAGGAGTTCCGTGAAGCGAAGCCACGACGGCATGCCCTCAGCACCTGCATGTACCAGAGTTGCGCCTCGTCGTCGAGGTTGTAAGATGCCATCCATACCTTCTCCTCCTCCATGATCCGCTGCTGGTGGAAGTAGGACTCGCAACGGTTGATGAAGATGAGAGGATCCTTCGTGCCGTCGTACTTCGGAAAGTCCATCTTCTGAAACTTCAGCGGTCGATCATTATGGTGCTCGCCGTAGCCCGGCCTGGAGGCGGAGGACGGCGTGCAATCCGTAGTGAGGGCGGCGATGGCCTTGGCATTGGCTGCGACCATGGCCTGCAGCTCCTTCATGGCCTCGGTGAGGGACTTGATTTGATCGTTGTCACCCATGGCGGCAGCGGGAAGTGGTGATGGATTGGCGGCAGCTGATGATGAGGTGGAACGGGAGGGCGAGGATCGTCTGGAACGTGATACCAGGTTGTCAAGGGCGTCGACGCCCAAGGTAGCTGGGCCGCGGCTACGGAGTTCGTAGCCTCGTTCCGTCGTCGCCGGCGAGGTTTTACCCCTCAGCCGTCGGCTTGTTGTTTGGAGAAGAGGAAGAAAGATAGATTAGATTGATATGTCTTGCTTGATTGATAAGGGTCCTGCGTACAATAATATATAGCCCGTGGCTTTCTAATAAAGGAAACTAACTCTTCTAATAATAGGAAACTAACTCTCCTACACAAAAGGAAATAACTTTAACTCTCCGTTTAGGCAACTGTCGAAGCTCTTGCTGCAGCCGCACGCTCCTAGCCGCACGCTCCTCTGCATGGCGCATGTCCTCTTCAGCCACGGGATGTTGGCTCGGCCTGCTCCTGGGCCACGCGCTCTGCGCGTTCAGCGTTCCTGCGCACGTCGCGAGCGCGCCTGCGCCTGGTGTAGGCTTGGCCCCACATGACAGAATAGGAGATCTGCTTTTTGCCTAGGCCATCCAAAAGTAACTTCTTCAAGTACAGTATCTGCTAAGAAATACCTATAACAAGATATGATGGGCTCTTATGTTTCAGTGAAATTTTCAAGCACCACAGTTTATAAGCAATCCTGTCCATTTTACATAATCTTCATGAAAGGAGTAGTTCAAACCTCTCACGAAACTGAAATACAATTCCAACTCTTTGAGAAGTTAGCATTTCAGACATGCCATTAGGATTTCCACTATCATCATACTTCTGAATGCAAATAGACCCAGAGGTAGGTTCTGACAGACCAGCCAAGAGCTGAGAAACTAAGATGTTACTTGAAGAGGAAAGACTAAGGAAATTTAGCAATGTCACGGACCATTTCAGTGTGCACCTGTAAAAGGGTGGTCTTTCCACTCCCACTCCGTCCAAATATCAAACCAAAACTGCACAAATACTGTTGTTAGTAATATAAAAGCTTCCAGAAATATAATTATTCCAGGGCAAATATGCGTACCTTTTTTCCCGAAGAGAGGTTAATTTCATTCAACAAGTTATGTTCAGTTCCAGGAGGTCGATAGGTGACTTTTCTCATCTGAAAGAAATTGATGTTCATTTTACTTTACAACAAATGTAAAAATGCTAAATCATATATGTAATGTAGCAGTCATGCGAACTTGTAGCAAAAAAGACTAGAAGGATAAAGTGATGCAATGTATGCAGAATTTACGAACACCAAATTGTGACAGTGCAGTAAACTTCAGTTCTCAATAAGACCTAGTAAGCTGGTTACCATTACTATCCTGCATTCCTCAATTTGGTGACTTCTGTGAGCACCCATCTCAGCAAGCCTGAATGCATTACTGTTCCTAGATCGAATTGGGAGCACAAATGCATATGTAGAGTAGCATATTACATAGATGCTTTTTCTACATGGAGCAGCCATACGAGCTTGTAGCAAAAGAGACTAAAAGAGTAAAGTAACGTAGGCTACATAGGAGAAATTTACGAGCCCTATTTTGCTTTCAATATAAAGCAGGGCGTAATGCCTGTGATCTGAAAAGAAATTTACGAGCCCCAAATTGTGGAAGCAGTGCAGCAAACGTGTTATTTAGTCATGTATGGCAGTTCCCTCCGCTTCTTTTCTTGATTAGACTTAGCAAGCTGATTACAATTGCTATGCTTAAAGTCCCAAGCTTGATTTGAGGACATTCAACAAAAATTGAAGTTCTAAAACTTTGCCTCCATTCCCTAATTTGTTGACTTCTGTGAGCACCCATCTCATCTGACCTGAATGCGTTACTGTTCCTAGATCGAACTGGGAGCATCAAAATTCAAAATACTACCTAAACAAGGGCAGCGAAATAGGCAAATGCGCACCTCCAATTGGGAGTACCCAGCCTCGACTCTTGCCGCCCGACGGCTCCGAGAAGTCCTCCTTCCCCTTGTGACAGAACAAATTAGTTGCAGACAAAATTCCACCGAAGAATATGCACACTAGAAGAGAAAATCTAGTTTATGGGCGACCCGCTGTACCTTGAACCGGAAGGCTTCACGGGGGCATAAGAAGTAGAAGCCGGCGGGACGGCGGCCGCCGCCGCGGCCGAGGCGAGCATGGCGTCGACGGAGCTTCCGGGGGGGACAGGGCCGCCCCCGTTACAGGCTTGCTTGGGAGCTCATCGACAGTTCGAGGAAGCCTATGTTGCGTGGTAGTCGGGCGGGGAGCACGCGCGGAGGCGGGCGGCGGCCAGGCGAGGCGCCAGGAAGCTATATCCAGTAGTAGCGGCGCGAGGCTCGGGAAGAAGACGAGCAAACGGTGGGGGAGAAGGGAACGCCGTGCAGTGCAGGTCATGAGCATGGGCCTAGTGTGCTGAAGCAAGGCCTGCTGGGCTGGTTCTACGTTATGGGCTCATTATTCTGTTCTGTTTTTCTTTTTTGGTATTTCTTTTTTTTTTTTGAGTAACAGGTAGCTTCATTCATCAGATGATATGGTTACAATCTTGCTCAAGCAGGCTTTCCACGTAGGCCGGGGCTTCATAACGCCACTCCCCAGTCCTAGACGTGCTAGAAGCCTGCTTAGCTAGTTCATGTGCTACCCTATATTACAATCTCTGGTAACATGGGAAAATAAAAATCGACAAAGAAGGTGCTAAGCTCTCTCACTTCCTTTAACACCGGCAGAATCGTCGACCTCTGTGAATCCCCCAACTTCCAAAGATTCACTAGCTCCAGACAGTCCGTCTCAAGATGAACTCTTTGCACACCGCACTGCTTGGCTAGTTGCAGTCCATCCCTACATGCCATCGCTTCCATCGTGAGGGCATCAAGACATTGGTCATACCATTTTGCCTGCGCCCCAAGAAAGGTGCCCATCCGATCCCTTAACACAGCGCCCGTACTCCCATGTCTCGATCTCTCTGAGAAGCCCCCATCTAGATTGCATTTTATCCATTGCTCACTGGGTGCTCTCCAATGTAATTGCATCTTCTTTCCTCTTTCATGTTCAACTGGGTGAAGGATCTGCCAAAGATCAAATGCAGTATCCTCGACCCACTCCACAGCCTTTCGGACCGGCATCTGTTATTCACCATGGCGTCTCTTATTTCGTATTGTCCAGAGAGACCACATGCCGAAGATGATAATGGCCCTATCCCGCTTGGGGCAAATATCAGATAAGAGACACTACTACAGAAAATATTTTTAAGGACGGGTAAAACGGTATTTGTAGAGGTGGATGCGGTACCCGCTCCTGCTTCTCGCAGCCTGTTTGCAGGGGCGGGTACGTTACCCGCCCCTGAAAACCCGTTTCCAGGAGCGGGTCACCCCCTACCCCGCCCCTGGAAATCGATTCGCAGGGGCGGGTTTGGGGTGACCCGTCCCTGCAAATCTATTTCCAGGGGCGGGTTAGGCGGTCACCCACGCCTTGAAATATCTTTCTCGCCTAAAATTTCACTGATTTAAATTTAAATTTTTCAAATCTATTTCCTGCTACCTTTTAAAATCTTTTACTCGCTAATTTTGACCTATCAAGCTTGTGCGCGATCAAATATCATAGTGATCAACATGGAATATGTTTCATGAATATAAATAATTGCATATACAAAATTAAATCATATAGAAATAAAGCATACATATACATATATCATTACACTACATCATTAAAAGTGCTGTTTGAATACATATTTTTTCCTAGTTTCCAACGCTACTTGAGGCGGCATGGTGCCGCGGGTTCGCCCACTCACGAATACTAATATATTTAGGTCCGTTGCTAATTCGTGGTCCTTATAAAAAAATATGCCCGTTGGGTGGATCACTTCATGCATAATAAAACGGCATAAATTGGCTACTACTTCTAGGAGTTGCTTCTCATGGAGTAGCCCCATATTCCTTCTTGGAAGAATCTAAAATTAATGAATCCACAAAAATATTAAGCAATGTTAGATAGAGTCCCTTACACATATACATCTATCCCTAATAAAGAGTAGTCCCTTACACGTTCAGGATCAGTTGTGTATCTCCCTTTCACCCGCATATGCTCGCACATGTAATACCCGCAGTACCCAGAATTTGCAAGTTGCTTGTGACACTGAAAGTTTGTGCGCAGAGTCATGTATGTCTGTTTATCGATGGGATGAGCACCTTCTTTTGTAATGTAGTGCCCGTAAGCTCTATTTTAAAAAAGAAAGAAATGAGAAGTTAGTTTATAAATATTTACTTTTATGAAAAATTAGCACGATGTATGAATGGAAGATAAGAAATTCGCTAACATTTTGAGGATGAATAAGAATTCCGAGTATCTCTTCTTTGTCCAATCTAAGGAGTCCAATACGAGCACTCTTCCTTGCTTTGGCTGTATCACAAAACCAATCCAGTGACCTCTGCAAAAATATTATATACGATTATTAGCCATGGATCGGAGCAAGTATATATTGTAACAAAAGATTGAGACTAGACTTAACCAGTGTGGTATGGCGCATATATGGTATCGGCCTCATCTTGCCATTTCGCCATCATAACCCCTATGTAGACCGCAACCTTCTTCATAGCATCTTTGTGATATGACATTCGTTTCTCTTTCTTCTCCTCGGGCATTTCACAGTCAACTAGCATATCATCGTTGTCCTTCCACTTACTTGGCGCAGCGTGCCTTATCTCGCAAATAGCTGTAGGATCAAGATACCTCATCTTCTGATGTAAAATAATGGCATCATTTGTTTGCATCATGTAGAATTGAATGTATGTCAATCAATTGGATATGCATATATAGTAATTAAGGCCATAGCATACAAGATATTAGTATTGATGAGACACTTAAGTCTAACAATTTTGATGTCTAGTTCACCAAGGTGGAAAATATTGTGGATGTCTTTAAAATCGAACATGACATCCATGATGCCATTACCTTGAAGTTCGAATACTTGCGGATGGTACGGAGCGCATAGGGTACGGAGCCCAAATCTACATGCCCTCATGTACCAATTATGCATCCTCCGTATTTCACTTGGAACATCTGTGATAGCCCACTCTGGTAGAAATCGTTTACTAGGACAATCCGGTAAATCTGGAAGTGCATCGACCCTAACATCCTGTTTGAAGTTCGTGTCAGTGTGGGGCGCCCCGTCATCCTGAGCACTGCCGGCGGCCGTTGTCCGATCCGATCCACCGCGACGCGTCCACATGCGCAGCGTCCCCCGACCGGCCTCCCTCATCCCCGTACGTGCTATGCCGCCCCTGGCAAGCGCGTCGCCCGCCGTCGCCGGCCGCCATCGTCGCCGGCCGCCGAGACGTGCAGTGTGCGTGCGGTGTGTCTGTGTGTGTGGGTGTGTGAGTGGGCTCGTGTGGGCCCGTGTGTGTGAGTGGGCCGTGTGTGTGTGTGAGTTTTGTATGTGTTTTTTTTAAATTGAGGTGTGTGCATGGTGTGTGTATATATGCATGTTGTGTGTATGATATGTGCAGTGTATATGTATCAAAATTTAACTAACTAGGAAAATTTTATTTATGTAGTCCCTCGCGCGCCGACCTCGACGTCCGATCCTCGCCACCACCGCCGCCTTGCCCCCGTGCTCGGCCTCGTGCGCCGACGTCCGATCCACGTCGGCACCCCCGCCTTCGTCCCCTGGTCGGCCTCGCACGCCGATGTCTCTACGGAAATGTACATTTCTAAAAATTCTAGATATTTTTATATTGAAAATTTAGTGACTTTAGTGACTAGACATAGTTCTTGAAAATTTTATGTATATTGCATACTGACTTTAATGACTAGAAAAAATTCTAGAAATTTGTATATTTACTTTAATGACAAGAAAAAATTCTAGAAAATTTGTATAGTGGCTATTGTGACTAGATTAATTTGTAGAAAATTGGTAGTGACTTTAGTGACCAGATTAAATTCTTAAAAATTTCATGTATATTTAGTTTAGTGTATATTTCTAGAAATTTCATGTATAAGTCCTTAGAAATTGTATAGGGCTGATCTAGTGTTATTTTACATAAGTAACCTTAAAGTCTATTGTTACTTACGTATAGGTTCTTAGAAATTTTATTGGGCTGATCCTTAGCGTTATTTTACATAACTAAGTCTGAAGTCTATTGTTAATTACGTAGAAGTCCTTAGAAATTGTGTAGTTACTTAGTGTTAATTATTTTACATAAATTCTTGATTTTTTATTTGTATTCTATTACTAGTTAAGATGGACCCGAGAGAGCATGAAGTTGCTAATCAGTTCCTAATGAACATGATTGTCGATGGTGATGTCGAAGAAGAAGAAGCCGATGCTGATGCTCATCATCATGTCGAAGAAGAAGAAGCAGGTGATGATGATGCTAGCAATAACAACATATACCTCAATATGTCCGGTGATGGGATTGAGCAATATGATGATGGTGTTGATCAACAAACCAAGAATGTATATATATCTAACATTTCATTCTTCTATATGTATATATATGAAACAATATAGACAATGACTATTATTTAGCATGAATAATAATATATCTTTTATTTGTAGCCCTCGGTATCGGAGAAGCGTAAAAGAGGCAAATGAGGCCCGACCAGAAAATTGGAAGGCCGATACATTATCACAGAAATGGCACATGATGGCGAACCCATGACTCCCGCCAATGCTGCAGGGAAATACATAAGAGAATGTGGACGTCTAGTGATGGACCATATCCCGATCAGCTTTAGGTTGTGGAAATCCAATAATGCAAATGAGCAAAATGTAGCGGTGCCTCAAAGAGATAAGGAACATCTTTGGCGTGAATTAAAGAATAATTTTACAGTTCCACCAGAGTGTGAAGAATTAGTTAAGGACTGGACCTTTAGGAAGATGGCCACACAATTTCAGACCTTCAAGAAGAATTTGGTTAAGGATTAAATCAAGCAAGGGAAAACGCCAACATTTAGAGGAGCACTTGAAAAACAGAAGGACCACTGTGATGCATTTGTAGTGTATAAGTGTTCGGAGTTTGGTATTTAGTAGGTGCAAAGGAACAAAGAAAATGCATCGAAGAAAAAATATCACCACACTCTAGGGCAAGGTGGCTACAAGGTCGCAATGCCGAATGGGAGATGATGGAGCAAGATTTGCTTGCTAGAGGTATCACACCTGCGACCATCAACTGGCCTGAACGTTCAAGGAACTAGTTTTATGGTCATTACGAAACCTTGAACCCAGAGAATGGTTAGTGCATTTTTGGCTAAAGAATTCAGCGAGCAGCCATTAGACTACAGGAGGCCATAGAAGTAGTTGCCCAGGGAATATTCCAGCCTGATAGAGAAAAAGATGAGCTGACTTATGCTCTTGAGAATCCAGAACATCCGGGTCGAACACAAGGCAAAGGCGTGATTTCGTGGAAATATGAGTCCAGCCAGTACATCGACTCTTAGAGAAGCCGACAAAGAAGGAAGAACGAGGAGCAAGCACGCTTGAGAAGGATCGAAGAACAGTTGTTATCTAACGATGCCAGAATGGCGAATGAAGTGAAACGACAAGTTGCAATAGTGAAAGATATCTAGGCCCCTTAGTGGGTTTTGGTGGTAGATGACAAAGCACATGTATAATTAATTGTGTTATCAAGCATGTGTGCAAGTGCTAAGGTTGAATAAGCAAAGCGTATTATGAAGCATGATCCCTCAAAAAGGAAATGAAAAGCGGTGTTTCAAATTTACTTGAAGAGTAGATTTTATTTTGAAATTGAGTATAGGAACGTCGTACTATCAAGAGGAACTTTGATCTACAGGTGTTGACGTGGTAGTTGTGCTCAAGAGAACCTACAAAAAACTATGAGAATCAATCCTAGCACTATAAATAGCCATCTTGTGAAATTCCCTATTAAACCCGGAGTGTCCGGGTGCTGGTCCGAAATGTCCGGACAAGGATGTCCGGAGTATCCGGACATATACCCGGAGTCTCCGGGTAACTGTTCCCCGTCCGTAAATTGTTCTGAGTCCGGAGTCTCTGGACTCCAGTATCCGGAGTATCCGGACATATACCCAGAGTATCCGTGTACGTTTTAGCCAACGGCTAGTTTTTTGTGAGAGGGGGTATAAATACCCCCCCATACCCCTTCACTCACTCATTCTCTATCTCATTTCGACCAGAAATGCCCACAAGCAAAAGAAGAGCTCTCTCACTCCCCCTTTCTTCATTCTTGAGTGGTTTCCTTTGGGGATTCAAGTGAGATTGTTGCAAGAGTAAAGATTTGTGCTAGTGAGCTTCCATTCCATCTCTTGAGCACATCATCCTTGTCTAGCCGGTGGATTCCAGTTTGTTACTCTTGGAGCTTTAAGCTCATAGACCGACAGGCATCGCTCGTGAGTGCTCAAGCAAGTTGTAAGCATCACGGAAAGTTTGTAATCGTCATTCCTCTCGGAGGAACACATAGTAGGTGACCTTGGGTTTGAGCGTTGGTCTCACCCTTAGGAGAGGAGCATAGGGGTTCTTGAGCACCGTCTCTTGAATCCTTCCTCAACGGAGACGTAGCTCCTTTGGGAGTGAACTTCGGGAAACAAATTCTGTCTCTCTCTTGTGCTCCTTACTTGTTTTCTTGCTTATTTGCTTGTGAGACTAACTTTCTAGGGTTTGAGGTCGATCTTCTATTATACAAGTCTCTAGAGCTGGACAACTGGTAAGAAACACCAAAGGTACCACTAGCTCTTCTAAATTTACTCGATCTAAATTACAGCATCAGTATCTTTGTTTTAGTGTACATTGTTTCATACCCGGACTCTCCGGACAATATATCCGGAGACTCCGGACACAAATCCTGGAGTATCCGGACATATATCCGGAGTATCCGGATATCTGTGTTACTGACAATGTTCAAAGTGTTTTTAAGTTTCAGATTAGCCTATTCACCCCCCCATCTTGGCATCTTGAGGTCATTTCAATTGGTATCAGAGCCTCGTTCTTCATCTTTGAAGCTTAATCGCTCGGACAATCAAGATGTCAGGTGACACTTCACCAAAGATTCCCACAAATCCGATGGATGAAAGTGTGAAGTCCAACTCATCAGAAGGAAAACCAGAAGATAACAAGATCTCCACCTCAAGTGTCTCCAAAGGCAAGAAAAAGAACAGCTCACATGAGGAGGAAAAAGATAAATTGGAGACAACCGATGATGAAATGTATTACCTTGAGTGGAAGGCATGGCGGAAGAAACAGAAATTGAGAAGCAACAAGAAGAAGTCCAACACCAAAATTATGATCGAGTCGAGTGATGACTCCGACACCGATTATAAGAGAAGGCCTTCGTGCTCATCAAAAGGAAAAGGGAAAGCTGAGTCAAGTCTCTCATGACTATACATGACTATACCTTTCAAATTCCTAGTGACCATAATGCTTCAATTCACATGGGAAAAACCCCTTATTTTGATGGGACAGGGTATAATCAATGGAAGACAAAAATGTTTGGTTATTTGAGTGCAATTCACAAGGATCTTTGGAAGATTTTTGAAGTAGGTTGTGAAATCCCGGAAGACGATGAAGCCACAACGCCGGTGCAAGCATATGTGTTACAAAGAAACTATTAAGCATTGAATACTCTTCACTCTTCCGTGAATCCGGAAGAGTTTGACAAGATCGAAGATGCTCCCACCGCCAATGATGCTTGGGATACACTCCAAGTGAATCGTCAAGGTTCAAGAAAAGTTCGTGTGTCAAGAATCAAAACTTTGGAATCTGAACTAAGTCTATTCTCCATGAAGAAAGATGAAACCATCAAGGAGATGTATAATCGCATGAAGAAGATCATCAATCAAATCAAGTCACTTGGTGGTAACAAGTGGGGTGATCGTGAAATTGTTGACAAGCTCTTGACCGTATACATGGCTAGGGACATCACACTACCTAGCTTAATAAGAGCCGAAAGGGGATTCAAGCATTTCACCGCCGAAAATGTTCTTGGAAGAATAGAAGCTCATCATGATCAATTGAAGAGAGTCAAGGTCAATCAAGATTTGGCCGAACTTCAAGAACTAGCAACAAAGAACAATGGATTGCTCTCCAAGCAAATTCAAAGGGCAAAGAGAAGGCAACAAAACCCTCAAGACATAATGACTTGAGTAGTGATGAAGATGATGAGCTAGATGATGAGGAAATGGCTTTCTTCATCAAGAATTTTAGAAGGGTTATGAAGAAGACCAACTTTCAAAACTTTTGCAAGAACAAGAGCAAGTATGAGCCAAGAAGAAGATCAAGCAAGCCTTGTTTTGGTTGCATGAAAATTGGGCATTTCATTGCGGATTGTTCGGAAGAAAAGAAGAAGAGCAAGGACACCAAGGAGAGCTCATTCAAGAGGGACAAGCCAAGACACAAAAAGCATGCCGGTGAAGCTCATCTTAGTCAAGAATGGGATTCAAATGAAGAGACCAACTCTGACAATTAAGATGTTGCAATCATGGCATTCAAGACCTCTTCTTCTCATCAACCAAGTTTATTTGAAGATCTCACCGATGATGAAGATCAAGGCCCAATCATGTGCCTTGTGGCAAAGAACATGAAGGTAACATCCCCAAACTCATCGGATGATGAACTAGATGAGGAAGATGAAATTTCTAGTCTTATTAAATAATATGGCAAAAGAGCGGCAACTAAAATGATGAAACTAATAATGAAACTAGATGACCTAGATGAGACACTTGAATCACAAGAAGAATTGCTTAGGCTTGAGAGAGAAAAATCTGAAGCTCTTGAAAAGAACCTTACCAATGAAAGAAAGGAAAACAAGAGGCTTGAGGACTCTCTAAGAACCAAGGATAGCATACTTCTTGAGGTAAAAGAGTCATTCACTAGTGAAAAGAGGAAAGTGAATGACTTAACTAAAAAACTTTCCTTAGTTGAAGACACTCATGCTAACTTGAAGAGTGACAATGAGAAACTTCAAGAAAGCTTAACAATCTTGCAAGCCATTCACACGGCACTTGAGTTAAAGTTAACACTCTTTTGGAAAGCTCCTCTAAAGCTTATGAGTCATAAAAGTCATCTAGTCCTTCAACTAGTAACGGTTGTGCACGATGCTTTAATATTGATGTTCAAACTTGTGCTACTAACCATGCCAAAATGCATGCCATGAAGAAAGAGATTAGTAGACTCACTCAATTAGTGCAAGAAGAAGCACCATCTCACAAGCAAGTACTCAAGACAAACCCTTCACCAAGGGTAGGTGAGTTTGAGAAGCATACCAAGGGATTTGGATCAAAGTACATGAGCAAGTATGGCTTTGAAAAAGGTAAGGGACTTGGAAATAATGAAGATGGTGCACCTCAAACCATCCAATATGTCAAGAACAACAAGAAGGCCGCCTTAGGAGCAAATGGAGGTCTAGTGAACATGACTACTCCCATCCACAAGGGAGTTGGTAAGACCCAAGGGACAAATCCTGTCAAGTTTGTCAAGGGAGGCACAACATGTGATGAAGGTGCTAAAATTGTCGCATCTTCATTAAAGCAAGACAAGTTCCAAGCTCCTAAGACACAAGAATCATCCTATCAAATGACTTTTTATGCGAATTATATGTTAACTAGGAACCACCATGGTAAAGTGGTTGCTATGTTTGTGGGTCACCGCTCATGGAACACTAAGGTGAAAAGCCATGTGTGGGTACCCAAGGTGCTTGTGACTAACACTCAAGGACCCAAGTATTGTTGGGTACCTAAAAGGAAGGAATAATCTTGTTTTGTACTTTGAGGACCGATAAACAACTAGCCGATAAGCAAATATTATGTACTTTGAGGAGTGCACTAAATATCTTGGACTCTCGTAACTTAGTTTGAGATCATGCACATGTTTGATTGCTATAGAGTAATTCTTTCTGAAAAACTTACTAGAATTGTTAGGAGTGTGATCTTCAAGAAAATTTGAATCTTTTCTTGCTTACTTGAGACTATTGTTCCCATTGTTTATTTTTGGCTAGTCTCAAGCTAGTGAGCCTCTCACATCACTAGATCTCTGTATCGAAATTCAATCCTATCCTTCACTGAAATTCTGCTCAGTTTGAGGGGGAGCCGAATACTCCGGAAAATAGTCCGGATACTACGGGCCTACTAGATACTCCGGACATTTATCCGGATACTCCGGACGGTAAATCCATTCCATATTGATCGTGGAGGGGGTCGGTTAGAAACTCTCATTCACTTCTTTTCACCGACGCCGCCTCCCTTCTCTTCTCCTCTCCCTCTCTCACACCATTGAGGCGATTTTCACCTTCTCACCATCAAGAATCCTTCCAATCTTCAAGGAAGACTCCTCTCCTCTCCAAAAACTCCGGGGATTCATCGGATTCGAAGGATTCCCGCTTGTTCAACGTCTCTCAAGGTATTAAAATGTCAAATCGCCCGATCTCTCAATGTGGTTGGAGTTAGTAGATGTGCCTTGGGGGGTAGTCTCTACACATGTCTAGCATCCTGTGGTTCAAGTTTGATTCAATTCCCATGACTAAATCTTCAAATCTTTGAACCTAGGGTTTTTGTGGCACGACATTCAGATACTCCGGATATAGGCCCGGATACTCCGACCCTGGTGTCCGGAGTATCCGGACATATACCTGGAGTCTTCGGACTTTGTGTGACTGGCCCTATTCTTTTCAATCAAAATCTATCTAGACTCGTTCTTAATCATACCACATCTCTTGTCTAGGAAATGGGGAGAGCAGGTGAACCATGTGGTCAGCGTCGGCAAAAGTGCCGTCATGATCCGCAAATTGAATAGGAAGAAGTATGTCCTCCAAGTCCTCCTCCGAGGGAGCTGCGACCCCGTCGTCGTCCTGGAAAAGAACCCGCAAGCAGCAGTTCACAAGCCCATCCACCATGACAAGCCCCCTACATGATGGCAAGCATGCCGAATCCTCCGTCCAGGGCTAACCCTTCTAGAAGGGGCATTGCAACGGATATTTGCCCACGGACTCCACCTCTCTTGGAGGTCGTCTTCTCAACAGATCAGACTCAATATCCAGTCTGTCCCAAGCTTTCTCGCCCTCAGATTCCAGATGGATATGCCGTTCAAATGGGCAAAGATTATTTCAAGCAAGCCGTGGCCCTCACAAATGCTCGGACAGAAGATGTGTATCGGTATGAGAAGGCAGAAAATTTGGAAAGAAGATTTTGGTGTCAGTTGCATCAGGATTTCTATTCCTCTATGGTTTTGCGCAAGGGCAAGGCATCAATTGTCCCTTGCAAGTATGTGGATTGGGCATACTTTGAGAAGCTCAACGATCCATTCTTCAATCAAGCCATTGCAAAGTGCAGAGAGTTTGGTCTCTATGATATCATGGGCTTTCTGTACAATTGGAATGAAGAGATCCTTGCCCAATTCCATTCTTCTCTATATTATGATGCAAGGAAAGTCGCTTTCTTTTGGACAACTGAAGGAGTGAAGTATGGAGTGGATTACATGACCTTCTCTAGGTTCCTTGGACTTGGCTAAGAGGGTGAGAAGAGAGACCCCATTCATGTTGAGACTCAGTTGAAGCCAAGTCAATTGCCCTCGCTTTTCTACAATCCCATCCTTGCCGAAGCCGGAAATGCTAGCACCCTTCAACCATTTTACTACACTATGAATTCATTTTTCTGTGCCACTATCGATGCTAAGGATGGAGATTCCACGGCACTCCGCTACTTTGCATGCAATCTCCTTGCTTGTACAATGCCCAGAGGCAAACCATTTTGCATCATGGACTTCATATGAAATGAGCTAAGGAGAACCATGAATGATCCCAAGAAGTTCTTGCCTTCAGCTCCTTATATTATGTATATGATTGAGAGTCACCATGATCACATTTCCAAAGGACTGCAAGCATGAGCCTCTTCATATTCGTCCACGCTCCGGTGATGCACCACGAGCACCTCCTCTTCATGCCGGAGCCACAAGAAACCTGAGGTTTGACCCAGCTCCATCTTATTCGGGTCCATCATCCTCTCGCCGTGGTCATGACTCTTTCATCAAGAGGGCACTCAAGAGCATCTTTTGCATGTGCAAGACTGCTACTCAAGAAATCAATGAAAACCACCGTGATATTATTGAGATCAAGAGTCACTTTAGGGCTTCCTACGGATCCTTACCACGAGTTTCCCGAGTTTGATGATCCGTTCGCCGAGTGGGATGCTGCGGATGAGGCCGCTATTGCTGCTGCTCATGCTCCTCTTCCTCGCCCACATCGACACACTCGTGCACCTACTCACTCTCGTCGCTCTCCTCCTCGTGGCCAAGAAATATTTGATGAAGAAGCGGAGACCAAGGAAGAAGAACCTCACGACTACCGCGAGATCCCCGACTCGGATGAGGATGAAGACACCTCCGATGATGGCGCCTAAGATGATGATGATGAGTAGAACACTTTATCGCTCTTTTCATTCCCTTTTTGGCACTTGATGACAAAGTGTGACAACCCTAATAATTTACATTTCTAAATCAATGTCATTAGCCTAACCCTATGCTTAACCAACTAATAAAAGGGTGAAAAGAATTAGAACGAGTTAAGTTGGAATTCAAATTGAATTTGGGCACATTTGGATACTTTTGAATTTTTAAATTAACTTTCAAACCATAAGCCAAATGAGATGTTGCCTGAAACCAAACTTGTAGAACTTTTTATTCTGAACAACTTTCATGTTCAAAAGTTTTTGAAATTCAAATTACAAAGAGGAGAAAATGCCTTGTTTGCACCCAGCCCCCTGAAACTTTTCAAATTTTCGCGTTTAGGCCCCTCGCTCCTCCCTCTCTCTCCCCTCCCCGCCCAATAGCGCCGCCAGGTGGCCGGCGACGCCTGACCGGCGCGAGGCGCCAGGCCAGTGGCCGCCGCGCCTCTCCCCCACGCACGGCTTTGCCCGCCCCAGCGCCGCGCTGCCCAGTACGCGTCCGCGCGTGCGCACACCGTTGTCGTGCCCGGTTCGCCGCCCGCCGCGCCCAACCGCCGTGACGCGCCGTGCCGCCCCAACTCCCGCGCCCCGCCCGTCGCTGCGCCTGTCCTCCGCCCGAGCCGCAGCAGCAGCTACTTCCCCAATCCGCGCGCCGCGCTATCTCCTCGCGCCCACGCCAAATCCCCGGCCGCCAGTCGCTCGCCTCCGCCCGCCGCACGCCGCGCCGGCGTCCTGCTGCCACCCGCCGTGGCCAGTGCCACGCCGTTGCCGTGCCTCCGCCCCGCGCGTCGCCCAGGCACCTCCACCCCCTCCTGCCCCTATAAAAGCCGCACCCCGGCCGCCCGCGCAAGCCACCGCAGCCAGAGCACCTCGCCGCCGCCATTGCCGCCGCCGAGCGCCGCCCGCCCGTGGACAGCCCTCCACAGCCGCCCCCTGCCCAAATTGAAGCGTCAGCCACCACTACATCATCCCCCTGAAGCTCACCGACCCGCCCAACACCGCCCAGGACCGCCGGAGCGCCGCTGCCCGCGCTGTCACTGCCGCCGCCGCCCCTGCTCACCGTGGACAGCTCGACTCCGACCTCCTTCGCCCAAGCCAAGCCCCTGAGCAGCTTCCCCACGCGCCACTGAAGCTCGCCGACCAGACCAGACCGCCCCAAGCCCGCCGGAGCACCGCCGTCGACGCGTGCCGCCGCCGCCGCCGCCTCTGCTCCAACGCCGGCGAGCTATTCCCGGCCGTCCCCCACCCGAACAAGACCCCCACGAGGTAGCCCTCGCACCCCTGAACCTTCCCCGACCCTCACCCCTCGCCGCCGGCGAGCCCCTCGCCGGAATTTCGGCCGGCCGCCGTACCCGAGCTGCCCGAGGACCCAATTGCAAGAATTTAAATCTTTAGAAGGGTCTGCACGTAAGATTTAAGGACCCAGTTGTAAAAGAAAGTTTCAAATCTAGATTCAAATTCAGTGAACTTGTAAAATTCGTATAAAATCATAGAAAATTCAGCAAAATGCAAACTCAACTGTTCTGGAATCCCTAGAAGAAACTCTACAACTTTTGTTACTTAAAGATTCTCAGATTCTCAATATATTTTGCTCTACATTAAATGGAATTTTTAATGGACTTCTTTTGTACCCACTGTTGTAGATCAATGCTGACCCTAAATTTTGGGCAGTGAGTTAGTTGCTTGAAGTTTTGGACTGTATAAAATGATCAGGCCCAAATTCAATCTCTAGCTACACTGTTTATTAAACTTAGTTTCATACCATAAGTGGCTAAATATTTTTATCCATGCAGTTAGGTTATGAATCACCTAATGAAACTTTTTCTATACTGGTGTAATGGTACCTAGATGCCAGAGAAAAATTGGGAGACTTTTTATCTCACAGGAACCTATTTATTTGAATTATGTGCTAATAACATACATTAATTCAAGAAAATAGTACCTTAGCTTGGAAAACTCTTAAAGTTTTACTAGGAGATACACAGTGGTAGAGGTTGCTGTGTAAAAAGTTTCATGGACAAAAACTCTGTGTAGGATCCTGTAAAAATAAATCCTTAAATAACCTAGGTGTGTGATGTCCTATTTTCTATGCTCTGAAAACTGCATAATAAATCCTACAAAAATTACCGTAGCTCCTGCATGCTTAAATGAAAGCTCTGTAAAAATCTTAGACTCAGTTGTTGCACCATTTGTTCTGTACAAAAAGAACAAAGATCTAACAGCCACTATGTAATATATTTTTTATAATTAATCTGCTACGTGAAATTGTCTGAATATTTTACAGTATGTACATCTTTCCCTGATGTGCCTAAATCCAAAGTTTCATGACCAGAAACTATCCACTGTAGTAATTACACTTAATTCGTGTCGTTTACCATCACCACTACTTAAACTTGTGCATTCATGTAGAATCGACGACTCTCGCCGACGGAACTTACGAGCTGGTGCCCGCGTCCGAGAGTGAGCAACGTGAAGCTCAAGTAAATCTAACTGAAGCTCTTGAAGACCCGAGCCCAAGTTCGGAAGATCCCCGGACTAACTTTGCACAAGAAGGCAAGCCCCGGAGCATAACCCATCTCTTTCCTAAATTATGCAACTCATTACTCCTTGCTTGTGCATTAAGTTTATAGGAGTTGAATGAAAACTTAATTGCATGATATTAGGTACCCTTGCTTGAAAACTAGACGTAAGGATCGATAGAATGCTGTGCTAATAGGACTCCGGTAAAAGCCGAGTGATTTCCTGTCACTCGTGAGAGAATAGGAGTTGAATGTTTACTACACGCTGCAATCATAAGGACACGGACGGGCTATGGTACGATGTTTACGATTGAGGCCCGTCTGTCTAGTGAAAAATGCTAAGGCCGCAGTGTGTGGTAGTGATGGTTAAGTCTTTGAACGTACTAAACACATGCCGAGATTATGGGAATCGGTAAGCTTAAGTACCTGATTGGCCCGGCAAGTGGACAGCAACCTACCCTTTGAACTTCGGTCCCATGTGCATATGGCGAGTGCAGAGAGTGGTCACGACCCGGCGCCGAACCGTGGCGTGGGGCTCTTGTACTCTCGGAGGGTAGCCTCGATCCACAACCCAGAAAGAAAAGGGAAAAGTTGCACGTGTGACTCTAGGGAGTAACCACGTGACGTGTGTTTGTGTTTTCCTTGCAAGGTTAAGAAATTCGATTCGAATCGTCCGTTTCTCACGGCTATTGAGACTGCTTAACCCTCTTTACCCACAGAGTAAGAAGAGGAACAATGATGATGAATAAACTTGTTGGATGAAATTTAATGCTTCACCATGTATGCTATTGGATAGCTGCTTATCTAGAATGGTTAACGAAACTAGAATCTTGAGCTAAAAGTTGAAAGTAAGGACCCACTCGTAGATGCTTTTTGGCAAAACAAACCCCTCAAGCCAAAAGCCTCGCATGTCTAGGAGTCGGCTAAGTATACCCCATTAGTCGGGTAAGCCTTGCTGAGTATTAGTATACTCAGCCTTGCTTGTGGCTCGTTTTCAGGTGAGACCTTCGAAGACATGATTGCTAGGTTGACTTGGCCTTGTACTCTTCCCCCTGGTTGGTCGGTGGAATGGGATACGCCCCCGTCCAACGGAGATAATGCCGAGTGATGTCTCGTACAGGCTTCATCGAGACATCCTGTATCGTCGAGTAGCTTCCCTTTTTTTATTTTCCGCCGCAACTTAAACTCTGAAGAACTTATTAGTTATGATCACTGAAGTACTTGGTTTCTAAACTCAAACTTGGTCTGTAATATTCACTTATGTTAATTTTGTAATATTTGCTGGAATGTGGTATTCTCTGGGCTCATCGTCGCATGAGCATTTGTATGTATGGCATTCGATCCGCTCTACCGTGGTTGTATCGGGAGGTTATACCCGACAGACCAGTGGATGACTTCGTTTGAAGTGTAAGGTTAACCGAGATTGCCCTAATGGTGATGGTTAATACACTTGAGCCGGATTAATTCAGGTGGTTCTGCCACAGCTGGTATCAGAGCCGTAGCTGGTGCCACAGCTGGTAACAGCTGGCACCAGAGCCGAAATGCATACGCCAGAGAATGCGACAAGCCTTAAAAACTTATTTTCATAAAACTTGACTAGAAGGATGTGTTGCGAAATACGTTGGTACGCTAAGGATGGTGCCTAGTTCGTAAAGCCCTAAGGGATTATGGGAAAGTTACTAGGTGGCTATCTAACTTATGAAATATTATCAACTGACTTCCAGCACATTACTTTCTGTCAAAACTTACTTTCATGCACAATCGACCTTAATTCTGTAACGACACACTCATCGCTAAGGTAAGAAGGTAAGGATCCTCAGCCAACTGAGAGAGCTTGGCCTTCCTGTCGGTGATGCGAACCGAACGCTGCCCTCAAGCAGTGGCTTACTTGAGGTGCTGCCAATATGCCAACTATTAGTTGAATATATTAGGAGTAGAAGGTTTGGCGCAGGGTATGGCGATCGCTGTTCATACCCCCGTCTCATGACGGTACCCCCGTGAATACGCTATCTCGATAGCGTATGTTAACGTCGTCTGTACAGCGGAAATTGTACAGATATCGTTTCTATAAGTAAACGGTAATGAATACGGACGCTTTCATGAGTGCTGGCATGAAAGGTTCATGAAATATTTATGCTTTGTCAATCTTCTGCAGGTACACTAACCGCGATTACGATAAGTTAAGAACGGTTAGAAAAACTCGACTAGCTATTATAGTGAGAGGCGTATCATGTATGCCACCGAAACTATCTTCGTAAGACCAAAAGTATTTGGCAGTTATTTTATTTTGTGAGGACGAATAGGACGTGCATGCATTATGACCATATATATCTGAAATCGAAAATGCGTTGTATGAGAGTGGTAAGGTTCTTGCGTATCTAAGCGTGGTTTGTATAAGGACTATCTAGCGAATCTGTCACAAATCTGCCATGACCGAAAAGAGAAATTTATTGATCAAAGAAAATGACCTTTTCTGGTAAAGTTCATGTTGAAAGAATTGTTCCAAATTTTGTGTTCTATCTCCTGTACAAAAATGAAAAATTCTGAACTTATGGATAAAAAGAAATAACAGAAACCATGCAGTGTCAGATTTCTGTCTAGAATAAGCACTTCTGCCTCTTAAATATTTAGGCCCCCTTCCTGCCGTTTTCTGCAAAAGAGTACAACACAAAACCTGTTCCAAATTTACCCAGGAAGGTTCTGTTAAAATTTGGTAAATTTTGGCTAGGTAGATTTTCCCTGATGCACGAAACATTGGCCCTCTGTTTACTGAAAATTCTGGGTAGACAGTAAGGTGAAACCTGGAAAGAAAGACCATCTTAGAGACCTATCTAGCTCTGGAGTTGACTAGCAAAGTTGTTCACAAATTCCTTAGGAGTAATCTGGTGAAGTTTGAGAATTTTTGGATGAGAACTGTGGAAGTTATGGTTATTTTTGCACACTATACAGAATCTGTCCCTGTGCTGTTCATAGTTTTTTACTATCTCACTCCATTTGATCTTTTGTTCAGATGGCCGAGCCTGTTGCTATGATGGTGGATGAGGATGGACGCGTACACTCGCAGTGTCTCCACTGGGAGGGTTTTCCCTCTATTTTGTGGGATGTTCTGCGCACCGCGGGCTATCTAATTCCCCCACGTTACGCCGGACTGGAGTTTGCAGAAAATGGAGTTACCCAGTGCCGTGTCAACGTGACTATCTTTCCACACCCGCTACACCCGGAGTGGCCCGCCTTGGAGATTGAGGCTGTTGGCCACCGTTTGGCTGATACTTGGGAGCTTGCAGCCATGAGGGCGCTCACCACTTTTTGTGCGCAGCGTCCCGAGGTTGTCACACTCGCTCCCATTGGTTTGTTTCCTGCTGCCCAGGACAACGACCCCTTTTGGCTCAACAGGGTACAGCACGCACAGTACTTGGTAGACTTTCACGCTCAGGAAACTATCCATACCTCCGTGCGGTGCATGAGTGCACTCTACCAACTTCAGACTCTCCAGAGTCAGGCGCTTGAGCAGCTCACGGATCTTGCTCAGGCCTACCACATGATGGCAGATACCAGGAATGAGCAGATTAAGGAGCTCAGTCAGGATCTTGAGGACAGAGATGCTCAGATTGGCCAACTTGAGGGCCAAATTCAGGAGCAGGACACTCTCATGGGTGAGAGAGATGCCACGATAGCACAGTTGGAGGAGCAGCTTCATGATCTGAGCCTTGAGTTGGAGGATGCTAATGAGCACATTCCGTGGCACCATGATCAGAATGACCATCCCCATGAGGAGGACATGGAGGAAGATGAAGAAGAGCCACAGGAGGTTGACAGTGCCTCCGGTATGGATTTCGAGGGTGAGGTACCACAGGCACCTCAGATGGGAGCTCACTCTCCTACTCACAGCGAGTCGTCCGTCAATGACTTGGATGACTTCTAGATGACGACCTAGAAGGACTTTTGCACATACTCCTCGATAGGGTAGCCTAACTTTTGGCAAGTGTTGTAATAGGCTAACTAGGAGTTGAGTAACTCTTTTGTGATGGGTACACCTGAACCATGTGGATACCCTCAGCTTGTAAGGAACGGCGATAAACTCGAGTGATTTCATTGTAAGTTGGTAAACGATGAAATCCACAATCGCTGAAACTTGTCGGAAATTTTATCCATGTTTCCTTACATTTCTGAGCTGTGAGTTGAATACCAATCCTGTCAGGAATTTTGTGGTCATGGTTCTCACAAAAATTTAGCATCATTGGACCTCGCTAGTTTAAGTTATAGGCGAAACATTACCTATCGATCTGCTGAAAAACAGCTAAGACAGTAAGGCAAAGGACGAGCCTTTCGACCACCTTAGCTATAGTTCTAGCGCCGGAGTTAAATACCAAAGTGGTGCATTCCTAAATTCTCTGACTACTGCCAAAGTATGAGATGTTTTCGATGGACCCACAGCAAGCTATGATTATTCTCGTAGCAAACGGAGATTCTGTCCATACTTCTAGCTGTGATTTCGGAAGTCTATGACTATACCAATCATTTATGAATCAAGAAAGTAATATGGATTGCGTGGCTAATGGTAACCTTTCACGTTTCAGATGGTTGGATCAACACGTGGCAACCCCGAGGGTTTTGGTGCCGGTGGCAGCAGATCGCGACAATCGCCACCACCCCCGCTCAGTTTGGTGGAAGTGATGGCCGCTCAAACCGAGCTGCTGCGTCAGATCGTGCAAGGACAGCACCAGCAGAGGGGTGGGCACAGTGCTCACCAACCCCAAGCTGCAGGATACACGGATTTCCTAGGGACCCAGCCTCCCTTGTTCCATAAGATGGAGGAACCCTTGGATGCGGACGCTTGGATTCGCACAATCGAGTCCAAGTTTTCTCTACTTGTGGCCCCATGTTCGGATGAAAACAAGGCCCGCTTTGCCGCGCAGCAGCTTCGCGGTACGGCTCGTCTATGGTGGGACCACTATTTTTCTATGCTCCCCGCCGATCACATTGTCACCTGGGATGAATTCAAGACCGCATTCCGAGCACATCATATTCCCGAGGGTCTCATGGAGAGGAAGTTGAACGAGTTCCTCGCGCTTACCCAGGGCACCCGCACCGTGCTGCAGTACGCCCAGGCGTTCAACAACCTGTGCCAGTATGCGGGCTATCACGCTGATACGGATGCCAAGAAGCGTGATCGTTTCCGCCGAGGTCTGAATACCAAGCTCAAGGAGCGTCTGAACCTAGCCAGGGCTGACACCTACAACGAATTGGTCAATATGGCCATTACCCAGAAGACTGTATCATGGCACACCGGGCAGAGAAGAAGAGAAAGGCACCCGCTGGACCATCAAGTGCTCAACCACCAAGGTATCGCATCGTGCAAAATGCCGCACCCACAGCTCCACCAAGGGCCCCTCAGCCAGGGAGATGGATTGCCAGACCCCCACAACAGCCAGGCATGGTACGACCCCCGATGCCTCCACAGAATGGTCCGAGGCCCACTCTTCAACAGTCTCTTCGACCCAGCCCCGCGAATCGTTGTTTCAAATGCGGGAGTTCCAACCACTTTGCACGAGAATGCCCTCAGTCTGGGCCACCCAACCAAGGTCAGGGACCCAACCCGAACAACAAGAACAGGGGCAAGAGACAGACCCTGCAAGTCAAGCAAGGAAGGATTAACTTCACCACGCTTGCAGAGCTTCCTGAAGGAGCCCCAGTGATGTCGGGTACATTCTCTATCCATAACAAGCCTGCAGTTATATTGTTTGATTCTGGTGCATCGCATAGTTTCATAAGTGAAAAATTCGTGCAAAAGTAGGCTTGGATGTTTGTCACACAAAAGGGTCATATATGATATCAACACCGGGTGGTAAAATTGCTTCGAACCAAATGATCAGACAAGTACCAGTCAAGTTGGGTAGTAAAACCATCAACACAAACTTGATTCTTTTACCCCTCGACGGCATGGATCTTATTTTGGGCATGAATTGGATGGTTTTGCACAAAGTCACACTAGACCCCTCGTCCCGAGTTGTGGAAATAAATTCACCTAGTCACGGAGCCACTACCCTTTACCTACCATTCCTAGATTGCACGAATTCCTGTGCTTACAAGATGGAAGGACTTAAGCTAGACGATATTCCTGTCGTCAACGAGTATGCCGATGTCTTTCCGGATGACTTACTAGGAATGCCACCGGATAGGGATATTGAGTTCATCATTGAACTACAACCAGGCACTGCACCTATATCCAAAAGGCCATATAGGATGCCCCCTAAAGAGTTGGCAGAGCTAAAAATTCAACTCCAAGAACTACTGGACAAAGGTTTCATTCGCCCTAGCGCGTCACCTTGGGGATGTCCGGCCCTTTTTGTAAAGAAAAAGGATGACAGTTTAAGATTATGTGTGGACTACCGACCTCTCAATGCGGTAACTATTAAAAATAAATACCCACTTCCTCGTATCGATGTACTCTTCGATCAATTAGCTGGAGCCAGAGTCTTCTCAAAGATTGATCTTCGTTCGGGATATCATCAGATCAAGATTCGCCCGTGCGATATTCCTAAGACTGCCTTCTCCACACGATATGGACTATATGAATTCTTAGTCATGTCCTTTGGACTCACCAATGCCCCCGCCTACTTCATGTATCTCATGAATTCGGTATTCATGCCCGAGCTTGACAAATTCGTCGTAGTGTTCATCGACGACATCCTTATCTATTCCAAGGATGAGGAAGAGCATGCTAAGCACCTGCACATTGTTCTTCAGCGTCTAAGAGACCATCAGCTCTATGCTAAGTTTTCTAAGTGTGAATTCTGGTTGGATACTGTAAAGTTCTTGGGTCACACGATCTCCAGCGAAGGCATAGCTGTCGACCCCAGCAAGGTACAAGAGGTGATGGATTGGAAACCCCCTACCTCCGTTCATCAGATTCGCAGTTTTCTCGGCTTAGCCGGTTACTATCGTCGCTTCATCCTGGATTTCTCTCGAATTGCTAAGCCCATGACGGAACTATTGAAGAAGGAAGTAAAGTTTGTATGGAATGAGAAATGTGAGGAAGCTTTCCACACTCTCAGAGAGCATCTGACTACTGCACCTGTGTTAGCTCAACCCGATAATACCAAGTCGTTCGATGTGTATTGTGACGCATCGGGTACTGGTCTAGGATGTGTGCTTATGCAAGAGAATCGAGTGATTGCATATGCCTCACGAGCCCTTCGGCCCCACGAGCAGAATTATCCCACTCATGATCTTGAGCTTGCAGCTGTAATTCATGCTCTGAAAATATGGAGGCATTATCTCATGGGTACACAGTGCAATGTCTACACGGATCATAAGAGTCTCAAGTATATCTTCACACAAGCCGATCTGAATATGAGACAACGGAGATGGCTAGAATTAATCAAGGATTATGACCTTGAAGTGCACTATCACCCCGGCAAGGCTAATGTAGTCGCGGATGCACTAAGCCGCAAGTCCCATTGCCATTGCTTATCCATGGAGTCCTACCATGAGACATTGTGTGCAGAAATGAGGAAGCTTAACATGGAAATGGTTTCCCAAGGCACTCTAAATCACATCTCAGTTGAGCCCACTCTTCACGACCAAATCGTCATGGCACAACTACATGATGAAGGAATTAAGATCATCAAACAAAAACTCTCTCTAGGTGAGGAGAAGTATAAATGTTTCCGCCAGGACCATAAGGGAGTTCTATGGTTCGAAGGTCGTATAGTCGTTCCGAAGAATCGTGAACTCCGCAAGCAAATTCTTGATGAGGCACATCTTTCCAAATTCTCTATCCACCCCGGCAGTAGCAAAATGTATCAAGACCTAAGGCAAAACTTCTGGTGGACTAGAATAAAAAGAGAAATTGCTACGTATGTCTCGGAATGTGACACGTGCTAGAGGGTAAAAGCTAGCCACTTGAAGGTAGCCGGTACACTACAACCGTTACCTATACCATCTTGGAAATGGGAAGACATAAGTATGGACTTCATCGTTGGACTACCAAACACTTCCCAGAAACATGATTCCATATGGGTTATCGTTGATAGACTCACAAAGACGGCACATTTTCTTCCGGTACACACCACCTATTCTACCAAGAAATATGCCGAGATTTACCTCGATCGTATTGTTTGCCTACATGGAATACCTAAGACAATTATTTCCGATCGTGGTCCCCAGTTTGTAGCACGCTTTTGGGAACAACTGCAAACGTCTCTTGGTACCAAACTGATTCGCAGCTCAGCATACCATCCTCAGACTGACGGACAAACGGAAAGGGTAAACCAAATTCTTGAAGACATGCTGAGACCTTGCGTCATTCACTATGACAAGAATTGGGACAAATGCCTACCCCTAGCAGAGTTCTCGTACAACAACAGCTATCAAACGAGTTTGAAAATGGCACCATTTGAAGCCCTGTACGGACGAAGGTGTCAAACTCCTTTGAGCTGGTCACAAACCGGAGAACGTAAAATAATTGGACCCGACCTGGTAATCGAGGCAGAGGAGAAGGTAAAAGTAATACAAGCAAATCTTAAAGCCGCACAAGCCCGACAAAAGAGCTATTCTGACAAAAGGAGAAAGCCCCTAAAATTCGAAGTTGGCGATCATGTCTATCTTCGAGTTTCACCAACCAAGGGAGTGCGAAGATTTGGAATCAAAGGCAAACTAGCTCCCCGTTATGTTGGTCCTTACGAAATCATTGAGAGTTGCGGACCCGTAGCCTACAAATTACGACTGCCCCCTCAGCTCACGGCCACCCATGATGTCTTCCACGTATCTCACCTCAAGAAGTGTATTCGAGTCCCTACCGAGATTGTGGAACAACAAGAAATATCGTTAGAACCCGACCTCTCGTATGTCGAACACCCAGTTAAAATTTTGGATCAAAAAGAAAGAGAGACCAGGAGGAACGTGATTAAAATGTATAAAGTTCAATGGAATCATCACACTGAAGAAGAAGCCACCTGGGAAACCGAGAGCTACCTAAACCAAAATTTCCCTGGTTTTCTTATCTCTACCACTGGTACGTGCACTCCTGTCCACGCTAAGATTTACCGAATCTCGGGGCAAGATTCTTGTTAAGAGGGGAAGGCTGTGACAACCCTAATAATTTACATTTCTAAATCAATGTCATTAGCCTAACCCTATGCTTAACCAACTAATAAAAGGGTGAAAAGAATTAGAACGAGGTAAGTTGGAATTCAAATTGAATTTGGGCACATTTGGATACTTTTGAATTTTTAAATTAACTTTCAAACCATAAGCCAAATGAGATGTTGCCTGAAACCAAACTTGTAGAACTTTTTATTCTGAACAACTTTCATGTTCAAAAGTTTTTGAAATTCAAATTAGAAAGAGGAGAAAATGCCCTGTTTGCACCCAGCCCCCTGAAACTTTTCAAATTTTCGCGTTTAGGCCCCTCGCTCCTCCCTCTCTCTCCCCTCCCCGCCCGACAGCGCCGCCAGGTGGCCGGCGACGCCTGACCGGCGCGAGGCGCCAGGCCAGTGGCCGCCGCGCCTCTCCCCCATGCATGGCTTTGCCCTCCCCTCACTGCCGCGCTGCCCAGTACGCGTCCGCGCGTGCGCACGCCGTTGCCGTGCCTGGCTCGCCGCCCGCCGCGCCCAACCGCCACGACGCGCCGTGCCGCCCCGACTCCCGCGCCCCGCCCGTCGCTGCGCCTGTCCTCCGCCCGAGCCGCTGCAGCAGCTGCTTCCCCAATCCACGCGCCGCGCTATCTCCTCGCGCCCACGCCAAATCCCCGGCCGCCAGTCGCTCGCCTCCGCCCGCCGCACGCCGCGCCGGCGTCCTGCTGCCGCCCGCCGTGGCCAGTGCCACGCCGTTGCCGTGCCTCCGCCCCGCACGTCGCCCAGGCACCTCCACCCCCTCCTGCCCCTATAAAAGCCGCGCCTCGGCCGCCCGCGCGAGCCACCGCAGCCAGACCACCTCGCCGCCGCCATTGCCGCCGCCTAGCGCCGCCCGCCCGTGGACAGCCCTCCACAGCCGCCCCCTGCCCAAATTGAAGCGTCAGCCACCACTACATCATCCCCCTGAAGCTCACCGACCCACCCAACACCGCCCAGGACCGCCGGAGCGCCGCCGCCCGCGCTGTCACCCGCCGCCGCCGCCCCTGCTCACCGTGGATAGCTCGACTCCGACCTCCTCCGCCCAAGCCAAGCCCCTGAGCAGCTTCCCCACGCGCCACTCAAGCTCGCCGACCAGACCAGACCGCCCTAAGCCCGCCGGAGCACCACCGTCAACACGTGCCGCCGCCGCCGCCGCCTCTGCTCCAACGCCGGCGAGCTATTCCCGGCCGTCCCCCACCCGAACAAGACCCCCACGAGGTAGCCCTCGCACCCCTGAACCTTCCCCGACCCTCACCCCTCGCCGCCGGCGAGCCCCTCGCCGGAATTTCGGCCGGCCGCCGTACCCGAGCTGCCCGAGGACCCAATTGCAAGAATTTAAATCTTTAGAAGGGTCTGCACGTAAGATTCAAGGACCCAGTTGTAAAAGAAAGTTTCAAATCTAGATTCAAATTCAGTGAACTTGTAAAATTCGTATAAAATCATAGAAAATTCAGCAAAATGCAAACTCAACTGTTCTGGAATCCCTAGAAGAAACTCTACAACTTTTGTTACTTAAAGATTCTCAGATTCTCAATATATTTTGCTCTACATTAAATGGAATTTTTAATGGACTTCTTTTGTACCCACTGTTGTAGATCAATGCTGACCCTAAATTTTGGGCAGTGAGTTAGTTGCTTGAAGTTTTGGACTGTATAAAATGATCAGGCCCAAATTCAATCTCTAGCTACACTGTTTATTAAACTTAGTTTCATACCATAAGTGGCTAAATATTTTTATCCATGCAGTTAGGTTATGAATCACCTAATGAAACTTTTTCTATACTGGTGTAATGGTACCTAGATGCCAGAGAAAAATTGGGAGACTTTTTATCTCACAGGAACCTATTTATTTGAATTATGTGCTAATAACATACATTAATTCAAGAAAATAGTACCTTAGCTTGGAAAACTCTTAAAGTTTTACTAGGAGATACACAGTGGTAGAGGTTGCTGTGTAAAAAGTTTCATGGACAAAAACTCTGTGTAGGATCCTGTAAAAATAAATCCTTAAATAACCTAGGTGTGTGATGTCCTATTTTCTATGCTCTGAAAACTGCATAATAAATCCTACAAAAATTACAGTAGCTCCTGCATGCTTAAGTGAAAGCTCTGTAAAAATCTTAGACTCAGTTGTCGCACCATTTGTTCTGGACAAAAAGAACAAAGATCTAACAGCCACTATGTAATATATTTTTCATAATTAATCTGCTACGTGAAATTGTCTGAAAATTTTACAGTAAGTACATCTTTCTCTGATGTGCCCAAATCCAAAGTTTTATGACCAGAAAATATCCACTGTAGTAATTATACTTAATTCGTGTCGTTTACCATCACCACTACTTAAACTTGTGCATTCACGTAGAATCGACGACTCTCGCCGACGGAACTTACGAGCTGGTGCCCACGTCCGAGAGTGAGCAACGTGAAGCTCAAGTAAATCTAACTGAAGCTCTTAAAGACCCGAGCCCAAGTTCGGAAGATCCCCGGACTAACTTTGCACAAGAAGGCAAGCCCCGGAGCATAACCCATCTCTTTCCTAAATTATGCAACTCATTACTCCTTGCTTGTGCATTAAGTTTATAGGAGTTGAATGAAAACTTAGTTGCATGATATTAGGTACCCTTGCTTGAAAACTAGACGTAAGGATTGATAGAATGCTGTGCTAATAGGACTCCGGTAAAAGCCGAGTGATTTCCTGTCACTCGCGAGAGAATAGGAGTTGAATGTTTACTACACGCTGCAATCATAAGGACACGGACGGGCTATGGTACGATGTTTACGATTAAGGCCCGTCTGTCTAGTGAAAAATGCTAAGGCCGCAGTGTGTGGTAGTGATGGTTAAGTCTTTGAACGTACTAAACACATGCCGAGATTATGGGAATCGGTAAGCTTAAGTACCTGATTGGCCCGGCAAGTGGACAGCAACCTACCCTTTGAACTTCGGTCCCATGTGCATATGGCGAGTGCAGAGAGTGGTCACGACCCGGCCCCGAACCATGGCGTGGGGCTCTTGTACTCTCGGAGGGTAGCCTCAATCCACAACCCGGAAAGAAAAGGGAAAAGTTGCACGTGTGACTCTAGGGAGTAACCACGTGACGTGTGTTTGTGTTTCCCTTGCAAGGTTAAGAAATTCGATTCGAATCATCCGTTTCTCACGGCTATTGAGACTGCTTAACCCTCTTTACCCACAGAGTAAGAAGAGGAACAATGATGATGAATAAACTTGTTGGATGAAATTTAATGCTTCACCATGTATGCTATTGGATAGCTGCTTATCTAGAATGGTTAATGAAACTAGAATCTTGAGCTAAAAATTGAAAGTAAGGACCCACTCGTAGATGCTTTTTGGCAAAACAAACCCCTCAAGCCAAAAGCCTCGCATGTCTAGGAGTCGGCTAAGTATACCCCATTAGTCGGGTAAGCCTTGCTGAGTATTAGTATACTCAGCCTTGCTTGTGGCTCGTTTTCAGGTGAGACCTTCGAAGACATGATTGCTAGGTTGACTTGGCCTTATACTCTTCCCCCTGGTTGGTCGGTGGAATGGGATACGCCCCCGTCCAACGGAGATAATGCCGAGTGATGTCTCGTACGGGCTTCATCGAGACATCCTGTATCGTCGAGTAGCTTCCCTTTTTTTATTTTCCGCCGCAACTTAAACTCTGAAGAACTTATTAGTTATGATCACTGAAGTACTTGGTTTCTAAACTCAAACTTGGTCTGTAATATTCACTTATGTTAATTTTGTAATATTTGTTGGAATGTGGTATTCTCTGGGCTCATCGTCGCATGAGCATTTGTATGTATGGCATTCGATCCGCTCTACCGTGGTTGTATCGGGAGGTTATACCCGACAGACCAGTGGATTACTCCGTTTGAAGTGTAAGGTTAACCGAGATTGCCCTAATGGTGATGGTTAATACACTTGAGCCGGATTAATTCAGGTGGTTCTGCCACACAAAGGAGGAGTGAAAATGACTATTTTGTACTCATTTGGGGCTTGTATCGAATCAAACAATGTCGCTTTATCGCTCGCTTGAACTCATTCTTGTAAGGATTATGTGGTGTGAGAAAACTTGTAATGTGTGCTACTCTGTGTTTAAAACTGTTTGGTTGTCACATTTGAAGCTATTCTAAGGCTTAAATGATAGTGTGATGCTTATTTGAATTGTGATGACTTGTTGTTTTCTGTGTTCTGTGCAGGAGGTCCGGATACTCCAGTTATTTAGCCGGATACTCCGGACACACTGTCCGGAGTCTCCGGGTTTTGCTGCCAACACTAATTTTTCTTGAATGCATAACCTGTCATTTGCATTACACATTGTCTTAGCACACACTTGCTTACTCCACTGGAGATTGTATAAAGAGTTCACATGTTTTCTTCATAATGTGCCAACTTTGACTTTTGAGAAGTCAATTTGAAATTCAAATTCATGGCATACATTATGGGGGAGCTCTTTATATGCTCAATTTTACATCTTTATGATTATCAAATGAGATACTTGTGGGTTGTCATCAATCACCAAAAAGGGGGAGATTGAAAGATATCTAGGCCCCTTAGTGGGTTTTGGTGGTACATGACAAAGCACATGTATATTTAATCGTGTTATCACGCATGTGTGCAGGTGCTAAGGTTGAATAAGCAAAGCGTATTACGAAGCATGATCCCTCAAAAAGGAAATGAAAAGCGGTGTTTCAAATTTACTTGAAGAGTAGATTTTGTTTTGAAATTGAGTATAGGAATGCCGTACTATCAAGAGGGGCTTTGATCTATAGGTGTTGACATGGTAGTTGTGCTCAAGAGAACCTACAAAAAACCATGAGAATCAAACCTAGCACTATAAACAGCCATCTTGTGAAATTCCCTATTAAACCTGGAGTGTCCGGGTGCTAGTCCGGAATGTCTGGACAAGGATGTCCGGAGTATTCGGACATATACCCGGAGACTCCGGGTAACTTTTCCCCATCCGTAAATTGTTCTGAGTCCAGAGTCTGTGGACTCCAGTATCCGGAGTATCCGGACATATACCCGGAGTATCCGGGTACCCTTTAGCCAACGGCTAGTTTTCTGTGAGAGGGGGTATAAATACCCCCCATACCCCTTCACTCACTCTCTCTCTCTTGCTCATTTCGACCAGAAACGCCCACAAGCAAAAGAAGAGCTCACTCACTCCCCCTTTCTTCATTCTTGAGTGGTTTCCTTTGGGGATTCAAATGAGATTGTTGCAAGAACAAAGATTTGTGCTAGTGAGCTTCCATTCCATCTCTTGAGCACATCATCCTTGTCTAGCCGGTGGATTCAAGTTTGTTACTCTTGGAGCTTCAAGCTCCTAGACGGCTAGGCGTCGCTCGTGAGTGCTCAAGCAAGTTGTGAGCATCACGGAAACTTTGTAATCGTCATTCCTCTCGGAGGAACACATAGTAAGTGACCTTGGGTTTGAGCGTTGGTCTCACCCTTGGGAGAGGAGCATAGGGGTTCTTGAGCACTGTCTCTTGAATCCTTCCTCAAGGGATACGTAACTCCTTTGGGAGTGAACTTCGAGAAATAAATTCTGTCTCTCTCTTGTGCTCCTTACTTGTTTTCTTGGTTATTTGCTTGTGAGACTAACTTTCTAGGGTTTGAGGTCGATCTACTATTATACAAGTCTCTAGAGCAGGACAACTAGTAAGAAACACTCCAAAGCTACCACTAGCTCTTCTAAATTTACTCGATCTAAATTACAAGATTAGTATCTTTGTTTTAGTGTACAATTTATCTGGAAACTCTGAACACAAATCCTGGAGTAACCGGATATATATCGGAGTATCCAGACATCTGTGTTACTGATAGTGTTCAAATTGTTTTTAAGTTTCAGATTAGCCTATTCACCACACCTCTAGGCATCTTGAGATCCTTTCACATAGCAATGAGTCAGCAGCAGCAATAACAACCGGCTTCGGTGCCTAATGTCAACAAAGCTAATGTGTCTCAGCGCAGAAGCAGTTGCGCTTCAACGGAGCTCCCTGTCGATAACGCAGTTGAAACTGGCCAGCAGGCTATCCTGTGGATGATATCACTCAATGGACACCTTGGGTGCTGCAAAGTAAACACAAGGGCATAATTTCACGGTTGGCTATGGTACTGTTGCGCCAACCCAACCATGAGATGTCTACCATGGATAACCGATTCCTGTTGGATACGCTAAAGTAGGTGTGGAGGAGGTGTGCCAGGATTATGAGACGCTCGAGCTTGACATTCCTGGAGGTGACGGCGAGACGACACTAGCACAGGCCATTCATGGTTGGATCCTATGGGAGAAGCGCAACATCCTTCTCAAGCTTACTAATCAGGCATCAAGGCCAACATCTCCGCAACTTCCTCCAAGGGCACGCAGCACGAGTCCACCGTCTCCGCCAGCCGCACCACAACATTCTCCTTCAAGGGCACCTACCATGAGTCCATGGTCTCCTGCTTCATCTCCTGGGCAGCTGGCTTCTCCTCAGTCACCTCCTCCTTGGCAACGGTCTCCTCGTTCAGCTCCTCCACCACCGGCAAAGAAGCAAAAGCAACCGTCGAAGAAGCAATCATCACTTAAAGAGCCTCCGAAGAAGAAGGAACAAATGAAGAAGAAAGCTAAGGAGCCTGCTAAGCTACCGTGGGAGAAAACTTATGAGAAATTCTGTGAGGAAGCTAAGAAAGCGGTTGACGAGCACTTCAAATCGAAGAAGCAGAGAAAAGGTATCAATAAATCCAGCAGATTCAGCCTTTTTCATAAAAATGACCGATGCAAATAGGAGGAAATTCATTCCACCATCAGACTACGATCGCTAAATTACCAAGTCATACGAGAAGAAGAAGAAATCTACTGGATCGTCTAATGTTCCACACCTCGGAGCTCAAAAGAAGCAATCAATTGAACCGCTCGTCGTGCTACCAACAGAACAACAAGGGCTAATTGCTTTTCTGGGCCCCTCTCGTCTCTCGACGGCTCAGGTTGCAGGGCGTCATGAAATTAAAACACACCGCAGAGTTGCTAGATGGAAATATGAGTTTCGCAAGAGCCTAGTTCCCCGGAAGTCGTGGCTGTGCTTTCAACGCAAATGCGCATGCTACACGATTACTACATGCTCGCGTCTAGCCGTAACGACTGCATGCTGGGTGTACGATTTAAAGATGAAGATTACTTTAATGGCGAGGATATGATGTGGTTGTATTTTGAAGAATTATAACAACTATACCATCAAGACGCCCTCGACATTAGTTTTGTCAGCACATGTAACACCCTAAATTTTGAATTAGGAAACCTAAGTAAATTTTGCTTGATCTTTGCAGGATCCATTTAGGTTTTTATTAAATTCCTTTCGATTTTAGAATATCTACCGTGAATTAACAATAATTTATTTAGCCATAAAAAGAAATATAAGGAAATATAGGTCTTGTGCATTTCATGCCGCATTGCATTGTTTTATTGCTTGTCTTTCATTTGAATTTAAATCAAATTTAAATTCAAATGCATTTGAATGCATCTCGTTCTCTCCCTGTCTCTCTTTCTCCTCTTGGCCCAGCCCACCTGCCCCACCAGGCCCATTTCACCCCCTCTCCTTTCCTTCCTTTCTTTCTCCCCCGCACAGCCCAACCGGCTGTTTCACCCCCCCCTCCTTCCCAGCCCAGCGGCCCAACCCGCTCCCCTCTCTCCTCCCCTTTCTCTCCCTCACTGCCAGACGGGACCCGCCTATCGGGCCCGTCCTCAAGCTCGAGCCAGGCTCGGACTCGCGCCTGAGTCCGGCCGTGGCCCGCCTCCCCACGTGCCTTGGGCCTGCATGTCGAGGCCCTGTAGCCACCCCTATTTAAGGCGCCGCCCCCGCACCCCTGCATCCCATCGTAGCCGCAGCCGACGTCTGTCATCGCAAACCCTAGCTCGCTCGTGC
This sequence comes from Panicum miliaceum, assembly GCA_032594955.1. Taxonomy (NCBI): domain Eukaryota; kingdom Viridiplantae; phylum Streptophyta; class Magnoliopsida; order Poales; family Poaceae; genus Panicum; species Panicum miliaceum. The sequence continues at coordinate 24,547,986 of CM064072.1, read as the reverse complement.
CGCCGCCTTTATCGAGCTCGGGTTCACTGACGCGCACACCTTCCCTCCCTCTTTTACATGGCTTCTCGCACGCGCAATTCCTCGCCGGAGTTGCCACGCCGCGCATTGCCGTCGAGCGCCCCCTCCGGGCCACGACGCCCCACCCCGAGCCCCTAGATGCGTTTCTCGTAGCGCCCTCCATCTCCACGGCTTTTTCCCAATCCAACCCGAGCCCCGAAGCACCGATTTTGCTGTACTCCGCCGGTCCCGCCGCCGTGCGCCGCCACCAGCCTTCGCGAGCGCCGCCGCCACACCGTCCCGATCGACCCGAGCCGTCGGATCTGGATCCGACAGGTTAGATCCAATCTAACCCAACAGATCCCATACCGGTCAAACCCTAGGTTATTTGGCAAAACAGACCCTGAGTTTTACCGAAATCAACCCGCGCTCCACCGTAGTTCAAAAGTATTTACAAATAGACCCTTTTTCTTCTGTTTTAGCCTCTGAGCTTTTCTAAAATAGAACCCGCCATACCTAGCCCCTCGGTTTCTCAATCTAAACCCTAGATCTAAGGTTTATTTATGTTTTAGCCCTCCCTCGGTTTCTTTGTTCAGAGCCCTTCTAGTTTTAAATCTTTTACGAATAAGCCCCTGGAATCATGTTTTAGCCATAACTTCTTCGATTTAACTCCGTTTTCATCAATTCTCGCGCTCATGCAATCTTGGCGACGCGTACAATAGCTTTGTAATGTTGTTTTTCTCTGTTTACATTGTTTGGTATTCTATTTCTTATTTATTGTATTTGTTTTTTTGTATGTACTTGTGTGTTGCGATAGACGGTGCGCAGTTTGAGGGTCCGCAGGAGCAAGGCTTTGAAGATGCCCCTGAGCAGCAGCAACACTTTGAAGAAGCCAAGTGGTCCTTGATCATGTTTCGGTCCTAATAACTTTCTAAATACACACATTTACTTTATATGCATGCGTGTGTCTATAATATGATGGATCCCAAACTAAGGATATGCCTAGCTTTTTGTTGAACTTCCTTGATTAAACCTGGGATGTTTACTTTATGTTGTAGCTATGCTAGTTGCTTCTACTTGATTTATGGTTGGATAATTTGGAAATTATGCTACACTTGTTCTACTTCATGTTCTGGAATACCTTTATGGTGATAACTTTAAGATCGTTGCATTAATTGGAATATGGAGAACCACCCAGGAAAATAGTGCAACCACAATACTACATGGCTCTGGTCTTGGCTAATTAATTAGAAACCTTAGCTTATGATAATCTTACCGAAAGGGCAAGAGGGGTTGCATCGTCGGGGTATAGCTCGGTCCTCTTGAGGGTATGATATGATCCTGGTTAAGGCGTCTACCTCATTAGGGAGAGTTATGACCCCTTTGACTTGAAACCTTAGCGAATTGTCATAAGTTAGGGAATCTTTGTAAAGGCCTCGTAGTGAATCCCTGCCGCTCACCTCGAAAGTGTTTAAGAGCCTTGCAAACCCGGGCATAAAGGGAAACACGAGTTGTGGGTAAAGTGTACAACCTCTGCAGAGTGAAAACTGATATATCAGCCGTGCTCACGGTTAAGAGCGGCTTGGACCCTCACATGATAATGGAACTTTAAGATGATCTAAATTGATGTTCTTTACTTATGTTGTTGTTACCTATCTCTTTTATTTACTTAAGGGGTTCGGTATAAACTTACACTTAGATAATGCTTGCTAAATAAAACTTGGCCAACTAAAAATGCTTATCGCGGTCAAACCATGTCAAGCTTTTCCTTGATTTTGGCCTTGCATGGCATATAATTTACTCCACTTGCTGAGTACCAACCATAAGTGTATTCACGCTTGCTTTATTTAAAACCAATACTGCTCAAGATAATTGCCTGGAGTTCCCTGAAGATTTTGAGGAGTTCTAGTGTATATCTCCTAGTCATCTTCCTGTAAAGTCGAAGTTCCGTTGCTAGTTACAAACATTTATTTGTGTGCTTAAGATTAAGACTTGCGGTCATGTAATAAAGTATTATAATACTCTCTCTTGTTATGACATTGTTTCGGATATACACTTATATCGTCTATCATATGTGTGTGAACTTGATCCTGGCGCACATATGAGATGCATTTGGTTCCTTTTTAAAGCCGGGTGTGACAGCACCTGGCTTCTGTAAGTGGTGTTCTTTAATTTTGATTTACATAATTAGGGAATCTTATTACATGCCCTCAATCTATAGATTCCTTGTTTCTTTTGTATCATGTAGAATGGAGATTCAAACTTACAGGAAGAATGACTACTTTCACTTGGGCTTCATTGACCCAATGGTTGTGAATTGCCTTACTCTAAAGGACAACCCTCAAGAAACATTTGATAACTTATACAAGTTCTTATCCATTCAGCATTACAAGCAGAATATAGTGTTTCCTTACAAATTTCAGTGAGTGTTTTCAGCCGTGTAACCCTTTAACTTTTGTATAATTGAATTTTTCTAACCCTAACAAAAAGTGGCTCTGTATAATCTTGCAGAAATCACTGGATACTAACTAACATAATTCCTGACATGTGCTTAGCGATTGTTATGGACTCATTGAAGAAAAATCCAGAACTTTACCAAGACATGACCGGCATGTTGAAAAGGTAATTACTAATTGTGAGAATTCCTTACATGCGCTTAGCGATAAATATATTTATTTATTCTCGGTCAAGCGCAGGGTTTGGGAAAAGTTAAGTGGAAAAGAACCACGTAATTTCACAGGCAAATTTAGATTGAAGACAGACTTTTCGGTACGTACTGGATGCTGCTTTGCACGTTTCATTTATTTTATTATATATTCATATGGATACCTGATGACTTCTTTTGTCTTCAAGTGTTTGAGGCAGGCACAACACAATAATTTATGCACATACTATGTTTGCGAGAACATACACTCTTATAGGTCCTTACAAGACATATACTTCTTGGGAAGTCGAAGTAAGTAATAAAAAATATTTTGCAATGTTTCAACTAATTTTGAAAATTATCATAATTAGTATTTTTCACTTTTTTTATAGATCCATGGGATGCAGGATTAGCTCCTTCCAGAAGAAAGAGTTTTAGTGATTCAAGAAGCCATGGCAAGATTTATTTATGAGTAAGTCGTCAAACCAGATGGTGAATTCCACTATGATGGACATATTCTTGATAGAAGTAGTAATATAGCATAGATGTCATATAAAATTTTGTTACACTTCAGTGGTGAAGCGGCGAATCCCACTTGCGCATGTGTAGGAACGTATAGCCATAGTGTAAAATACTACAAAATTTTGAATATGAAAATATAACTGAAACAAAAAAGAAATTAATGGAAAGAAACACAGAAAAAATAAAAAAAGAACCAGGTAGTCCATGTCATGCCGCGGCTGGGAGCCTCTTTAGTCTCGGTTAGTGTTACCAATCAGGACTAAGGAGCTTCTTTAGTCCCGGTTGCCAGACCGAGGATTAAAGGTCCGGACCTTTAGTCCCTTATTGGCGGTCCCGGTTGGGAAACCGGGACAACAAAGATTTCCCAACCGGGACTAGTGAGCCTTCCTATAATAGTGTAATCAATTTGGTCAAGGCCTCATGAAAACCCCACCTTTGATATCATTCCTTCAAGTCATTCTACACGGTCATAGGCATATAATAATTTTCTTCTCGTTTCTTAAGCTCTTTTTTCTTTTTGGGACTCACTACATAACACTCGAGTGTTTTTTTGTTGTTGGGTCACTCAATTTTCTATCCACTGGAAACATGACACGTAGTAAAGAAAATGGGTAAAGTAGATGCAAAATTCGGTAAAAAAGGGAGGTGCGGCGACACATAAAATCGGCTGATTTCTGTATGTGAATCAATCGATTTTTTCAATCTAATAGAAACATGACAGGTATATCAGTGGGGTCTCTCAATCCAATAGAAAACATGACACGTATATCACTGGGGTCTCTTAGCGGGGGTAAATGGTCTTAGCCCAAGATAAATAGTAGTGATCTGGTAGCGCGCTTGTGTGTATAGGACGCCCATGTATATATATAGTAGCAAACGCCATTGCTGACGGCGGGCGTGCATCCGTGCTCCGGTGAGAACTGTTGTAATATTTGGGCTAGATCTATTTATTCAACAATAAAGAATTAAAGCTCATAAATAAATGCTAGGAAGTTAAAAGTGGTTAATATATAGGTAGTTGAAGACTATCCTAAACAACTTAATAGGTGGACTTCGAGTACACCGATAGTGAAGTTGGATGAAGGAGACTACGATGCCACACATGCGCACTCGCTCGCCGCACAGTAGGCGTGTCATATCGTGTCGTCGACGTGATGTGTTCCATGAAGTGGACAACTTTTGCACCAAACAGTAATAGCCAGGCTATTAGTGGTATTTTGATGGCTGATGCTTTAATGGCATAGAGGTTATCAAGTAACCTATGCTTTGATGGCTATTACTCACCTTAAAGACGTCCAGGTGCGTTCCCCTCGCTAGCTCACTTGCCTATATAAAAGGCACCTCACCCCTCCTCACACCCTCTCCAACTCTCATACGCATTCCTACTTAGGAAGCCCCACTCTTCTTCCTCATTATTTTGCTGCTCTCGCTACCTTAGCAATCCTTGCGCAAACTTCAGCGTGCACAGAGCTTGCGTGAGCAGGCCTCCCGGAACCTCGCTGCCTTAAGATCCCGCTCGGGATAGGCAGGGGAGCGTACATCTACGCGACTGTTCGCTGGAACAACTACTTCCCGATGATCTTTGTCCTCAAGCCGTATGACTACTTCCTGGTGGTTCTCCTCGCACGTACGGCTACTTTTAGGTGGATCAAGATCATCCCAACTACTTTCCGACAGCCATCTGCACCATATCGATTTAGTTCAGCTGTATCGAACAGCCCGGACTGACACAATGTCCAGTCCTAGGAATGGCCCACCTGGTGCTCCCAGCACCGCTCCCGCCTCAAGGTCTTGTTCGTGTTAGTTAGTGGAATTAATATGAACACAAGCGCTTGCTTTGCTCTTACCAGATCACTAATTTACATCATGAAATTACTAGTAATATTCGGAGGTAAAATATGTTAAAATTTACCTAAATATCTAACAAGAACAAGAATAGCGGAAACATCGCATCATGCGAGGAGAGGGAAATGGATGCAATATACATGAGGGACTTATAAGATGGGGTTTTTGGATGACGCAAGGCGCAATCTGCGAGGTGGCTGGCGAGAGAGGCGTCGTGCCACCGCGAGAAACTTGGTGGCACAACTTAATGCAAAAACTTAAGAATCATATATACAAATCTCATAGATGTATATACAAATCTCATAGATGTAAATAGGATGAAACTGAAAATAAAGGACAAAGCATAACAATAATCAGCCCATAAACCAATTAGATAGAAGAAGAAAAGGAAAGAAACATACATTTCAGAAAAAAAAAGTGACAGGAGGAATGTCAGTTAATAATGCAAATAGAGGAAGGGCCGGTCCAACTGAGGAGGCGGGCGCGAGGGTGGCAAGGCGCGACGGCAGGGCATGGCGGTTGGGCCGGCGCTGGGGTGGGGGAGTCGACGGCGACGATGGTGCGGATGGAGGCGGCGGCGGTGGCGGTGGCGGTGGCGGTGGGAGGCGGCGGCCGTGCGGTGGTGGGAGGCAGCCGGCGCCGGCGCGCTAGGGGCCGCCAAAGCTACGCGCCGGTGGGGTGGGGGAGGAGGCGGGCGGCGGGCGGCGGGAGCCGGTGCTTAGGAAGAAGAAACGGTGGGGGAGACGGCAGGCCGCTCGTGGGCCGCGCACCTTCACGTGCTGAAGCGATGACTAACCCCGTCCAGTTCGACCTCACAAGCAGGCCTAGCAAGCTACCGTGTGCAAGCCTAGCAGCAGGGGAGTCCCGACGTCCAACAACTACAACTTCTGATGGGCTAAAATTATCAACCATCGTTCTGATGCGCTTCAAATTAGAGGATGGAACAAAAAAAAATCGACAGATAGAAGAAAATGATTTTTACTCGGGTGTTACGCTACGAGTAGTTACAACTGGTGTAGGGCGTGGGCCATGTCTCACCCCTTATCCTGTAAGATGTAGGCCATGTGCGCAGTCCCGTGGGCAAGGGTCTGACAGTCAGTTCTACAACTAAAAGCGTAAATTTTAAATCTAAAATCAGTACAACACAAGGACGGCTCTGGTACCAGTGTTAGGAAACGTGGAACGCTACACTAGTGCAAATAAATATTTAACCACGCTTGCACGGGATCACTTGCGAGTCAAAGATCATGGATCTTATACCTTCCCGTCATGGGGCGCAGCGGAAGACTAGGCGGAGCGCGAGGAGTCGACGTAGTCGACGTTGGGGAGGTAGTCGTATGGCCTGATGTAGTGCGCAAACAAGCAGCACCTCTACGGGAGTCCACACGTACGGGCTGGAACAGCGGGTCGTCGTGTGCTAGCACTCCACGACACGCACCCACGACCAACCTTTGGTCAGAGAAGAAGATGGGCAGCGGCGGCGGCACGCGGCTTCACGCACTAAAGTGCTGGGCAGTTTGCACGCACAGGCAAGCAGCGGCGGCAGCCAGGGAAAAAGACTAGGGTCTAATGACTGTCATTAGTCCTATAGCTGGTGATTAGCTTTTATAGGCCAGCAGCATGGGCTGCCTAATGGGCCATCTTGGTCCAGCTCTTAGGCATCAAGTCCAACATTATCTCAGTAGAAAATCTAGAAGTGCTATGCATATCTTTCATAGGAAACATATTCTCATAAAATATTGCATCAGGAGATTCCATAATAGTATCAACATGCATATCAGGTACATCTGATTTAACTACTAAAAATCTATAAGCAATACTCCGCTGAGCATATCCCAGAAAGATAGAATCCACTATCTTAGGTCCCAACTTGCGTTTCTTTGGAATGGGCACATTTACTTTTGCCAAGCATCCCCAAGTGCGCAAATAAGAAAGCGATGGTTTTCTCCCAATCCACATCTCATATGGTGTGTTTGATCTTTATTCTTATTAGGAACTCTATTCAGGGCATGACACGAAGTCAACACGGCCTCCCCCTACCATGCCTTAGATAAACCAGCAGAATCCAACACCTCAGGGTGCGGTTTTTGCTCTTAGCAATCCCGTTTGATTCGGGTCAATAGGGAGGCGTCCTCTCATGAATAATACCATGTTTCTCACAGAATTCATCAAAGATTTTGCAGAAATACTCACCACCACGATCATACCTTAGACATTTGATCTTTCTCTCTAGTTGATTTTCAACTTCTGCTTTATAGATTTTAAAGTAGTCGAACGCTTCATCTTTAGTTTGCAACAAATAAATATAGCAAAATCTAGTCGCATCATCAATTAACATTATGAATTATTTCTTTCCACCTTTTCTTAACTTACCATTCATCTCGCAGATATCAGAATGTATGAGTTCTAGAGGTGCCAAATTCCTCTCCTCAGCCGACTTGTGAGGTTTTCGAGGTTGCTTCGATTGCACACAACTATAGCACTTAGAACCTTTGGCAATGGTGAAACTCAGAATTAAACACATGCTGTAAAGCCTAGACATTAAACCAAAATTAACCTGACATAAGAGAGAATGCCAAACACTCGCATCATCATTAACGCTGCCACAAATATGCTTCACGGACTTATTACAAAATTCTGCAAGGGAAAAGCGGAACCAGCCTCCGCTATCATAGCCTTTACCAACAAATTATCCATGTTTAGACACTACTAATTTATTGGACTCTAAAACTACCTTAAAACCATCCCTACACAGAAGGGAGCCGCTCACGAGATTCTTTTTGATAGAAGGGACATGATACATGTTCTCAGCTGCACAACCTTTCCCGAAGTAAACTTAAGATCTACTGTGCCAACACCATGAATAGAAGCATGTGACCCATTCCCCATCAGGACGGAAGAACCCTGAGCCACCTGGTAAGAAGAATACATAGAGATGTCAGCATACACATGAACATTAGCACCCGTATCAAGCCGCCAACTAGTAGATTGAAATACTGAAAAAACAGTAGGTAAATTACCATACTCGTTTCCAGTGTTGCTCGCGGTCACTGTGTTGACAGTCTTGGATCCAGATCCATTTCTACCCTTCTCGACAGTCCCTTGTGAAGTGTCCCCCATCACCGAACATGAAGCAAGCTCCTCTAGCAATTGTAGTCTTCTTCTTCTTGAAGGTAGTAGTCTTGACAGGCTTGTTGGCAGCCTTTCCTTTGTTCTTGCTGCGTGGGTGGTTCTTCTGCACCATGTTGGCACTAGAGTGACGCTCAGCTCCTTTCTCAGAAGCATCCTTAGCTCGAGCCTTCTCGTCAACATCAAGACATGCTATTAGTTTTTCAACTGATATTTCCTATCTCTTGTGTTTCAGAGCAGTGGCGAAGTTCCTCCATGAGGAGGACAACTTTGCAATCGTGCACCCAGCCACAAACTTGTCAGGTAAAGGATACTTTAGGAGTTCGAGTTTCTTCACAAGGATCTGTATCTCATGAGCTTGCTCTACCACAGAATGGGTGTTCACAATCCTGAAGTCATGAAATCTCTCCATGGAATACAGTTCACTGCTTGCATCAGTCGCATCATACTTTGCAACCAGTGCATCCCACAGCTTTTTCGCATCTGTTATGTGCATGTACACATCAACCAGACGATCAGCAAGAACACTTATAACACAGCCCACAGCTCCTAAGGAGAATGTTCACCTGCTGGTATGCCAAGCCTCGCTTCCCATGCATGCAATACAGTCAGCCAGAGACGGACCTTAACTTGCCATCTCTTAAAGTGCACACTAGAAAACTTTGCTGGCGTCAGTGCATCAGCAAAACCAGCCATTGTAAAATCAACAGATTGCCTATAATAAGGTTTTTGGATTATTGAGAATATACACAATCGTAATATTAAATTCCATATGAAATAAATCATCATGAACACAGAAACTAGCATGCATAGATCTAACATACTAGACAGCATAGCCAGGATCTCAGGATACATACTCAAGAAACAGATCAGATCACAGAATACGTACTGAGCCTTGGCTGGAGGATTGACGACGACGAACCACCGCTGCTGGAGTCAACGAAGGCGGTTGGCCCGTGAGGCAATGGAGTTGGGTGGAAAACATGTCGTGATGAAGACCTCGAGCAGTCGCGCGAAGCGCTTCCCAAAAATTTTAGTTGCCCTCTCCCGATGCAGGATCCCAAAGGCGAAGGGCTCCGGAGACCTGCTTTCCCGTTTCTCGGTGCACGCCGGCACTCGGGATGGAGAAGGCTACGGTGGCGGCGTAGTAGCGAGAAGAGGCAAAATCCTAGCTCGTTTAGATGTTTTACTGGTGCAGGCCGATGGGTCATATATATATAGGGAAACCAAACTGACCTCGCGTCGCGTTAGCGATCTAAACCGATTAGGTTTACGGTTTAGGTTTTCATATCTCGTAGACTTAGAGCCCAAGTCACCAAAAATAAAAACTACAGAAGGAAATCATGTCCCCGCAAGGTGACGGGATGGATTTCGGCGGACCATTCACGCAGGTGCCGCGCGGCCGCGCCCTTCGCCCCGCCCCGAGCTCGGCTCGACGAGGCGAGGTGTAGCGTGCGCGCGCGTGTGGTATTTCTGTTCTCTCCCCCATCACATAGCTTGAAGGAGTGGAGACAACCTCCGTATTTATGTTGGCCATCCCACTCCTCCACTAGCAAGGTGGGACTAAACTTTGCACCATTTCCTCTTACACACATGGGCCTTTGAGATTTATAAGAATTCCTAAAATTTCCAATGGTCCAAGCCCATTAACTCCACCACCAGTAAACCCGTGCCTGGAAATGCATCTTTAGGGGCGAGTGAAACCATCACCCACCCCTAGAAATGGGGCATATTTTCAGGGGGGATGATGGCGCCACCCGCCGCTGGAAATGCATTTTTAGGGGCGGGAGGCGCCATCACCCGCCCCTAAAACATACCCACAAAATCTGGGCGCAAACCTTCTTCCTTCTCTTGACATCCCATTGCTTGCTTGGGGGAGGTGCTGCCCGAAAATCCAAAAAATGTAAAAAGGGGAGGGAAGTTTATAAACTTGATTTCCTTCAAGTTGGGGGCTCTATAAGGTAAGTTGATGCTAATCCCATATCTTTTCTAAGATCTTGGATAGTTTTAAGGCTCAAATGGAGCTCTCTTACATCTAGCGAGATCTAGATCTCTATGTTGTGGATTTGCCATTTGGAGATCCATTTGCCTCAAACTTGTTATTTTAGTAGGAGAACAAGATTATGTAATCATTTGCGTCCAATCTTTATGTTTTAGCCTCATTCCTAAGTAAACAAATTCCTAGATCCATGGAGGAGAGAGAAGAAGATTTGATTTTTTTCTATATTTACACACATGCATGATAGTTTTTCCCTAAAATTTAGTTGTTCAATAATAGGTTGGATTTTGATTTTTTTAGTTAGTACATGTTAAATTGACTTTTTCCAATATCTACGCATATATAAGAGTATATTTTTATGGCTATTTGGGGATCCATTTGGCTCGAACTTTTGGATGAAGTTATATTATTTTAGTAGGAGAACAAGATTATGTAATCATTTGGGCTCAATCTTTAAGTTTTAGACTCATTTCTAAGTAAATAATTTACCAGATCCATGGAGGAGAGAGAAGAAGATTTGATTTTTTTTCTATATTTACACACATGCATGATAGTTTTTTCCCCCAAGATTTGTGGTGCAATAATAGGTTTGGTTTTGATTTTTTTAGTTAGTACATGTTAAATTGATTTTTCCAAATATCCATGCATATATATAAGTATATATTTATTTACCATTTATTTATCAAATTATTGAAGAGATTGTTTTAATCCATTTAAATTATTTGTTGCTGTTCAGAGATGGATAGGTCATGCATGTACAAAAGCACAAAGGACGGAGGCCTATTTTCTTGGAGAACTTAATAAATTCATTCAATCTGCGGGAAAGCACGCAAGAACTAAGAAGACACAGAGAATACCTTGCCCATGCAAGGCTTGCAAGAATATGAGAGTATTCAGCAACGCAACTACAATCAGATCGTATGTGTTGGTGGGTGGTTTTGTAGATAACTATATGATCTGGACGTATCATGGCGAGAAAGCACCACCTCCGACGGAGAATCCATGATGATGAAATCATACAAGACCCCGAGTTTAATAGATTGTTTGATAATATGATGATTTTGATAATGCTGGCGGCGATGATGACGATGTTGGTGGAGGCTATGGTGATGGTGTCGACGGGGGCCCATTGATGGTGGCAGTGATGATAGTAGTGACAATGAACATGATCACAGTGATTTCTTGAGCAAGTTGTTGTGTCACACCATTCTTTGTTTCATACTTGAGCTGTTGACCCTAAAGGCTAAGCACAGCTGGTCAGACGGTAGTTTCGCTGATCTCCTGCGTATCCTAGCTTGGTTGCTTCCAAAGCCCAATAAAGTGCTTGCCAACACATATCGAGCAAATAAGTTTGTCAGCCCGTTCACGATGGGTGTGGATAGAATTCATGCATGCCCAAATCATTATTTGTTTAATCGTGGGGATACTTTCAAAGACTTGGAAAAATGCCATGTATGTTCTGCAAGTCGATACAAAACCAATGCCAGTTATTGTAGTTGTGACAATCAAGGTCCAGCAGATGGGGACAAAATGAAGAGAAACAGTGCAATGAATAGTGTTGTCTCTATTGAGCCACGAGACAATACTTTAGGCATTATTGAGAAGTAGAGCAGAATTCTTGCGATGGTTATGTGGTACCTCCTAGAGATTATAACACATATTCGTTATAACACACACTATAACACACTCTAAAATAAGATATCATTATATATACACTAAAAGATGCTTGGCATATTTTTTTTTCTATTTCTATAGGGCACAATAGCCTTAGGGGTACAAATTTTACATTTTTTGATGTGATTTGCTATATTTTATTATTTAAACGAATTTTTAGATCTAAAAAAGAAAAAAATATTTTCAGAGGCGGGTGATGCCCCACCCACCCCTGAGCATGGTTTTTCAAAATGATTCCAAAAATTCAATTAACTCAAAAAATATTGCAAACCACATAAAAAAAGTAAAATTTGTACCATAAGGCTATTGTGCCCCCATAGATTTAGAAAAAAATATGCCAAGTATATTTCAATGTATATAATGCTGAAAGGTGTGGAAACCACAAAGAATGGCTTGAGTTGTATGAGATAGTAAGTGTGGGAGAGCCCTACATTGTTGTTTCAACACTCTTAACCATTATATACACTGAAATATGGTTGGCATATTTTTTCTAGTTCCATAGGTCACAATAATCCTAGGGTTAAAATTTCACCTTTTTTGTGTTTTTCTATATTTTCAGATTTAATCTATTTTTCAGAATAAAAAAATTATTTTCAGGGGCGGCAGATCCCCTACAAATCATATCTAGGGACCAGGGGGGGGAGGGTTTACCCGCCCATGAAAACATATTTCTAGGGGCAGATGGGGATCCGCCCCTAGAAATCAGCCTCTATATATAGGTGGGAGGAGGCGGGACATAGCGATTTTTCACGTTTGAGATTTGGGACGCCGTTACGCTACCGAATTTCAGCCGCGCCGCCGCCGGCCCTCGAGCTCCTCCCCGACCTCCGGCGCCACCAACCCGCCTCCTCGCGCTCGCCACCGGCCTCCTCCCCGACCTCAAGTGCCGCTCGCCTGCCTCCTCCCCATGTGTCGCCGCCTTCCTGCCCGCACGCCCCCGGGCTGCCTTCTCCTCACGCGCCACCCTCCGCGTCCTCCACCTTCCCGGCGCCTCCTCCTTCTCCTCCCCGCCGGCTCCTCCACGGATCAATGGCCGCGGGCCCCGGCGGCCCCTCCTCCCTGCGCCGCGCCTCCTCCACTCGCTACTGAGATGCGTCCCCATCCTCCTCGGCACCTCCTCCTTCTTCCCGCACGAGCCCGTGCTACCGGTCCTCCACGCGCATGGGGCCTCCTCCTCCTCCATGCTCGCGCCGCCGGCCAACCTCGTGCGGCGCCTCCTCCCCCTCCCCGCGCGGCGCCTTACCCTCCATGGTAGATTCTTGATTTTTTTTCCTTTTTTCCATTTGAATGCACACAGACACACACTCTAGCACGCACACACACTCTAGGTTAGTGAAAAATTAGTGGAAATAGTGAAAAATATTCATGTGGATGCATTGTCACTTTATTTGAAAATTAGTGAATTAGTTAGTAAATTAGTTAGTGATTTAGTTAGTAAATTAGTTAGTGATATAGGTAGTATTGAGAAGTGTATGCGATATTTTTTGAATTAGTTGGTTCTTTTTTCCATTTCAAAGATGTCATTTCAAATATGTAAATTTGACTATGGTTAGTTCTTTTTCATTGTTGATATATCCATTATCAATTTATTGGATAAGTGAATAGTTCTTTTTGATTTCAATGTGAAAATTTTAAAATACCATAGTTTTATTCAAATATTTTGACAGTCCAATGACGTATATAATAGACCCCTTGCAAAATTGTGAACCTTGATTGTTCAAGGATAAGGGATTAATTCAGAATGAATTTATGTGCTTCACATTCTGAATTCGTCCCTTATACTTTGATAGTCAAGGTTCTTTGAAAGTCCAAACAAACTGAGGAGTGTCAAAATAGTTAGTTCCTTTTTTCATTTGAATGGTAAAGTGTTCGTTTGAATGGTAAAACAAACCTAGATCCTCTAATGATGTTTGTACATTCAGTTAGGTTTCTATTCCACTATGTATTCAAATATTTATTAAAATATATGTTCTTTGGCTCTCTAGTGTAGAAGTCGTAAATGGATCATCCATCGTCATCTTCCCCACAAAGGGAGCATGCAACATCGCAAGACGACGAAATGGAGCAAATTGCATCCCAGATGGAGTGGGATGATGAGGGCCAGGTTGGAGTAGAATCTATGGATGACGAAGGTCCCAGGGTAGTGTTAGAAATATTCCCTATAGGTAATCATAGAGATTATCATATTTCGTTGCATCCATGATGTATTACGTGTTCATTGAATATCCATGAAAGGCAACTTGTATTTATTGGCAATTATGTGAAATGTTTGTGAGACTCTTTACTTGTATGGTTATTCTAAAGTTGTTCCTAGTTGGAGTTCATGTATGGACACACATGAATATTAGACTAGCACATGTATTAGTTGATGACTGTGTTTCACAAGTCATAGACATGGAGATGTCAAACTAATAATGTGGGTGCATGTATGACATGAGGCTGGACCGACCCAACTCGAGAAATTGTGATTTCTCATTACACAATGTGTACGTTGTGTCCATAGACCTGAGATTGTCTCATGTACTCAAGATGTGAACCGAACGAGTTAGGAGCCATCAAACGCTACTCCGTAACTGGGTAGTCATAAAGGTGGTTGTCGGGTTTGTCAAGAAGCATGCTGTGAGACATGGTCAGTCAAGATGGGATTTGCCCCTCTCTGCTTGAGAGAGATATCTCTAGGCCCTCGAGTAATCGGATCAAGAAATGCATGGCCGTGCTAGGGTTAAGTGTTAACCAAGGATTCCGGATCACGGCATCGAGAAAGAGAGGTCAGCTTGGAGCTAGACCAAATATCGTGAGGCAAAAGGAATAGCATGTATATGAGATTATGACGGCTCATCTGATGTGATCTTTGCGCGCGTATAGGAGTTGACACGTCTTGCTAGAGGCCGCTATCAACTATTGGTCGAGTAGGAGTACTCGGGCCATGTCTATTCGTCCGCGAGCCCATAGGGTCACACACTTAAGGGGCTGGAAGCCTAATGAGGATATGGTCCGAATTAGACTGGGTTTAGGTGCACTAATGGGCCTCTATTAGGAAGCCCATTAGTGGGCGCCTATAAAAGAAGGGGTGGGGGCACATGGATGGGCTAACCCTAATTCCACGCCTGCTGGCAGCCGCCTGTTCCCATGTCCACACCCACGGTTGCCCTTGCGGACCTAGCAGTCTGGAGTGTGACGCTTCTTCCCCAGAAGTTTGGATACCTTGGAGGTGCTGCATCGGCAGCACGAGGACGAGCCGCACATGAGGAGGTCTTGCAACTGCACTGCCAGCGACCGACTGCACTACCCTGACGCGCTACAGAAGTTCCACACCCGCGCGTCTAGTGGTAATTCCGTGATCTATAACAACAGTTTTCCTGGTTTATGCGGTGGAAATTTTGTTTATCGCTAGCGTAGCCCACCTCATACCCCTTCAGTGGTATCAGAGCCGTAGTTGCTTCGTTATAGGTTCGGATGTGTGCATATGGAGATATGCGTCGATGTAGATGAAACCCTAATCCTGTTTCGTGTCCTCGCTGCGATGGTCGTGTAACAACATACTCCTACCGGTCGGGTATCCGCCATCGGAGTTAAGTGATACACATAAACCCAGTCAAAGCAGGCGGAGATCAATGAGATTGGTCGAATTGAAACCTAGGATGAATCACCAGATGCATATGATGCGTGGGGTGGTAGATTTGATCTGCTATCGGGTTGAGGAAATTGCAGAAACATATTGTTTGGTAAAACAGCCATAACTTTTGCATACGAACTTGGATTGAGGCTAATTTTATATGAAAATTCATCTACAAAAACTTTTACACATTAAATTCAACACCACTAGCATTTTCACTGAAATTATATTTCCCAAAAATGGCTTCGAGATGGAGTTTCGAGCGTTCGAAATTCAGACGTCCTTGCACCTAACTTGTTTTTGCAGGAGCATGTATGATCGGTATGGCCCTTGTGTGTATGTGATGCATGTATGTAATTTTCATGACCTGCGTATCGTGAGTAATGCAATACAGCAGGAGCCAAATGTATTGCCAATTTGTGTAATGTCCTGCATGCCAACCTGTGATGATTCGACCAGACAATATTAGGGGGTGCGGAAATAGCTAGAACTGATGTAACTAGATTTCGGTAGTTATAGTTCTTGGAGGACTCATCACTTGGAGGATGGCGCACATGGAACATGGAGATGGAGATCATCATGGTGGATAGATTCTATGGAGATGGAGATCACCATGTGAATATGGGCCATACTGATTCACAACTATGTGTTTGTCGTTCTTATCATTTCCCTCCTATATGCGATAATGTGTTTTCTGCATACGGTAGAAGTAGACCGATCGATCCCTTGCAATGTTTAAGTTTAAATGTCCTCCCATATAAACCTTGCTCCATCGCGTGTCTTGTACAATTAGTGGTGCGTCTATGAAATTAGGGTGCCACTAGTTTTCCTTGACTCGATGAGTTTGTATCGGATACTTACAGGCATAAAGGGTTGGAAAGCTTAAGCAAGGTCATCTTAACGGTTAAGGACCTTGGGGCATAAAGGTTGGGAGCCAAGATATAGAGATCTCACCCACCAACAAGAGTCATATGTGATATGATTAGCAAAGAGTTGCTTACCGATCTACTTGTCTTCTAGCAATGATGCTAAAGCTCACTAGTCGACTTGATAGTTGTGGGTCCTGAATCACTAAGTATCAATGGAAGGATATTGATTTTAGTGGGAGTAGATTTAGTTAAATGTTTAATATGATTTACTCCATCATGGATACGTTTGTCTTACTATTTATTATTTTGTTATAGATCAATGGCACCTAGCACCACCACATCTTTTACTTTGCGTTCGATTCTTGAGAAGGATAAGTTTAATGGGACTAACTATACGGATTGGATCCGTAACCTGAGAATTGTTCTCAGGGCTGAGAAAAAGGAAGACGTTCTGGATACCCCATTACCAGAAGAGCCTGCTGATGATTCAACTGCTGCTGTCAAGAATGCTTACAAGAAAGCATGCGACAACAATCTTGAAGTGAGTTCCCTTATGCTCGCTTGCATGGAACCCGAGCTGCAGATGCAGTTTGAGACAAACCATGAGGTGCACGATATGATCATGGCGCTTCAGGACATGTTCCAGACACAGGCCAGGACTTAAAGGTCCAATGTGTCCAAGGCCTTTGTTGAGAGCAAGCTGGCAGAGGGCGTAGCAGTGGGGCCGCATGTGATCAAATTGGTTGGTTACACGCAGAGGTTGGAGAAGCTGGGCTTCCCACTCGGCCAAGAGTTGGCCACTGACTTCATTCTTGCATCTTTACCGCCGAGCTGTGGGAACTTCATCTCGAACTACCACATGCACGGGGCTGAAAAGGGCTTGAATGAGCTATGTGGCATGCTCAAGATAGCAGAAAGTGACATCAAGAAGAGCACGGGCGGCGGCCATGTGATGACGGTACAGAACAAGCCTAGCTTCAAGAAGAAGGGTACTTCTTGGAAGAAGAAGGGCAAGGCTAAGGTTGAGAACCCCACGCCGAACCCAGATCCTAAGGCTAAAACTGGACCAGCTGCTGACATTGAGTGCTTTCACTGTCATGAAAGGGGTCACTAGAAGAGAAACTGCAAGGTGTACTTGGCTTCTTTGAAGAACCGCGGAAGTAAGAGTACTTCCAAATCAGTGGCTGACGAGAAGTAGAAGCGTGGCAAGATGAGAAGTTGATTTCTGCGTGGGCAATAATGCAAGAGTTGCTGCGTTGAGCGTCGAGACGATGCCACTCCACCTCCCGTCAGGATTTATTATGGAGTTGAATAATTGTTATTTTGTTCCTAGTTTGAGTCGAAACATTATATTTCCTTTATGTTTGATGATGGATGGTTATTCGTTTGCGAGTGAAAACAATGGTTGTGCGATCTCTAAGAATGATATGTTTGTGGCTTCTGCGCCTATTAAGAATGGGTTGTTTGTTTTAAATCTTGATGATTCACCTATCTGTAATGTAAGTGCTAAAAGGCTTTGGCCTAATGATTTGAGTCCTACCTATATATGGTATTGTCGTTTGGGTCATATAAGTGAGAAGCGCATGAAGAAGCTCCATTCGGATGGACTTCTAACTTCGTTTGATTTCAAATCATACGAGACATGCGAAGCTTGTTTGCTAGGCAAGATGACCAAGACACCATTCATAGGTTTTCCCGAGAGAGCATCGGACTTGCTGGAACTCATACATACTGATGTGTGCGGACCAATGAGCATGACGGCTTGAAGAGGATTCCAATACATCATAACTTTCACTGGTGATTTGATTAGATATGGCTATGTCTATTTGATGAAGCATAAGTCTGAAACCTTTGAAAAATTCAAGGAATTTCAGAATGAGGTTGAAAATCATTGTGGCAAGAAAATTAAGGCCTTGCGATCTAATCGAGGAGGCGAGTATTTTAGTCATGAGTTTAGCAATCATCTGAAGAGTTGCGGAATTGTTCTACAACTCACGCCGCCTGGAACACCTCAAAGAAATTGTGTCCGAGCGACGTAATCGAACTTTGTTGGACATGGTTCGGTCGATGATGAGCCAGTCGGACCTACCATTATCGTTTTGGGGTTACGCTCTAGAAATAGCAGCTTTCACACTAAACAGGGTACCGTCTAAATCCGTAGTTAAGACACCATATGAGATATGGACTGGGAAGACTCATAGCTTGTCTTTTCTGAAAATTTGGGGATGTGAAGTTTTTGTCAAGCGACTTCAGTCGGACGAGCTAACTCCCAAATCGGATAAGTGCATATTCATGGGATATCCAAAGGAAACTTTAGGGTATTACTTCTACAACCGATCAAGGGGCAAAGTGTTTGTTGCTCGGAACGGTGTTTTCTTAGAGAAAGAGTTTCTAAAGAAGGAGAAAAGTGGACAGAAGGTGTATCTTGAAGAGGTTCAAGATGAGCAAATCGGGCAAGATTCAACAAGTGATGCTAATGTAGCAGAACAAGTTGAGATACCCATGGCAAGAGAAGCACCACTGCAGCCATGAAGGTCAGCAAGGCTCCGCGCGGCGCGTGAGATATTATTGTTGGACAGTGATGAGCTCACGACATATGCAGAAGCGATGATGGACCCAGATTCTGAGAAATGGCAGAGTGCCATGAGATCCGAGATAGATTCCATGGGAGACAATCAAGTTTGGAACTTGGTTGACCCGCCTGATGGTGTTAAAGCCATAAAGTGCAAATGGATCTATAAGAAGAAGAAAGATATGGATGGAAATGTTCGCATCTATAAGGCTCGACCTGTCGCAAAAAGGGTTTAGACAAGTTCAAGGAGTTGACTATGATGAGACATTCTCTTCCGTGGCGATGCTTAAATTTATTCGGATCACTCTAGCAATAGCCGCGTATTTCAATTATGAGATATGGCGGATGGATGTCGAAACAGCTTTCCTGAATGGAAACCTAGATGAGGATGTGTATATGATATAGCCCGAAGGTTTTGTCGATCCAACCAATGCTAGAAAGGTATGCAAACTTCAGAAATCCATTTATAGGTTGAAGCAAGCATCTCGGAGTTGGAATATTCATTTTGATGAAGTAGTCAAAGGGTTTGGTTGTCTTCGGTACAAAGAAGAAGCTTGTGTTTACAAGAAGGAAAGTGGGAGCTCTGTTGCATTTCTGATCCTGTATGTAGATGACATATTGCTGATTGGGAATAATATTCCTATGCTAGAATCTGTAAAGACTTCACTGAAAAATAGTTTTTCTTTGAAGGACTTAGGGGAAGCCGCATACATTCTAGGCATAAGAATCTATAGAGATAGATCGAGAAGGCTTATTGGATTAAGCCAAGATACTTACATTGACAAGGTGTTGAAACTTTCAGCATGGAGCAATCAAAGAAAGGGTTCTTACCTATGTCACACGGTATACATCTCAGCAAGACTCAGTGTCCTTCGACGACTGATGAGCTGGATCGCATGAGCAAGGTTCCATACGCTTCGGCAATTGGATCTATCATGTACGCGATGATAAGTACATGCCCAGATGTCTCATATACTCTAAGTGCTACCAGCAGGTTCCAGTTTGATCCAGGTGAGAGTCACTAGACAACGGTGAAAAACATTCTTAAGTACTTTAGAAGAACTAAAGATGTGTTCCTAGTCTATGGAGGTAAGGAGGAGCTCACTATAACGGGTTACACTGATGCTAGCTTCCAAACTGACAAAGATGATTCAAAATCGCAATCAAGATTTGTGTTCACATTGAATGGGGGTGTTGTAAGTTGGAAAAGTTCCAAGCAGGATACCGTGGCTGATTCTACAATGGAAGCCGAGTACATTGCAGCTTCGGAAGCTCCAAAGGAATGTGTTCGGATGAGGAAGTTCCTCATTGAGCTTAGTGTGTTTCCGAATGCGTCCAGCCCATTGAATCTCTACTGTGACAATAATGGGCCAATAGCGCAGGCTAAGGAGCCAAGGAATCACCAGAAGATCAAACATGTACTGCGAAAGTTTCACCTCATACGAGAGTTCGTCAGATGGGATGAGATCAAGATATGCAAGATACACATGGATTTGAATGTTGCTGGTCCTTTAACAAAGCCTCTTCCACAACCTAAGCATGAAGCGGACACAAAAGCTATGGGTATTAGATATCTTATAGATTAGGCTCTAGTGCAAGTGGGAGACTAGGGATGATCATATTTCATGGTATCTGTGATGTATTATGTGTTCATTGAATATCCATGAAAGGCAACTTGTATTGATTGGCAATTATGTGAATGGTTTATTGACTCTTTACTTGTATGGTTATTCTAAACTTGTTCCTAGTCGGAGTTCATGTATGGACACACATGAATATTAGACTAGCACATGTATTAGTTGATGACTGTGTTTCACAAGTCATAGACATGAAGATGTCAAACTAATAATGTGGGTGCATGTATGACATCAGGTTGGACCGACCCAACTCGAGAAATAGTGATTTCCCATTACACAATGTGTACGCTGTATCCTTAGACCTGAGATTGTAGCATATACTCAAGATGTGAACCGACCTACTTAGGAGCCATCAAACGCTACTCCGTAACTGGGTAGTCATAAAGGTGTTTCTTGGGTTTGTTAAGAAGCATGCTGTGAGACATGGTCAGTCAAGATGGGATTTGTCCCTCTCTGGGTTAAGTGTTAATCAAGAATTCCAGATCACGGCATCGAGAAAGAGAGGTCAGCTTGGAACTAGACCAAATATCGTGAGGGAAAGAGAATAGCATGTATATGAGATTGTGACGGCTCGTCTGATATGATCTTTGCGTGCGCATAGGAGTTGACACGTCTTGCTAGAGGCTGCTGTCAACTATTGGTTGAGTAGGATTACTCGGGCCATGTCTGTTCGCACGTGAGCCCATAGGGTCATACACTTAAGGGGCTAGAAGCCTAATGAGGATATGATCTGAATTAGATTGGGCTTAGGTGCACCAATGGGCCTCTATTAGGAAGCCCATTAGTGGGCGCCTATAAAAGAAGGGGTGGGGGCTCATCGAGGGGCTAACCCTAATTCCACACCTGCTGGCAGTCGCCTATTCCCACGCCCGCGCCCACGGTTGCCCTCGCGCACCTAGCAGTCTAGAGTGCAATGCTTCTTCCCCGTACGTTTGGATACCTTGGAGGTGCTGCATCTGCTGCACGAGGACGAGCTGCACATGAGGAGGTCTTGCAACTGCACTGCCGGCGACCGACTGCACTACCCCGACGCGCTACAGAAGTTCCACACCCGTGCGTCTAGTGGTAATTCTGTGATCTATAACGCAGTGGAAATTTTGTTTATCGCTAGCGTAGCCCACCTCATATCCCTTCAGGTAGGACAAGGGGCTTCAGTAGGAGGACAGTGGCACGATCCGATAGATCCACATCCGTTTCCTCCTAGAGAAAGCCATTCAAGGTTGGATTTTGATCCAGATTATGTTCCGAATCAAAGTCAGGTAATGACAACACGATAACTTAGAACCTAGCATTTAGTATACATCTTTATAGACTACGCGTAATGACTTGCCGAATCGTATGATCCTTGTAGGTGGCTCCGACAGGGAGGAGTAAACACCAATGCCGAGCTCCAAGCCCAGCAGAGGAAGAACTTGAAGAAAATGAAAGCTCCGGTCCGGAACCTCAAACTACAACCTCTGGCAGCCAAAAAATAAGGAAACAGGGTCAGCATGGAAGAAACCAATACCCCGAAGGCCAATGGACGGTCAATGCAGTTAACGTAGCAGGCCAACCCATAGGGCCTCCTGAGGTGTGTGCAAATTTTTGAAATGCAATTGGTTCTATAATGAGAACAAAGATGGTTTTGGATCCAACGATCCACGATTGGCTAACGGTTCATGAGGGGAAGAAGGAAGCGAAGTGGCAATTGTTGAGCAAAACTTTTATTTTGCCAAGAGGAGCTAAAGATAAAGTAAAGCATTATTCTAGGAAGATGCTGGGTGAAAATTTCTGCCGGTGGAAGAGTGATCCGAATACCAAGTATCTCCAACAAGGCCGAACACCATTTGAAGATTACGGGGACATCACACCAACACAATGAGAAGAGTTTGTTCGGCAAAAGACCTCTGAGGAAGCTCTAGCCCTAAGCCAGAGAAATAGAGATCTAGCACTGAGGAACATACATAAAGTCTGTCTTGGCCCGGGTGGATACCAAAGGAAGGTCGATAAGTGCTGGTGTCAAAAAGAGGCTGCAATAGCCGTCGAGCAACCTGACCCTTTTATAGGCTTTGATGAACGTGGCTGGTTCTAGCTTCAAGCAATAAAGCCTAAGATAGTGGATGGAAAGCCTAATTTTGACCAACCCAAGACCGTAGTGGTGGCACAAAAAATGTACGAACTTACGGAGCTTCAGAAGCAAGGAAAGTTCAAAGCCAAGAGGGAAAAGGATGTCCTTAGTATAGCCATTGGGTCCAAAGAGCATGGAGGTCGTGTCAAAGGCGTGTCCTCTAAGTTGACCATTAGGGATGGGTTCCAGGAGGATCGGGCTAGCTACAGGAGGCATGACCACTACAAGGAAGAAATGAAAGAAGCGGTAGAGAAAGCACTAGAAGCTAAGTTTAAGGATTTTTTTCTTAGCACATATGGTGGAGGAGCAGCAGTCTGGGCTATTATGGATTAACCCGTCGCAAGAGGTGGGGCAACAACAGATGGTGATGATGCCCCCTCCGGTAGTGGCCCAGGGGAATACGGCATGTGCTCAGAGCAATGTCGTCTCTACCATAGCACAACCATACCCGGTAGATTGTATATCCGTTAGTACCCCCTGCTTGTTGCTCCATCCAGTTGGCAGAGCTGGGAAGATGAAGGAAGTTGCCAAGGACCAGGTGGAACCGGTTGAGGGTTCATTTGAGGGAAATTTGATCCCGCCCCTATATGCATGCGTACAAGTGCAACATCTCCTTAAATCATGCTATGAGGATCATGAGATAAACATCCTCACTACAGATGGGAAGCATTACCTTCGAGAATGCCTTCGTAGTACCATCCTATGGCATAAACGAGATATCATACTGATTGGTCCACAGCCTTCGGCATCTCCGGATCATAACGCGCTAGAACAAGATATAGTTGAGAATCCCTCATCATCGGTGGCACAATAAGAGGGGGCAGCACCAGAGCATATACTAGAAGCTCTAGCATCACCACCACAAGACCATACGCCACCGGCTCCGCAATCACCACCACCGGCTCCAGCATCACCACCACGAGAGCATATGCCACCGGCTCCGCAATCACCACCATAGGCTCCGGCATCGCCACCATAAGAGCACACAGCACCGGCTCAGCCAGCACCACAACAACAACAACCGCCATAGTTGTTTATGCTGCAAGTGATACGGTCTTACCAGAAGGAAGGGTCAAAGATTGTAGATATATGGCACGCCGCAAACAAGAAGCATGGGTCAAAGGCTAAGTCAAAGGCTAAGTCAAAGGATGATTCAGATTCTAGTGCCAGTAGACGACGGGGCTTTTCCTTGCCCTGCACTGACTCGGAGCACCATTTGGTTGTTGGGGTTGATGACATACAAGACTTACCGGATTGGCTGGCAAAATTTGATTATGGTAAACCATTTCTACCTGACATTATGATAGAGGGGGTTCCAAGTGACATGCAGAGAATGCATAGTTGGTACACGAGGGCATGTAGACTTGGGCTCTCAAGCATATGGGCTCGGTACGACCCGGATATTTTCGGAGCAAAAGATATAGGCATCATTGGTATCATGTTCAATTTTGAAGACATCCAGAATATGTTCCACCTTAAAGAACTAAGCATAGAAATGGTTAGACTCTGGTACATGTAAGTGTCACATCGAAACTAATATCTTATATGCTATGGCCTACAATATCATATATGCATATCTAATTAATTGTGATACATTTTATTCTACAGGATGCAACAAAGACTAGCGGATGTTCTAAAACGTAAGATTGCGTTCCTTGACCCTCAAGCTATTTGAGAGTCCAGGCATCTCGGGCCAATGTCGTGGAAGGACGACCATGATGAGCTAGAAAGTTGTACAACACGCATGGAGAAACAAGTGAAACGAATATACGAACACAACAAGATCATAAAGAGGGTTGGGGTTTATATATCACTTCAGATGCAACAATGGCAAGATAGGGATGTCATACGGGCACCATACTACGTCAAGTAAGTGTACTATCAATCATTTGTTATAATATGCACTTGCTTCGAATAAATGCCTAAGAAATCGTATATAATATTTTTGCAGAAATAAATCACTAGATTGCTTTTATGCTACAGCCAAAGCTTGGAAAAGTAATTGTATTAGACTCTGCTGATTGGAATAAGAGTATATACAAAGAATTCATATCCATCCCCAACATGTTAGCAAAATTATTTTGTTCTACATGTAAATCATGCTAAATATTCCACAAAAACTACATATATAAACTAACTTCTCATTTCTTTCTTTTAAAACAGGGCTTACATGCACTACATTTCCAAAGGAGGAATTCATCCCTCCGACATAACAAAAGAAATGAGAATATGCACAAACTTCTCGTGCCACAAGCAACCTGCAGGTTCGGTGTACCGTGGATACTACATGTGCGAGCACATGAGGGAGCTTGGGAGATACACAACTGATCCCAAACACGTAATGGGCTACTCTTTGTTAGGGATAGATGCATAAGTGCATATTGTTTTTACGTGTATCTAACACTTAGCTTAATTTTTTCATAGATTTTTTAATTGCAGATTCAGCCGACAAAGACATGAGGAACAACTCCATGAGCAATAACTTCTCAATGTAGTCGCCGATTTATGCCGTTTTATTTTGCATGAAGTGGTCCATGTAATGGGGTATTTTGTTCGCCCTGAACATGAATTGGCAACTGAAAAGTACGAAGGTCTTCGCCAGTGGGACGCCCAACACCTCCGTGCCGGCTCCAGTAGCGTTAATCGGGGGGAATAGGAAAAGGACATGTATTCTATGCGCACTTTGATGATGTACTCTAATGATGCACCAATGATGCACCGTAGTAGTATACTTCTATATGATTTAATTTTGTATGCGTAATTATTTATACTTATGAAACATATTCCATGTCGGTCACTATGACATTCGATCGCGCACTAGCTTGATAGGTCAAAATTGGTGGGGAAATAAAATTCTAAAAAATAGTGGAAACAGATTTGAAAATTTAAATTCGAATCAGTAAATTTTTGGGCGGAAAATGCATTTCCAGGGACGGGTCACGCCCTCACCCGCCCCTATAAATCTATTTTCAGGGGCGGGTGAGAGTATGACCTGCCCCTGCAAATACCCTTTACAGGGCAGGTCATGGGCTCACTCGTCCCTAAAAATGAATTTCCAGGGGCAGGTCCCCTGGAAATATGTTTCTAGAGGCGGGCGCCTGCAAACAGCATTTGTAGCTGTGAGAAGCAAGGACGGGTATCACGCCCGCCCCTACAAATTATGTTTTTACAAATGTTGTTTTACCCGCCCTAAAAACATTTTCTGTAGTAGTGCATTCCTCAAAGCTTCTATCACCACCGACATCAGTAATGCCAACAGAACCTTATTCTGGATGGATAATTGGTTAGATGGCCTATCCATTGTCGATATTGCACCATGTCTAGGCACTGCAGTGAATTCCAGAGCCAAGAACCATCAGACGGTTGCCCGGGTGATGCATAATAGACAATGGTTCTGGACAATACAGGGGAACCGGTCGGTTCAAGCTACCATTGAATATATGCACCTTTGGACTAGATTAGCAGAAGTTCAACTTCAACCAGAGGTGGAGGACAAATACATTTGCCGCTTGATAGAGAATGGCGAATACTCGGCCAAGTCTGCATACCTGATGCTGCACCAGGGATCAACTCCTTTCAGTGGCAGCAAGCTAATTTGGAAGAGTTGGGCAGTGGGTAACAAAGTGAAAATCTTTCTGTGGCTGGCATTCAAGCGTCGACATTGAGCGGCAGACAGAAGGGAACGGTACAGGCTTGAAACGCACACCAACTGCCCCCTCTGAGACCAGGAAGCAGAGACATGCGACCATATGCTAGCTACGTGCTCCCGTACCATGTAGAATAGAACATTCGGCGCGCGTTGCATGCCCTATCATATGTGTAATTATAGAAATAAATATATGGATCATAAAAATAAATATATATTCTAATAGAGGCATGACCAAACAGTTAAGCCCCAAGCACATGATAGTACCACATCTACAAACAGGCACAAGACATGAGTTAGATACAACCTATTCGATTTTAGTACTAAGATGATACATGAAAGTTATGTAGAAAGAGCTTATTCCATTCCAGGTTCGCGCCATCTGTCTGGTCTAGAGACCTCCGCCTTCAACTTGTTCTCCATAAGGCGGTGAGGGGGACCGTTAACCAGGGGGCCAAATCAGAAGGAGGCGATGCGGGATTCTTCGATCTGAGGATGGGGGACACTCTCACCTTGGGCCGCTTCGGGGCGGGCAAGAGGTGGCGAGGTGTTTCCTCCTTCGCTGTCAACCATGGCCACCGTGGAAGCCGGTGAGGTACGCCTGATCAGCATACTGGGTCAGGTCTCGTGCGGTTCCACACGCTCCCCTGGATTGCTGAGGACACATGGCGTCCCATGCTCGAGCAACGATGAGCTGGGAGGCGTGAGCAACCGAGTAGCAATGGGCAGCGGCGGGGAGAAGAGAGGGAGAAGGGGAGAAATAATCAGAGGAGTGAGGGGTAAGGGAGTTAGGGTTTGGTTTGCTTGGGGTCCATGCAAAAACACCCTAAGGTATTTTCTGCAACAATATAAGGATTCCGACTTTTCGCTTCTTTACATCTAAGTAAATTTAGCAGTAGTAGAAAGGACGGCCACAAACAATCAACCTAAAGCGAGCGGGTGCCTGCGAGCCATCAACCTTGGCTTGCGCGAGCCTCCATCCAATCGAGGGCAGCGAGCTGGGGACACCCGCTGGTGGGCTGCTCAGGCGGACGACACAGCTCAAGCAGAGTGGCAACTTGGCAGCACCGGTGCTAATCCTCCAATTACTCTCTCCTCATTTCAGTTGCATCGGGCTTTAACGAATAATTAAGCTCTGACCGGATGTTTCTTTGTTTGTGTTTTGCAAAGCAGCGAAAACCTTTCCAAGAAATGGAGAGCTCTATTTCTTCATTCCAAATAAGAATAATGGAGGAATAGAATTCCTTTAAAATTTCTGTACAAATCCTTCGATCCAAACAAGCCCTAAGTAAATTTATTAGGCAGATAAGAGTAAAATTATGAACCCTTTTATAGTGGATAATTTTCATCAACTTGGAGGGCTTTTCTGCAAAAGAGCAGGAGACACGTGGCAACAAGTGGCAACACCAGAGGAGCTGAGCGCTCTGGTGCCTCCATTTCCCACTGGTCTTTAAGAAACCCGATTTGGAGCGAAGTCATGGCCGTAGTAGGAGTAACGCTCCATTTGCCACTAGCACCAAGATCAACCCAAGAATGATGGACAGAACTGAGATCAATGCTACCAGCTGCTTTGCACTTGGTTTGTTGGCAGATCTGGAAGGAGCTACTAAAAAGGATTTGTAGCAACGCCCTCTTTTTTCAGGGGCGGGTCAAAATGTAACCTGTTGCTACAAAGGGAACGGGGCTACTGTAGCAACCGATCCGCCCTTGAAAATGCATTTTCAGGGGTGGGTAATGGCCTCGCCCGCCCCTAAAAATGGCCACCGTTTTTAGGGGCGGATGAGGAGGTGACCCGCCCCTGGAAATCAATTTCTAAGGGCGGGTGAGGGGGTGACCCACCCCTAGAAATGGGTTTTCAGGGGCGGTCGCGTTACCCGCCCCTGCAAAGAGCATTTGTAGGTACGATAACTAGGAGCTGGTCCCTAAAAATACGTTTTTATCCGCCTCTAAAAACTGTTTTCCTAGTAGTGGAAGCAACACCTCTGCCACAACTCTTATTACAAATCAAACACGAAGCCGAGCCCCGGGCACTAGGCGTTGCAAAGAACTTAGGTAGGGGTGGATATCGAGCCGGCTTGGCTCGGCCCGGCTCGGCTCGCTCCAGCTCTTTTAGATAACGAGCTGGCTCGGCTCGGCTCGGCTCGTTAAACAAACTAGCAAAAACGCAGCTCGGCTCGTTAGCAGCTCGAGCCAGCTCGTTTTGGCTCGCGACCTGGTACTGCCGCTGTAGTTTCTGCACTCCCCGCTTCCGCAGCACGACGCCGCATCTTGTGTCCCGGCGTCCGCTCCGGCCAGCGGCCTGTAGCCAAGCCCTTTGCGTGCGTGTGTACGCAGAGAAATTTGCTAAGCTCAGCTCAAATCCAAGGTCTGGACTCTGGAGATGGCAAACAAGAAGAACAATCAATAGAAGGTTCAATTTAGTTACCTGTTCGCGGCCGAAATTGAACCAAACTGCATGGCCTATGGCCTATGGGAGCAGCGTGCTCCCCTTGGCCACCTCTCATACTCATACCGTGAGCCCAGCCTCGAACGCGGAGTAGACAATCACGATGTGCCAGCCGCCTGCCCACCCCAGCAGGAATCAAAATGGCGCGAGGTGGGGTGCGGCGTCTTCGTTGGCTACGACCAGCGCCGCGACGGTCACTCCGAGGAGCAGCAGCGCGCTCACAGGCTCCCTTAGCATGCCCTGCTGTGCTTGTGGCGTGATGCACTGAAGCATGCGGCGGCGCGAGTCGAGACTCGCGAGGAGGGGAGGAAGTCTGCAGTGGCCAGCGTCATTTCTATTCGAGGGTTAGAGTTGCGCTTGTTTGGGCACTTGGGCTACTATCTGCTGGCCCACTAGCTGATGCAAATATTGGCTCGTTTGGCTCGCAAGCAGCTCGACGTGGCTAGTTATATATAACGAGCTAAAACTCCAGCTCGGCTCGTTAAGAAAATACAACGAGCCGAGCCGAACGAGCTAACGAGCCACGAGCATTTTGTCCAGCTCTAAATTTAGATTACATAACCTTAGTTGCATCAATTTGTGCAATAACCGTTGTAAGCAACTACGAGGCGCTTGCCACAGCATTGCGTGTTGTAAAAACTTTTTTTCTATCTATTAATACAAAGATATATAGCTCTTCTACATATTTAAAAAATAGTTGGACTCTATTTTGAGATGCTAAAAGGACCATGCACTA
This sequence comes from Panicum miliaceum, assembly GCA_032594955.1. Taxonomy (NCBI): domain Eukaryota; kingdom Viridiplantae; phylum Streptophyta; class Magnoliopsida; order Poales; family Poaceae; genus Panicum; species Panicum miliaceum. Next base: position 24,518,547 of record CM064072.1, on the reverse strand, counting down.
GCAGCTAGTCATTTTTTGGCAGGGCCCGCCGCAGCCCATTTATGTTGTAGCATCCTCGGCATTCGTAGATCCGATCGACGAGATCTGCATGCTTGACAGCATTATAGCTGTGGATTCTCTCGCGAGGAATGGCAGTGAATTTCTTTCCCAAACAAATAATTCAAGCATTAAGTGTTGTAAAACTATTTTTATCAGTTAATATAAAGATACGCAGGTCTCCTACGTATTAAAAAAAATGTTAGACTCTATTTACCTAAAAGGCCCGTGTACCCGTTACGTTATGTTGTCGCATCCTCGGCGTTCGTAGATCTGATCAGCGAGATATGCATGCTTGACAGCATTATAGCTGTGAATTCTCTCACGAGGAATGGCAGTGAACTTGTTTCCCAAACATATGTTTCAAGCAAAAGGACCATCGATTTTCTGACAGATATTTTTCAACTTCCAAAACTCTGCTTTCAATTATATGTGGTTCATCCAAGTCCTTGTCCTAGATCCCTGCACGACCTGGTCAAGAATACCCCACACAACAAACAAGCTAAGGGTGTGTTTGGTTGGCCTGTGGTTTTTGGAAAAGCTGCTGTGAGTTATGAGCTGTGAAAAAGCAGCTGTGGAAAAGCTGCTGTGGGAAAACCAGAAGACCGTTTGGTTAGAGCAGCTATGAGCTGTGGAAAATTGTGTGCTGCGGGTGAAATACCTATAATACCTCTGAAGGTTTGTGGGACTGTCTATATACAAGATACTCATACAAACCTAATATTTCACTATTTCACATGTAAATATATTTTTTGGAAAGGAAAATATTAAATTTTCTAAGTTTTTCATCCATATGGTCCACATAAATAGAACTGTAGCAATTACACAAGGTAAAGGGCTTATAAAATTATGATATATCTCAACATAAGGTTATAGTTTGTATATCTCAATAAGGTTATCTCGATATATCTCGATCGGCGCACCACCGGTCCGTAGCTAGCACTCCATGCAAAGAGTGCCCTCTATGCGCTCCGCGCACCCATCATCCAAATTTCAAAGCATTCAAACGGAGCCCTGCAATTTGTACTAGTTTGCATGATGACGTTATGATATGGTCAGAAAGGCAGCAGCCAAGACTTTGGCCACACGTACAAGCCGGCAGTGCATCTTCAAAACCAAATTTTGCAAGTAAGGTGAACAAGAGTGGCCAGCGTGTGAGAGCTTCTTGTGACGAGGGTGTGTGTGATTCGGTGAGCAGTTCCGAACAGCGGGCGGCGGAGCGGATGCGGCGGGGCGGCGGCCGGGGCGGGGCGGCGCCGGGCCGGGGCGCCGCGGGGCGGGGGTGGCGCCGGGGCGGGGCGGGGCGGGGCGGCGCCGGGGCGGGCGGGGTAGGGCCGCGGGCGGGGTGGGGTGGGAGGGGACAGGAGTCGGACGCGTGGGGGATGGGAGTCGGACGGGTGGGGGAAATAGAAGCGAACCGTTTTTTCATAACCAGTGGCAGGTGGGTAATTTTTTACCCCAAAAGCAACTAAAAGTAGGGGGAGAGGTGCTTTTGCATTTGTACTGCGATGAAAGCTGCTTTTGGGCAAAAGCACCTAGGGCTTTTAAACCCTTTGATTGGCTTTTGGCTTTTGCAAAAGCAAAAGCAGGTTGGAAAGCCCAACCAAACACACCCTAAAGCATATCGTCCATTCGTGTTCCAAAAAGCGATAGGCATTTCAAGCCATCTTTCGAAGACAACCCTGTTAGATCATTAGGGTCACTAGATGTTAGATCAAAGGGTGTTTTGCATTAATTTGAGATAAACAACAGTGGTTCTTGAGTTACTGTTGACGCCAGATTTTGACACGTGTTGAATCGGCGTCAGGAGGAGAAGATTGGCCGATGTGGCAGATCTGAAGGCTGCAGAAAGGAATCGGCCGATTGAGGTAACAGTTAGAAATCGGCCGATTGGTGGCACAGCCTACGCCAACAGGATGGGATTATTTCAGAGGATCCTGGTCAAAAGCTGGTCAAAGGGGGCACGCTAAGTCGGTCGGGGAGCAATTGAAGGAAATCTTGATTGGATTAGGGAGCGGCGGCGGAAGATTCTGCGGGAGTCCGTTTTCTTTTTAAAGTCCGTATAGATATAGTAATTTAAATAAGGTTGTAACAAGTCGTGATGAACCAGGAGTCCTAGCTTTAGGGTATAAATAGGAGTCGTCAGGGTCTTGAAAAGATCAACACATCAATCAACAATAGTACTTCTACTTTTCCAGCAATTTACTTTCAAGTCGGCGACTTCGCCAATATTTCCTTCTTCCACGAGTTCGTACGGATTGGCAGGGCTGAATCAACTTGATCTCCGGCCAATTGGTAGGTTCCGCTTACCGAGTAATATCCGAGCTTTAACTACGGGCGCATCGCTGTGGTTTCGTTTGGATTTATTCACCAGTTATCGATATTTACTAGAATTGCAAGTTTCACCTGTTATTCTAGTATTATCACCAGTTATCCAGCTTGAGATCAGAGTAATCGGCTTTGTCATTGTTCTTCTTCGATTTATCATCTTACAGCCGATTAGATCTATTTCAAGTGTTGCTTCTGTAGTAATTGTTTAAATCGCCCCGGTGGTTTTCTTTACAATTACTACACGATTATCGGCTGATCCATAGCCGATCGTCTCTACAGCAAATCGGCCGATTCGCTGCCGACGCGCTCCTCAGGACAGATCGGAATCCCAGCCGATCGATGCGCCTGGAATTTAATACTCTATTTCCTTGTCAATCAACAGGTCAGATTGACTGGCACGCCGCGTGAACCGCACCAGGGCGATAACCCGAACAGGAGCTAAGCAGATTCTCCCGGGTCGTGTGTCCGACGCTGAAGACCATCGGCCGATTCCTATCCGGCCGATTTTAGCGCCAACACACTTTTGGCACGCCCGGTGGGACCATCCAAGATCTGATATGTCGAAAAACGCAGAAATCTCCGACAGCAACATCATTGAGGTCACAGAAGCAGATCTCAAGGACGACCAGAGGGAAGAGTTGGCCAAGCATCTAGAAGATTACAAGAAGATGTACCTCCAGTCGTTCAGTCGTACCAGAATCGGGGAAGCAGTCAAAAAGACTCCTATTCTAGCGCCTCGCCACATCACCATCGCTGAGGACTCGAGCAAGATGTCAGAGATGATTTAACAGTCCGTGTATCAGGCGTTCATCGACCAATCCTTAGTGATGACCAACACGGTGTATAACACCGTCGTCAGCTCTCTGGCCAGTGGAGCAGTCCAAGGCTATCAGGGACCAGCATATGCCCCGCCGACCACTTTGCCAGCCAGAAGCCTACCATACACGTCCCAATCGGCTCCTCAGCCGATATTGACGCAACGCGAGGGGTACAACTCTCCACTGCCCCCGGCATCTCCAAGATACAGCGGTGCACCATGTCTCCCATCACAGACACCGCTTCAACCCGTTCAGATTGCTTCTGTGCAGTCATTGCCTACAAGCTCAGCACCTTGGGGAACATCAGCGACAACGTATTTTCCGGAACCAGCGAATGGGTATGGAAGTTATTCAACCCAGGCGCCATATCAATCGGCCGCTCGGCCGACGGTGCCACAGTATCAGCCGATCTCATCAGAAATCGGCAGGGGGGCAAACACTGTAGAAGCAGTGACGCTCGTTTCGCCATCAACTATCGGCCGTTCAGCAAAATCCGCCGATTCATCACCCGGCCGTACCAGCCCTTCAGCACATGCCCGCACCGCGAACAGCTGTTCATCAGCAGCAGGTGGACTGGACGGCAAGAATAGCAGAAGTAATCCAGGATCAGTTTGGATTGAAGCCGAGAGTTCAAAATTATACCTACAAAACGCCGTATCCATCGGCCTATGATTCGCTGCCGTTCCCACACCGCTACAAAGTTCCTGATTTCACCAAGTTCTCAGGGTCGGACGATACATCCACTGTGGAGCATATCAACCGATTCATCATCCAGTGCGGAGAAGCTGCCACGCAAAATGCTCTAAGGGTGCGTTTATTTTCATCGTCTCTATCCGGATCGGCCTTCCAGTGGTTCACCACTTTACCGCCAAATTCTATCGTTACTTGGGCTGATCTGGAGAAACAATTCCACAAGTACTTCTATGCAGGAGTACACAAGATGAAGATCTCGGATTTGACCAGTCTCAAGCAGAGGAGCGATGAACCAATAACGGGGTATATACAGAGGTTCAGAGAAGTCAGGAACAAATGCTATAGTCTAGCTCTGACCGATGCACAGTTGGCCGATATCGCTTTCCATGGCCTCTTGCCACAGATCAAAGAAAGATATGCTGCCCAAGAGTTTGAAAGCCTGAGCCAAATCGTCCACCGATTGTTAGGACAAGAGGTCCGACCGTTTGAACAGCGGAGGAACTTCCAAAAGAAGGTGGCGTACTTGGAAGGATCTGAATCCGATGCGGAAGAGGAAATCGGCATGGCAGAATGGGTCAAAGGGAAAAAACCGATATCATGCCCCTTTGGGAAGAAAGAGCCGGAAACATTCGGTTTTGACATGTCAAAGGCCGATAAAATTTTTGATCTATTGCTTCAGGAAGGACAAATTAAGCTATCTCAACATCACACCATCCCTACGGCCGATCAACTTAAGAAGATGAAATACTGCAAGTGGCACAACGCTACTTCTCATGATACAAATGAATGTAAAGTCTTCCGCCAGCAGATACAATCGGCCATCGAGCAGGGGCGGCTTAAGTTTGAAACTCCAACCAAATCGGCAAAGCCGATGAAGATAGATCAGCATCCCTTCCCGGCCAACATGGTTAACGCTGGAGGAGACTCAAGTCAAACCAAGGTGCTGACGTCAGAATCGGCGAGAAGAGACGGCGCCGTCGACCCTAGGAGGCAGATCACGGTGGAAGAAATCAGAAGGAACAGGCGAGGGCCAGAACGACCACACAAGCCCGTCGCCTCCCAATTCTTACTCAGTAAATATCGGCAGCAGCAAGAACAAGCAAGATACCAAGAAGAGACGACACGCCGGCATGAAGATCACTGGCAATGTCTGTTCTTCATCCACTGCTGGGAGCACGATATCAGATTGCCGTCTGCCGATAACTGTCCGGAGTGTAACGGATTGAGCTGCAACGATCGCCCGAGGCCACACTCTAGGGACAGAGGGTCAGAGCCGATCAGCAGAAATCGGCGCGAGGAATGGCGCGTTTTGGTGCATGATCGGCCGGGGGGGCAGAGTTGACCAGTACAACAGGTCAAAAAGCAAGATCGGCCAGCGAGATGGACTGGGGGCAGGATCAGTGCGCACGATTGGCTGGAAGAGATGGCCGATGATAGGGTATCAGACGAAGATCCCCTAGGAAGGGAACCGGATTGGGAACACGCCAGATCATCGGCCAAACCAGTGAATCCCAGGTGGTGTCCCGATGGCCTATCCAGATCCCAGAAGCGAAGGATCCAACGCCTACGCCAGTGGGAGCATCAAGAAGAAGAACAGAGACAGGTGCCAGAGAGAAGGAATGTTAAATCTCGAGTTTGGCGCCCAAAGAAAAACGATCAAGAAACAAGCAACCAAGAATCGGGAGCCGAAATTGATATGGTATTCATACTACCGATGGAGTTCATGGCGCCAAACGATCGGGATAAAATAACAACAACAGAGGAGGAACAAATGGCACAACTAGTGTTAGAGCCGATGACGGCTACGTTTGAGAAACCAGAAGAGAAAAATGACAGCATCTTAAAGCGCTGTTCCTCAAAGGCTATGTCAACGGAAGACCCGTCACCAGATTACTGGTAGATGGAGGCGCGGCAGTTAACATCATGCCGTATTCCATGTTCCGCAAGCTGGGCAAGGGCGATGATGACCTCACCAAGACGGACATGATGCTGAAGGATTTCGAAGGCAACGTGTCACCCGCCCGCGGAGCGCTCTGCGTCGACCTCACCATCGGTAGTAAGACCCTCCCTACCACTTTCTTCGTTATTAATGGCAAGGGGTCCTATAATATGCTGCTTGGTCGCGACTGGATACACGCAAACTGCTGTGTCCCATCTACAATGCATCAATGCCTTGTGCAATGGGTCGGCGACAGTACAGAGATAGTCGCTGCCGATTCCGTCTACAGCGTTGCAGCGGCCGACACGCAACAGTGGAGCTGCGAGCACGTCAAGTGTATATCTGGCAGGACTTGGGACACTGACTTCCTGAGAGTGTCCGATTTCGGTCTACAGCCGATCCAAGCAATCGGCTCTGAAGATTCAGAATAAATGGATCAGCTCGTCCGCGAAGATGGGAAGCTTGGGCATGGGTTTACATCGGCTGATTTATTAGAGATGGTAGATTTGGGAGATAGCAGCAAATCAAGGCCGACGTACATTAGTGCCAATTGGGATTCTGAGTACAAATGTAAATTGATAAGTTTATTAAAAGAGTTCGAGGATTGCTTTGCTTGGGAATACCATGAGATGCCAGGACTAGACCGGTCTATTGTTGAACACCGGTTACCTATAAAATCAGGATATCGGCCATATCAGCAACCTGCACGACGGTGTAACCCCAAGATTCTACCTGACATAAAGGCCGAGATTACAAAGTTGATTGAGGCAGGATTTATTCGGCAGTGCCGCTACGCCGAATGGATTTCTAACATTGTGCCTGTATACAAAAAGAATGGAAAATTACGTGTGTGCATCGATTTCAGGAACTTAAATCAGGCTACACCGATGGATATCTTTGTGGATGCTGCCGCAGGCCACAAAGTCATAAGTTTCATGGATGGGAATGCCGGGTACAATCAGATATTAATGGCCGAGGAAGATATTTCGAAAACGGCTTTTAGGTGCCCTGGCCATCTTGGTTTATTTGAATGGGTAGTTATGACTTTCGGCTTGAAGAACGCCGGCGCTACATACCAACGGGCCATGAACTACATCTTCCACAAGCTCATTGGTTCATCGGTGGAAATCTATATAGATGACGTTGTGGTCAAGTCAAAAGGTCACCCAGATCATCTGGCCGATTTGCAGGAAGTGCTGGAGTGCACAAGGAAACATGGGCTAAAGATGAACCCAAACAAGTGTGCATTTGGTGTATCGGCCGGGCAATTCTTAGGATTTATGGTCCATGAGCGCGGGATAGAAGTCAACCGCAAGACCATAGACGCCATCAACAAAGTGGTGGCCCCACAAAATAAAACTGAACTGCAGTCCCTCATCGGCAAGGTCAATTTCATCAGAAGATTCATATCCAATCTGTCAGGACGTATTCAGGCTTTTACCCCTCTGTTGAAATTAAAGCCCGACCAGGAATTCATATGGGGAGAAGGACAGCGCAAGGCACTGGAGGATATCAAGCAGTATCTGGTTTCACCTCCGGTATTAGCTCCACCACAGCCTGGTAAGCCGTTCAAGTTATATTTATCGGCTGATGAACAGGCTATTGGATCGGTGTTGGTACAGGAGTTTGAGGGAAAAGAACGAGTAGTATACTACGTCAGCAGAAGGCTTTTAGACGCCGAAACAAGATATTCCTCGGTGGAGCGACTATGCTTGTGCTTGTACTTTTCATGTACTAAGCTCAGGCACTATTTGCTATCGGCAGAATGCATAGTCATGTGCAAGGATGATGTGGTGAAGTATATGCTATCATTGCCGATTTTGAAAGGGCGGATTGGAAAATGGGTCCTGGCTTTGTCAGAATTCGATTTAAGGTACGAATCGGCCAAAGCTGTCAAAGGTCAAGTGATGGCCGATTTCGTAGTTCAGCATTGTGGACCAGAAATTGCCACCGTTGAACCAGTTCCGTGGACTCTATATTTTGATGGTTCTTCGTGTGGGGTCGGATCAGGAATCGGCATTGTTCTTGTGTCGCCTCGGGGGGCAACTTATGATTTCTCTCTGCCGATAGTAGCCTCTGCAACTAATAACCAGGCGGAATATCGAGCTGTTCTAAAAGGCATCCAATTATTAAGGGAAGTCAGAGCTGATGCAGTCAAAATCTTTGGGGATTCCATGCTCATTGTGGATCAGTTGACGGGGCGATCTGAGTGCAAGGATGATATCTTGAGAATTTATTATGAGGATTGTCTTCAACTTTTAAAAGAGTTCAAGTCTGCAATAATTGAGCATATCCCCAGGAATTATAATGAAGAAGCCAACAGACTGGCCCAACATGCTTCTGGGTATCGGCCGATTCAGGGAGCGATGACGCTAGAGCTCGCGGCCGACGACTGGCGAAAGGATATCGCCGATTACTTGAGAAATCCATCCCAAAAGGTGTATCGGCGAACACGTTTTCAGGCTACAAAATATGTGTTGCTTGAGGATGATTTATTTTATCGGACGATTGATGGAGTTCTTCTCAAATGCCTGGGAACAGAAGAGGCAAAGGTTCTGATGGGAGAAATCCATGAAGGCGTGTGTGGAGCTCATCAATCGGCTCACAAAATGAAATGGATGATCAGGAACAATGGATATTATTGGCCGACCATCCTCGAGGATTGTTTCAGGTACTACAAAGGATGCCAAGACTGTCAGAGGTTTGGCAATGTGCAGCGCGCGCCAGCATCGGCTATGAATCCAATAATTAAGCCGTGGCCGTTTAGAGGTTGGGGAATAGATCTCATCGGACAGATTCATCCTCCATCTAGCAAAGGGCATAAGTTCATATTGGTGGCTACAGATTATTTTACCAAGTGGGTGGAGGCAGTTCCTTTGAGGAACGTGACATCGGCCGATATAATTGAATTTGTTAAAAGCCATATTATATATCGATTTGGTATTCCTCAAACCATCACAACTGATCAAGGGACAATGTTCACTTCCGGAGAATTCGGAGAGTTCACCGCCGATATGGGGATTAAATTATTGAATTCTTCTCCATACTATGCTCAAGCCAATGGCCAAGCAGAATCGTCTAACAAAGGGATAATCAAGCTAATCAAGAGGAAGATAGAAGAGCAACCCAAGAAGTGGCATATGTCTTTGGCTGAATCTTTATGGGCATACAGGATGGCTAGTCATGGAACCACTAAAATATCCCCTTATCAGTTGGTTTATGGTCATGAGGCGGTCTTGCCATGGGAGATAAGGACAGGGTCAAGACGTGTATCGTTACAGGATCAGTTGACGGCCGATGACTATTCCTTTCTCATGAAAGATGAACTTGATGATTCAGCGGGTTTACGTTTGAGAGCCCTGATTAGTATAGAAGAAAACAAGAAAAGGGTGGCCAGATGGTATGACAAAAAGGTCAAAGTTAAACAGTTCTCTCAGGGAGATTTGGTATGGAAGTTGGTGCTGCCGATAGGATCTAAGGATCCCAAATTCAGTAAATGGTCACCCACTTGGGAAGGACCGTATAGAATCGGCCGATGTGCCCCTGGGAATGCCTATATTCTGGAGACAATCGAAGGGGAGGAATTCCCAAGAGCTTTAAACGGGCGATATCTGAAGAGGTACTATCCAAGCATTTGGGTAGATACATAACTTGCAGCAAAATATGTCAAGATAACATGGCCGATTTCTCATCGGTTTCTGTCTACACCTCTGGTGAAGGAAACATGGGGATTCATTATTGAATGGGAATTACAGGTTACATGGCCGACATGGTACAAGTCGCCCTTAGAATAAAAATACTGGTGTGTCTACTGATTACGCCTACGCTGGATTTCTCTCTCGATGCGACCCAGTTTTATCATAAGGGTGAGCCTTTTCTCTTTCGGGTCCTCTGCAGTGGCTCCAGTTTCAGCTTGGTTGCAGAGTTCTTTCAGTAGGCGGGTCTTCTCCTCTTCCAGATCTTCCATGGCGACTTCAGTTTTGGCTTTACAAGGAAGTGAAGAACTTTTTTCAGAAGATGATCGCTTGCGGACCAAAAGACGAGCATTTATGAGGTCCGAGTATTCCTGGACAGCGGCAGGGACATGGTCTCTGAGTTCCTTAGCATGAGTTCTTATCAGATTTCTGTCTGTCTGTGATAATGGCTCTTCTGAATGCATGATTTCTATCGCTCGTTCTGGACCAGGGCTGAGACGTTTTGGCTAGACAGAAATAAAAGGAGTTACCCAGTGTCGGAGCGATTGAGATGCTTAAGAGAAAGGCAGAGGGGGAGTTCATACCTGGTTAACAGAGGAAGAGGATGAGAAGGACGAACAAGACATCTTGCCGTTCAGTTTGGGACAGTAAAAGAAGGAGAAGAGATAAGTAATGCGTGTGCCTCTAGAGATGGTGAACGGTCTGCGTATAAATGAAGAGGAGGTAGATGGATGGTGAGACACGCCCTATCGGAGTAAATACATACATAAATGCAAGGCAGACTGAAAGAGCAGTTCGAAACCAAATCGACGCAGTGACATTGAAGGAGCAATAATGTTTAACATATTTTTTACAACCCAAGGAAAGCATCTATGGCTACAATCGCTCGTCGTCTAATTTGATCGGCCAAGTGTACTATTCTCCGATCATTATCGGCCGATCCTGGTACTTCTGACACGCGGCGATGGAGCCTTATTGTTTCACGGGCCAGATGTTGTCTTTCTTGCTTCAACTCGCTGATCATGGTTGGGAGTTCTTGGAGCTTCTTCTCTTCAGCGGCTATCTCTTTGGTTATTTGTTCCATCTCCTTGGCTAGTTCTGCTCTCCTCCGTTTCAGCCGATTTATTGCACCAACGATGTCCGGACGGCAGTTCTCGAGGAAGTTGATCCTGTGGTGTACTTCCTGAGTCCGGTGCTTGTACAAGTCGACCTCCTCCTGAGTTTTGGCCATCTGAGCACGATCGGCCATACGTTGCAGCGCCTTGGAAACCGGAATCTGCATACCCTCTATATAGGCAGCATACCCCAAATTTTCTGACACTTCATCTGGGATGCGATCCTTGACCTCGTTGAAAAGTCGTCGAATCGACGATGCATCTTCCACCAATCGGCCGATGTCATCTTGAAGGAAAGTACGAATGCTTTCGAGCTTGGAGCGGATATCATCGGAGGTGGAGCTCGATGGAATTGGATGTGAAGCGATTTCTTCATCATCGGCCAAGGAGACAGCAAAGGAAAAGATGCTATTGTTGGGGGTATCTTGCTCCTGTAAGGAAACAAAGTAAAGGGTAAGCAAGCGGTGAAAGGAAATCGGCCGATTCTAATGGTAAGATTGTTACCTCTTTGAAACGAATCTCTCTTGCCTGCGCCGGTGGAAGTGTTTCCCTTGTTTCAGGGACTGGTGCACTTGGTTCGCCGGAAGAAGAAGATTCGATCGTTATTAGTGCTCCGCTTGGGCCAGCTTCCTGAGAAGGATATAAATTCCCGTGAGAATACTATGGGGAATTGAAATAAGATGGTAATAGAAATTTGCCATGCCTCTGTGGGTCTCCCGGCTGATGCCTGTTGTGGAGTTATAATCGGCGTACCCAAATCGACCTGCATCAAAATTGGTTAAGTTTTCTGAATGTTAAGGATTCAGGGTAAGAGATCGTGTACATCGGCAACAGGAGCTGCTGGAATCTCAGTCCCCACTTGAGACGTGGCCGATAGTTGCGGGGACTGCGGTGGGACAACTTGTGCAGCCTGGCAAAGGAATAGAATTGATGTCAGTAGAAGATTTGGAGAATATATGAGATAAATAAGATTACCTGAATAGCTTCTACTAATAGTGATGCTGCAGCAGCCCCGACTTCGGCGGTGACTTGGGGATCGGCCATCTCGACAACTGGTAAGGGTAAAGGACCTGAGGTCTCGGCGGGTGTCACCTCTACTTGATCGGCCGATCCAACGCGGGGAGTCTCGGGCGATACCACTGCCATCTGGCTGGCCGATCCGATGCGGGAGACTTCAGCCGATGCTATTGCCGTCTGATCGGCCGATCCAATGCGAGCTCGCACCCGACGGCTGGTTATCTTTGATGTTGGCCTTTTTGGTGCTCGCCTTGATCGGCCGGTAGAGATATCTCTGACAGTTGGAGCATGGAAGCCGATAAGTGGATACGGCGTGTATTGGTGATGGCTATCAATCAGCCGGCCGCTTCGGCTCCGCATCGGAGGAACATGGCTTTCAGACTGAAGGGATAAACATGAGTTAACGACAAAATGATAATATAATATTGGAATCGGCTAAGGAAAAAGGACATACCGCTGCATTTGGGTCGATGTTCTCTGGGTCCAGAATATTGCAGTAAGATGATGGAGATTTACAGAAAAGGTGCTGCTTCCATTCTGCCCACCATAATTTGAACTGCTGAGTGGCGAAAGAGGCAACTGACCAACCAGTCAAGTCAATGGTGCTGGAGTCGGGTACTAGATCGCACAGCCGACTGTACTCAAGACTTGAAGTTAGTCCATCTCTGAATTTTGCCTGGCCGGCAAAATAGACTCGAATCGGCAGTTGGCCAAAACCCAGTTGCCTTGCCGCAGCCGATGGACAGTAAAATTCTTAGGTGGGTGAGTCCTTTCCTAAGAAGAAGTTGGCCGGCAGGATCCCCAGCTTGATCAAGACGTCCATCAACTCTCTGTCAAAGGTATGGGTGGAGAAATCAAAACATACAGGCAACTCGAAAATCGGCTCTACTGCCTGATATGGGTGCCAGCTGATCATCTCTTCACTAAGGCCATTGTAGAAGCATCTGAAGTTTTCAGCTGTGCGGGTGGCAGTGAATTGGCAGCCGGGAAAAGCCGATACCGCTTCTCCAAAAGACCTGCAGCGGCGACGGACCGATGGATTCTCCTCTGACTCGATGTTGGGAAAGGTCTTTGTCTCTATCCGCTGCTGAGAAACCTTGCTCATGTGTAAGTTGAGCCAGAGGGTGATAAACCACCAAGGACCGCCTGGGTTCCCTATCGGCTCCCCCTTCGACAGCTTGACGCCGATTTGATGCAACAGATGGTATGCCGATCCCAGCAAGTGTTTTCCAAGAGGGATGGCCGATCCTTGTGAAAGAGCCTCTGCCAAAGCTTGAGTGTTTGAAGAGGGGCCGACTGCTCTGCCACAGAAGAAATGTTTCTCCAGCCACATCATCAAGAAGGCAGTATGCTCCCTCTGCGAAACTGTCCCGGTCTTCATGTTTTTACTGATGTATCCTTTCCACCCGCCGATTCCTTTGGTCTCCAGCCGATGAGATGGCTTGAACAGGTAATTGAAGGGGGTATCGGCGGAGGAAATATCTAGGCCGGTCAGCAGCAGAACATCGGCCAAGGTCGGGGTCATGGGTCCATGTCCGTTAAGTGCATCGGACCAAAAATAAGAGGCTGCCATAACCAGAGGTTCGTTCCTTTCCATCTGAGACAGGGATAAGTCTATGCACTGGCCGATTTTGAGTTCTTCCCACTGAACCCTCCAAGATCCGGCTACCCTCTGGTACCATTCTCTCCATCCGGGTGTTTCGTTTGGCCAGGATCTGAAAGTACCTACCCAATGATCTAAATCCATAGATGACTGCTTAAAGGGGATCCTATGGGTTTCTAGACTGATCAGATCCGTTGGGTCAGGGCTCCCCATAGGGCCCAAACAGATGAGGTCAGGGGATTCTGAGAGAGGAATAGTGATTCGGTGCCTAAGTGCCTAAAAAAGGGGAAAAGGGAAGAAATTGAGAGAAAGTCCGAAAAATACTGAAGCAGTAAAAAGGCAAAAAAGGAAAAATTTCGAGCATTTACCTCTGGGATGGAGGCCATCGTCGCCGATGACACCGCTGGGGAAGCCGCCGATTGGGCCGCCGCCGCTGAAGGAGTAGCCGATGGAGCCTCTGTAGATGGAGTAGTCGCCGATGGAGACGCCATTGGGGGTCGGAAGCAGGCCGTGGATGAGATCGCCGAAAATGGGGAAGCACTTGAAAATCGAAAGAGCTTGGAGGAAGACGAACAGTGGTGCGACGGGAAAGAATGCTAGATTCGTGGGAAAGGAGAGGCGGAGAAAGCCAGTACTTAAGAGAGATCAGGGAAGCGAGGGCAAAGATGGTATTTTTACCACGCCGTCTACACGAGTTCCAGAGGAGCGGTCGTTTCGCGCCTGGTTCGAGGGAATTGCAATCATTGTGCCGCGGAACGGAAGGAGATTTTTACTGCGCCCGTTTCGAAAGAAAGGATTAAAGAAAAGAGTTTCGAAGGAAAAGTTATATTTTACTCCGAAACTGGGGGGCATGTGTTGACGCCAGATTTTGACACGTGTTGAATCGGCGTCAGGAGGAGAAGATTGGCCGATGCGGCAGATCTGAAGGCTGCAGAAAGGAATCGGCCGATTGAGGTAACAGTTAGAAATCGGCCGATTGGTGGCACAGCCTACGCCAACAGGATGGGATTATTTCAGAGGATCCTGGTCAAAAGCTGGTCAAAGGGGGCACGCTAAGTCGGTCGGGGAGCAATTGAAGGAAATCTTGATTGGATTAGGGAGCGGCGGCGGAAGATTCTGCGGGAGTCCGTTTCCTTTTTAAAGTCCGTATAGATATGGTAATTTAAATAAGGTTGTAACAAGTCGTGATCGACCAGGAGTCCTAGCTTTACGGTATAAATAGGAGTCGTCAGGGTCTTGAAAAGATCAACACATCAATCAACAATAGTACTTCTACTTTTCCAGCAATTTACTTTCAAGTCGGCGACTTCGCCAATATTTCCTTCTTCCACGAGTTCGTACGGATTGGCAGGGCTGCATCAACTTGATCTCCGGCCAATTGGTAGGTTCCGCTTACCGAGTAATATCCGAGCTTTAACTACGGGCGCATCGCTGTGGTTTCGTTTGGATTTATTCACCAGTTATCGATATTTACTAGAATTGTAAGTTTCACCTGTTATTCTAGTATTATCACCAGTTATCCAGCTTGAGATCAGAGTAATCGGCTTCGTCATTGTTCTTCTTCGATTTATCATCTTACAGCCGATTAGATCTATTTCAAGTATTGCTTCTGTAGTAATTGTTTAAATCGCCTCGGTGGTTTTCTTTACAATTACTACACGATTATCGGCTGATCCATAGCCGATCGTCTCTACAGCAAATCGGCTGATTCGCTGCCGACGCGCTCCTCAGGACAGATCGGAATCCCAGCCGATCGACGCGCCTGGAATTTAATACTCTATTTCCTTGTCAATCAACAGGTCAGATTGACTGGCACGCCGCGCGAACCGCACCAGGGCGATAACCCGAACAGGAGCTAAGCAGATTCTCCCGGGTCGTGTGTCCGACGCTGAAGACCATCGGCCGATTCCTATCCGGCCGATTTTAGCGCCAACAGTTACATCGAGAGAGAGACAGAGGGAGAGAGGGAGAGAGACTGTCGGGCGTGGTGGAGCTGGATCCGGCCATGGCGAAGATGATGGTGTTGTGGACGACGGTGAGGCAGCATAGGGGCGGCGGCCGAGGTCGAGGTCGCAGAGGGTGGCATCGTTGAGGCCGACGAAGTGCACCAAGGCGGCGGCGAGGTCGGTGAAGTGGACGCAGAGGCGGCGGCGGTGCAGTCCAGGGGTGGCGGCGCTTACCGCCGCTTCAGCGCACCCTAGATCGGTAGGGTTTTTTAGATAGGTGAGTGGGGCACGGCGAACTTTGACGTGCATGCCATGCGGTCCCCACCTTCTCTATATAGTACTGCGCGATGGGGGCCCACCAACCACATCTCGGCTGGGCGCCCCAGATCAGGGCGCGATCAAGTACTCCGACTCGGTCATTGGACCGAGTCGGACAAGATCAATCCTAACAAACCCAAGTAGCTGGGTCAGTGTGTTGCCACAAGCTGGGCTCCTTGTTTCCCGGAGGGAAAAAAAAGCCATCATCATGTTGCAGTGTACTTCTGCGCTTGTCAGGATTCTATTTATGATGTCTTGTGTTATGTACCATTACCATACCATATGATGCATTTCAGTCGTAACTACTGTTCACCGACATCATAGAACAATGCCAATCTTTATTCTTTACTATAAGATAAAAGCATTAGATTATTGCATTGTGCACAGTGTTTCTTAGATAGGTTCTAGTAATTGGAGACTTTTGACATTGTCCTACAAATTCATATCAGTAGGACATTGGACTGAGATGGCAGACTCCAAATGAATGTCTTGTTCTTGCAGTCACTTGCTAATCGAGAAGTCGCAGTTTTTGCGATTAGCTGGTTGCTCGTTGCACCCCATTTACAATGTCGTATGTTGCTACTTTTGGGGGAAATTACTTTGAAACGAATTGCTGCACTTTCATGGACAAGGAATCTATATCATCGACGAATAGAGTCAAACATTGTGAAGATCGACACTGCCACCCAACCACTAGGCATCTCACTGTCAAGATTTTATTTTGTGAGCTGTGACTGCAAATTGCTGCTGGATTAGCATTTACTGTGCTGTGATTGCAAAGTTTATGGTCTGAGAGTCCAAGACGTGGACGGATGCATATGCACTAACCCATATCAAGAACCAAACCAGATCCATATATCCCATATAGTCATACCTAAAAGAATTATGTGGTGAAAGTGTTGAAAGTTATCAACTGTGGTGCACCTTATTACTCACTGGAGTCTATTTCCTAAGGATATTCTGTTTATTTCTTTTTGGAATATAGCAATTTGTAGAATTCAATTATTACAATTACAACTCTGATTGACGACTATGGGTAAGTCAATTAGTGAATGAATCCTTAAAATTTACACCATGAATGTTTTAGTGATTAGATATTGTGCCCTCCAATCACTACCGGAAGCAGCAAGTTTGCCGAGTGCCCCAGGCACTCGACGAAGGTCCAAATACACTCGGCAAATGGTTTGCCGAGTGTAACACTCGGCGAAACATACTCGGCAAACTTTCACTCGGCAAACAGTGGGTTTGCCGAGTGTCGATCGTCGGGCACTCGGCAAACCCTTTGCCGAGTGCCATACAACACTCGGCAAAATATAACACTCGGCACAAAGGCGATAACGGTTTATGACGGTAACGGCTGCTTTGCCGAGTGTCAGACGGCAGACACTCGGCAAAAAAAAAATCTTTGCTGAGTGTATTTATATATGGCACTCGGTGAAGGTACACGGTTTGCCGAGTGTCTTCCACGTGGCACTCGGCAAAGAGGCCAATCCCGCAAAATTTTACGACGCCTTTGCCGAGTGCCTTCCACGTGGCACTCGGCAAAGACGTCGACCTAACAGAAAATGGCCTCTTTGCCGAGTGTTAACACTCGGCAAAGTATCTGTCCCCCTACTAAAAAAACAGAAATTTGACATATAAAGGACCCCTCTCAAAAAACAATCACAGAAGCACAGGCATATAAATTACACCACAGGCATATAAATTGCACCACAAGCATCACAAGCACACAAATAACATTCACAAGTTCTCGTTGAAACAAGTTATTCACAAACAAGTAATTCACAGGTTTTGCATCAGAAACACCTCTAGTTCACAAGTCACTGAGGAGGATGAGGAGGCTGAGGAGAATGTGCAGGTGGCCACTGCCCCCAAGAAGAATCCGCATTGGACGCCGCTGATTGATTCTGCATAAAGTTATAGAGATTGCATTAGTCACTTTTCTAGTGTAAGTCTGTAGTGCTTGTAGTTTATAGTTTAACTCTAGGTTGATTGTAAGGTTGAGAGTGACTCACAGGAGTAGCTGCAGGAGGTGGTCGAGGTGACGGGAATAGGTTCGGTGGCATAGGTGGTGGAGTCTGACCTAAAGTGTGAAAGACACTCTGCATGTATTGCAACATCTGCTCCGTCCTCTGCCTTTCTAGCTGCCGTTCCGCCTCCATCGTCGCCTCGATCCTCGCCTCTAGTTCCTCCCGGCGCTTCCGTTCTACCTCCACCTGGGCCTACAATATTTCATCCCAATGTCTTATTGCCAAGCAAAAGATATGTACAAAATGAATGAAAAATTAAAGAAACAGGAATAACCTGCAGAGCCTGCATCTGTAACTGTGCAGCGGTAGGCCGTGCCTGTATCGCGGGGCTCGAGTCCATGCTCCTTGCTCGGATCTGGGAGAGGGTGGGAGTACTGGCAGTGTCGATCACGCTATCCCCAATCCAATACCTGCCATGCTTCTTCCCTCCTCCCACCCTCATCACAATTTCAGGATCAATATCCTGAGAGCTCGGATCGAACTCTGGCCCATGAACCTCCCTCGCCATTGCTGTGTACGCGGTGACGCGGCTGTGGATGCTGGGATGGCTGTATGCCTCGGGCGGGTCCTCCAGGTTGAAGTCGATGTCTGCCGTGGCCTTGCCCTTTTTGGACATAACCCATGCCTTGAATCGGGAGCACTCCTGGCCTTCATGTGATGACGTCTGCGCCAAAAATATAAAAGGATTACAAAATATGCAGTATTATGTGTATTATGTCTGAGAATAAAGAAACGAATTCACGTACCCATTTTTCCTTGTATTCATCAAGGCTCAGGCTGCCTTGATGGTGTGCTGCATATGGCATCTGCAGACGCCGCTCCCGGCAAGCAACGTGGTTCTCCAACCACCCGGGCTGCAACCACACGTCCACCATTTGTTCCCAGCACCGGGTAAAGGATCAGCACCACCACGGAGGCACCTACATCATCAAGTGTGTGACATGTAACAAAAGAAGTGAAGCGTAATTAATCTCAGAAATAGTAAATATTAACTTTCTGTACGTACCATCATGAATTCTTCCTTGGTCAGGTTCATTGTCCTGGCCTCTTCTTTTTTGACCCTCATCCTTCTGTATTCAGCATAGAAGTCGATGATGGCCTGAACCCGCGCCTCGTAGTGCATGTCCTTAACGAGCTTCTTGGCGGCTTGTTCAATGACGGAGGCCGCCCTAGCCTCGAATCCCTCCTGGCATCTATAAAAGTCCTGCGTATAGACACATTGCAAACAAGTATTTTTTCAAGAATGTCTAGCGAAGCTGGTGTATTAAGCAATCTAGTGCTTCAAATACTTACCCACAGCTCGGCCTTCACCCGCTCCGCCTTGTTCGCAAATTGCCTGTGGTCACGATCACCGACGTCGGCGGCGGCGACGTAGTGGTCCCACGTGTAGGCCGGCTCCTCCTGTCCGGCGAAGACCACTAGACCGGGGAAGTGTAGCCTACACAAAAGACCAATGATGCCGTTGACCTTGCGGTTGTGGGCACCCCCACTGAGCTTAGTCCAACTCCTGCACAAGTGATTAATATAGATTATTAGTTTCTATTGTAGATTTCAACATATCAAAAGTATTGAGAGCACGGGGGTCTGCTAAAAACGTAAGTCCGGTTCTTTGCCTAGTGCCCTCGATCTGGCACTCGGCAAAGTAAAGATTTAATTTTTTAAAGTCCTGTTCTTTGCCGAGTGCCAGAGATCCGGCACTCGGCAAAGCAAAGATTCAATTTTTTTAACCCCGTTGGCGCACGAAATTCGACCTGCCAGGTACATTGCCGAGTGCCTGGGATCTGGCACTCGGCAAATCTTCTTTGTTTGCCGAGTGTCTATGAAAAACACTCGGCAAACGGTACTTTTGCCGAGTGTTTTTTTTACACACTCGGCAAAATACACTAATATTTCATGTTTCACATAACTTTTTGCAATACACTTGGGCAAAATCGTGTCACCATCACTCAACAATGGTTAAATTATTTTTCTACTGATAATGTTCTATTATTTCATGCAGTTATAGCGCAAATTGCATTTATATCTACTAAAAATCTATAATTGCATTTAATCAAAAAAATAGTAATCGCATCCGAAAAATTTCCAAATTTTGACACGAACCAATCTGTGTTGTATGTTGCCTATACAAAAAGATTTGAAGCCAAACCTTAACTCAAGTGTCACTTGGACTCCAAATCTTATTGTGTCCTCTCTAACTGCTATGAATCCTTCCAGGAGATGAGTCGGTTTCTACGCATCATATGTCAGAAATTGGGCGAAACCTTCTCAATTTTTTACCATAGCCTCCACACATAATATCATGACATCTTGACAAATCTTGTGATTTTCAGATTTCGTTTGCTTTTTTTAGAATTTAACAACCATTCAACCACACGTTCGTGGTCGTATTTTTTAAAAACAATGTTCAAAATTTCTTTTCATTTCCTGGTTGAGACCTCAATCCGGACTCCATAATATGGATATAATTTTTCCACTGATTATAATCTATCATTTCATGTACCTGCAGTTAAAATTTGACATGAATAAAAAAATTCCTATTAATGCAATCATTTCATTAAAAATAGCAAACAAACCACAAAATATACCAACTTTTATTATGGATTACAAAATCTCATACGTGGGGAGTAGAAAAAGTGTGGAGGCCAGGGGACGAATTTTTTTTTATTTGCCGAGTGTCCGGGGTGAGGCACTCGGCGACCTTCTTGAATTGCCGAGTGTGGGCGGGTGGCACTCGGCGAACGGCCATTCTTTGCCGAGTGTCGGCCTCCAACACTCGGCAAAGGACTAACGGCCGGCCCAGTCCGGTGACGGACGGTGCACGTGCGATGCACGCGCCGTTTATTTACCGAGTGTCGGATCTTTGCCGAGTGTCTACAAGCGGTTTGCCGAGTGTCGTATTTATGGCACTCGGCAAACGACCTTATTGCCGAGTGTGATATGTTTGCCGAGTGCCCGGTTGAAAACACTCGGCAAAGAGGCTGTTTGCCGTGTGCCCGAAGGAAAGCACTCGGCAAAATTTTTACACTCGGCGAATTTTCTGTTTCCGGTAGTGAATAAGTGGAAACTCTGTTTTAACTTTAAAGGATCAAGCCTCAGGATAACCGACGTGCAGAATAATCAGATATATGATCACATACTTTATCCACTATGCATAATTATTTGTTCGTGTAGCAACACATAGCAAACTTTTTTTTGCTTTTTACTATTTGATTACTATTTAAGTGTTATATCCAACTTCTGAGTCTCATGAAGTACATCCTATATATAAGCAATGCTGGCACATTTTTGCAGAGGGGCTTGATTAGGATATTTCGACTCATCTGCACACTACAGAAAACATATATATACTTTCTATAATGTTTTGCTTTTTTAAACTAGTAAAATGCATTCATGAAGGTACCTACTGTTACTCTCGCGGGCTAGTGGCTAGCAGAGCGTGCTCTCATGCAGCCAGCCCAGGTTTCGAGTCTTGCTTTCTTCTTAAATCAAAGTGGGGGTGCGGTGTGCACCTTCCCGTCTAGTTTTGATAGTCGCCATCGTGAAAAAACATCAAATGAGGTACTTGTGTGAAACTTCAACAGGATCTTGCTAAACTATTAGCCATTCTGCAATCTCCTCGACTGCTCCCTACAGCTTCGAAGACACGCCAAATTAAAATGACCCACATGCATGTTCTCATCATGATCAATTACTGGTTATATATGTTTACCTGAAAATAGTTTCTGCATGCACAGGAAAGATGCATGCACAAAATGCATTCCAGTCCCCCAGTCCCAACCAAGTGTTCAAGCCTCTAGAGATCTTCAGTCATCTAGTAGTCTTTCACTGTACTAGGAACAATATACCATTCAGAATCTTGCACACACAATTCACTGAACACTGGATCTAATGTTCCCCTGCCTGGTCTAATTCATCGTGCACACAAGCAAATGTCTAAACGGTGATTATATAAAAAGGTCCTAAACAGGGCCACAAGAATAATACATATATAAACTACATCCAGCCTATTGAGGAAAATGACAAGTGTTGCTAGGCCCATCCCTGTCACTGGATCTTCCTCTACAATCAGGCCACCAACAAGAGTTCAAGAAGCAGCATGATGAGGGGGCCCAAGTGCCCAATGCAAGGCCCCCACATGCACCCACAGAGGGCTATCAACTAGTAGCATCCATACAGCAATCACATCTTGATGCAAACCATACATTAAGTTCATACATTCACAGTCCTTTTCCCCTTTATAGACTGACACATACAACTCATTCAGGTAACATGATGAACAAACATTTAAGGATTTTGTAGGAGGCAAGCACATAAACATAAGTACACAACATGCTCAATATACTCACTATGCTTGATTTTTTTTTTTTGAGGAAACACTATGGTTGATATTGACCAGCCAACAGATCCTGACTTTCTCTCTCTATAACTCCAGCACCAAATCTGCATCCAGCAAGAGAGAAGAGATGTTCAGTCAGTGCAGTACAAGGCAGGCTGCATCAGATACAGTAAAAACGAGAATTGATAGCTCCTGAAGATTCTTTGCCAATAACAGTATGGAAGTCTCCCTATCAAGACTGCATTTTGTGACTGCAAATTATTGGTGGGATTAGGATGACATGCTGTGTTGTCGTTGCAAGGTCTATGGATTGGGAGTTCGAGACGTGGACGGATCAACATGCACTCACATTCAGCGTCGGTCCTGATCCAGTGGCCGCTCTTGCTGCCGTTGAGCTCGTCGTCAATGGGAGAAGCGGCGCCACCGAAGGAAGCGCGGTTGGCGCAGCAGCCGATCCCCGGAGCGCGCTGCTCCTTGCAGCACCTGAGCTTGGGTGACACCGGCACGGGGTCGTCGGCGCCGCCGCTGCTGCCACGCTTGCGGCTCTTCTTGGTCAGGCTCCTCGCCAGCGCCGTGCTCTCAGGGTACACTTTCCTGTGGAAGATTTGAAGGATCTGCAAATGAGCAAAATGCTTCCCTTTTTCAGAACTATTGAGTGCCCGGCATTATCATCATTTTGCGGAAATCAACAAAAAAAATAAAACCAGCTAGTACATTTCAGAATGGCATGCACCAATTATATGGACTGTGAATCGAGTTGTATCTGCAAAAGATTCTTCAAATAATTGTCAATAAAAGAGTTCTTCAGAGCTTATCTTACAGGGACTTATGTATGATACATGTACAACATCACTATAGCGAAAGAGGCAGAAGGTTCAATGATATAGATCTCATGGAGCAAGTCCAATTGTTCAATTGGACGCTAAGGATAACATGACAAGTGCAATGAGCCATAAAGATAGCACTGGACAGGAGATTGCAAACAAAACGCCGTGTCAACTCGCTACCCCCACTCCTAACAACGACTTGACTCCTAGCTGGTGTGCCAGATCTGTAACATAAGTTGACGTTTCATCGAAAGATTGATATGACAGCTCGATCGAGCTCCAGAAAAATCTCTCTTGCCCACTTCCTGTTTTGGACATTGACATAGTTTCAACATGCACTTGATTGAAAATACAAAAAAAAAAGTACTGCTGCGAATGAAATAATGGCTAATTCCATTTAAAAAGAAATGGCCACCTAGTTGGGGTAAAAAGGACCTCAAGCAGGGGTGTCTGCGGGTCTGAACTAGTTTGGTAGTGAAACTACTAATATTTCTATGAAAAATATAAAGCATCCTTATGTTTTAGTTGCAAGCTTTGGATAAAACTCACTTAAAAGACAATGAAGCAAGTATTATGCAAAGGAGTAGGATATTCACGTCAGTTGATTTACTTGATAAAAACTGCAACTATTTGGCCCAAACCAAACAGGCACAATGTTTATCAAGATTTTGAATCAAGTAAGAAAAATGAAAAGAAAAGGTTGAACCAAAAACTTGAGAAATTGATCATATACCTTCTGAAACTTGCTCTTGGTCACAGCTGCACTCGCCGGCGCTCCTTCACCGCCGGCGACTTTTCCATCCTTCACCCTCCTCTTCTTCATTATCTTGTGGCCGCCGCCGCCTTCTTTCCCTGCTTTCCCGTCCACCCTTTCTCCACCGGCGGCTCCATCCCCGCAGTCCTCGCCTTCCTCGACGGCGACGAGCGCCACCTTCTCGTCGGCAAAGCGCGTGCGCATGAACAGCTCGCCGAGCGAGGTGCGCCGGCCGCCGTTGCTGTCCCGCGGCTGCTCCAGGCGCGACTCGGCGTCGCTCACCGGGGAACCGAACAGGAAGCCCTGCAGCGGGCAGTCCACGCACATGCCGAAGCTCACCCGCGCCGACGCCACCAGGTCGCTGGCGGTGCCGCTGTTGCGGCCACCGAGGACCTTCTCCAGCTCGGCGCTCACCACCATGAGGTCGTCCTCCGTGGTGGTGTCGTCGTCCTTCTCGGCAATGGCCTCGACCGCGGCGACAGCCTTCTCGACGACAGCCTCTGTCGGCGGCGGCGGAGGGTAGGTGAATGTGGGCGTGACGGCGCCGCCGTCGACGTCGTCTTCCTCATCCACGTCGTCATCTTTGTCGTCAGAGTCGGATTCGGCATCAACCACGTCGACGTCGTACTCATCGTCGTCTGCGTCTGTAGGGACCGCGACAGCAGCGATGCCTAGAGTGCCAATGGTGAGGAGGCCGCTGCCGCCGAAGGTGAAGAGGTCGGCGGCCGGCGGCGATGGATGGTTGGTGGTGAAGGCATCGTCGGCGAAGTATTCGTTGGCCGAGGCGAGGAAGGTGACGGGGTCCGGCGAGGCCAGCCCGGTGATGCAGTTGCAGGTCCCACCTGCAGTGACACAGTGAATTAAGTTGTGTTTGCTACATATTTTTTACAAAAAGCACTTAATTGATGTCTTAGAAATTAGAAATAGATGAGTTTAAAAAAATAAGAAAATGTTCCCAACGAGAAATTCTGAGGAGGCAGTAAGACGAAGTGTTCAACCAAATAAAAGTTCCGAATCTAAATGTTCTTATTCAATTCGCGTGTTCAAGTTGGAAATATCATCTACATGGCGAAAAGGAAAATCATTTCCCTCGAGGAAAACCATTGCCATCTATGGTCTGTATCCTGAAAAAGTAGAAGCGATATGCAAATTTGGCTCGAATTTCTTCGAAAAAAGAACAAATTTGGATCAGGTCACTGTAATGTCACAAGGTAAAAATTCGTCATTTGGATTGATTATTTTGTACATTTAGCATATTTGTGTTGGCTTTACCTATAAAGATTCTAAATATCTGAACTTTAAACACCATGACGACCATGATATGCTGAATTTTTTCCAGATCAAACTAAAACAAAAATATAAACATGTGATCTCTGATAAAAAATGATAAAAATCAAGCAATATGTATACATATCATTTCCAGGATACCTTCGTATAGGACAATGTTGCTATAAAGAAATATTATCTAGAATATGATAGGGTTCCTGTTAGCGCTGCAAATTGTTGAGCTAGGCTTAAGCTGGAAAGGAATGGCATGTGCCATGTCCAGTCCAACTTGACAAACAACTAGGATTTTGGGGATCCATACTGTTCAAACCTAGCATTCTGAAATTACAACATACGATGTGGACCCCAGCAGGAGTGTATTTTGCATGCACATGTGCCTGTTTGTCAGTGACAGTCCATAACAATATGGTAAAACTAGCTTGTCCATATTGTGGCCCATACAGTCCTAGACTCCTATGTACTATGTTGTTAGATTACTACCTGATAGATCAGCATGGAAAGGCTACTTTCATTTCTCTTCTACCTCTTTTTGTTTGGGAGGACAGAAGCCCTTTTTTCCGGTCGAATTAGAATTGTATGTACAAACAGAAAGAGGTGCTAGAAATGAAGAAATCAAATAGAGAGAAGCCAGAACGATGTACCTCCACCGTTGTTGAAATCTTTGAACACATCATTACTATTCTGTCGTAATTTCCGGTGCATCCACCCCAGGAGCTGATCATCACACATGCATAAAGAATATCAAAAGAGGGTGATTCTATTGCCATTTACTAATCTGATGTTTCTCTAACAACATAATAATGCTGCCGTCAGATTATACAGAGTTTGATGTTCTCGTAGTGTGTCAGTAGCAAATGAAACTTGAACTGTAAATTCAGAGGTTGTTCTCCTTCTAAAGATCGGTGAGGACAATTACAGAAGAACAGATACTTAAAGTAGCTATAGGCTTATAGGTTCATTGATCCGTTGTATATGTATCCAAAAGCCACCACAAGCAACAACTGAAGAGAGAACCCATATTCATGGAAGAAGAAATTACTAATTCTCAAAGAAAAATCATAGTTCAAGAACCACAATCGGATAATCAGGCAAGAACGAAATAGCCGGGAGATGGTAACGAAGAGCAAGGTAGGGACTGACCTTCATCTTGGAGAGGCTTGTCTAAGCCGGGAGCAGGAGCTGGACGAGGCATTAATAGAAGATGAAGAGGGAAGCCGCCAGAGGCAGAACAGTCGGACTGCAGCTGCAGGAGTGATCCATCAGTCGGCAGATCAGAACATGGAGAAGGCTACAAATGGTCGAGTAGGGGGAAGGTCCCATGTAAGCCACCGCAACCTGCACAACCCTACTTTGTAGCCTTGTGTATGACTTCTCAAAATAAATTCGTACGTGCTTGTTTTTTTCAAACCAAAAAACTTAACATACTG
The DNA here is from genome assembly GCA_032594955.1 of Panicum miliaceum. Lineage (NCBI taxonomy): Eukaryota > Viridiplantae > Streptophyta > Magnoliopsida > Poales > Poaceae > Panicum > Panicum miliaceum. The sequence goes on along the minus strand of CM064072.1, from coordinate 24,492,375 downwards.
GGGTTATTTGGTTTGAGGAATCAGACAACTTTACTGAACAAGACGTACGTGTCTCATCTCCCATAAACAAAAATAAATATGTAGTGGAAGTAAGAAATATTTTTAATTGTACCAAATTTGAAGATAATCTCGTAATAAAGGTTCATAACAACGACGGCTAATTTGGTGCCTAAAACCGAACAGCCTTTGTAATGACTCCGTTGGGTAGTTTGGTACAAACTCCACAAGAGCATGTCATGCGTACTGCAACCTCTCTGTCCGTGGTCACTTCACACCTTCAAATCAGCAGGTGTGCGCAGCGGTACTCCTCTACTTTCCTGCTTGCTTTTCTTCATCTGATTAATAATTCATCACTCATTTAACAAAAGCAATTGGTAGCTAGTAACGTGTACTCGCAAATTCAATAGGATCTAGCCGTACAAAAACCTTTATAATGAATGTGAGATGGTGAGTGAACAACTGAACTGAGAGCATCAAGAAAACTAGAGCTAAATCAACGGATTCTCCGTGAGTATATGTGGACAGATATGTCGCAACAAAAAACAGCTGAGGAAAATAGCCATTGAGCTATCCTGAACGCCAATAAGCTTTTAGCGAATATCGATGGGTAAAAGTGGCATGCTGGACTCATGTAACGACCGACACGACACGATGTATATATTACCGAGTCAAAATTAGGTATTTGTATACATGCCAATCGTACTATTAAATTGAAGTACTTCATTAATTGATGTTAATATTATCAACAGTTGTTTCTATGATCGAAACTGCGGTTTAAACAGAATACAATTTCACCCTAATAATCACAAAAGAGTGACGTGTTTTCCCTTTCCAAAATCAACAAGATACCATACACTAGAAAAGGGTTGTAAAGTACAACATTGGAGGGAAATTAGTCAGTTTTGATTCCCTGATAATTGTGAGGGGAGTCTGGTGTTTAACATCAATGACAAGTCAATGAATCAAACCACTCCACTATCGTGTAGTTGTCAAGATTGTGTCCCTCTGTTGCTAAATATAAGGATTTCTGAGTTTATCTAAAGTCAAACTATGCAATTGACCAAATTTTTAAGAAATAGTTTTAACATATACCCCACCAAATAAGTAAATCAACTAAGAATATAATGTGAGGGAAAAGCCCTATTTGACACTGCAAAAATTGAGGCTTCCTTATTTCACGTGAAAATTTCAACTTCCTTATTTAGTGATAGGATGAATTTTCATTCTTTCTTTGACACTCCCATCCATTCCATTAATTAACTCACATGTACAATAACACATGGAACACTCCCATCCATTCGGTTAATTAACTCACATGTACTGTAACACATGGATCCCCCCTCCCCCCTCTCTCCCTCCTATTTTCTTGATAACTAAAACCTTCAAATTACCTCAAAATTTTATGAAACGTATTTTAGTGATATAAGAAATAGAGTGAACCCATTTTGCATAAAACACATAAGTGGCATTTAAAAGTTTAAACTTACAATTCACAAAAACAGGCTACTTTTGAAGTACAATACAGATTTTTAAGTCACAAAAATACTTTTTGAAAATTAAGAAAAAATAAACAATATTCCTATTGTGGAATGAAGTAATTATAAACCAAGTTTATATCATAAATTACATAGAGAGTTTAGAAGTTCTTTCACAAAAAATTTGAAGTTCTTTCATTAAAAATAAAATTTTGAAATAACATCAAAATTCTCTAAGTAACTTATGGTAAAAAATAGTTTTACAAATTTTTTCATCCCTTGGTAGGAATATTAGGAATTTTTCCACAATTTTTGGAAAGCAATGTTTTTCTCTAAAAATTCTCATAATCTTTAAGCGGAGCCTATTTTGGTGAGTTTTAGTTTTAAGATTTCTAATGCTACATATGTGTTTCTATGAATGAGTTCACCTACATATATGACTTTTTGAGGTGATTTGGACATTCACTTATCAAGAAAGATAGCGGAGAATCCATAGGTTATTGTTCACCCCAGTTAACTGATAGAATGGATTGAAGTGGCAAATAAGGAAAATAAAATTTGCCAGTGATAAACAAGGAAGTCTATATTTTTTCAATATCAAATAGGAAAGTTTCCATATATATTTCATAATAGATCCAATGATACTCATTTGAATACAAAATATTATTGGTCTTTTCTATAAATTTAGCCCCAATAATATCCGTGAGCGATGCACCGAGAGGGAGGATAACAGGTCGACACCTAATGGCAGGGAACTCCACATCACGGCCTTTGTCACTGCCGCCCGCCTGCCACACATCGTTGAGAAGGAGAGCGGCGGGTTGGGGGTTGCACAACTAGAAGGGATAGATGCTCGCGATATTATTCTGTTGCTTAAGTGGTGTCAGTTTAGAACGGGTGGGGATGAGGGTTAAATATATCTTGTAGTAATGCTTTAAAATCTTCAACCTAGTTTAGAATCTAGTCACGGTTTTGACAATCTATATCTATCTTGTTACGTCTCATTGTTAATCTGGTTGGTACGTCTTTATTTGGACATTTCCTTTTGATCAAGGATCGTCCGTGGTACCGGCATCATACGTGTGGACGCATAGACAAAGAGATCTGGGTACGGCCATGTTTATTTGTGCCCCCAAAGTCAATATATCACATGTATTCCTGTTCCCATATTCCTGTGTGGGTACGGTATATACAGACAGCCGGGTATGGCCTCCTTGGCCGCCCGGGCACTGAGCCGATCGAGAAAGAGGCTCGGGGGCCCACCATCTACCAAATTAACTAGCGATAATATGCGTCTCTAGAACATGGCCACTGGGCAAATTATTGGCCATCCTGTTTTGAGGATACACGGTGATCGATCGATCTGTCGATGTGTGCCTGTGCAAGTGTAAACTAATAGTACCACATGTAGATGTGATCACTGGATTCATTCAGATCGATTTATATATAGAGAGCTATTAAAGGTAGCACTCACACTACAATTAAACAGTGTGCACGCAAGGTCTCGTGTGTTGTGTTGTGTTGTGTTGTGTTGTGTTGTGTTGTGTTGTGTTGTGTTGTGTAATTAGGCTCTAATTAAGGTGGTTAGAGTCTAATTAAGTTGTTTTGTAAAAGAACAACAAACCTAGCTAAGCAATTCCTCGGACAGTCGGTTCATATTTTTCCTAATAATAATAGCGGAATTGTCCTCTCGATTAGATGTTTGATTCAATCATCACATGTGTGGATCCCGCCCTCGCGCCGGATCCGGTCAAGAAGCCCAGGGGCATGCATGAAGCTTCGAGCAAATTAAAAGTACAATAATAAAGTCCAAAAACGAAAAGAGATAAAAGGTAAAAAAAAATTGAAATGACATTCGGCAATGCACAGTTGCAGTTAGGATACGGAAGTGGCACTTCAGTGTCCATCATGCTCTTTTTGTTTAACACATCTCATTACTAAAAAAAGTCTGATCAGTACCAAGTCAAATGTGAGGGAGATCGATGCAGTCGGATCCAGGGTGATGCCCTATCGGCGTACGTACACGGTACACCGGTATGTACAGTACCCACGTCCCTTGTTTTGAGCCTCGGGCGTGCGGGTACGGGTGGCAAGATGGCAGGAGTAGCAGTGGGCGAGAGATTAGAGTATGGCCGTCACAGAGCATGGGAAAGTGCAGAGAGATATCATCAGGTTGCACCACACGTGGGAACCAGCAGCATGCAGGTATGCATTATTCTCCATAGCAGGAGTATATATGGCCATGCAGCCCCAGGCCCAGCGGTCCGGCACGTAGCCTGCTTTTTGGCCCGGCTCGAGCACAGCCCGGCCCGATTGCCAGCGGGCCCAGGCTGGCCCAACCCGGAGTAGCAGGCCGTGCCTGGGCCTAACTCCAGGCACAACATGCCAGCCCGGCACGGCCCGGCCTACAACGGCAGGCCCGGTATGGGCCCGGCCAAAACCCCACGGCGGCCCAACCCACCCAACGGATCCCCGCCGCCCCCACTCATATATATGGCGCGGCCGCCTCCTCCCCCCGAAACCCTAAACCTAAATCATTTCCCACCCGCTGGCTGTCGCGACGCTCTGATCTCCTCTCTCGTCTCGGCTCTCCTCGTCGGCTCATCCTCTGGTGGGTGGCGGCATCCGTCCCTGACTCCGGTGACCTCGATCCGCATGTCGCTGCTGCTGGCCCGCCGCTCCCCCATCTCACCCTGAGTCCTCTGATCCCCTCCCTTCTCCCTCTCCCTCCCTCTCTTCTCACTCTCGCTTTGTGAGTTCGTCTCCCCGTTCGTCCCTCCTCCGCCGCTCGCCGTCCTTGCTAATCTGTGTGTCGTTGTGATTCCTCTGGGTGGGCCTCGTCTTCTCCGGCACCAAGCTCCGGTTGCGTAGGTATGAACTCTAACCCTAACCCTCATAAACCTGAGTTCTACCTTGATCTATCTCTGATCTGTTCTGTTCCTCCTCCTCCTTCATTTCCTTGTGTAGGTCGGTAGCCGATGCATCATCCTCTAGCTATGCCATAGGGCGAGCAAGGCCCGCGCGCACCGTTGAGGAACGGGGCTGGAGAGCCCTCCGCGGTCGAGGGCGCCATGGCCGAAGACGATGTTGTCTATCCGATTACCGGCAACGACAACCTGATCGCGGCAGGGCTGCCCCTTGAGGACGACGACGACACCCGTGAGGACGCTGCTACGTTGTTGGGTATCGATATCGGTAGCGACTCTACTGTTGTTCTTTCTGGTGTTTACTATCCAACAAATCCATTAATTCTGCATCATATTCTAGAGATTGCTTCTCAATTGCATGCATGTGAAAGAGATCAGAATCTAAGAGTTGTTGTATATCTTCTGAAGCTTAAATTCCTTAAATACTGGCAGGATATACCTCTGTTATATTCAATGCATTCATTTTTTATCTTAGAGCTAAGATGAGAGGTTTCTTTAATGTTCTGCAATTACTTGTTGAGTTCACTGGTTCTTAGTACAGTTCATATTATGCTAAGGTGAAAACTGAAATATATAAGCTGTTTAACAAGTATGAGAACAAATTTGGTGCAGCTAGGTCTCAAAGGGTTGCACAACCATCAAACCATACAGGTAAGAAAAAATAGGCATGGGGAAGAATCTTTGGAGGCGGTGGAACAGGTGTTGTTGGTCCTTCCCCTGCCTCTGCCTCCACTTCATCTTTATCTGCTTCTGCTTCTGTTGTTTGTGAGCTCTCAGTTTATTTGAACAGTGACAATGTCACTGCTTATGAGGATGATTCTGACATACTTCTCTGGTGGCGTGACCACAAACTAACATATCCAATCCTATCTATAATATCTAGAGATATTATGGCAGTTTTTGTATCTACTATCTCTTCATAATCTTGTTTCAGTTTGACAGGCAGGATAATTGAAGAGCGGCGACGATGCTTGTTGCCTGAAACCGTGGAGATGCTGACCTGCATAAAGGATTGGGAGCTAGGAGAAAGAAGGGAACAGCACTCTGTGGACAACCAAGATTTGGAAGACTGTTCAAAAATTTCTATCTTGATGAAGAGTAATCCGGGACTGCTGCTGGTACTTAGTGTTAGTGAGAGACTGAGAGAGTGTGAAGAGAGTGATCTGTATATGTCATCTGTGAGACTTTTGAACAATGGTTTGTAATGTACTTGTAAGACGTAATTTAGAGCTAGCTACACTCTTTTTTCCTTTCTAGGGTTTCTCACAAGGGTGAGTTTTATCTAGAAAGGTTTTTAATGAGGTAACATTGCACAAATAGCTCATTTATCTTAATTCTGTTGTCTCCCTGGTGCTTTTGATTTTTTTTTTTTGGATTTGGAGTTTGCATGTGTTCTTGACTTGGTCAGTTTTTCCATGAGTTTTGACTTGTGAATAAATTAATTGTATCTATGCAACTTTTCTATAAATGAAACTGTGAAAATCGCCAAGTGTTAGATGAGAGAATTCTTTTATAGTGCTGCAAGGTTACCGGACCGTGGACTGGTACGGCCCGTAAATTTGGCCGTGCTTTGTGGGCCGGCACGGCACGAAAAATGGCCTGTAGTGCCGTGCCTGGGCCGAAGGCTGAGCCCGTGGGCCGGAGAGGCACGGCTAGGGAGGCACAACGTGCCGTGCCGGCCCGACCTCCTTCGGACCGTGCCTAGCCCGTGCCCGTGCCCGTGCCTAAGGCCCGTTGGCCATCTATAAGCAGGAGCAGCATCGATTCTTCGCTGCCACATATACAGAGCATGGAAAGTCAGCAAAATTTACTTCAACTGCTGAACGAACAAACAATCGCTTCGTTTCAAGTTGTTTTGGCAAATTAGATATATATTTTTCTATGTACCTAGAGATAGTGCATACCTAGATGCATAGTAAAAATTATTTTCTAGATTCACTAAAATGTTCTACAATTTACAACCAAGAGAGTAAGTATTTTATATATATAGGTCCTACGGCTGGGTTGCTAAAATGATCCTAGTTCATAGATCACCTGGGCTGCTAGAAGAAGAAGATGGGTTTTTCTTAAACGTACTGGCAGCTCAGCCCGACCGGAGCCCAGCCAAAATTGTTGGGCCGATCTGCCAAATGGGCGGGCTTGGGCAGCGATTTTCAGCCCAAAACAAAATAGACACTCTTCATGTCGGTCCTGAGCACGGCTAAAAGGAGTTGGTCCAATCTATCTCATGGCCAACGGCCTGAAAGAAAATGGGCTTTTCTACTGGCCCGCCCGATAAATGCTTATGTATTTTTCAGAGTTGGAAAACTTTGTACTGCCGTCAATTTTCTTCTTATTATTTGGAACATCTTTCTTTTTATCCCACCCATGCACGGGGCGCTGTTCCTAGGCAGGTACGACTGGGATGCGAACCATCACAGAAGACCCACGAGGCCCATGACGAGTTTGTCCCCGCCGCCGGCCACCTCCTTCGTCTCCGACGGCACCGCCCGCCGTCGCCGCCCGCCAACCACCGTCGGCCTTCGACCCCACAGCCTTCTTCTTGCCCCCGTCGCCGGCTACCGCCCACCGGTGGTCCAGCTCCACCTTCGCAGCCGGCCGAACTGCCACCACCGCTGCTGCCCCCGACCTCTCCTGTATAGCCGCCGGCCATGGAGCCGCCCCCATCCCGGAAACCCGAAACCCTAAAACCGCCGCCTCGACCACCACCCCGGCCGGCCGCGATCTCATCAACGGCCGCTCCCCCCACCTCCCACCCCTCGCTGATTCCCCACCTCCCACCCCTCGCCGGTCCCCATCTCCCACCACTCAACGGCCGGCGTCCGAGTGACCCTTAACATTTAGGCATGCAAGTGCCGGGAGGTGCGGTTTTGGCCGGCTGGCATGCTCCGAACCACACGGACACACGTAAAGAAAAAAATTAATGGTTGGAGGCAACGCCGCAACATATTTGCCATTTTTCCGTGCTTCTCTGAACTTTGAACAAAGACATAGCATCTGACTAATTGGTGATATCTGGTACTGTTAGATAGGGAGTTTGTACTGCATATTCTAGGCATTAACACGCATGTTGCCGGCTGGGCTTTGCAGTTTGTTCAGTGTCACTATGTCAGTACTCAATTCAATTGCTAGTTTTTTTTTTTGCGAAACATACACGTAGACACAATCACTTTTATAAATATATGCATGCAACCCTACCTTTATGAGCACCTTCGAAAGACTAAGCCGGCTGATCCTCAAGATTGACGAAATCACCACAGACACCTTGCTGTCGACAGGCACGTCGCCTACCACTAAAAGAATAGGGCCGGTTAAATCTTGGAATAAATCCAGAAAAATACGAGCACCCGTGCTGAGTCGAGGACTTGAGCCTGGGTGGACAGGTTCCACCACAAGGAGTATTACCAACTGAGCTACGTTCAGTTCGCAATTCAATTGCTAGTTACTGCTGCACAAATTCAATTTTGGCATATGAGTTGTCTTCCTCACTATCAATTAGTTTTCACAGCAGTGAATTTTTCCTATGATCACTATATAGTATGTACTATTAATTATCACCTGTATATGGTACTGGTTCAAAGTTTACTTCTATTGATCGATTTTTAAACATCTAAACATGAATAGTGGGCCATATTTTTAGGGTGGGCCATGGCCCACAGGGACCACTATGTAGCTCCACCCCTGCCCTCTGACGACATCCGAGGAAAAGTTTCGGGGATATAAAATATATATTTTAAGTGTTTAAGGATCTGGATGATACCTTAAGAAAAGTTTTAAGAAAAGTTTTAAGGGTTAAAAATACATTTTGAGAGTTCGAGAATCTAGACAACACCCGAATAAGGATCGCTTATGTGTTTTACTCTCATTTATCATTGGTCGAAACTAGAACAGCTAGTACACAAAGTACTCTGATGCCACAGCCCAAGTGTTATTTGTTTGTGCGATTGATGGGAATATACAAGAAATATGTAGTTTGTCGAACCACGGTTCAATAAATGATACACAGTATACTTATCAAATCATGGAACTAGTGAACCCGTGAGGCCGTGACCTCACTGGTTCGGTCGCCGATCCTGCTTTTCCTTCTGCTAGAACATTCAGCACGTTTTGCGCGCTCTATCATAACTCTAATATTAGATATGAAAATATCTATAACGAGATAACAGCATATCCTGAAATTATAGCAAGAGACCCCAAAGTTCTGTATAGCCATACATTACATGTTTATATATCATGACCAGAATTCGTAACTACCAAACAATTTAGCTATACTGATCCAAATGAGGAGAATAGTGAATCAAAATGTTTATAGCCATGAGCTTAACAAAAGCATGTATCAGTCTAGTATTTTAATTTCATCGGACTTCAACCAGCATACGACCAGACACATAAAAGGCTTATTGCAACCGGTATAGGTAAAATGGATGCGACCTTCAGCAGATGATCAAACCCACAAAAAGGCTAGCCACAACTGCTATGGCCAAACTGGATAAGACCTCCCCTTCTGGCTATGCATCCTTGCTTGGGTTGTAAAGCAAAAAAGAAAACTATATGAATCATGTCATTTGGTGCTATATAATTAGGATATGCAAAGGACTTGTTACTCAGATCTCATCCTAAATATTAGAATATGTGTGCAAACCAATGAATAAAGACGGTGCAATAAATTACCTAGTTTTAGTATCAGCATCTGCATTGTTATCACCATTATCATCTCCACCACCACCTTTGTCAGTTAATAGCTTCCTGGCAGTTTTTTTTGCTAGAAGATAGGTAAGACCTAAAAATACATATATAAGTTTAAGTTCTATTTCTATTACAAATCGACCAAAACTAAAAAATAGGATGTTAGTGAACTTAACTTTTTCTCGTAACACTTTTCTTTATCTTGTTTATAAATAATCAGATGCATTTGCATTGACAGCAACAACATTGCCTTATAGAAAAACACGCTAAAAGAAGCAATTAAGGTCACTACAACTCAGCTACTCAGTGACTAACATAGACAGACTACTGCACCAGGCCTAAATTAGCTGTAAGTGTTCTTTTTTTCTTTCCAAGTTGACTCAATACATTAAGGGCAAGTCTATCACATGTGTTTTACTTCTTGTGCGTATAGAAAAAAGTTTATTGGTAACTCAAAATATTTGTACAATGTTCAAATGATGTGTTGGTGTTTTCTTTCATTAATGTGTTATCTAACCTGCTGGTCAGGGGTATAAGTATGTACAATTTTTTTAAGAATAACAAATGCTATATTAGAAATATCAAGTTAATAGAAACAGTAGCTAACTTGAACCAGATACGCACGGCAACGAACGCATGTTGTCTGCATCCGAGCAGCAGTAGGGTCGAGCGAGGGGCCCAGCCGCCGCATCACGAGTCCCGTGAAGCACAACTTACACCGGTTCCGCGAAGTGAGTGTAGCTTATGGTTACTTATGGTGGAATGTGCTCATCTAGATTTATATCGTAGACTCGACATGGGTGTTTGCATTTTTTCTGATTATTCCAATATTTTAACCGGCGCTATTGGCAACACGTCCATTGACAGCGAGGTGTCTATGGTGCCTTCGTCAACCTTGATGATCTGCTAATTTAGTTTTTTAAGATGCTCATCGGAGTAGGATTGCATATGTGTATTCATGAAGTAAATATGTGTGCATGTATATAAGCGCATGCGTCTTTAAAAAGTTGTACACCGGCGAACCGTCTCAGTGCCGATGAGTGGGACATCGCTGTGTACCTTAGTCCACTATGTCAAATACTCTAGCCTCATACGGTTCTTGCATATAGAAAAAAACATATAGTTTCTCTTTTAAAAAAAAGAGGAGTGCGCTGTTTTTATTGGCTGCAATCTTTCATTCTTGCAGTTGCAGCGCTCGGAGCCACGGACCTCGCGTGGAGCGCCACGCGTAGCGTCAGTTTCATTTTTTAAAAAAGGGAGTGTGCTGTTCCTTATTGGCTGCAACCTTTCAGTCTTGCAGTTGCGGCGCTCGGAGTCACGGACCTCGTGTGGAGCGCCACGCGTCGCGGGGACCACGGAGAGAGCTTCAAAGGGTATATCTTTTAATTTTCCCGATACTCTCTCTCGGTCTCTCCAATTAGATCAATAACCTTTCGGCCCACGGCATACAACAAGAGCACGGGGCACTAGCATATAATAAGAAGATGTTTGGTTCGTAGAAATTTAATATAAATCCATAAATTCCTCACATAGAGGAATTTATTATAAGTTCAAATTGGTGTTTGGTTGTATGAGCTTATAAAAGATTCTTATAGTTGATAATGACTATTCTATCCTTTATTAATGTTTTTTCTTCCTCTCTTTTTTTTCTTCCCCTCCCACCGCCATAGCCTTCCCAAGCGCGACCAACTGCCTGGGCTGTGCATGCAGCGCCCTACATGCACCTGGCGCTATGCTGCTGCATGCAGCTCCCTCGGCAGGCCGAATTTTTCACAAAATTCACATAAAAATTTTTACACAAATATTCATACAAATTTACATTGTTCAGTCTGGCAATCACACAAAAAATAAAGTCCCACACAAACAAAAAAATCAATTATATTTATCGTCTACTAAACAACCCATTAGCTATTTCATCACGGAGTGAATTTACGTTTATATCTTCTTGGAGTATTTCATCACCATCTTGGGCTATTTCATGACCATCATCCGTAGAGGCTTTGGTCATAGGAACAAATTTTTCATCTTCATCAACCAACTCAAAGTCTCTATCCGCAAGAGCACTATCCCTACTGAAATTATGCAGTGCCATGCATGCTACAATGATTTTGCTTTACTTTTTTGTTGGATAACTAGGTACATTCAACAATATTCTCCACTTCATCTTTAAACCCCCAAAGGACCACTCGATGACATTTCAACCCCCAAAGGACCGCTCGATGACATTTCTAAGGGAAGAATGAGCATGATTAAACATCTCTTTCTTACCTCTTGGCATTGGTCTATTTCTATTGTTAGCACTAAAATCGGCCGGATAGGAATCGGCCGATGGTCTTCAGCGTCGGACACACGACCCGGGAGAATCTGCTTAGCTCCTGTTCGGGTTATCGCCCTGGTGCAGTTCGCGCGGCGTGCCAGTCAATCTGACCTGTTGATTGACAAGGAAATAGAGTATTAAATTCCAGGCACGTCGATCGGCTGGGATTCCGATCTGTCCTGAGGAGCGCGTCGGCAGCGAATCAGCCGATTTGCTGTAGAGATGATCGGCTATGGATTAGCCGATAATCGTGTAGTAATCGTAAAGAAAACTGTTGGAGCGATCTAGACGATTACTGCAAGGGCAACAATTGAAATAGATCTAATCGGCTATAAGATGATAAATCGAAGAAGAACAATGACGAAGCCGATTACTCTGATCTCAAGCTGGATAACTGGTGATAATACTAGAATAACAGGTAAAACTTGCAATTCTAGTAAATATCGATAACTGGTGAATAAATCCAAACGAAACCACAGCGATGCGTCCGTAGTTAAAGCTCGGATATTACTCGGTAAGCGGAACCTACCAATTGGCCGGAGATCAAGTTGATGCAGCCCTGCCAATCCGTATGAACTTGTGGAAGAAGAAAATATTGGCGAAGTCGCCGACTTGAAAGTAAATTGCTGGAAAAGTAGAAGTATTGTTGTTGATTGATGTGTTGATGTCCTTTTTTCAAGACCCTGACGATTCCTATTTATACCCTAAAGCTAGGACTCCTGGTCGATCACGACTTGTTACAACCTTATTTAAATTACTATATCTATACGAACTTTAAAAAGGAAACGAACTCCCGCAGAATCTTCCACCGCCGCTCCCTAATCCAATCAGGATTTCCTTCAATTGCTCCCCGACCGACTTAGCGTGCCCCCTTTGACCAACTTTTGACCAGGGTCCTCTGAAATAATCCCATCCTGTTGGCGTAGGCTGTGTCACCAATCGGCCGATTTCCAACTGTTACCTCAATCGGCCGATTCCTTTCTGTAGCCTTCAGATCTGCCGCATCGGCCAATCTTCTCCTCCTGACGCCGATTCAACACGTATCAAAATCTGGCGTCAACACATGCCCCCCAGTTTCGGAGTAAAATATAACTTTTTCTTTGAAACTCTTTCTTTAATCCTTTCCTCCGAAACGGGCGCAGTAAAAATCTCCCTCCGTTCCGCGGCACAATGATTGCAATTTCCTCGAACCGAGCGCGCGAAACGACCGCTCCTCTGGAACTCATGTAGACGGCGCGGTAAAAATACAATCTTTGCCCTCGCTTCCCTGATTTTCTTAAATACTGGCTTTCTCCGCCTATCCTTCCCCACGAATCTAGCATTCTTTTCCATCGCACCACCGTTCGTCTTCCTCCAAGCTCTCCCGATCTCCAAGCGCTTCCCCCTTTCCGGCGATTTCATCCGCGGCCTGCTCCGACCCCCAATGGTGTCTCCATCGGCAACCACTCCATCTACAGAGGCTCCATCGGCTACTCCTTCGGCGGCGGCGGCCCAATCGGCGGCTTCCCCAGCGGTGTCATCGGCGACGATGGCCTCCATCCCAGAGGTAAATGCTCGAAATTTTTTCCTTTTCGCCTTTTTACTGCTTCAGTATTTTCCGGACCCTCTCTCAGTTTCTCTTTTCCCCTTTTTTAAGCACTTAGGCACCGAATCACTATTCCCCTTTCAGAATCCCCTGACCTCATCTGTTTGGGCCCTATGGGGAGCCCTGATCCAACGGACCTGATCAGTTTAGAAACCCATAGGATCCCTTTTAAGCAATCATCTATGGATTTAGATCATTGGGTAGGCACTTTCAGATCCTGGCCAAATGAAACACCCGGGGTACCAGAGGGTAGCCGGATCTTGGAAGGTTCAGTGGGAAGAACTCAAAATCGGCCAGTGCATAGACTTATCCCTGTCTCAGATGGAAAAGAACGAACCTCTGGTTATGGCAGCCTCTTATTTTTGGTCTGATGCACTTAACGCGTTCCTTTTCGGACACGGACCCATGACCCCGACTTTGGCCGATGTTCTGCTGCTGGGCGGCCTTGATGTTTCCTCCGCCGATACCCCCTTCAATTATCTGTTCAAGCCATCTCATCGGCTGGAGACCAAAGGAATCGGCGGGTGGAAAGGATACATCAGTAAAAACATGAAGACCGGGACAGTCTCGCAGTGGGAGCATACTGCCTTCTTGATGATGTGGCTGGAGAAGCATTTCTTCTGTGGCAGAGCAGTCGGCCCCTCTTCAAACACTCAAGCTTTGGCAGAGGCTCTTTCACAAGGATCGGCCATCCCTCTTGGAAAACATTTGCTGGGATCGGCGTACCATCTGATGCACCAAATCGGCGTCAAGATGTTGAAGGGGGAGCCGATAGGGAACCCAGGTGGTCCTTGGTGGTTCATCACCCTCTGGCTCAACTTACACATGAGCAAGGTTTCTCAGCAGCGGATAGAGACAAAGACCTTTCCCAATATCGAGTCAGAGGAGAATCCATCGGTCCGTCACCGCTGCAGATCTTTTGGAGAAGCGGTATCGGCCTTTTCTGGCTGCCAATTCACTGCCACCTGCACAGCTGAATACTTCAGATGCTTCTACAATGGCCTTAGTGAAGAGATGATCAGCTGGCACCCATATCAGGCAGTAGAGCCGATTTTCGAATTGCCCGTATGCTACGATTTCTCCACTCATACCTTTGACAGAGAGTTAATGGATGTCTTGATCAAGCCGGGGATTCTGCCGGCCAACTTCTTCTCAGGAAAGGACTCACCCACCTACGAGTTCTAAAGTCCATCGGCTGCGGCAAGGCAACTGGGTTTTGGCCAACTGCCGATTCGGGTCTACTTCGCCGGCCAGGCAAAATTCAGAGATGGGCTAACGTCAAGTCTTGATTACAGCCAGTTGTGCGATCTAGTACCCGACTCCAGTACCATTGACTTGAATGGTTGGTCAGTTGCCTCTTTCGCCACCCAGCAGTTTAATTTATGGTGGGCAGAACGGAAGCAGCACCTTTTCTGTAAATCTCCATCGTCTTACTGCAACATTCTGGACCCAGAGAACATTGATCCAAATGCAGCGGTATGTCCTTTTTCCTTAGCCGATTCCAATGTTATATTATCATCTTGTTGTTAACTCATGTTCATCTCTTCAGTCTGAAAGCCATGTTCCCCCGATGCGGAGCCGAAGCGGCCGACCGATTGATAGCCATCACCAATACACGCCACATCCACTTATCGGCTTCCATGCTCCAACTGTCAGAGATATCTCCACCGGCCGATCAAGGCGAGCACCAAAAAGGCCAACATCAAAGATAACCAGCCGTCGGGTGCGAGCTCGCATTGGATCGGCCGATCAGACGGCAATAACATCGGCTGAAGTCCCCCGCATCGGATCGGCCAGCCAGATGGCACTGGTATCGGCCGAGACTTCCCGCGTCGGATCGGCCGACCAAGTAGTGGTTACACCCGCCGAGACTTCAGGTCCTTTACCCCTGCCGGTTGTCGAGATGGCCAATCCCCAAGTCACTGCTGAAGTCGGGGCTGCTGCAGCATCACTATTAGTAGAAGCTGTTCAGGTAATCTTATTTATCTCATATATTCTCCAAATCTTCTACTGACATCAATTCTATTCCTCTGCCAGGCTGCACAAGTTATCCCACCGCAGTCTCCACAACAGTTGGCCACGTCTCAAGTGGGAACCGAGATTCCAGCAGCTCCTGCCGCCGAGGTAAACGATCTCTTAACTTGAATCCTTAATATTCAGAAAACTTAACCAATTTTGATGCAGGCCGATTTGGGTATGCTGATTATAACTCCACAACAGGCATCGGCCGGGAGACCCACAGAGGCATGGCAAATTTCTATTACTATCTTATTTCAATTTCCCATAGCATTTTCACGGGAATCTTCTTTTATGTCTTTCTCAGGAAGCTGGTCCAAGCGGAGCGCTAATAACCATCGAATCTTCTTCTTCCGACGAACCAAATGCACCAGTCCCTGAGACAAGGGAAACACTTCCACCGGCGCAGGCAAGAGAGATTCGCTTCAAAGAGGTAACAGTCTTACCATTAGAATCGGCCGATTTCCTTTCACCGCTTGCTTACCCTTTACTTTATTTCCTTACAGGAGCAAGATACCCCCAACAATAGCATCTTTTCTTTTGCTGTCTCCTTGGCCGATGACGAAGAAATCGCTTCACCCCAGTTCCATCGAGCTCCACCTCCGACGATGTCCGCTCCAAGCTCGAAAGCATTCGTACTCTCCTCCAAGATGACATCAGCCGATTGGTGGAAGATGCATCGCCGATTCGACGACTTTTCAACGAGGTCAAAGATCGCATCCCGGATGAAGTATTGAAAAATTTGGGGTATGCTGCCTATATAGAGGGCATGCAGATTCCGGTTTCCAGGGCGCTGCGACGTATGGCCGATCATGCTCAGATAGCCAAAACTCAGAAGGAGGTCGATTCGTACAAGCACCGGACTCAGGAAGTACACCACAGGATCAACTTCCTCAAGAATTGCCGTCCGGACATCGTCGGCGCAATAGATCGGCTGAAACAGAGGAGAGCAGAACTGGCCAAGGAGATGGAACAGATAACCAAAGAGATAGCCGCTGAAGAGAAGAAGCTCCAAGAACTCCCATCC
Source organism: Panicum miliaceum (assembly GCA_032594955.1). NCBI lineage: Eukaryota > Viridiplantae > Streptophyta > Magnoliopsida > Poales > Poaceae > Panicum > Panicum miliaceum. Next base: position 24,476,342 of record CM064072.1, on the reverse strand, counting down.
ATCATCAGCGAGCTGATGCAAGAAAGACAACATCTGGCCCGTGAAACAATAAGGCTCCGTCGCCGCGTGTCAGAAGTACCAGGATCGGCCGATGATGATCAGAGAGTACTAGACTCGGCCGATCAAATTAGACGACGAGCGATTGTAGCCATAGATGCTTTCCTTGGGTTATAAAAAATATGTTAAACATTATTGCTCCTTTAATGTCACTGCGCCGATTCGGTTCTGAACTGCTCCTTCAGTCTGTTTTGCATTTATGTATGTATTTACTCTGATAGGACGTGTCTCACCATCCATCTACCTCCTCTTCATTTATAAGCAGACCGTTCACCATCTCTAGAGGCACACGCATTACTTATCTCCTCTCCTTCTTTTACTGTCCAAATCGAATGGCAAGATGTCTTCTTCGTCCTCCTCATCTTCTTCCTCTGTCAACCAGGTATGAACTCCCCCTCTGCCTTTCCCTTAAGCATCTCAATCGCTCCGAAACTGGGTAACTCCTTTTATCTCTGTTTAGCCGAAACGTCTCAGCCCCGGTCTAGAACGAGCGATAGAAATCATGCATTCAGAAGAGCCATTATCACAGGCAGATAGAAATCTGATAAGAACTCATGCTGAGGAACTCAGAGATCATGTCCCTGCTGCTGTCCAGGAATACTCGGACCTCATAAATGCTCATCTTTTGGTCCGCAAGCGACCATCTTCCGAAAAAAGTTCTTCACTTCCTTGTAAAGCCAAAACTGAAGTCGCCATGGAAGATCTGGAAGAGGAGAAGACCCGCCTGCTGAAAGAACTCTGCAACCAAGCTGAAACTGGAGCCACTGCAGAGGACCCGAAAGAGAAAAGGTTCACCCTTATGATAAAACTGGGTCGCATCGAGAGAGAAATCCAGCGTAGGCATAATCAGTAGACACACCAGTATTTTTACTCTAAGGGCGACTTGTACCATGTCGGCCATGTAATCTGTAATTTCCATTCAATAATGAATCCCAATATTTCCTTCACCAGATGTGTAGACAGAAACCGATGAGAAATCAGCCATGTTATCTTGACATATTTTGCTGCAAGTTATGTATCTACCCAAATGCTTGGATAGTACCTCTTCAGATATCGCCCGTTTAAAGCTCTTGGGAATTCCTCCCCTTCGATTGTCTCCAGAATATATGCATTTCCAAGGGCACATCAGCCGATTCTATACGGCCCTTCCCAAGTGGGTGACCATTTACCGAATTTGGGATCTTTAGATCCTATCGGCAGCACCAACTTCCATACCAAATCTCCCTGAGAGAACTGTTTATCTTTGAACTTTTTGTCATACCATCTAGCCACCCTTTTCTTGTTTTCTTCTATACTAATCAGGGATCTCAACCGTAAACCCGCCGAATCGTCAAGTTCATCTTTCATGAGAAAGGAATAGTCATCGGCCGTTAACTGATCTTGTAACGATATACGTCTTGACCCTGTCCTCATCTCCCATGGCAAGACCGCTTCATGACCATAAACCAACTGATAAGGGGATATTTTAGTGACTCCATGACAGGCCATCCTATATGCCCATAAAGATTCAGCCAAAGACATATGCCATTTCTTGGGTTGCTCTTCTATCCTCCTCTTGATTAGCTTGATTATCCCTTTATTAGACAACTCTGCTTGGCCATTGGCTTGAGCATAGTATGGAGAAGAGTTCAATAATTTAGTCCCCATATCGGCGGCGAACTCTCCGAATTCTCCAGAAGTAAACATTGCCCTTTCATCAGTTGTGATGGTTTGAGGAATACCAAATCGATAGATAATATGGCTTTTAACAAATTCAATCATATCGGCCGATGTCACGTTCCTCAAAGGAACTGCCTCCACCCACTTAGTAAAATAGTCTGTAGCCACCAATATGAACTTATGCCCTTTGCTTGATGGAGGATGAATCTGTCCGATGAGATCTATTCCCCAACCTCTGAACGATCACGACTTAATTATTGGATTCATAGCCGATGCTGGCGCGCGCTGCACATTGCCAAACCTCTGACAGTCTTGGCATTCTTTGTAGTACTTGAAACAATCCTCAAGGATGGTCGGCCAGTAATATCCATTGTTCCGGATCATCCATTTCATTTTGTGAGCCGATTGATGAGCTCCACACACGCCTTCATGGATTTCTCCCATCAGAACTTTTGTCTCTTCTATCCCCAGGCATTTGAGAAGAACTCCATCAATCGTCCGATAAAATAAATCATCCTCAAGCAACACATATTTTGTAGCCTGAAAACGTATTCGCCGATCCGTCTTTTGGGATGGATTTCACAAGTAATCGGCGATCTCCTTTCGCCAATCATCGGCCGCGAGCTATAGCGTCATCGCTCCCTGAATCGGCCGATACCCAGAAGCATGTTGGGCCAGTCTGTTGGCTTCTTCATTATAATTCCTGGGGATGTGTTCAATTATTGCAGACTTGAACTCTTTTAAAAGTTGAAGACAATCCTCATAATAAATCCTCCAGATATCATCCTTGCACTCAAATCGCCCCGTCAACTGGTCCACAATGAGCATGGAATCCCCAAAAATTTCGACTGCATCAGCTCTGACTTCCCTTAATAATTGGATGCCTTTCAGAACAGCTCGATATTCCGCTTGGTTATTAGTTGCAGAGGCTTCTATCGGCAGAGAGAAATCATAACTTGCCCCCCGAGGCGACACAAGAACAATGCCGATTCCTGATCCGGCCCCACACGAAGAACCATCAAAATATAGAGTCCATGGAACTGGTTCAACGGTGGCGATTTCTGATCCACAATGCTGAACTACGAAATCGGCCATCACTTGACCTTTGACGGCTTTGGCCGATTCGTACCTTAAATCGAATTCTGACAAAGCCAGGATCCATTTTCCAATCCGCCCTTTCAAAATTGGCAATGATTGCATATACTTCACCACATCATCCTTGCACACGACTATGCATTCTGCCGATTGCAAATAGTGCCTGAGCTTGGTACATGAAAAGTACAAGCACAAGCATAGTCGCTCCACCGAGGAATATCTTGTTTCGGCGTCTAAAAGTCTTCTGCTGACGTAGTATACCACTCGTTCTTTCCCCTCAAACTCCTGTACCAACGCCGATCCAATAGCCTGTTCATCAGCCGATAAATATAACTTGAACGGCTTACCAGGCTGTGGTGGAACTAATACCGGAGGTGAAACCAGATACTGCTTGATATTCTCCAGTGCCTTGCGCTGTCCTTCTCCCCATACGAATTCCTGGTCGGGCTTTAATTTCAACAGAGGGGTAAAAGCCTGAATACGCCCTGACAGGTTGGATATGAATCTTTTGATGAAATTGACCTTGCCGATGAGGGACTATAGTTCAGTTTTATTTTGTGGGGCCACTACTTTGTTGATGGCGTCTATGGTCTTGCGGTTGACTTCTATCCCGCGCTCATGGACCATAAATCCTAAGAATTGCCCGGCCGATACACCGAATGCACACTTGTTTGGGTTCATCTTCAACCCATGTTTCCTTGTGCACTCCAGTACTTTCTGTAAATCGGCCAAATGATCTTGGTGACCTTTTGACTTGACCACGACGTCATCTATATAAATTTTCACCGATGAACCAATGAGCTTGTGGAAGATGTAGTTCATGGCCCGTTGATATGTAGCGCCGGCGTTCTTCAACTCGAAAGTCATAACCACCCATTCAAACAAACCAAGATGACCTGGGCACCTGAAAGCCGTTATCGAAATATCTTCCTCGGCCATTAATATCTGATTGTACCCGGCATTCCCATCCATGAAACTTATGACTTTGTGGCCTGCGGCGGCATCCACCAAGATATCGGCCGTCGGCATCGGATATCCATCCATCGGCGTAGCCTGATTTAAGTTCCTGAAATCGATGCACACACGTAATTTTCCATTCTTTTTGTATACAAGCACAATGTTAGAAATCCATTCGGCGTAGCGGCACTGCCGAATAAATCCTGCTTCAATCAACTTTGTAATCTCGGCCTTTATATCAGGTAGAATCTTGGGGTTACACCGTCGTGCAGGTTGCTGATATGGCCGATATCCTGATTTTATAGGTAACCGGTGTTCAACAATAGACCGGTCTAGTCCTGGCATCTCATGATATTCCCAAGCAAAGCAATCCTTGAACTCTTTTAATAAACTTATCAATTTACATTTGTACTCAGGATCCAAATTGGCACTAATGTACGTCGGCTTTGATTTGCTGCTATCTCCCAAATCTACCATCTCTAATAAATCGGGTGACGTAAATCCATGCCCAAGCTTCCCATCTTCCCGGACGAGCTGATCCATTTATTCTGAATCTTCAGAGCCGACTGCTTGGATCGGCTGTAGACCGAAATCAGACACTTTCAGGAAGTCAGTGTCCCAAGTCCTGCCAGATATACACTTGACGTGCTTGCAGCTCCACTGTTGCGTGTAGGCCGCTGCAACGCTGTAGACGGAATCGGCAGCGACTATGTCTATACTGTCGCCGACCCATTGCACAAGGCATTGATGCATTGTAGATGGGACACAGCAGTTTGCATGTAGCCAGTCGCGACCAAGCAGCATATTGTAGGACCCCTTGCCATTAATAACGAAAAAAGTGGTAGGGAGGGTCTTACTGCCGATGGTGAGGTCGACGCAGAGCGCTCCGCGGGCGGGTGACACGTTGCCTTCGAAATCCTTCAGCATCATGTCCGTCTTGGTGAGGTCTTCATCGCCCTTGCCCAGCTTGCGGTACATGGCATACGGCATGATGTTAACTGCAGCGCCTCCATCTACCAGTAATCTGGTGACGGGTCTTCCGTTGACATAGCCTTTGAGAAACAGCGCTTTAAGATGCTGTCGTTTTTCCTCTTCTGGTTTCTCAAACGTAGCCATCATCGGCTCTAACACTAGTTGTGCCATTTGTTCCTCCTCTGTTGTTGTTATTTTATCCTAATCGTTTGGCGCCATGAACTCCATCGGCAGTATGAACACCATATCAATTTCGGCTGCCGATTCTTGGTTGTTTGCTTCTTGATCGTTTTTCTTTGGGTGCCACACTCGAGACTTAACATTCCTTCTCTCTGGCACCTGTCTTTGTTCTTCTTCTTGGTGCTCCCACTGGTGTAGGCGCTGGATCCTTCGCTTCTGGGATCTGGATAGGCCATCGGGACACCACCTGGGATTTGTTGGTTTGGCCGATGATCTGGCGTGTTCCCAATCTGGTTCCCTTCATAGGGGATCCTCGTCTGATACCCTGTCATCGGCCATCTCTTGCAGCCGATCGTGCGCGCTGATCCTGCCCCCCAGTCCATCTCATTGGCCGATTTTGCTTTTTGACCGGTGGTACTGGTCAACTCTGCCCCCCAGCCGATCATGCACCGAAACGCGCTGTTCCTCGCGTCGATTTCTGCTGATCGGCTCTGATCCTCAATCCCTAGAATGTGGCCTCGGGCGATCGTTGCGGCTTAATCCGTTACACTCTGGACAGTTATCGGCAAACGGCAATCTGATGTCGTTCTCCCAGCAGTGGATGAAGAATGGACATTGCCAGTGATCTTCATGCCGGCGTATCGTCTCCTCCTGGTATCTTGCTTGTTCTTGCTGCTGCCGATACTTACTGAGTAAGAATTGGGAGGTGACGGGCTTGCGTGGTCGTTCTGGCCCTCGCATGTTCCTTCTGATTTCTTCCGTCATGATCTGCCTCCTGGGGTCGACGGCGCCGCCTCTTCTCGCCGATTCTTACGTCAGCACCTTGGTTTGACTTGAGTCTCCTCCAGCGTTAACCATGTTGGCCGGATGCTGATCTATCTTCATCGGCTTTGCCGATTTAGTTGGAGTTTCAAATTTAAGCCACCCCTGCTCGATGGCCGATTGTATCTGCGGGCGGAAGACTTTACATTCATTTGTATCATGAGAAGTAGCGTTGTGCCACTTGCAGTATTTCATCTTCTTAAGTTGATCGGCCGTAGGGATGGTGTGATGTTGAGATAGCTTGATCTGTCTTTCCTGAAGCAATAGATCAAAAATTTTATCGGCCTTTGACGTGTCAAAGCCGAATGTTTCTGGCTCCTTCTTCCCAAAGGGGCAAGATATCGGTTTTTTCCCTTTGACCCACTCTGCCAGGCCGATTTTCTCTTCCGCATCGGATTCAGATCCTTCCAAGTATGCCACCTTCTTTTGGAAGTTCCTCCGCTGTTCAAACGGTCGGACCTCTTGTCCTGACAATCGGTGGACGATTTGGCTCAGGCTTTCAAACTCTTGGGCAGCATATCTTTCTTTGATTTGTGGCAAGAGGCCTTGGAAAGCGATATCGGCCAACTGTGCATCGGTCAGAGCCAGACTGTAGCATTTGTTACTGATTTCTCTGAACCTCTGTATATACCCCATCACTGGTTCATCGCTCCTCTGCCTGAGGCTGGTCAAATCCGAGAGCTTCATCTCGTGTACTCCTGCGTAGAAGTACTTGTGGAATTGTTTCTCCAGATCAGCCCATGTAACGATGGAATTTGGCGGCAAGGTGGTGAACCACTGGAAGGCCGATCCGGACAGAGATGAAAATAAACGCACCCTCAGGGCATCTTGCGTGGCAGCTTCCCCGCACTGGATGATGAATCGGTTGATATGCTCCACAGTGGATGTATCGTCCGTCCCTGAGAATTTGGTGAAATCAGGAACCTTGTAGCGGTGCGGGAACGGTAGCAAGTCATAGGCCGATGGATATGGCGTCTTCTAAGTGTAAGTTTGAACTTTTGGCTTCAATCCAAACTAATCCTGGATTACTTCTGCTATTCTTGCCGTCCAGTCCACCTGCTGCTGATGAGCAGCTGTTCGCGGCGCGGGCATGTGCTGAAGGGCTGGTACGGCCGGGTGATGAATCGGCGAATTTTGCTGAACGGCTGATAGTTGATGGCGAAACGAGTCCGCACCCCCATCGTACATCATCGCTGGTGCCGTGCCTCTGAATGCTTCTACAGTGCTTGCCCCCCTGCCGATTTCTGATAAGATCGGCTGATACTAGGGAACCGTCGGCCGGGCGGCCGATTGGTATGGCACCTGGGTTGAATAACTTCCATACCCGTTCGCTGGCTCGGGAAAATACGCTGTCGCTGATGTTCCCCAAGGCGTTGAGCTTGTAGGCAGTGACTGCACAGAAGCAATCTGAACGGGTTGAAGCGGTGTCCGTGATGGGAGACATGGTGCACCGCTGTATCTTGGAGACGCCGGGGGCAGTGGAGAGTTGTACCCCTCGCGTTGCGTCAATATCGGCTGAGGAGCCGATTGGGACGTGTATGGTAAGCTTCTGGCTGGCAGAGTGGTCGGCGGGGCATATGTCGGTCCCTGATAGCCTTGGACTGCTCCGCTGGCCAGAGAGCTGACGACGGCGTTATACACCGTGTTGGTCATCACTGAGGATTGGTCCATGAACGCCTGATACACGGACTGTTGAATCATCTCTGATATCTTGCCCGAGTCCTCAGCAATGGTGATGTGGTGAGGCGCTAGAATAGGAGCCTTCTTGACTGCCTCCCCGCTTCTGGTACGACTGAACGACTGGAGGTACATCTTCTTGTAATCTTCTAGATGTTTGGCCAATTCCTCCCTCTGGTCGTCCTTGAGATCCGCTTCTGTGACCTCAATAATGTTGCTGTCGGAGATTTCTGCGTTCTTCGACATATCAGATCTTGGATGGTCCCACCGGGCGTGCCAAAAGTGTGTTGGCGCTAAAATCGGCCGGATAGGAATCGGCCGATGGTCTTCAGCGTCGGACACACGACCCGGGAGAATCTGCTTAGCTCCTGTTCGGGTTATCGCCCTGGTGCAGTTCGCGCGGCGTGCCAGTCAATCTGACCTGTTGATTGACAAGGAAATAGAGTATTAAATTCCAGGCGCGTCGATCGGCTGGGATTCCGATCTGTCCTGAGGAGCGCGTCGGCAGCGAATCGGCCAATTTGCTGTAGAGATGATCGGCTATGGATCAGCCGATAATCGTGTAGTAATCGTAAAGAAAACTGCTGGAGCGATCTAGACGATTACTGCAAGGGCAACACTTGAAATAGATCTAATCGGTTGTAAGATGATAAATCGAAGAAGAACAATGACGAAGCCGATTACTCTGATCTCAAGCTGGATAACTGGTGATAATACTAGAATAACAGGTAAAACTTGCAATTCTAGTAAATATCGATAACTGGTGAATAAATCCAAACGAAACCACAGCGATGCGCCCATAGTTAAAGCTCGGATATTACTCGGTAAGCGGAACCTACCAATTGGCCGGAGATCAAGTTGATGCAGCCCTGCCAATCCGTACGAACTCGTGGAAGAAGAAAATATTGGCGAAGTCGCCGACTTGAAAGTAAATTGCTGGAAAAGTAGAAGTATTGTTGTTGATTGATGTGTTGATGTCCTTTTTTCAAGACCCTGACGATTCCTATTTATACCCTAAAGCTAGGACTCCTGGTCGATCACGACTTGTTACAACCTTATTTAAATTACTATATCTATACGAACTTTAAAAAGGAAACGGACTCCCGCAGAATCTTCCGCCGCCGCTCCCTAATCCAATCAGGATTTCCTTCAATTGCTCCACGACCGACTTAGCGTGCCCCCTTTGACCAACTTTTGACCAGGATCCTCTGAAATAATCCCATCCTGTTGGCGTAGGTTGTGTCACCAATCGGCCGATTTCCAACTGTTACCTCAATCGGCCGATTCCTTTCTTTAGCCTTCAGATCTGCCGCATCGGCCAATCTTCTCCTCCTGACGCCGATTCAACACGTGTCAAAATTTGGCATCAACATCTATACTTGGGGAGATGATACTTGGTACCCTTGTATGGTGATAGATACCCCGGTTGGTTTGGATATCCAGAGTCCACCAGGTAAAACTTCCTTGAAAATCAAATCATCATCAATGTGTAAAATATGGTTAAACAAAAAAGTGGAACAAACATTTAATAGAAATAGTATTGTATCTGGAGGTGGATGTGGAAACTTATCACCGTATTTGTTTCTATCATCACTGAACACTCTCATGTCATGTACTGATCCAGGCCATCCCGCAACAACAAAAGTAAACCTCAAATCGAAGTCACAAATATCCATCACATTCTGACTGGTGTATTCATGTCTTCCCATATATTGAACCACCTTATTAGCTGGGACAACAACTTTTATATGTGTCCCATCTATTGCTCCAATGGCATTGTTGAAGTAGGGACCAAACCGAGGTTGTTGTAATCTTTGGTGCACAGTACTAAATGTGGGATCCTTAGGTCTAATAATATCTTTGGATAACTTGATCGCACAAGCTAAGAGATGGTCAAATTTTCTGCTCACTGTCTCCATGGATCTAACAAAACGATCATCGGCTTGTCTAACTGATTGAGGTGCACCAACTACCCACAAGAACAATGCTAAAGCCTCTACAAATGTCATTTTTCTTGTAGACTTCAATCCATAAGATCCCACCAACAAATTATGCACTCTATCAAATAATGGATCAAATAATGGTCTACTCATCCTAAACATGTTGTAGCAAGAGGTTCTATTGGCAAGTGTTCTCCCAACCCAGTCCAGTCATGTTTCACTGGCAACCCTATATGGTGCTTTGTTCATGTAAGTTTCGTAGTACATACCAATCATGAAGACCATTTCCATGAACTATCTGGTCCTCTTTCTCCCATTCTGAAGCATCTCCCAAATGTCACCATCACTTGAAGAACCACTTGATTCCCCTTCAGCTTCAGAATTTCCATCAGCTTCAGAATTTCCTTCGGCATCATTCTACAATAAAGACATATTAGTCCAACAACAAGACATATTTCAAAAACTAAGTAAACAACAAACAAAAAATATTCACAACCACATAGACAAATTAAGTTTACAGCCACATAGACGAATTAAGTTCACAGCCACATAGACAAATTAAGTTCACAGCCACATAGATAAATTAAGTTCATAGCCATAAAGAAGACATAAGTTCACAGGCACTTAAACATAGACTCTTAACTATATAACTTGTCATGGGCACATATTCTCTTGATCTAATCTAGCTTTCCTTCATTTGTTGGAATGGACTTGAAGACCACTCTGTTATATTCATCTTTGAAGAACAAGGTACATCCAAAAAGCTCAACACTACCTGGTGCTGCCCCACACTCCACAGCCAAGTCCATGCAGAACTGCACATCAGCCCCCAATTTGTCCCTCTTTCTTGCTTTCTCCTCTTGCTTGGCCTTCAGGACAACATGGTTCCTTTCCTCTACACTTTCCCACTTGTTCATTATTGTGCTCATCATACTCATAAAACCTCCTTTTGCTTTTATTCTAGGATTTGAAGTTGTTGTGCTAGTACTAGTTGACCTCCTCTTGCTCCCTGAACGCATAGGAGTATCAAACTTCCCTGACCTACAACAAGCATGAAACAGCCAACTGCATCAAGGATTAATGTGAAGTGAAGGACAAACTTACATTGGAGCTCCCTTGGGCAACTTCTTCCAGGTCGTCGTCGTCGTCGCCATCCCAATCATCAGCAGTGTTGCCGCTGGCAGGCCCAGCATTGCCCGAACCAGATCAAGAAGCGCGAGGTCCTACACGGGATCCACGACCAGATCCACGGAAGCCTGCTCCACGCCCGCCGCGTCCGCCAGTACCACGTCCACGTGGATGAGCTCCAAAATTCAGGGATCTTGCGAGACCCTCACCAACCCGACCTCCTCCACGGCCACCTTGAGCAGATCGAGCAGCGCGAGGCGGGCGCACTGGCAGGATCCTCGTGGCGGCACCTCCACTTCCCTGCGCGGGTTGCGCCGGTTGGAGGGTCTGCTAGTATTGATCAATGTAAGGGAAATCCACCTGGGAGTTGAGATCTAGCGCTGCCATGCCTCTCCGGGGACCATGGACGGCCGGATCTGAGGAAAGTGCCCGAGAGAACAAATTGAAGCCGGCGGCGGGACCAGGCTGCGAGAGGTAGTCCGGATAGCTGTCGTTCCCATCTCCGTGCATCTCCTAACGAGGTTGAAGATGGCAAGCAGGGGCGGGGACGGGGGGCGCGCAGTGGCGGGGGGCCATGGCGGTGAGGGAGCTTTAAGGCGGCGCGCAGGGACGGGTGCGCGCGGCGGCCGCTGGAGCGCGGCGACGAGGGCCGCCGGGAAGGGGGACGGGGGACCGCGCGCGAGCAGCGGACGAACCACGGCGGTGACGGTGGAGGAATTGCCAGCGCGAGGGCGGAGGATCTGCGAGCGCGAGGGGCGGAGAGGCTGCGAGCGCGGGTTTGCGGGATGCGGGGTAGGTGAGGGAGACAAGGGCAGCGGGAGGAAAGTGGAGAGATTTTGGTGGGGTCCATAGAAAATGAGCCCCATAAGCATCCCTTGGAGAGGCTTATGGGCATAAACCTCACCTATAAACCCTCATTTTTATCTATATTTGATAAAAAGAGGCTTATTAGGGGCTTATTGGTGGGGCTTATAATAAGCCCCTCCAAACCAAACACCCCCTAATCTTAGCCCCGTCTGCCCCATTATTAGCCCAACTATATGTATGACCTTAGCTCTTAGCCAGCTGATTGTATTTCATTTCAATATTTAAAGCCCATGTAAAAGCTTAGGCCAAGCTAAAGTCAACAAACTTAATGATGAAGTTTTTGCATTTATGAAGAGCATAGATAGCTAGCAATCTCACTGAAAATCACTTCTCCTTAGAACACCTCCAACAACCCTGATCATATCATCTACTGTAGCAAGCGCTAATGTTTTACGTTAGAAATCCTAACCCATTTTCAACTACGCTGACACCACACTACAATCTCGGACGAGTGCCAGGAGATGCAATGTTCGAGGCCTCGAGGAAAGTAGTGAAGAAATTTACCGAGACGGATTCGGTAAAAAGTGAAATTTGTACTTCCACTTTTCTCATTACACATCGGCTGCATGTAAAATATAGAAAATAAAGTAAAATATACGGACGGACCATAAACATATCATATGGATCCATAAACTTTGGGAATGGAGAATTAACCTTTGCACTACGGTTGGTTGCCAAGGTTCCATTCAAGGATTTTCCTCCATTCATTTATTGATAAAGATATATGAGTGCACTAAGCATGATTGAGGTAATACGTTAAAAATAGACACCTACATTTTAAATTTTTACTCTGATCGTTTTTTTTTGAATATGCAGGAGAGCTGCGATCATCACATTAAGGAGGAAGAAAGTTATTTACAATGCACTTTACATGCAGTTCCTTATTTATTAAGGATTCTACCGGAATCCATTGACTGGAAAAGAAAAGCAGTCCCTAATCAACCGTGCATCCTCTCCTAACCTCAACTAAGCATGGTTGTAAAAGTTAAACCAACCAGATTCTCCGAAAGCGTAACGTCAGAAACTACGCCACCGCACGGCCGTACCCGTGCTCCCTGTCCCTCGCCACCTCCGGCCACATCCCATCCGTCCACCGCCCATCCGACGCTCCACCCCCGCGCCGACCCCACCCGCCCCCGCCGCCACACCGCCGACCGCCGCACCTAATCCACTCCGCCACAGCCCTATCCTACCCTACCGCCCCGTCCCATAAAAAAAACCCAGCGGGGCCCACACGAGAGCAGGGGCGGGGGCAGAGGTCGCTTAAAACCCAAGCAAGCTAACCAACCACGGAAATTATTCCATTTTCCGAAAAACAAAACAAAAGAAAAACAAATCGAAGCCGAGGAAGGCTCGCGAAGCGAAGGAGAGCGATGGGGAAGGGCAAGGTGCACCCGTCGCCGTCGCTGCCGGCGGCGGCGTCGCTGGCGGCGGGAGGAGGAGGAGCGGGAGGGGAGGTGACGGCGGAGGCGGTGCTGATGCGGCTGCTCCCCGCGGCGGTGCTCGCGGCCGCGGCGCCGCTCGGGGCCGAGGGGAAGGAGGTGCTGGCGTACCTGGTGCTCGCCTCGCTGCGGTCCTCGGCGTCGCCGGCCCCAGCGGGGGCGGGGGAGGAGGCGAGGGCGGGGGGTCACCGGCCGGAGCTCGGCTGCGGGTGCTTCGGGTGCTACACGGCCTACTGGTCCCGCTGGAACGGGTCCCCGGAGGCCGACCGCGAGGCCATCCACCGCGCCATTGAGGCGTTCGAGGAGCACCTGGCCAAGGAGGAGAGGGAGGGGGGCGGCAAGGGCGGAGGGCGCCGCGGCCGCAAGAAGCGCGCAGCCAAGGACACTGCAGCAGCTAAGGACACCCCCAAGGAGAAGGCCGGCAAGGGGCAGGGGAAGGGGAAGGGCAAGGGCAAGGAGGTCGCCGTCGACCCCCTCCCCCTCCCGCCACCGCCGCCGCCGCCGCCGCCGGCGGCTTCTCCTGCTCCGGAAGAGGCCCCGAAGGCGGAGGACGGCGCCGAGTACCTCACGGCGGAGGAGGAGAAGGAGCCGGAGGACGCTGCGGCCGGCGAGGAGGAGAAGCGGCGGCGCGGGTGGGGCGGCGTGCTCAACTGGAGGTCCTGGGGCCTGTGGGGGTCCCACTAGTCAGCGGGCGGCTCGCTCCCGGTTGGTTGGTGCCCCCCTTCCTCCTCTCTGCTGCTCAGTTAGGTTCGTTCGTGCCGTAGTTCTTGGGGGGTTTTGATCCCCCCGTTTTTCTTTTCCTTCTGGTATTGGGTTGGGGGTTTACCAAGCAGCTCAAATCAGGTTGATTAGGGAATGTTCAATACTACTAATAGTACGTTCTTAGCATGTCAAATTAGGATTGACACTCTCATACGCCCAGCAGTACTGTCATAATAATGAGGATGTGTTCATCAGCTTGGTGTGGTGGATCATCTGTGTTCAGTAGCAGGTTGTTGTTGGTGTACATATGTATGCAGGTAACAGGTTTGTTTGTTTGTTGGAATTGATAGCGTGTGGTTGATGTAAGCATCACTGTAAATGAATGGTAGCAGTCAGTACTTCCTACAGTATATATGTGCAGTGCAAATGATCTGAGTATATATGTGCAGTGCAAATGATCTGAATGTCTAGGACTTTCAGTTGGTGCCGATGTTCATTCAGTAGGCTGTTGTTCAGTCAGTGCTTGCTACTATACATGTGCAATGCAAATGATTTGAATGCCTAGGACTTTTCATTTCAGCTGGTTCCAGTAATTTTAGTCGATTAGGGCTTTGACGGCTCTGAAACTCGAATTAGCCATCCTGAATCAACTTTGTGCTTCTTGGTTGATAATGAAACATGAAGGGCCCTGTTTGGGTTGGGGGTTTGTGTGCCATGAATCTTTTCAAGTTCTTTGCTAGTTCTACAGGGGAAACGAAGAAATGAACTGATTGCTGTGGTAAATCCTTGGTTCAGTTGGTAGGTCGAATCTTGAGGCTTTTCTTTTCTTTTTTTGGAGCTGGAAGGTTTTGCTAATGTGGACAGTGTAACCGATGGTCAGTGGTCGGCTAGGATCGGTTGGTACCAATGATTTGAGTCAACTAGGGCTTTGACTGGCTCCGAATTTTGAATTAAGCGCCCTGAGTTAACTTACTGCGAAGCTTCTTGCTTGATAAAACCTGAGGAGCCTTGTTTTGGTGGGAACCTGCGTGCAGTAAGCGTGGTGGTAGGACTAAAAGGGTTTTTTTTTTTGGTTGCCAGTTCTATAGGAGAAATGGACTTGTTTCTGTGATAGATCTTTGATCCAGTTGAGTTTTTTCTTTCTTTTAACTGGAATCTGGAGACTGGACACTGGATGTGCTTTTGCTAATGTGGACAGCGTAACTGTAGCCCAAGATACATAAGGGAAGCCCAACCCTTTTGATGTGATCGCTATCCGTTTGTTGTTGATCGGGTGAGTTGGGCAATTTGGTTCGAGGCCTGATTGTGGCAGCCAGAGCCATTGGGAGCTAAGCATATGTATGGTCTGGCGGCTGTCGGATTCGCCGCCCACTTTTGTCGGTGTTTCTTTGACGCCGCTCGTGTACCCAGATCCGGCAAGGTGTCTGCTTGCATCGTGGCCGGCAGCTACAGGGGAGAATGTGGCCGGGGAAGAAAGGCGGAAACGAGTCCGGCCGACCTGCCGGTGCCGGCGACGTGCGGGCGGTCTCGTACGGTAGGTGGTGGCTCTTCGGACGAAGGCATCTGTGCTCTCGTCCGCCCTTTTTTTTTTCTTCTCTCTGGCTGACCTGCCCTGCCATGGCATGGCATCATCTGTGAATGTGCGATGCGGAATTCTATTTGCCAGCTGTGGCAGAATGGTCCAAATTTAATCAGCTTAAATGCGCTAAGCGTATTTCCAACACTCTTCTTTTCTCGATAAACTGATAATATTAGAATAAGCGTATTTCCAACACTCTCCTTTTCTCAATAAACTGATAATATTGAAAAGAAGATATACTCCAGCAGTTCCTCAAAACCTCTCCCTTTCCCATATAATTATTGGGTTGTTCCAATATTTCACCCTAACTTCCCTCAAATAAAGGAATAATTTTAGCTCTTCGAATATATTAGTTGTAATGGGACGAGGTTATTGTGGAACTGTAAAAGCATATGTTCCAATAATCTATGAAAGTGGTCTTGGGATGTCGCAATACCATCTTATCGGGAGATGTTATCGGGAAACTGCTGGAGATGCTCTAACCATTTAAATATTTGATCCGGTGAACGCGCACTTAAAATGGTGTAATCCGACAGTCTCCCGAGTGGCATCCCGATTTCACCACTGATTTCATCAATCGATACAAACACCGAAACTCTCACTCGAAGGTGAGCACAGACAGTACAACCATAACAAGGTTCTTACAATACATTACAATACAGAACTCTCACTCGAAGGTGAGCACAGTCAGAACTCTCACTCGAAGGTGAGCACAGACAGTACAACCATAACAGGGTTCTTACAATACATTACAATACAGGGTACGGTACATTTCAACTGCAGTTTAATAAAAGTTTGTAAAGCAAACCCTACAACTACGATACCTGAAGTCTGAGTGATGGATCGCACGCGCAGCCCACGCGTATGCAATCGAGATCAACCAACGATTACACATCCGGTTCGATGGCTGAAAGGATCCTGGTGATGCCTAGAGGGGGGGGGGGGGGGGGGGTGAATAGGCGTACCTGAAAAAATCTGAAAAATTCTTCGTCGGAATTAAATATGTCGGAACTTCTGACACTGTGTAGGAAGTTCCGACGGGTCGAAACTTCTAACACTGGACCGGAACTTCCGACAAAACTAAACTTCTTATACGAAATTCAAAATTAAACTTGAAACTGCAGAACCTGGCTGGATCAAAAGTTGCACAATGATACTAGGAGACTTCTGCATATAATCTTTGCAAGTACAACAAGTCGAGTACGTAGATCGGCACAAAATAAACTCTAGGTCAATACGAACTAAATAAATGCAATAACCACAAGACACAAGAGAATTGTTTCCGAAGTTCACTTCCACTAAGGAAGCTACTTCTTCGTTGAGGAGCTCACAAAGAGCCGGGTCTTCCACTAACCCTTTACCTCACTCAATCAACCACAAAGGAAGATTGAGTCACTTACTATGAAATCCACAGAGGATAGGGTAATACAAACTTCCCTGGACGCACACACATGAGAGGACGCTTCACGGGCGACACCAAACTGTCTAGAAGCAAGCTTCAAGAGTAACAAACGTGAATCGAAGGATGAAGGCTAATAGTACACGAATTGATTCAAGCCTAGCTACGGGTGCATAGGTTTCACCAAAATCCAAACCTTCAATTGTGTGAAACCTTGTACGACTAACCTTGCCTTGTTTCTTGTGACGACACCATGTTCATCTTGTTTGTTTCGAAAAAATCCACTTAGTGCCAATCACATTTTGCTTTGGTCTTTCAACCAACTCCCATACTTTATTTCTTGTGAAGTTATTCAACTCTTCTTGCATGGCAATGAACCAATCCAGATCATCAAGTGCTTCATCTACCTTGAGAGGTTCTAGAGAAGAGGCAAACGAGTAATGTTCACAAAAAGTTGCTAAACGTAAATGAGTAGTTACCCCTCTTTGAATACTTCCAAGAATATTGTCAACGGGATGATCTCGTTGAACACTTTGATGAACTCTTGGGTGCGGCACTTGTGATTGAGGTTGAATGGGTCCATCATCGTCATTTTCGGCTTGTGGAGCATCTTCTTGAGCTTCTCCACCTTGTTCTCTCCCTTGATCAATGCCATGAACTTGATCATCACCATGAACTTGACTTTGATCTTGAGGTTGTTGAGAGCTTGGAGGTTCAACTCTTATGGATGATGATGGATCATTGTTTCTTTCTTCAATTGGAGTTTGAGCTTGAACTTCACGAGTCTCACCTCTCCCAAGCCCATCCTTATGATTGATAGACTCGGAGGTTCCTCTTCATCCGTAATATTTTTATCAACTTGCTCTACTTGAGAGCTGTTCGATTCATCAAAAGTTATCCACCGTGACCTCAACACAACCGGTGGTTTTGTTGAAGACACGATAGGCGTGTTCGTTAGTACCATAACCAAGTAGAAAACCTTCGACAACCTTTGATGCAAACTTTGAACTTTTGGTTTTCTTGTTAGGTATGAAATACTTACTCCCAAAAACACTAAAGTAGTGCACCTTGGGTTTGTTACCGGTGATTATCTCGTAGGATGTCTTGCCCAAGTATTTGTGGAGGTAGAGACGAATGATGGCATGACACGCCGTATTGATAGCTTCGGCCCAAAAGATATCCGGAGTCTTGTACTCATCAAGCATTGTTCTTGCGGCTTCAATCAACGTCCTATTCTTCCTCTCAACAATGTCATTTTGTTGAGGTGTGTATGGTGCAGAGAATTCATATTTGATTCCTTCTTCATCAAGGAATTCTTCAATATTGGTGTTCCAAAATTCCGAGCCATTGTCACTTCTTACATTCTTGATTTTTAATTCATATTCATTTTGAGCTCTTCTAATGAATTTCTTAACAATTCCTTGAGCTTCACTTTTATCTTGCAAAAAGAATACCCAAGTGAAACGAGAAAAATCATCAACAATGACAAGACCATATTTGTTACCGCCAATGCTAATGTAGGCAATGGGTCCAAACAAATCCATGTGTAGAAGCTTCAATGGTCTTGATGTAGTCATGATGCTCTTGGCACGGTGTGGAGCACCAACTTGCTTTCCGGCTTGGCATGCGTTACACAACCTAACTTTCTCAAAAATAACATTTGTTAGTCCTAGGATGTGCTCGCCTTTTTGAAGTTTGGCCAAGTTCCTCATCCCGGCATGGGCTAGTCGGCGATGCCAAAGCCAACCCAAATCAGATTTTGCCACTAAACAAGTCTTGGGCTCAACTATCTCCTTGGAGAAATCAACAAGATAGACCTTGCCCTTTAAGCGATCCGTGAAAGCAATAGAGGAATCCTCCCTTCTAAAGTCGGTCACACCCTCATTAGTAAAGAGACAATTGTAGCCCATCTCACAAAGTTGCGAGACCGACAACAAGTTGCATCCCAAAGTTTCAACCAAATAAACATTTGAAATAGAATTATCATTTGAGAGTGCAATTTTACCCAAACCAATCACATCTCCTTTGCTATTGTCTCCAAAGACAATAGTTTCTTTAGGTATATCATGAAGGTCTAGGGATGTGAACAAATCTTTCTCCCCGGTCATATGATTTGAGCATCCACTATCAAGCAACCATGCGGTACCACCCGAGGAGTAGGCCTACAAAACAAGTTAAGCTTTGAATTTAGGCACCCAAAAAGATTTGGGTCCTTGAGGGTTAGATGGATACACTTTTGGAACCCACACACTTCTAAGGATTGCCCTCTTAGTGTAAGCCCCAACATACTTGACCACTATTTTACCATTGTGGTCCATTGTCACCATATAATCCATAGTGTAGTTTGGTGATGGCTCATGCTTAATGATCTTTGCCTTGATGGGATCATCAATTTTCTTCATGGCTTGGGAGGGAATGGTGGTCACACCATGTGCAATGTTCATCAAGTCCTTAAGATTTGATCCCTTGGTGAACATGACACATTCCTTACCTTTGACTACCTTCCGGTCGTTTACCTTGCCTCCCTTGTAGTGACCAAGCCCATCCTTCTTGTGGGAATGTTTCCCTTCCTTGTATGCAATCTTAGGCTCGGGCTTGGTATCACCTTCATATCCGTTTCTTACTAACTTGTTTAGCCTCTCAAGTTGAGCATCCTTTGCTTTGATCAAATTTTCTAGCTTTGCCAAGTTAGTAATACAAGCTTGCACATCAATTTTATGACACCTTGAGCACCCTTCACTTGTGAAGACATTTGAGTCAAGAGTTGCTTTAGAATTGGTTTTGGTGCTTTCCCAAAGGGCATTGTAGCTAATCTCAAGACTTTTGTACTTGGTCGTTAAGCATGAGAAGCTTTCTTGAAACTCACTATGAGTGGCCTTGAGGAAAGCTAGAGATTCATTTATCAAAGTGGTCTCCTTTGAGATCCTCTCTTTTGAATCATTAGCTAGAGATAATTCGATAGCTAATTTTTCAACTTTCACCTTTTCTTCGGCAAGAGCCTTCTCTAAAGCAAGGTTTCTTCCTTCTCAAGGATGAGCAAGTGTTCTTGCCTATCGAGACACTCCTTCTTTTTCTCCAATTTCTCCATAAGTTTTTTAATTTTTTTAAAACCTTTCTTTCCAAATTCTTTTATCATGAATGCTTTATGTTGCTCTTCCTTATCATCAAAATCATTTTGCGAACTACTAGATATGGTGGAAGGATGAGAGGAGGAGGTGGATGATTCTTGTACCTTAGTCCCTCTTGCCATGAGACAAAAGGGTACATCATCTTCATCGTCGAAAATGTTGTTGAAGAGTTTTCTTGAATTCTTTGGTATGGCTAGAGTTGCCATACCTTCATGGTCGGAGTCTTCATGACTAGACTCCCACTCTTGACCAACATGAGTATACCCTTGATATTTTTTCTTGTAATCCTTGCTCTTCTCCTTGTACCTCTTCTCTTCCTTTTCTTTGTTCTTCAATTGTGGGCAATCAGCAATGTAGTGACCCACTTCTTTGCACTCATAACATCTTCTTTGTGATGACTTCTTCTTGTCATCACCACCTTTCTTGTAGTACTTCTTCTTCATGAATTTCTTAAAGTTTCTCAATACCAAGGCCATCTCTTCATCGGTGGATCCTTCATCCATTGAATCTTCCTTTCTTGACTTTAGAGTCTTGGGACTTGATTCAACCTTGTCACTTGAGCTAGCATTGAGTGCCACATTCTTGTTCACTTTGTGACTAAGTGACTTGGCCACATCCCTCTCAACCAACTCTTGATGGAAGATTTCACCAAGAAGTTGATTAGGTGTCTTGACCTTGAATTTGGGATCTCTTCTAATCATTGTTGCAAGAATGGGGTTCCTTGGC
This sequence comes from Panicum miliaceum, assembly GCA_032594955.1. Lineage (NCBI taxonomy): Eukaryota > Viridiplantae > Streptophyta > Magnoliopsida > Poales > Poaceae > Panicum > Panicum miliaceum. The sequence continues at coordinate 24,456,012 of CM064072.1, read as the reverse complement.
GTGAAGGCTCTAAGCAACTTCTTTGTCACCTTGTGATCTTCCCATTTCGTGCTTCCAAGAGATCTAATGTTCGATACAAGGACCATTAGTCTATCATACATTTGCCTCACGGTTTCTTCATCATGCATGACAAAGTGCTCTAGCTCTCTTTGCAACAAATCCATCTTGCCTTCTCTAACTTCATCCGTTCCCTCATGAGCTTCTTTTAGTGTGTCCCAAATTTTCTTGGCTATTTCAATATTGTGGATTTGTTGAATTCTTGGGCACAAAGGGAACTTGTGATGACCCTCACGGCTTGCGCATTGTGGAAATAGTCTTGAGCTTGTTCGGCCGTGGGTACACCATTCATAGGAGGAGTCGCACCTACAACCATAACTTTCCAAATAGAGGTGTGAAGCCTGTAGAGATGCATTTTCATATCATAAGACCACTTGGGATAATCCGTCCCATCAAAGAAAGGAGGTTTTCCCAAGTGAACCGATTGAAATTGAGAAGTAGGATATTGAGATGAAGCATAGTTATGAGGAACTTAATTTAACCCAAAGAAAGGATGCTTCTCGCTTTCTTCCTTGATTCGCTTCATCATCAACTTCTTGGCCTTCTTCTAAATTTTTGCCTTCATCTTTTCTTTTCTCCTTCTTCTTGCTTCCAATGTCTCACCCTCGCTTTCATCGCTTGAACTTGAGCCGGCATCATGAATGGAGGGTGGACGGCTTGTTTGCTCGAAAGGATTTCCAACACTATCAAGTTCGGTACCGGCATCAATTTGAGCTGCAACGGTTGCGACGGTGTCCGCATCATCCCCAACTATAGACATCTTGATATCCCTTAGCGGTTAAGCCTAAATCAAGAGATTAGGCTCTTATACCAATTGAATGGATCTTGGTGATGCCTAGAGGGACGGGGGGGGGGGGGGGGGGGGGGTTGAATAGGCGTACCTGAAAAATCTTAAAATTTTTTCGCAGGAATGAAATGTGTCGGAACTTCCTGTGTAGGAAGTTCCGACGGGTCGAAACTTCTGACACTGGACCGGAACTTCCGACAAAACTAAACTTCTTACAACAACTCGAGTACGTAGATCGGCACAAAACAAACTCTAGGTCAATACGAACTAAATAAATGCAATAACCACAAGACACAAGAGATTTGTTCCCGAAGTTCACTTCCACTAAGCAAGCTATGTCTCCGTTGATGAGCTCACAAAGAGCCGGGTCTTTCACTAACCCTTTACCTCACTCAGTCAACCACAAAGGAGGATTGAGTCACTTACTATGAAATCCACAAAGGATAGGGTAATACAAACTTTCCGGGGCGCACACACACGAGAGGACGCTCCACGGGCGACACCAAACAGTCTAGAAGCAAGCTTCAAGAGTAACAAACGTGAATCGAAGGATGAAGATGCTTCAAGTTCTCTTGAGATGAACTTGGCTGCACTCACTCTCAAATGGTTAAGTCTCACACCTCAATCTTGCTCTCACCCAAGCCCTAGCTCAAATCAACTCAAGAATTAGCTCAAGGAAGAATTTGAGGAGTGGAATGAGTGTTCTTGAAGGTGTTCTTGTGTGTGGAGTCAGCAGCCAGTGAAGGGGGGCTGAGGGGATATAAATACCCAAGCCCTAAAAACTAGCCGTTAGTGCACTGGTTAAGTGATTGTCGGAACTTCCGACACAGGGTCGGAACTTTCGACAATCTTAAAACAGTCGGCCGAGGACCCCTTGTTGGAAGAATACAGCTTCTTCTGACAAGTGTCGGTACTTCCGACCTAGGGTCGGAACTTCTGACACACTGTGAAACAGACAGAAAACTAGGTGCACAAGTGTGTGATTTTGTGTCTCTCCTTGATGGTTAGCATCTCAAATAAGCACTTTGACACCTTCATGCTATCCATTCACATCCCTCTTAATAGTCCAGTATTTCCTAAACTCAAATTCAAAATATGAAATAAGTAAGAATCTTCTTTTAAGACCAACACCGTTCTTTAAGGAAATTTGGCGTCTTTTCTTGCTCTATTTCATTGAAATGAATTTTAACCTGTCCAAAACTCGATAAACTCATTAGCTCCTTAATTTTGTATGTCATCAACACCAAAACCCACTTAGGGGGTCAAATGCACTTTCAATGGCCTCCCAACCATTTGCAACAAGGCGGATGAACTTAACACAACACGGACAAAAATCTACATCATTGGAACCTGAAATAATTTGAGCAACAAATCCTGAGTAACTAATACTCATCAAGGCTGACCCGGCTAGTGGTATATATTTAGCCGACTCCTAGTATCCTAGTATGCAAGACTTTTAGCTGGTGGGTTAGTTTCACCAAAAATCTATTAATAGTGAATCCTCACTTTCAGGATTTTATCACAAGTTTATATGGGATATTATATTTCCTATGTTGCAACATAAATGAATATTTGGAGTGGAAAAATAATTAATTAGATCACAACAAGAATTAACAACAATTTATAACTTTCATCTCATTTCTTTACTACGATGCGAAGCTACAATCAAGGTTCTCTTAACCGAGAGCGGCGACGAATCGATTCGATTTAATCCTTGCAAGGAAAACCTAACCACACGACGCATGCAACCTCGTTGAGTCACACACATCAACGATTCCGTCGACCACTACAAAATGGTTGAACCACCCCTCGTCCCGCAAGTAGCTAGTGCCCACAGGTACCTACGACGGGTCAGCCATGAGTTACTGACTAGCACTTAACTGGAGAAGCTATCAGCTCAAATATCAGAGTGATCGACACTTACCGGGTTTGACTACCTTCTACTGCCGGCATGCGATTAATACTGTTCAAACTTGATCAGCAGGGACAACAATGAACGTTGCTGTCCTGTTGCCATAACTTACATCTCAATATCATTCTTCGTCCGGTCTCCATTTTCATACCTCACATCATCATTTCTATTCGTCCTATATCTCGCGAGTGACCAGAAATCACTCGACTTCTACCGAGTCCTATTAAGCATGGCAGTGCTAACGACCTACACATGGACCGAGGGAACCTACCGAATCCTATTCAGTATACATAGGAGGCGCTTGGGGCTTAGCGCAGAGGGTGAGGGAGGTGCGGGTGGAGGCGATTTAAACTTGATGGAGGGAGTGAGGCGAATTTGGCCGGGGAACGAAAGCTCTACTCAGCTCGGCCGGTTCTGCCCGAGGAGGAAGAATGGAGGAAAAGGGAGAGAGACAGGAAGGGAATAACGCCAGGGTGGAGATAAGGTCATGGCGGAGTAATGGCCGCGCATAGGCTAGCAGTGATGAAAGGACACCAAGTGGCACGACGACGTCGGCCGGTGTCATGGTACGGTGGTGCAGTGAGGTGCGGGATGTCGGCGGCTTGGACACGGCGAGCAAGTGGGCGGACAGGCTGCGCAGGCCCGTGGCGGGGCTGCCGTGGAGGCCGGCGCATGGCACGGCACGTAACGCCGGCGAGTGGACGCTCGCCGCGCGTTGAGCGGCCATGGGCGCCGTACGGGAGAAGGTGAGTTTTTTCTACCAGTTTTTGACCCAAATTTGACTGTTTAAACATTCTCTAAACACGTTTTGAAACACCTAAAGAATCAGGTGTCGCACCAGCCCGGGGAAGGGGGGGACGAGAAGGAAGGAAGCAGAGGTACGGCGGCCGGCGATATGCCTCCGTTCCCGACCACTAGTAGAGGCAGAGCCATGCACGGGTTTTCCCTAGGGTCATGGGCTAAGAATCTTGACCATCTACCGATCTACTCCCTCCGTTTTAAATATAATGCAACTCTTATTTTTTGAGAAGTTAAATAATTTCAAATTTAATTAAATTTATACAAAATAGTATTAATATTTATATTATAAATAAGTATCATTAGATTAATTATGTAATATGTTTTCATACTAAATCTATTTGGAGATATAAGTATTATTAATTTTTGTATAAATTTGATTAAATTTGAAATTATTTAATTTTTAGGAAGTGAGAGTTGTATTGTTTTTAGGACGGAGGGAGTACGTGGGAGTACGTGGACAGGAACATTTGTTTTCTTGCGTATGATGACTTCAAATTATATTTGGTATGATTTCGGGTGGAAATTTCTGCCGAGTCGTGGCCGCGAGATCGCTGCCACTGCAGTGGTCAATCCGCCGGCCCGGCCCATTCCACCCGGGCACGCACGCTCGAAAAATGATAGCTTCCATCGGCGAGAGCCGCGTTGCGAGGAATTTCGAACCCGTTCTAGTCATGATTCCTCCTGTACGATGAAGACGAAAGCTCTGCTCCAAGATTTCAGATATTCGACTTGACGGCGATCCCGGCATCCCGCGGTGCCCCCTGCTTGCTTTCTCGATCGCGTGACGGTTGGTAGGCAGTATCCAACGCGTCGACTCGTCGTCGGACATGGCCCATGGGGTGTGCTGGAATAGGGCCGGGGTTAACATAATTCCCAACATTGTGAAGCCTTAAAGTTAAAAGTTGTTGATTAGTTGAGTTGTACTGTGTAATTCAAAAAAATTATTGATTAGTCATTCCAGTTCGTGAAAACGGATTTGATCTCAAGGGGTTGAGCTAGAATCACCGACAACTACAAATCGATTTTAGGTGATTAAAAGTTTATATCCAATCAAGCAAGCTGGATATTTTCCCCCTTTCTCTTTATATTTGTACAGACGGAGGGTTATGTCATAATAGAACTATAAAATAGTAGGTTATGACTTGTGAGGGACGTCACTGCATCCTACAGATGGCGGTGAACACGGTGCAGGGGAGATTTCTCTAGTCGATCAAGTTGGATTGTTGGCTGATTGCACTGTGCACTGCTTGAGCGGCTGGCCGTTGCGCCTAGCTCCTCCTCTATGCGTATTGAATAAAAGGCTACAATAAATCAATGGTAAATATACAAATTTACAAAAGCACTCACACCTTATTGTAGTGAATGCTTCCGTGAGGCTGCAAACGTACAAAACTAAAGATATCAGTTATATAACGGGGCTGCAAGAAGATAAGGCGCATATACATCATATTTGAATTTCTCATCGCAATAATTGCACATTATCTTGTATTTTCTTTTTCATTTCATCGGCAATAATTCAAGGTGACTTATCTGGTATTTTTTAGCCAGCTTAATCATCCAAATTATGCTGACGGTGTGTATTTCTCAAATGACAACTAGGCACAAGAAAATATTTTTCTTTTAGATGCGGACTTCCATTTAGACCTGATACGGTATACCTTATCCCTCGAGTCTTCGATGTTAAGGGCGTGATTAGTTTCCCGCATCAGCCTCGAGCCAGGCCCGCGGGATGCAGTTTCAGTCCGTTTGGTTACATCAAGTACCGAGCCTGGCTCCGGCGATGGAAAAAAGGCTCACGAGCCTGGCTCTGGAGGAACGTAAAAATCGGCCGTAGCTGGCGAGCCTGACTGGGGCGGTGCAGGACGAGCGCTCAGCATGCTCGCCGACAGGTAAAAAGCAGGTGCGCGCGCTAGCTGTGCAGGCATCCAAACAACTTCGCTAGCTGGCCTGGCTGGGTAAAAACGGAAACCAAACAAACAGCTCTGCACCTGAGAAGCCTGGCCGGCGGGAGCCTGCTTCGCTGGGTACGAGCCAGGCTGCAGGCGCAAGGGAACCAATCACGCCCTAAATGTCTCTCTCCGTGACCCGGCCGGTGCCTGCTACGTGGTTAGCAAGTCACCATCTCTCTCTCTTCCATTGCTTTATCTGCATGAGTCTACCGTCCAATTTGTATTCTTTTTTGAAAAGTTCACTTTACACTTTTAAACTATAACAAAAGTCTGATTTTCAATCTTCAATTACAAATTCGGATAACAAGAGCTATTCAGCTGTTAAAAATGGGCAAATTTAGTCTTTTCAATGGTTTCAAAGATAATTTTGCATTTTATGAAACTAAAAAATATTCAAAATTAAACTAAAAAACTATAAGCAATTTATTTTAAATAAGAAAAATATGAAATGAGTGCTAGCATTTTTCTAAAACTGTAACATATCTATTGGCACAATTGGATCCATTCTTTTTCATATTCTTAATATTTGTGTCGGTGTTTCGGACCGCCCATTAGTGAATTTGTGTTTGCGCGTCTGGCCCGGATGATGTGCACGAAAGACACAGAGATTTATACTAGTTCGGGCAGAATATCCTTACATCCAGTTCGAGCTGCTCGTGTTCTTGCACTGGTTTGCAGTAGGGGTTACAAATGGGCGAGAAAGGGAATGGGCTCCCAAGTCTCTACTGGGCAAAGTGTTGTCTCAAAAATCCGTCCCCCTCTATGGGAGTCCTCCCCTTCCCTTTTATATGCCAAGGGGCAGGGGTCGGATACACGAGAGAGAGATCGCCGGGATCTCGCTTTTCCTCCTCCTTGCACGTGGTCCCCGTTGGTCTTGTAGATGACAAGAGGGTGTCCTTGAGCCGCTCCCTGGCACGACGTGCGTTTTAATAGGGCGGGCGGCGCTGGCCCCCCAGCGTGCTTGGTGGGCGACATGCGCCCCGACAAGACGAGCGGCGTGAGCCCCAGCACGTTTTACGGCTTGAAATCCAGTGCGACGGGCGACCGGGGCTCGTGGTAATGGCCTGTCCTCTCCAGAGGTCATGTCAAGACACGTTCTTACCTGCCCCCGCTCTAGAGGTTCGACCGCCGGCATGACTTGTCATTCTGTGAGACCCTGAGGGCCCCACATCCCTGCAGTAGGTACGGCCGAATCCGTTCCCTCGGGGTCGGGCGAAGCGGAGCTCCTCCTCGGGGTCGGGCGAGGCCGAGCCCGTGCCCTCGGGTCGGGTGAGGCAGGGCTCCTCTCACAGGGGTCGGGCGAGGCGGAGCCTGACCTTTGGTGATTGGTGGTCGAGTGAGGTGGCTCATGCCCTTCTTCAGGGCTTTGTATTGGACCGCCCTCCTCCTGGTGGGCCGTCCGTGGCTATGCGACAGCCTTGATTAGGCTGGGCCGCATATTGCGGGAGAGCTAACCCGCAATTAGCTTCCTAAGGAATATATTTTTGGGGGTATATTCACCCCGACAATTTGTTTGCTTATAGTTATGCCTATTATTTTTAAATAAATAAGATTTAATAAAGCACCACAAATAGATTATATTTTCTAAAAATTTTGGTACAAGCTTCATATTCTTTTCGAACCACGCAGGTATTTTTAAAATATACTATTGAACATAGATTTTATATTCATCCAGTACATTTAGGAGTATCAATTTTCTGATTCAATTGAGGTAAATGATAATGCCACACCAACAAGTGAGACTTTGTGCGTTAATTTTTCTTAAGGCATTCATTTGGGGCCCGCGAATATATTTTGCTTGCATACATGTTGGCTCTGTGCTCCCCCAATCCATTTTCTCCTCAAGAATAAAGAGTGAATCAAACAAACAATTGTCTTGGAGACTCTGATTAATGATTTAATCCGTTTCCTCAAATACAAGAAGTGAATCCAACAAAATATGACCTCTGAGACTTTCTGACTATTTAATTGGACAAGCAAGCATCGAAATACAGGAAGCAAACAACTAAACAAGACAACTGATATATGCATAAATCAATTGCCTCATACGGCTGGGAACAATCTCTACTACTAAAAACAGGCTAAGGGTCACTTTTTTTTTCCTTCGTCTTCTCTTGGTGCGTCGTCCTACGTCGCCCCCTTCGTACCCCCCGTCTCAATTACATTCTCTCTCCTGTTTCCTTCCTTCTCTGCCGCACCCATCCCCTCCCCTTCTGATGGCGCCGCCTCTCCCTTCCTCTCTCCCCTCGCTCCCTGGCCAGTCAATCCCCTCCAAACCTTCCATGCCACAACCCCTTCTTTTTCCCCTCCATCGAGCTCGGCTAGAGGTGGGAAACAGGGGCGACCGGGAGAACCTTCCCACCAATCCATTCTGTCGCGCCACCGCCACGCCTCTCTCCCCCAATCCGCTAACGGCCATCGCTCTCCGGCCTCACGAGCTGCCTCTCCCCCAACCTATGGTCGGCTTCGGGCTCCCCAGTGTCGCCGCCGCCGCCATCACCGCTCCAGAAACTGCCGCAGAGGTTGGCGCCACCAGTCTTCCCCGCGCTCCGTCGTCAATGCGCCGTGTTGTCGCGCCGCCGTTCCCCGCGCTTCGCCGCTGACCTCCCTGTTGATGCTGGATTTTGACACGTTTTGAATCAGCGTCGGGGAAGGAGGAGATTGGCCGATGCGGCAGACTTAAATGCTACAATTGGGAATCGGCCGATTTGGCGCTAGAGTTAGGAATCGGCACATTGACGCTGCAGTGTTTCGAGCGATTGGCGAATAGAGTTGATGGGGGTCGGCTGATTGAAAGGGTGGAGCGTTTGGGCCAATATGGGCTTGCACCAACAGATAAATTATTTATAGAAGGGGCATGAAGCCAATGGAATCCCAATGAGGGGATGTTAAGTCAAGATGGCAGAGGATCCCAGTCAAAGCCGACTCGGTCGAGGAACAATTGAAGGAGTTCAGATTGGATTAGGAGATGGCAGCAGAACATCCTGCGGGAGTCCGTTTCCTTTAGGAGAGTCTTATAGATATAGTAGTTTTTATTTAAATCAAGTTTGTAACGGATCGTGACAGATCAGGAGTCTTAGTCCTAGGGTATAAATAGAAGCAGTCAGGGTTTTGTAAAATACACACATCAATCAATACAAACGATCTACTTTTTCATCGTACTTTACTTTCAAGTCGACGACTTCGCCAATACATCTTTTTCTTTCATGAGTTCATACGGGTTGGCACGGCTGCATCGACACGATCTCCGGCCAATTGGTGGGTTCCGTTTATCGAATAATATCTAAGATTTAACTTCGGGCGCATCACCGTTGTTTCATTTAGATTTATTCACCAGTTATCGATATTTACTAGAATTATAGGTTTTACCTATTGCTCTAGTTTTATCACCAGTTATCCAGCTTGAGATCGAACTGTCAGCTTTATCATTATTTTTTCTTATTTCTTGTCATATAGCCGATTAGATCTATTTCAAGTGTTGCACCTGTGGCGATTGTTAAATTTGCTCCAATAGCTTCTTTGCAATCGCTACGTGATTATCGGCTGATCTATAGCCGGTCATCTTCATAGCAAATCGGCCGATTCGCTGATACGCTTTTCGGGACAGATCGGAACTTTAGCCGATCGAGACCCCCGGAATTTAATACGTTTCTTTCCTTGTCAATCAACATGTCAGATTGACTGGCACGCCGCGCGAACCGCACCAGGGCGATCACCCGAACATGAGTTAAGCAGATTCTCCCGGGTCGTGCGTCCAACGCTGAAGGTCATCGGCCGATTTTCATTGCCAACACACTTTTGGCACGCCTGGTGGGTCCACCTCAATATCCAACATGTCAAAGACCGCCGAAATCTCTGAAAATAACGTCATTGAGGTTACGAAGGCAGATCTCAAGGATGACCAGAAAGAAGAACTGGCAAGACACCTAGAAGACTACAAGAAGGTATACCTGCAATCTTTCAGTCGTACCAGAAGCGGGGAGACCGTCAAGAAAGCTCCTCTTCCAACTCCCTGCCAGATCACCATCACTGAGGACTCGGGCAAGATGTCCGATATGATTCAACAGTCCGTTTATCAGGCTTTCATCGACCAATCCTCAGTGATGACCAACACGGTATACAATGCCGTCATGAGTTCTTTGGTCAGCGGAGTAGCTCAGGGATATCAGGGGCCAGCATACGCCCCGCCTATTGTAGCTCCAGTCAGAAGCTTACCAGGCACGTCTCACTCGGCTCCTCAGCCGATATCAACACAACAAGGAGGATACAACACTTCATTGCCTTCAATGCCTCCAGGATATAACGGTGCGCCATGCTTTCGATCACAAGCGCCGCCTCAGCCTGCCCAGATTTCTTCCATGCAATCACTGCCCTCAAACTCAGTACCTTGGGGGGCACTAGCAACGGCGGTTTTACTGGACCAATCAGCCTGTCATGGAGGCTCTCTGATCCAGGCACCGTTCCAATCGGCTATCCGGCCGACGGTCCCTCAATATCAACCGGCCACGTCAGAAATCGGCAGGGGGGTAGATGCTGCGGAAACACTCAGAAGCGCGGCACCGATGATGCTGTACGATGGGACGGCAGATTCGCTACGCCACCAGCTGTCAACCGCTCAGCCGGCCACGCTGCCGCAAAATCCACCACACGCTTTGATCCATCGCCCGGCCGTCCCACCGTCGACCCATCAACATGTGCCGATCCTCCAACCAGTTGTTCATCAGCAGCAAGTGGATTGGACAGCAAGGATAGCGGAGGTGATTCAAGACCAATTCTGGTTGAAGCCGAAGGTACAAACCTATACGTACAAAACGTCATACCCACCTGTCTACGATCTACTGCCGTTTCCCCATCGGTACAAAGTTCCTGACTTCACCAAGTTTTCGGGGCTGGATGACACCTCAACTGTGGAGCACGTGAATAGATTCATCATCCAGTGCTGGGAGGCCGCCACACAAGATGCTCTGCGGGTGCGTCGATTCTCGTTGTCTCTATCTGGGTTGGCTTTCCAGTGGTTCACTACGCTACCACCCAATTCCATCGTTACTTGGGCCGATCTGGAGAAGCAATTCCACAAGTACTTCTACGCGGGAGTCCATGAGATGAAGCTTTCAGATCTGACAAGCCTCAGGCAGAGGAGCGACGAACCAGTAACTAATTATGTACAGAGGTTTAGAGAGGTCAGAAACAAATGCTATACCCTAGCCATGACCGACGCTCAGCTGGCTGATATCGCCTTCCAAGGTCTCCTGCCACACATCAAGGAGAGGTACGCCTCACAAGAGTTTGAAAGTTTAAGTCAGATCGTTCACCAATTGGCTGGTCAAGAAGTACGTCCATTTGATCAGCGGAGGGATTTTCAGAAAAAGGTGGCGTATTTAGAGGGATCTGAATCTGAAGAGGAAGCGGAAATCGGCCTAGCAGAATGGGTCAAAGGGAAGAAGCCGATATCATGCCCTTTCGGGAAGAAAGAACCAGAAGCGTTCGGTTTTGACACGTCAAAGGCCGACAAAATCTTCGACTTATTTCTCCAAGAGGGGCAGATCAAGCTCTCACCTTACCACACCATTCCGTCGGCCGAACAGCTCAAAAAGATGAAACATTGCATGTGGCACAATGCCACGTCTCACGACACAAACGAGTGCAAAATCTTCCGTCAGCAGATACAGTCGGCCATTGAGTAAGGCAGACTCAAATTCAAAGTCCCGGCAAAGCCAGTAAAGCCGATGAAAATTGATCAGCATCCTTTCCCTGCTAACATGGTTGACACGGGAAAAAACTCGCATTAAACCAAGGTGCTGACGTCGGAATCGGCTAAAAGATGCGGCACCGTGGACTCCAGAAATCAGGCTACGATGGACGATGTCAAAGTGAAAAGACGGGTTGAAGACGAGGGCGAAGGATCATAGCGATCGCGTAGACCCGTCACCTCCCAATTCTTGCTCAACAAATATCAGCGGCAGCAGGAAAGTTCGAGACACCGCGAAGAGATGAAACGCCGACACGAAGATCATTGGCGATGCCCGTTCTTCATCCATTGCTGGGAAAATAACCTCAGATTACCATCAGCTGATAACTGCCCTGAGTGCAGCGGACCATATCACAACGATCGCCTGCTCAAGAGGTCACACTCCAGAGACAGAAGATCATAGCCGATCAGCAGAAACTGGCGCGAACAAGAGGATCGGCGCCTTTCAGTGCATGATCGGCTGGGGGGCAGAGTTGACCGGTATGATCGGACAAGTGGCAGGCTCGAACAGTATGCTTGGACGGGGGGCAGGATCGACCAGCACAAGCGACTTGGGGGCAGAGCAAGCGCACACGATCGGCTAGAAGAAATGGCCGACACTAGGGTGTCAGATGAGAACCCCCTAGGACGAGAACCAGACTGTGAGTGTGCCAAACCGTCGGCCAAACCGGTGAACCCCAGGTGGTGCCCTGATGGACTGTCCAAATCCCAAAAATGAAGGATCCAACGTCTGCACCAATGGGAACAAGAAGAGGAAGAGTAGAGGCAGATGGTGGATAGGAAAGATGACAGGTCTCGAGTCTGGCGCCCCAAAAGAAACAACAATGAGGAAGGTGACAATCAAGAATCAGCAGCGGACGTCAGCATGATGTTCATCTTGCCAATGGAGTTCATGGCGCCCGCTGATCGAGACGACACGACAAGGATGGAGGAGCAGATGGCGCAATTGGTTTTGGAGCCAATGACAGCCACTTTTGAGAAACCGGAAGACGAAAAATGACAACATCTCAAGGCTCTATTCCTCAAATGACACATTAACGGACGACTTGTCACCAGGCTACTAGTAGATGGAGGCGCTGCAGTCAATATCATGCCGTATGCCATGTTCCGGAAGGTTGGCAAAAGCGACGAAGATCTGACCAAGATGGACATGATGCTCAAAGACTTGGAAGGAAACGTGTCTCCCGCCCGCGGAGCGCTCTGCGTCGACCTCACCATCGGCAGTAAGACCCTTCCCACTACTTTCTTTATTATTAATGGCAAAGGGTCCTACAACATGTTGCTCGGTCACGATTGGATACACGCGAATTGCTGCGTCCCGTCTACAATGCACCAATGCCTCGTACAATGGGTCGGCGACAATAACGAGATAGTCACCGCCGATTCCGCCTACAGTGTTGCTGCGGCCGATACGCAAAAGTGGAGCTGCGAACACGTCAAGTGTATATCCGGTAGAACTTGGGACACCGATTTCCTGAAAGTGTCCAATTTTGGCCTACATCCGATCCGAGTAGTCGGCTCTGAAGATTCAGACTAGATGGATCAGTTCGTCCGAGAAGATGGGAAGCTTGGGCATGGATTTACGTCGGCCGATTCATTGGAGATGGTGGACTTAGGAGATGGTAGCAAGCCAAGGCCGACGTATATTAGTGCTAGCTTGGATCCCGAGTACAAGTGCAAATTGACAAGTTTATTAAAAGAATTTAAAGATTGTTTTGCTTGGGACTACCATGAGATGCCTAGTCTAGACCAGTCCATTATCGAACATCGGTTGCCTATAAAACCAGGATTCGGCCGTATCAGCAGCTTGAACGATGATGCAACCCTAAAATTCTACCTGATATAAAGGCCGCGATTACAAGATTGATTAAAGCAAGATTTATTCGGCAGTGCCGTTACGCCGAGTGGATTTCTAATATTGTACCCGTATACAAGAAAAATGGAAAGTTGCGCGTATGCATCGACTTCAGGAACCTAAATCAGGCTACACCGATGGACGGGTATCCAATGCCGACAGCCGATGTTTTGATAGATGCCGCCGCAGGACATAAAGTCATCAGTTTCATTGACGGTAATGCTGGGTACAATCAAATATTAATGGCCGAAGAAGATATTTCGAAAATGGCTTTCAGGTGTCCAGGCCACCTCGGTTTATTCGAGTGGGTGGTAATGACCTTTGGATTAAAGAACGCCGGCGCTACATACCAACGGGCTATGTATTATATCTTTCACAAGCTTATTGGTGTATTGGTGGAAATCTACATCGAAGATGTTGTGGTCAAGTCAAAAAGTCATCAGGAACATCTGGCCGATTTACGAGAGGTGTTGGAGTGCACAAGGAAGCAAGGGTTGAAAATGAACCCGAACAAGTGTGCATTCGGTGTGTCGGCCGGACAATTCCTAGGATTCATGGTCCATGAGCGCGGGATAGAAGTCAACCGGAAGACCATAGCTGCCATCAACAAGGTTGTGGCCCCGCAGAATAAAACTGAGCTGCAGTCCCTAATCGGCAAGCTCAACTTTATTAGAAGATTCATATCCAACTTGTCCGGGCGTATTCAAGCTTTCACTCCTTTGTTGAAATTGAAACCCAATCAGGAATTCGTGTGGGGAGAAGAACAATGCAAAGCATTAGAAGACATCAAGCAATATCTAATTTCGCCACCTATATTAGTCCCGCCACAGGCGGACAAGCCGTTCAAACTATACTTATCGGCCGACAAGCGGGCTATCGGATCGGCGCTGGCACAGGAGTTCGAAGGAAACGAACGGGTAATCTATTATGTCAGCAGAAGACTCCTGGACGCCGAAACGAGATATTCCCCGGTGGAACGGCTGTGCCTATGTCTATATTTCTCGTGTACCAAGCTCAGGCACTACTTGTTATCGGTAGAGTGCATAGTCATATGCAAGGATGATGTGGTGAAATACATGCTATCATTGCCAATTTTGAAAGGACGGATTGGAAAGTGGATCCTGGCTCTGTCAGAGTTTGACCTAAGGTACGAATCGGCCAAAGCTGTCAAGGGTCAAGTCATGGCCGATTTCGTGGCTCAGCATTGTGGCCCGGAAATCGCTGTCGTTGAACCAGTTCCATGGACTCTATTCTTCGATGGTTCCTCATGTGGGGCCGGATCGGGAATCGGCATCGTTCTCATATCGCCTCGGGGGGCAAATTATGATTTCTCTCTGCCGATAGATGCATCCTCGACCAACAACCAGGCGGAATACCGAGCTGTCCTAAAAGATATCCAACTGTTAAGAGAAATCAAAGCCGATACGGTGGAAAATTTTTGGAGATTCCATGCTCATTGTGGATCAATTAACGGGGAGATCTGAATGCAAAGATGATGTCTTAAGGATTTACTACGAAGATTGCCTCCAACTGTTAAAGGAATTCAAGTATGCGGTTATTGAGCACATTCCCAGAAATTACAATGAAGAGGCCAATAGGCTCGCCCAACACGCGTCCGGGTATCGGCCGATTCAAGGCGCCATGACTCTGGAATTTGCGACCGATGATTGGCGAAAGAAGATTGCTTATTACTTGAAAGATCCGTCCAAGAAAGTGGATCGGCGAGTGCGTTTTCAGGCCACAAAATATGTGTTGCTCGAAGACGATTTTTTTTACCGGACAATTGATGGGGTTCTACTCAAATGCCTGGGAACGAAAGAAGCAAAGGTCCTGATGGGAGAAATCCACGAGGGCGTATGCGGAGCTCATCAATCGGCTCACAAGATGAAGTGGATGATCAGAAATAACGGGTATTATTGGCCGACGATTCTCGAAGATTGTTTTAAATATTATAAAGGTTGTCAAGACAGTCAGAAGTTTGGCAATGTGCAGCGCGCACCAGCCTCGACTATGAATCCGATAATCAAACCATGGCCGTTTAGAGGCTGGGGGATAGACCTCATCGGACAAATTTACCCTCCATCAAGCAAAGGGCACAAGTTTATACTAGTAGCCACTGATTATTTTACCAAATGGGTGGAGGCAGTTCCATTAAAGATCGTGACATCGGCCGCTATGATCGATTTCGTGAGGGACCATATTGTTTATCGGTTCGGCATCCCTCAAACCATCACAACTGATCAAGGAACGATGTTCACCTCAGGAGAGTTCAAACAATTCACCGCCGATATGGGGATTAAATTGTTGAATTCTTCTCCGTAATATGCTTAAGACAACGGCCAGGCCGAATCGTCCAATAAGGGGATAATCAAGTTGATCAAGAGGAAGATAGAGGAACAACCCAAGAAGTGGCACCTGTCTTTAACCGAATCTCTATGGGCTTACAGGATGGCCTGCCACGGGGCCACTAAGATATCTCCTTATCAGTTGGTATATGGTCACGAGGCAGTATTGCCTTGGGAATTAAGGATGGGGTCAAGGCGCACATCACTTCAAGATCAGTTGACGGCCGATGACTATTCCCTCCTCATGAAGGTAGAGCTCGACGATTTGGCGGGTCAGCGATTAAGGGCCCTGATCAGCATTGAAGAAAACAAGAAAAGGGTGGCCAGGTGGTACGACAAGAAGGTCAAGGTCAAACAATTCTTGCAAGGAGATTTGGTATGGAAGTTGGTGCTACCGATAGGGTCTAAGGATCCCAAATTCGGTAAATGGTCGCCCACTTGGGAAGGGCCGTATAAAATCGGCCGATATGCTCCAGGAAATGCATATATACTAGAAACTATTGAAGGGGAAGAATTCACAAGATCCTTAAACGGAAGATATCTGTAGAGGTACTATCCTAGTATATGGGTGGGTGCATAACTTACGATAGGGTGCATCAAGACAACGTGGCCAACTCCTATTGGCTCCTGTCTATATAGCCGATGCAAAGATAACATCGCCTTAAGGACGAAACATTCGATTAGTCTGACCAATTTATTATTCGGTAAGAACAGTAGGGTACATAGCCAACACGGTAAAGTCGCCCTTAGAACAAAAGTACCAACATATTTATTGACCACGCTTTTTCTTAATCTCCCTCTCGACCCGGCCTAATTCTATCAAGAGGCAGATGCTCTTTTCCTCCAAATCCTCCATTTCGGCTTCAACCTCAACTTGACGAGGGAGTGGGTGGCTCCTGTCGAGAGGTGGTTGGGATGTCCCCGCCGCAGCATCTTCAAGGGTGACTGAGCGAGGGAGTGGATGACTCCTTTCAGTTGGCGGCCGCCTGGAGCAGTTAGCGTCTATATGGTCCCAAATCTTCTGGACGTCAGTGGGGACATGATCTTTGAGTTCTTCGAAATGAGCCTTGGTCAGATCTCTGTTCGCCTGCAACAATGGTCCGTCTGAATGCATGACTTCAATCGCTCGTTCGAGACTGGGGCTAAGGCGTTTCGGCTAAAAGGGGAGCAAACAACCACCTGACGTCAGATTGATTGAAATGTCAAGAGAGGGAACAAAGGAAGATTTCGGACCTGGTTGACGGAGAAGGAAGAAGACGAAGAAGACATCTTAGCGTCTAGTCTGGGAGGATGGAGGTCAAGTCGTTAGAGGAAAAGAAGACGGGCGATGCGGACGCCTTTGGAAACGATACGGGGCCTCATACTTATAGAAAGGAAGAGGGTGAAGGAATGGTAGGATGCGTCCCATCGAAGTAAAAGGGTTAATAAATGAAAAGCTGCCGAAGAGGACGGTCCAAGTTTGAATCCGCACATCAACGGCAAGAGGACATTAAATGTTTACAGAGCATTCAGTACTTTTACAGTTCACCCGAGGAGGGCATTAATAGCCGCAATCGCTCGTTGCCTAACTTGATCGGCCGAGTCTAAGGTTCTCTGGTCGTCATCAGCTGATCCAGGGACTTCTGGCATTTGACGATGAATTTTTATTGCTTCGTGGGCCAGGTTCTGCCTCTCCTGCTTCAGCTCGGCAATGACGGATGGGAGGTCTTGGAGTCTTTTCTCTTCAGCAGCTATGGCCTCGGTCACCTGCTCCATCTCCTTGGCTAGCTCTGCCCTTCGCTGTTTAAGGCGGTCTATGGCACCGATGATATCTGGACGAGAGTTTTCAAGGAAGCTGATTCGTCGATGCACCTCTTGAGCCTGATGTTTGTAGGAGTCTTCCTCCTCGTGGGCTTTCGCTAGTTTGGCGCGATCGGCCGTATGGCGCAAGGCCCTGAACACTGGAATCTGCATTGACTCTATGTATGCGGCGGGTACCAGAGCCTCTTCTGCTTCCTCTGGAACTCGGCCTCTAATTTCACTAAGAAGTTGCTGAATCGGCGAGGCGTGTTCCATTAGTCGGCTGATGTCGTCTTGGAGGAGGGTCCGTATGCTCTCAAGCTTGGCACGGACGTCATCAGGGATCGAGCTTAGTGTGATTTAGCGCGAGGCAACCTCTTCATCGTCAAAAAGTGCAACCGCAAAAGAAAAAAGACTATTGTTGGGAGTGTCCTGCTCCTGCGAAAGAATAAAAAAAAATATAAAAATATGGATTAACCGACGGTAAGGAGAAATCGGCTGATTTGGGTGACAAGTTTCTTACCTCTTTGAAACGGATTTCTTCGGCTTGCGCCGGCGGGAGTACTACCCTCATCTCGGGAACTGGCGCGATTGGTTCATCGGTAGAAGAAGATTCGATGACTATCGGTGCCCTGCTCGTGCCAGCTTCCTGGAAAGGTATGGGAAGCGGATTTTTATAAGTATGATGCAAATGATTAAATCTAATGATATATAATGACTTCCATACCTCTGTGAGTCGTCCGGCCGATGGTTGTTGGAAAGGTACAATCGATGCGCTCAGGGTAGCCTGCATCAAAAATTGAGTTAAGAGACTCTCTACCTCAGTGGGAGGAATTGTTGGCGTTCCGGTTTCCGCCTGGAATGTAGCCGATTGCTGCAGAGATTACACTGGGCGATTTGCGCAGCCTGACAGAAAGAAGAAGTTAATATCGACAGAATACTTAGAAGGATGTGAGGTATGCAAAATTACTTGAACAGTTTCTACAAGCAATGATGCAGCAACCGCTCCAGCTTTTGTAGCAGCCTGGGGATCGACCTCCTCAATAATCGGCAGAGTCGGCGGAGCTAAAGTTTCAGCCGATGCCGCCGCCGACTGATCAGCCGCTTCTATACGGGCACGCACTCGGCGGCTCGTTTTCTTTAAAGAGGGTTTCTTTGGCATTTGTTTCAATCGGCCGGTGGTGATGTCTTTGATGGTTGGGGCATGGTAGCCGATGAGTGGGAATGGTGTGTATGGGCGGCTATTCTCTATCGGCCTACCACTTCGGCTCCGTGTCGGAGGAAGTCGACTTTCGGACTCAAAAGGGAAATAAGAGTTAGCGGCAAATGTGTAGCATAAAAAGGAATAGCATCGAAATCGGCCGAGAAAAGGGCAGTACCGTTGCGTTTGGGTCGATGTTGTCAGGATCCAGATAATTGCAATATGTTGAAGAAGATACACAAAAGAGATGCTGCTTCCATTCTGCCCACCATAACTTAAATTGTTGGACAGCAAAAGTAGCCACTATCCAATTGCTTAAATCAATGGTACTGGAGTCCGGCACTAAATTGCACAGCCGACTATAGTCAAGGTCCCTAGTGAGCTCATCTCGGAATTTTACGTGGCCGGCAAAATAAACTTGAATCGGCAGCTGACCAAGGCTGAACTGCCATGCTGCAACTGATGGGTTGTAAAATTAATAAGTTGGGGAGTGTTTCCCAGAGAAGAAGTTCGCCGGTAAGATCCCTGGTTTGATCAAGGCGTCCATGAGATCATTATCACATGAGTTGGACGTCGAATCATAGCAGAAGGGAAGCTCAAAAAGTAGCTCTGTTCTCTGGTACGGATACCAACTGGTGGTTTCTTCACTAAAGCCTTTGTAAAAACATCTGAAATACTCGGCTGTCCGGGTGGCGGTGAACTGGCAACCAAGGAAAGCTGATGCCGCTTCGCCGAAAGAGGTGCACCGTCGTCGTACTGTGGGGTTCTCCTCGTACTCGATGTTGGGGAATGCCTTGGTCTCTATCTGCTGTTGGGAGATTTTGCTCATGTACCAGTTGAGCCAGAGGGTGATAAACCACCAGGGTTACCAACTGGCTCTCCCTTTGACATTTTGACGCTGATCTGGTGCATCATGTGGTAGGGCGATCCTAGCAGATGGTTCCCGAGAGGGATGGCGGATCCTCTTGACAGGGCTTCGGCCAGAGCTTGTGTGTTGGAAGAAGGGCCAACCGCTCTGCCGCAGAAGAGGTGCTTCTCTAGCCACATCATCAAGAATGCTGAATGTTCTCTCTCCAAAATCGTCCACCCTTTCCACCCGCCGATTCCTTTCATCTCTAGCTGATGGGTCGGCTTGATCAAATAATTAAAGGGTGTATCGTGGGAGGAAATGTTGAGGCCGGTCAGCATCAGGACATCGGTCGGAGTTGGGGTCATGGGTCCGTGCCCGAAGAGAAACACGTTGAGCGTGTCAGACCAGAAATAGGAGGCTGCTATTACCAGGGGTTCATTCTTCTCCATCTGGGACAAAGAGACATTGATGCACTGGCCGATTTTTAATTCATCCCATTGAACTCTCTTAGAGTTGGCCATTCTTTGGTACCATTCTTTCCAGCCGGGGGTTTCATTCGGGCAAGATCTAAAAGTGCCTGACCACTGGCCCAAATCCATAGGTGATTGCATGAAATGGATTCTATGGGTTTCTAAGTTAATCAGATCAGTCGGGTCTAGATTCCCCATAGGGCCTAAGTAGATGACACCAGAAGCTTCGGAAAGGCGGATAGTGATTTGGTGCCTAACTGCCTAAAAAAAAGGTAAAAAGGGAGAAACTAAGAATAGATCTAAAAGATGCATGGGCGGTAAAAAGTAAAAGAGAAAAGTTTCGGATTTTTACCTCCGGGATGAAGCTCATCGTCGCCGATGGAATGGCTGATGGAACCGCCGTCGCCGATGGAGTTGCTGGCGGAGCCTCCATGGTTGGTGGAGTTGCTGACGGTGCCGCCATTGAAGGAATGAAGCGAAATGTAGACGAAAGAAGGATCGCCGGAGAATGCGGTTGGAAGCCAAAAAGGCGCTGGGAGAATATAGAAAGTGATTCGCCAGGGAGAAAGTTACTGAGCTCATGGAGAAGAAGCAGCAGGGAACGCCAGTATTTAAAGATGGTCCGAAAGAAGGGGTAAAGGCAGAATTTTACCGCGCCGTCTACATGAATTCTGGGGGAACAGTTGTCTCAGGCGCCCAGTTCGAAAAGATTGCAATCATCAAGTAGAAGACCGCGAAACAGAAGGAGATTTTTGCCTTGTTTGTTTTGGAGGAGAGATTCAAAAAGAATTTTGAAGTAAAAGTCATGTTTTACCCCGAAACTGGGGGGCATGTGTTGACGCCGGATTTTGACATGTTTTGAATCAGCATCAGGGTAGGAGGAGATTGCCCGATGCGGCAGAATTAAAGGCTACAATTGGGAATCAGCCGATTTGGCGCTACAGTTAGGAATCGACCGATTGACGCTGCAGTATTTCGGGCGATTGGCGAATGGAGTTGGTGGGGGTCGGCCGATTGAAACGGTGGAGCGTTTGGGCCAATATGGGCATGCACCAATAGATAAATTATTTATAAAAGGGGGATGAAGCCAATGGAATCCCAATGAGGGGATGTTAAGTCAAGATGATAGAGGATCCTAGTCAAAGATGACATGACATTGGGCAAAGAGCGATGCCGACTCGGTTGAGGAACAATGGAAGTTCAGATTGGATTAGGAGATGGCAGCAGAAGATCCTGCGAGAGTCCGTTTCCTTTAGGAGAGTCTTATAGATATAGTAGTTTTTATTTAAATCAAGTTTGTAACGGATCGTGACAGATCAGGAGTCTTAGTCCTAGGGTATAAATAGAAGCAGTCAGGGTTTTGTAAAATACACACATCAATCAATACAAACAATCTACTTTTTCATCGTACTTTACTTTCAAGTCGGCGACTTCGCCAATACATCTTTTTCTATTGCTCTAGTTTTATCACCAGTTATCCAGCTTGAGATCGAACTTTCGGCTTTATCATAATTTTTTCTTATTTATCGTCATATAGCCGATTAGATCTATTTCAAGTGTTGCACCTGTGGCGATTGTTTAATTTGCTCCAGTAGCTTCTTTGCAATCGCTACGTGATTATCGGCTGATCTATAGCCGGTCATCTTCATAGCAAATCGGCCGATTCGCTGATACGCTTTTCGGGATAGATCAGAACTTTAGCCGATCGAGACCCCCGGAATTTAATACGTTTCTTTCCTTGTCAATCAACAGGTCAAATTGACTGGCACGCCGCACGAACCGCACCAGGGCGATCACCCGAATAGGAGTTATGCAGATTTCCCGGGTCGTGTGTCCGACGCTGAAGGTCATCGGCCGATTTTCAGCGCCAACACTCTCCATGCTGGCTCTCCACGCGAGGTCAAAGGCCAGTCGTGCCGCCGCTCCTCCTTAACCTCCAATCGGACCGGCGAGTCGAGAGCGCCATCCTCCGTCCCCGCCGCCGTCCTTGCTGCGTCCGCTACCTCCATCATCGCTGCCATCTCGGGTCAGCCCCGCCGTCCCCACGGACTCCGCACCGCTGTCGTCCCCGCCAAGGCCGAACGAGTCCAGAGTGGCACCCGGCGCTCGGCCCGCCGCCTCCATGCGCCTCCAACATCTACACCTACCTCCGCACCCTGGAGGTACGCCCCGTTTCGCTCTCCTCCCCATCCCTATCTCTTCGGTCTCCATCTCTATCTCCGTCCAACCCGCATCTCCACAACTACCGTCGCCTTGCCATAGCTAATGGCCCACCTCCTCGCGCAGACCCTAATCTTTGTGTCAAACCCAGGCCCACGGGACTATGCACATAGCGTACATTTCCTAGGATAAGGGATGGGATATGGCCCACGCCCTACATCTATTGTAACTACTCGTAGTGTAGTAGGACCACACATACAGTAGTAAAACTAGTCGGAGACGATAGGAAACTACCCGAAAAGTACTCAGGTAGAACTTCTGGGCTTGTATCCGACTAGGACTTCCATGTAACCCTGTTCCCCCAGACTATATAAGGGCGGGCAGGTACCCACTCCCAACGGGAGATCACCCGATCACCACCTAAGGCAATACAAACCACATAGGATGTAGGGTATTACGCTCTCGGCGGTCCGAACTTGTCTAAACTTTGTGCTCCTTGCACCTTTGAGTTTCTGATCTCGGCGACACCCTACCTACAAACTGACCACCTCGGGGATATCCCTCGGTGGGTGTGACACCCTAGGTGTCTAAAAGATTAAATAAAGATCCAAACCAGGAAATCAGTCACATAAGAGCAAGAAAAGCTTGAAACAACCTGTAATTTATACCTAGCAGGCAAATGAATTTGTGTTCATGCATAAACAATTGAAACCGTGCAATCAAACTCTTGTAACTTTCAAAATTTGATCACTTTTGAACCTGTAATTTTAATGGCTCCTTTGTCACAGAAAAAGCAACAAAAGTCTAGTTGAACTCAAAGTCAAACAGTGCAAAAATTCACATTTAAATGCTTATTTTCAGAAACTCAAAATAACTTTTAAACCATAGCTTAAATGAACTTTGGACTAAAACAAAAGTTGAAGATTTTCAAGTTCCCTACAACTTTCGTGTTTAGAGTTTTTCAAGTTCCTATTTGGAATTTTAAGGAAATTCATTTTGAATTCCAGTCCTTTCTCTCTTCCTCCCTCTGCCTTCTCTCCCCTCCCCTATTTTTGCCCCCGCCGGCTGTGAGGCGCCGCCACACGGCAGGGAATACCTGCGCCGGCGAGCCGTGCCAAGGCGCAACTCCCAAACGGGGCCGACCAGCCCCCGGCCAAGCTTGCTACAAGTGATTTGCCCTTTCCCGTATCCCGCCCCGGCCTGCCCGTGCGCGCCACGCGGCCGTCGATGCCCAACGGGCGAACCCTGACGCGCCAGCGTAGCCGCGCCCTTGCCACAACCCTGTCCCGGTTGCGCCCAGCCCCTCCGCCCTTCCCCTCCCCAGCGCCTATAAAAGTCTGGACCTGCAGATCGAAAAGATGTCCATTTTCGACGCAACTTACACTCGCGATGCACCAAAACTTGTCGGATCGGACTCAAACCGATCTGAGGGGACCACACAATCTAAGTCCCTCTCCGACTTGGAGGAGGACTTAGATCTACTACTCAAGCTCAAGGACGCGGGAGCCACCGCTTGTCGGGGGCCCCCCCATTTTTGACAACTACTCAGACTCCGACGAAGAGTACTCGCCGTTTAGTACTACACCTTCAGACCAGAGCCGAGGAGGACTCAGAGACGAGGGAGCCACCGCTTGTCGCGGGGCCCTCGCTCTTGAAAACCACTCGCAGCCCGATGACTACCCCGAATCATTTTTGGGCAATCATCTGGGTTTAACCATACATCTACGCCGCAAGGCCATTTCGTGTACTGGAAGGGCTTCGAGCCCTTTGAACTACTCGACTACGACTCCCGCCTTGTGGCCTTCACGCAGAAACTGCCCTTCCGGGTGGGCAAACCTCTCTCTCCCATCGCGAAAGAGGGAGACGGTAGCACAAAGCTACTCGAGTACAGCCATACAACTGACAACTTGTCGGATCGTCAAGTCTACATGGTCTCCCTTTGCAACGCGGATGACGATGAGCTGGGTCCCGAGTACGACGACGAACAACTTGCAGACGTGTCTGCCGACGAGCCCATAGCAGACGGACCCCAGGATGAGAACGAGGAGCACCGAAGGATCCGGCGGTTGAAGAATGCCAAGCGCGCCCAGCGCAGGCGGAACACGGAAGATCGCACTTGCAATCCAATGTACCAAAGGAACCTCAACAACACTTTTGCAGTAGCCGCGGATCGGGACTATCGTACACTGATTGGCACCATTGCAGAAGCAGTGCTCCTAGCCCAACAACTACCTCCCAAACCCCAGATTCAAAGGCTGCAGTATCTAACCCAGCGCGCGCTCGTGCAACTCGATGGGAAACATCCAATGTCTTCCACTCGGAACTTGCCCTCGAGGTCTGAGCGCCATGGTGACACTTCGCTGATCAATCGCACCCCCAGAGGAGGCACCGAGAACCGGAGGAACGACAGTCGCCAGCGCAACAAGGGCAACCAGTCCGCGCGTGACAACGCCCAACAAGGAGTACAACAATCTACTTGCCAGCCTCGCAACCAGCATGGCGCAAGGCCTCATGGCCAAGCTCCACCTGAGGCCAGCCTTCACGACGCTCCCAAGATTGATCTTAGGCAGAAGATCAATGACGGCCGTGACGCGGGGCGCATCATTGAGGCAAGGAGAAGGTACGTCCCGAGAGGTATCACGACGACGACAACAATGGCCGCTTCCCCTCCTTCACCTCCAACATCATTGAAAAATCCTATCCCAAGGAGTTTAAACCAGTCGGAATTCCCAAGTACGACGGCAAGCAGGACCCGCGCTAGTGGA
Organism: Panicum miliaceum; assembly: GCA_032594955.1. NCBI lineage: Eukaryota > Viridiplantae > Streptophyta > Magnoliopsida > Poales > Poaceae > Panicum > Panicum miliaceum. Next base: position 24,431,332 of record CM064072.1, on the reverse strand, counting down.
TCCGATGCTACTCTATTGCCATCCATGTCTCAGGGGGATCCAACTCAACCAAAGCACTCTACTTCCTGGTAGCTTTGGAATCCGTGCCCCTCACTTGGCTTGAAAGCCTTAAGCCAAACTCCATCGACTCCTGGGAAGACCTCAAGCGGGCCTTCATCGATAACTTCCAGGGATCCATGATCAGAGCAGGCACTCGCCATGATCTGTCCCAGATCAAGCAAGAGATGAACTCCCTAAGGTCCTACACTCGATGTTTCTTCGAGATGCGCACCACCATCGCCAACATCACCGATGAGGACGTCATCCGCTACTTCCAGAATGAACTCTTCTCGAAGCACACGTACCACGACTTCGGACGCAATCAGTCGACTACTGCCGTGGAGCTACGTGACATGATGGCACGGTGGGCTGACCGGGAGGACGACGAGAACGACCGCTTCTTGAAGCGCAACAGCGACAAGCAGGGCAACGGCAATAGCCACTTCGACAAGGGCCAGAAGAACCACTCGGGGAACCCCCGAAAGTGCAAACCAGAACAAGAAGTCGTAGCTGTTGAGCGCAGTCCGCGTGGCAAGAAGTCGGGGAACAATGACACACAATTTGAGAAAGTCTTGCACAATCAATGCCCGATGCACCCGAAGTCATGACACACGCTCTTTGAGTGTGTCAGCCTCCGCAAATCACTCAACGCTCCACCCCTTCCCCAAGCAGGAAAGTGAAAGGACCAGGAGGACGACAACGAGGGTGACAAGTCGGGGGCTCAGGATTTCCAAGACCCGAAGAACATCGTCAATGTCATCTTAGGCGGGAGACGGCGGATTCCCCTCCAAGCGCGTGCAGAAGTTGACCCTGCGTGAAATCCTCTCCGTAGAGTCTGCCACGCAGAAGCCTCTGAGATATAGCGAGGTCCCGATCTCCTTCTCCAGGGATGATCAATGGACCAGTTTCTCCGAGCAGGGAAAATTCCCGCTCGTCCTAGATCCTGTCGTGGCAGGCTCACAGCTGACCCAAGTACTCATCGATGGCGGGATCGACCTCAACCTGCTTTTCTTGAGTACTCTGACCCAAGATGCTCACCCCTAGCAGAGCTCCGTTCTATGGCATCGTCCCGGGAAATGCGGCTACACCACTCGGCTCAGTGGTCCTGCCAGTTACCTTTGGGATGAAGGACAACTAACGCACCGAGTACATCAAGTTCGAGGTGGCTGACTTCGAGTCGTCATACCACGCCATCCTCGGGAGACCGACATTGGCCAAGTTCATAGCCGTGCCCCACTACATCTACCTGCTACTCAAGATACCAGGCAAGATAGGCGTACTCATGCTCCGTGGTGACCTGAAGAAGTCATACGATTGTGACCAGGAGGTGAACGAGTACACCACGACATCACGCGTGCCAGAGCCTTCTGCGGATGTGCTCGCGGCCGCGCAAAAGCTCACTGACTCAGAGATGGAGAACTCCAGCCAGAGGCCTAGCCAGTCGAGGGTTGAATCCAACCCCAGCGACGTCGGCATCAAGGCCATCTAGATGCAAGAACGCGACCCGTCCAAGACTGCTCTGATCGGAGGTGGCTTGAGTGACAAATAGGAAAGCGCGCTCATCAACTTTCTTAGGGCTAATCGAGACATATTCCCATGGAAACCAGCGGATATGCTAGGGTGCCCAAGGAGTTGAAGGAGGATTGCCTAAAAGTTGACCCTAAAGCCACTCCGAAGAAGCAACGACTACGACGCTTTGATCCAGACAAGAGGGAGGCCATCAAGGAGCTAGCAAAACTACTCGCGGCTGGTTTTATTAAAGAGGTATACCACCCCGAGTGGTTAGCCAACTCTGTACTAGTCTTGAAAAGGAATAATAATGAATGGAGGATGTGTGTGGATTATACTGATCTCAACAAACACTGCCCGAAGGATCCTTTCACGCTCTCACGCATCGACTAGGACATCGACTCTACAGCTGGCTGCGTCCTGCTTTCCTTCCTCCACTGCTACTCGGGCTACCACCAGATCGCTCTCAAGGAAGAAGATCAGATAAAAACGGTGTTCATCACCCCCTTTGGAGCATATGCATACACAATAATGTCCTTCGGGTTGAAGAATGCAGGAGCCACCTATCAGCGGACCATCCAACTGTGCCTTGCTAATCTGCTACATCGCAACGTTGAAGCCTATGTGGATGACGTGGTCACCAAGACCAGATCCCACGACGAGTTCATCCCTGATCTCAAGGAAACATTCAACAGCTTACGCAAGTTTTGATGGAACCTTAACCCAACCAAGTGCGTCTTCGGCGTGCCACAAGAAAATCTACTCGGTTTCATCGTTAGTCACCGAGGAATTGAAGAAAACCTGGAGAAGATCACCGCCATCACAGCCATGGATGCTCCACGAACGATCAAGGATGTCTAGAAGCATGGAGAAAATCTACTCGGTTGCATGGCAGCCTAGAACAGATTTATCTTCTGACTTGGAGAATGGGGACTACCCTTCTTCAAACTGCTCAAGCGCCACGACAAGTTCCAGTGGATCGAGGAGGCAAAGCAGGCACTGCGAGATCTCAATCATCATTTGCAGTCGCCCCCCATTCTGACGGCTCCCCAACCAAGCGAGAACCCGCTACTTTACATCACCGCGACTACTCACGTTGTCAGTACGACAATCGTGTGGAGCACCAGGAGGACGGCCATGCTTTCGGTGTGCAGCGGCCAGTCTATTTCATCAGCGAAGTCCTTTCCAAATCCAAGGTTCATTACCCGACAATTCAGAAACTACTCTATGGTATACTCATCACTTCCAGGAAGCTTCCTCATTATTTGAACGCATACAACATCTTGGTGGTCACAGATTTCCCATTGGCGGATATCCTCCACAATCGGGACGCCACCGGATGCATCTCCAAGTGGGCAGTGGAATTGGGGACTCTCACCCTCACTTCAAGCCCCGGACGGCCATCAAGTCGCAGGCACTAGTCGATTTCATGGCGGAGTGGCGAGAAAACCAAGTGGAAGCCCCAGCCAACCAGCCAAAGCATTGGGTCATGTACTTCGATGGCTCACTCAAACTCGGTAGTGGTGGTGCGGGTGTACTTTTCATCAGTCCGAGAGGAGAACAACTCAAGTACGTGTTCCAAATACTATTTGACATCTCTAACAACAAAGCCGAGTACGAGGCGCTATTGCACGGGCTACGCCTGGCAGTCTATCTGGGCATTGTCACACCCGATTCTAGAAAGAACCAGATGCATCTCATATGTGCGCCAGGATCTCGTTCACACACATATGGTAGACGGAAGGTGTAATATATAAAAGACAATGCTCAAAGTAACTAAATAAAGTATTTAACAATATTACACTCCGTAAAAAGAGACACAATTGTCTTTAAATGATAAACCGTTATACCCTATATGAAGTCTTCAAAAACTCCGTCTTCCACAGGCGATGACTGGTGAACGCAGGACCTAGAACTCCTCGAAGTGGTCAAAGATCTCCTCTTCAAAGTTCTCTTCTGAACAGCAGGGGGCAAGGGTGAGTACTCTTATGGTTGGTACTCAGCAAGTGGGGTGAATATGCAAGGCTATCAAGGATAGGCTAAGGTTTGCAGCAGCGGTTGCTTTTAGTTGGTCAAGTATTTATTAACAAGCACCTATTAACTAGGTTTAAGTTTTAACAACCCACTTTAGTAAAAACATAACAGTTCCATCAACCATGACATAACCACGAACCACGTTTAATTAATCTTCAAGTTTATTAATCATGTGAGGGTCCAAGCCACTCATAACCGTGAGTACGACTGTTATAACAGTTTTACACTCTGCAGAGGTTGTACACTTTACCCACAAATCGTGTTCCCCTGAGTCGCCCGGGTTTGCAAGGCCCTTAAACACTTCCGAGGTGAGTTGCGAGGGTACACTACGAAGCCTTTACAAAGACATGTCAAGAGCTAGGCAGCCCGCTAGAGTTTCAGTAGCGGCGTGGTCCATAAACCTCCCTAATGGTCAGCTCCTTAGCAAAGGCAGCTACCCCAAGAGGACCGGGCTATGACCCCTATCACCGACCCCCTCCTTGCCCTTTCGGTAAGGCCACCAGCAAACTACACATCTAATTAATCGGCTAAGGTCAGAGCCATATGACTTTGTGGTTGCACTGTTCACTTGGGTGGTTCTCCATGTTCCCATTAAACAAAGTTGATCTTGAAATTACGCGATAAACCATAATATATAACGTGACCAACGTTAACAAAAGAGTAAACCAATACCAATCCCAACGTTGGCAACTAAGCGTAACTATCCAACAAAATAGTAAACCCAGGTGTTTCAAGGTTTGGGGTAAAAGACTAGGTATGTCCTTAGCATAGGTAATCCCATTAAGTTTATGCAAGCAACAATAAAGTAAAGTGTATTTTCATGCAGTTGTTGGGATCAAATAGAATATGCAGATGGGGAAATTCACTTGCCTTCTTCAAGCAACTGCTGATTCTCTTCCTCGTAAGCTTGCTCTTGATTTGGCTCGAACGTCACGTTGTCTACGCGATCACACAAACAAGCATACACAAACAAATAAGGAATAATACAACAAACAGTACAAACAGAAAGTGAAAAGATGCTAAAGTTGTAGTTCAGGATGCAAAGATCGTGTGGGCTCAAGAATCGCTGAAATCGGAGTTGGAACGATGAAGATATGGTTAAAACAGTGATCTGGGGACCTAACTGCTAGAGTTTTGAGTCTCCCGAGGCTACATCTGAAGAATTCAGGGGCTAAAATATAATTAAACCTTAAACAGAGGGTCGGGGTACAAAACTATAGATTCTTGACGGCGGGTTCTAATTCGGGAAAAGTCAAGGGTCGGGACAGAAAAAGAAAGGGCTCAACTCTAATTATTTTCTACTGATCTGGACTGCGGGTTGATTCCTGGAAAACTTAGGGATCTTCCTGCAAAAGTTTCGGGAACGGCTAGGGTAGGGTGAATCTGGTCCGTTGGATCAGAATCGGCGGCGGATCAGACGAATCGGCGGAGCAAGGGTCGGGCGAATCGGCTGGGTAAGGAAAAGTTCGGGTAAATTGGCCGTGTAAAGTGAACATTGTTTCTGGCCGTTAGATCTAGATCGAGCGGCAGAGGAAGGGTCGGCTCGATGGAACGAAAAGGGGTCGGGCGAAGCGGAGTTTTACTGGGCATCGGCGGCGAGCGATTGCGGCGGCGGACGGCCGGAGCTTCACCAAATCTGGTGTTCCGGGGCTCAATTCTAGCGGGGTTCATGACGGGAAGTGAGTGAGTGGTACGGTGAAGGTGAGGGTGGGTACGGGTTGGCTATGCGGCAGCTGTAAACTGCCGGCCACGGCGGCGGGTGGAAACAGGGGTCCAGCGAGAAATCTGGTGGGTGGCGGAGCAAGAGAGAGAGGGGAATCTGGTGCAGCTTGATGCTCACCAATTCGCGGAGCTTCTGGCGAGAGTTGAAGACGGCGGAGAAGCTGCAGATCGGCGAGTCGACGGAGAATCGTCGACACGGGTCGGCGGCGTTCCTCCGAGGTGCAACTTCCAGCGGCGCGCGACAATGTTGTGTAGAGGAAAAGATTTGAGTTTGGCGTGGGTTGCAAAGTGGGGCTTTGGCAGGATTTTATAGGGGCAGATCGGCCGAGATTGGGAAGGCGGTGCTGCGGAATCGATCAGGGCTCGGGGTAAGAAGAAAGAAAGAAGGGGCGCGAACAGACGGCGCGGGATCGATCCGGACTCTGGGTAAGGAAAGAAGAAAGAAGAAGGTGCCGACAGGTGGGTCCCAGCTGTCGGTGGAAGCAAGGGTCGGATGAGGGAAATCGGCCACTGTGTTGGCTGCGGGAAAAGAAAAAGAAGAAGAAGAAAAGAATTGGACTGGCTGGAAGAAAGAATAGGAGAAGAAAAGAAATAAAGGTGCATGCACAATTTTAATTTATAATTTTTATGAAAATACTTTTAAAAATTTTAGCTCCTATATTTTTGGGTGTTATAGGCATCAAGCGACTTCTTGTCTACAGTGACTCCTTACTGGTGGTCCAACAAGTCAACAAAGAGTGGGACGTCAACAAGGACACCATGGACCCGTAAGTTGCGAAGATACGCAAGCTCAAGAGCAAGTTCTCAGGGCTGGAAATCCACCATGTGATTTGCGACAACAATGTGGGAGCGGATGTGCTCTCGAAACTGGGTTCTGATCGAGCTAACATCCCACCGGGAGTTTTCGTTCATGAGTTGCATCACCCTTCCATCACGGCACCAGACTCAAGTTCCATCACTCAGGGTCCAAAGGAACCCGACCGAAAGGTCTTGATGATCAAGGTCGACTGGAGGATGACCTTCATCGACTACATCTAGGAGTACAAACTACCCCCGGCGTCGACCCAAAAAGCACTGAGGCTACACGCATCCTAAGGCGCAGTAAATGGTACGTTCTATTCGGGGGTAACCTGTACAAGCATGGATCAGCGTCTGGCATACTCATGAAGTGTGTCCGTACGGAGGAAGGCAGAGAAATACCCCAAGAGATTCACGAAGGCGTGTGTGGGAACCACGCTGCTTCTTGCACACTAGTCGGCAAGGCTTTTAGATCTGGTTTCTACTGGCCGACTACTTTGGCAAACGCCGAAGCACTCGTTCGCCGATGCATAAACTGCAAGGTCTTTAGCAAACAGCCCCATGTCCCGGCCGTTTGCATGTTGGGGCCTGGACATGATAGGGCCCTTAAGAACTGCGCCAGGAGGTTTTACTCACGTGTTGGTGGCCATCGATAAGTTTACCATGTGGATCAAGTACAAGCCAATCACAACGCTTTCTACAGATCGAGTGGTTAGCTTCATCTACGACATCTTGCACCGTTTTGGCTTCCCCAACACCATCATCACGGACCTAGGATCCAATTTCCACTCGCATCAGTTTTTGGATTTCTGTGAACGCAGTTCCATTGAAGTCAAGTATGTTTCAGTGGCTCACCTGCGGGCCAACGGCTAGGTTGAGCGTGTCAATGGCTTGATTCTTGATGGCTTGAAGAAATGACTCTATGTTGAGAAAGGGGCAGCAAGTGGATCGATGAGATCTCATCAGTAATCTGGGGCTTCGCACACAACCAAGCAAAGCCACAGGACAGTCACCTTGCTTCCTCGTATACGGGTCTGAAGCTATATTACCAGCTAACGTAATGTGGAAGTGTCCTCGATTGGAGATGTTTGAAGAAGGCGAGGCTGACACCGCAAGACATCTCGAGCTAGACTCTGCTGAGGAAATCAGATGCAACGTCTTGCTCCAGTTGGCCCGCTACTTACAAGGAGTCCGTCGTTACCACGACCGGAATGTTCAATGATGCTCTTTCAACGTTGGAGATATGGTTCTTTGACGAATCCAGGATGACACCGGGTTACACAAGCTTAACTCACGATGGGAGGGGCCTTTCATCGTGCACAAGGTTACAGGACCTGGGTCGTATCGGTTACAGTACCCTGATGGCCTGGATGTTCCTAATTCCTGGAATATCGGGCATCTACGCCATTTTCATCCTTAGCCAACCAAGACACCTTCTGTCGGCGCCTGGAGATCCCATACTTCCAGAATAACTCCGTTTTACTGGTTTACGACTGGTATTACGCGCAAGTTTGCTGAAGGGGCCTCGCTCCCATATTTTCAGTAACAGATTACTAGTTTCCGACTAGTATCCTATGTTACTGAAGGGGCCTCGCTCCCATATTTCTAGTAACAGATTACTAGTTTCTGATTAGTATCCTATGTTATTGAAGGGGCCTCGCTCCCATACTTCCAGTATAACTCCGTTTTACTGGTTTACGACTGGTATTACGTGCAAATTTACTGAAGGGGCGTCACTTCCATATTTCCAATAACAGATTACTAGTTTCCGACTAGTATCCTATGTTACTAAAGGGGCCTCGCTTCCATACTTCCAGTATAACTCCGTTTTACTAGTTTACGACTGGTATTACACGCAAGTTTGCTGAAGGAGCTTTGCTCCCATACTTCCAGTAATAGATTACTAGTTTTTGACTAGTATCCTATGTTACTTAAGGGGCCTTGCTCCAAGGACAAGACGTTTACTAGTTTTCGACTAGTTTTACGCGTGTTCGACTACTTCGACTACTTATCTCACCTACAAATCTGGTCGGAGTCGACTCCGACTAGTCAGCTTCATCGACAGTAATATATCCAGCGGCACCTTGGCCATTGCCTTGGCTCGGGGGCTGGCGCCACCGACTGCTCGGTATATACTATGCTATTCATCTAGCTCCCTGGCTCGGGGGCTAGATGAGATAAGGCAATCAGCGTGCTTTCAGCGACAGCTCTCATGCTTTAAGGCTAGACGCTATAAAACTACTCGGAAGATCCCGATTCAAGAGGCTTTTGAAGATTTATCTCGGGAAGATAATTGATAATCATTATTTCTGGGATTCTATTCGAAATAAGGGGTTTTTCCAATTATTAACCTAGAGGTCTTATCTAGTCATTGATTCAGGGAACAAGATCTGATTTGGGTGGTAATTTAGGGCATTTTTTGGAGAAGTTATTTGTTTAACCATTTTTTCAAGGAATTCATCCCAGAAAAAACGGTTTTCAAATTACTGAGCCATCTTGCCCATCTTAACCATCAAATCTTTACTGTCATATATTGCATGCCACGATTCTTTAGATCCTTTATTCCAAACCTTGGGGATTTGAATCTAAGGCTCGGGGGCTGCGGGACACGTGTCATCAGCGACTTATTTTTCAAATCTTTTGGAAGATAAGGACTCAAGATTAAATTGACCCTCAGTCTGATTCTACGAGTCAATCTAAGGCTCGGGGACTACTCCATATAGAGTGCAAGTTTAATCGCACCCCATATAAAAGAAGACTTGACAACTACTTGGGGCATGTGCACCTCACAGCCTCGATGCAGCTAAGTACTCGGAGGACACCTTCAAGATGGAGTTCGGGAGAACTCGAAGACGCCTTCAAAAGTACTCAGATGCTTGCAGTACTCGACTACGAAGAGCTCGGGGACTTGTCAGACCCCTACCACGGGACTTTGCACATAGCATACATTTTTTAGGATAAGGGATGAGACATGGCCCACGCCCTATATCTATTGTAACTACTCGTAGTGTAGTAGGACTACTCATACAGTAGTAAAACTAGTCGGAGACGCTAGAAAACTACCCGAAAAGTATTTGGATAGGACTCCTGGCTTGTATCCGACTAGGACTTCCATGTAACCCTGTCCCCCCAGACTATATAAGGGCGGGCAGGGACCCCCTCCCAACGGGAGATCACCATCACCACTTAAGGCAATACAAACCATAGAGGACGTAAGGTATTACGCTCTCGGCGGCCCGAACCTGTCTAAACTTTGTGTTTCTTGCACCTTCGAGTTCCTGATCTCGGTGACACCCTACCTACAAACTCACCACCTCGGAGGTATCCTTCGGTGGGCGTGGCGGTAAAACACCGATACATTGCCCGCCTCTCCCCCTCCCCCTCGCCCTCCACCATCGCCGCGTCCGCCTCCCTCCGCAGCCTCGCCACCAAGGTAGATGTCATCGAGATCGACTTCACCAAGGAGGACGCCGCGGCCCCCGGGTCCCCCGCCGCCTCCCCGTCAGTCGAGGTGGTGGGGATCCATTCATTAGGTGCCTGGAGGAGGCCATCCACGGCGTCATGGTGCGGCACGCCACCCCCGATTGGTTCCCCTTCGTGCTCATCCTTCGGCGGCTAAATTCACAAGAGCTTTGGGAGAAAAAACACACCTCCTGCCGTAGAAGCTCCGCCAGCCCCCTGTGTTCATATGTCAATTGTGCTGCCCTTCAGAATTAACCGGCTAATCTTTCATTTTGCAGCGATCAAGACATGCTTAATTCTTGAAACTGGATAGCTGCATGTATTAACCAGCTAATCTTTACTTTTTTAGGTCCCAGGTGAACTTAATAAACATATATGGTCCATTGTGGAGGGATCTTGTTTTGCAGTAAGATAACTTCTATATTGTGCTATTTTTCTAATGCTCTGTGAATAAATGCTCTTTGAACAGAGATAAGCTCGGTGATTGGATAAGCTCGGTGATGGACTGATGGATGCTTGTTGCAGATCTCTGCTTGTGTTTGTAATGGCTTCTTCACCTAGCTGTTTGCCTGTTCCAGTGGTCATTACAAAGAGTTATGCTGAGTGTCATTCTTGGTTTTTGGAGTTGACAGAAGCCATGGCTCAAAATTTCAAGCTCCTGTGGCAACGTTGATTAGCACATTTCCCTCCTTCTATTCTTCTGTGTTTGAATTTTCTTTTTGTTTCTCTAAGTCCTATACACAGGGCCGTCTCCAGGAATTTGGGGTCCCAGTGCGAAATGGAATATGAGGCCCTATGCTTAATACAACTAAGACATACTTTCGCACAATTATATAACTCAATTAATTAAAGAACTAGCAGTCTTAATAATTAATTTCATAAACCAAACAAGAGTATTTTGAATTAATTTGAATAACACATGTATATGTACAAAAATTAGCTGTGCTGTTTAGAGCTAGGTATGGTCAAAATTCAGATCGAATCATATTTTTCAACTCACCTCGGTACCTCACGTATTTACGTTGGGTATCTTGAAGTGTTGTTGACTGCCGCCGCCCTTGCAAATTGTATCCGTGAGTCCATGAAATGCTGAGGCCTGAGATAAAAGATAGTAGATCGCCTGGCACCTACATGGCTGCATGGGCTGCGTCAAGGCAGGGGGCTAGGGGCTAGATGCCTGGATGGGAGGGGACTCGTCATAGGCAGCGGCGACGGCCTACGCGATTGACAATCTACGATCACGACTTGCAAGTTCGCGACGGCCGACGACGACGCCGAACGAGGAAGGGACACAGTACTTGATGCGGACGACGCTCGCTATGACAATTCAGTTGCCGTAATGTACCGGACAACCAATAGAGCGTGATGGATGGATTAATAGGCCATGGACTCTCAAGTTTTGGGGGCCCTTCCTTTTTAGGGGCCCGGAGCGGTCGCCCACCTCGCTCATGGCCATCGACGGGCCTGCCTATACACATGATCAAATAACATGCATTGAGGATTGCAGAATTACTGAAAAGTCAAACCAAATGTGCGAACAAAGAGCAAATCAACAAAGAACAGGTAACACCTTTTCAAGTAAAATTGATCTGGCATGAAAATGTTGTGTAATCTAAATAGCTTAAAAAATACACGTACCCATTTAGATACAACCCTTCAGGAAGTTAACCAGTTTATAGAACAACTTTGTACTATTTCAAAAGTTATGCAAACTCTGAACTTTGTCAATGCTTGCCTATGTTCAATAATCTTTCACGAAGCTGTCTTTTTCCTGTCTTGAGTAATCATCAGAATATAAACCGATGAGTTTACATTCTGATAAAGTTTGCCTATGTTACTCCTCAACAGCATTAAAAGTGTTAAATGAATCTATTACTTGCATGTCTTCGTCAGTATAAAAAAATGAATCCTGAATCAATGTAATCATTCCTGAATAAACAAATGAGTGAATCTATCACAAATTTAAGATACTTGGATCCATCACTGCAGCAGCCGGCAGGTCAAGTGCGCTGGCCTGCGCATCCTCACCGTCATTTCCCTACGGAAGAGATTGGGCATTCGCGTGACCCCAGGTTCCTTCTACTTTCATATGACTCGTAGTGATTAGCTTTTATTTTCCTCGAGCTTTTTTCCCGTGGAATACGGTTAAACTTGTCTTTTATTTTTTATTGAAACCTTTAATGTTCTGCTTCAGATTGAGGAGCTGATAACACCATGAAGCTAGGAGCAATGCCCTGAAAGTTGCTATTGTGTCCTCTACAGGAAGCGGACCCGCCACAGTAAGACCGTATCATCCCTTTTCTCTTCCCTTTTCTCTTCAGCTCCAGTATATATGATAAAGACCATATTCTGTTTTGAGAGCTGATGATATATATTCTGTTTTGAGACCTGCAAGAGATTTGCTCGGAGATGCACTCAATATAGATGTGCGGGAGTAGAGAGAGGAGCCAGAGGAAAAGGAGGGAGTAATTGAGTTCGCCAGAGATATGGTCGAGCCGGCACCAAGCAGAGCCGTTGGCTCATCCTGGTAGCTTGGCTCTCATGCGTCGGCGCAGAAGAGAGTGCGAAAGAGCAGTGCCCGATGGAGTCTAGGAAGGAGTGAGAGAGCTACATCAGAGAGATTAGAGTGCCTGGCCACGCCTAGAGGAGCTTTCACTCTGGTCGGCAGGGAAATAGAAAGATCAGAGAGGGAGGGAGGGAGGGAGAACAATTACTCGTTCACTCTAATTTAATTAGTACAGACCCTAGATAGCCAAGTGACCAAAATTGTGTACACTTAGCCTTCTTGTCCTTGCTAAATTATGTAGCTAACTAGCTCTAGAATTGTAGAACTTTATTAGTACTCGAGTGGTATTTAGACTTATAATAATTCATGTCCGGCTGGTGCTTATAAAATCTGTGGAATGTTGTAATCTCTGGACTTGCCTTCGTGCGAGTTATGTGTATGCTTGGTTTCGATCGAAATACTGAGTGGTTGCATCGGGATCTACCTGACAGACTGTCGGATTAATCCGTTTGAAGTGCATGGTGGCCAGTTCATCTACAAGAATGATGGTTAGTGCACTTAAGCTGGATTAATTCGGGCGGTTCTGCCACTGCTTGTAGGGCTAAATAGAAATATGATATACAACCCAGTTCCTACTGAATTGAAAGGAGATTGTCCAATGATTCTACGAAACAAAAGTTTGTACCTCACTAAGTGGAATATAATTGGATAGTAAAGTAGTAATATCTATGATTATCTATAGAGTTAGACAATTCCTTGAGCTCATACAAAGTACCACTGCATAAAGTAGTAATATCTATATTCGAGTTCAGATCGCAAGTAGGTACAGCTCGCAATATTGGATTAGCAGCTTAAGTTGTGTAGGTACAGCTTTCATTGACTTTTTACTTGTGGTCGTTTGGTGTCTTATGAGGTGTGTTCAGTGTGATAGTGTTAAGTTTCAGAGTTGATCAAATCGATTTTAGAGATGCACATATATGGTGTATGCAAAATACTTTAATTCATAGAATGCTATCATTTTCGGTAAATAGTTTGCAGCTGGTTTCTTATTTTCTTCTTCGACAGATTATTGTTCGTTTTATTTCTTGTATCCAGTTCAGGATCTATTGATGGCGAGGAGGTGAAGGAGACTCTCTAATGTAGTAAGAGGGTATCTTTTCTTTGCTGATTTGTGAGTTCATATAAGAAATTTTGTAAAGCGATTTTGTTATTTGGACAGTAATTTGAGCTGTGATTTCTTAAAAGAGTTTACTTATTCGCTAGACAAATATATGTAACTAGAATAGAGTTTAATTAATTTACGTTGAGATTCAACTGTCAAAACAGTTTGTTATTTGATTTTTCGTTCCCATCTCTGATGGTAGTCCGTCCTCTCCGTGCATGAACTTTGATGCCAACATGTTGTTCACTGTAACGTTGCTGATATTGACAAATGGTTTGGAAGTCGAAGATAGTTTCAAATATTTCATGATGAAGATTATTGACGCTCATAGAGAAAATTTGTTTCTCTCATAGCAACGCACGGGCACATATCTAAGTAAATAGAGAAGGCAACAAGCAAACAATGGAAGGAAACCAGAAACTCAATACCAGAGATCGACCACACAAAGATACGCAGCAAGCAGGCTTGCCTTCATGCCTTGCAATTCGCCCCACGCACCCTCGCTCTCACTTTACGCCACCCTAATACACCAAATACACATCACGGTCGCGCACCTGCAACTCGGCAAGCTCCTCGAGGTACTCTGCCTGGCAGAGGCGGGGGCGCGTGGACAGCCCCTGCCCGATCTTGAGGAACGTCGGGCCGAGCCTGGTGAGGATGGTACGCAGCTCCACCGCCCTCGCTCGCCGCTTCGCCGAGGATGAATTCCCGCTCCGCTGGTCCAGTAGCACCTTCACCCCGAAGGCCCCCAGCTTGCACAGCACCTCTGTTCGAGCGCCCCCCTCAGCGCCACCTGATTGATTGCATAGCAGCAGTCGGCGCTGAGGTCGATTAATGCCAAAATTGATCGGGGTTTGTGAGTGCTCTGAAAGGGCGGGAGCAGTAGCGGGCGGCGAGCAGCTCGGGGCTGTAGACGGTGGCCCTGGCAGCGCGGACCTCGGCCTGCAGGTGACGGTTGTCACTGGTACCATCAGAGTTGTCACTGGTACGTTGACGGCTGCCAAAATATAATGGGTTACTTGCACGGTTCAACTTGCAATAACACAAAATGCTCTTTTCAACCCCTTTGTCAACTTTATTTTCACCATGATGCACTCAAATTTTCACAACATGTTCTCGACTTGATACGGATACTCACATTTTAGTTGATATATTTTAGAATTTAATCGGCACTATTATTTTAGTGGTAGGTGACAATCTATCGATAATGAGCCATCAATATTAAGGTTTGCTAGTTTAGTGTCTCTCGGAGACATTCAAAGTGCTCAAAGATATGGTTATTTACGTGTATTTTTATAAGGATAAGTGTGCTTACGTGTACGTGATCCAGTGGCGGCCTCAGCATAATGGGAGTGAGTATTCATATGTGTGCGTTTGTGTCTGGAAGGATGAATCGATGTATTCACTCTATGTAATGGTTTGGACTTGCGAGCCTTTGTTTGAGCTAGCTGTCCTTGCCTACCCAGTATTTCTCAGGTGCGACCACTGTGTTCCTTGCGATGAAATTTTTAAAATAAAATCACACTTGGATGATTATTTTTGGAACATTTTTTGAATGCGGAACAATTTATTCTGAAGCTGGAACAATTATTCCAACAATATAAAAGATATAATCCGCATTGTATGATAATTTGACTACCAGTCATACGGGTGACTTCTAATATTTGCGGTATTTCTCTCCTGACTAACTTGTACGTCCATGCTCACCAAGGAGCCAGGCTACTTGGGCCTTGGGTCGGCCCATGGGCGGACTAGACTACTCAGTGAAGGGATTGAAGCCCAGACCCAAAATTTTACATTGTTTGACATGTATTGGCTGAATTGGGTCATATGGTATGCGGTGGCCCACCGGCATATCCTGTGGTCATCCTAATTTTTTTATCGAATATGCAAGAGAATTGCACATCTTTATATTGTTGTAGAAGAACAGAAAAGGATTACAACACGCCAAGCATCCTTGGGTTTCAGTTATGTCACACCAAGAAAAACAATCAGGAAGAACTCGTAACCAGTGGATTGACTGCTAATTACTCACTCCCTAAGCAACCTAGGTCTGTCGCCCCAGCTTCGGCCCAGAGCTCAGCCTCTCTCTTGATTTTTTGGAGCAGACGACCGATCTCCATGCAGTCCCCGCAAGATACTCTCATGTTCCTTTCTAATTTTCCATGTGACCACTGCGAACAGCGTATCGAAGCTTTCCTATGCTCCAATGTCCATTGTGTCCTCAGCTGTTCCCATTGCTCCTGCAATGTGTTACAGCCCCTCGGATCGGGAAAGTGCTTTCCAAACAAGTCAGAATGATCGTCCAAATGTTCTTGTTACTGAGCAGGAGATGAACAGGTGTTCACTTGTCTCCGGCTCTTGGTCGCAAAGACAGCAGGCTGCCATTGCATCAACGATCCCGTGCCTGCGCCAGCGATCATTCCAGTGTCTTTTCTTGATGCAATGCAAGCCAAAGGAAGAGCTTCGCTTTCAAAGGTGCCCAGGTCCTCCAGAGATCAACTTGTGGCTATGTAGCGGTATGGATCCTTGGTGCAGCATCTTGTATGCCGACTTTGCGGTGTACTTTCGAGTTGAGGTCCATCGCCATACGACTGCATTTGTACAGTGTCTCGTAAATAAAAAGTTTATTTTCTTGGGGTGGGAGCTTGATTTCCTTGATCCTTGAGCTCGTGCTCACTGGACCTTTAGTGAACATGCGTTTCACTCGACTCTTATTCGTCCTTGTCACCATCCCGTTAATTAATTCATGTACCTATACGAAACAGCAGAAACTATGTAAAATATGTTTATTTCTATCATTTCAATTTTTTATGTCACAGAAATGCTTACGTGACGTTCATGAGCACAAGTAGCAGTTAATAACTAGAAAAAAAATCAACACTCCTATAGTGTAGTGGTAAGCTTCCCAGTTGAGAAAGACACCAACCAGAGCTCAAATCCTGATGGTGGCAGAAAAAACCCCTCGCTTGGAGGGATAGTTACGATACGGTCCTATATGGTGAAGCTAGGGTTCGAGGATTTTCTCGGTCGGCTTGGCTGAGGTTTCTTCTTAGTGAAATGCAGTGGGAGCGGTCTTCCCCCACCGGTCATGTTTTTTCTATAACTAGCAAAAAAAAGAACGGTGTTGCTAGCGCCTAGATGTCCGATGTCCGGTTCTGGCATTGAACGATAGTATCAGGCATAAAACTTCCACCGCAACATATGCGAGATGTTGCATGTAACATTGAGCAGATATCGAAAGCTGTTGCAACATGCCAAAATACCGAATGCAACATTAGAAATTCCTTCAATAACATGTAAAAACACAATTTGCAACATCAAGAAATCCGAAAAAATAGCTCGTTACTATCTAACATTTATATTTCCTACCTCATTTTTCATGCAGCATACGAAGATCATGCCTTGCAACACCACATAAATACATACTGCAACATCAAGAAAATAACTATGCAACATCAAAAGGTCAACTGATGAAGCATCTCCATAACCTTATACACCATAAAAAATATTACCAACATCACAATTACCCATCGCAACATCAATAGATCAGATCATGTGTACACTGTAACAGAGCAGCATAGATAGATTCTCCTCATGGCTGAGGGTGAGCATGCCATCGGAGAAAGGATGAAGGCGAGAATCTGTATGAGATCGAGTGCCGCCATGGAAGGCAGAAGGCCCAATCAGCATGCTCCTCCTCCAGCTGCACCACGGCCTCCCATACTAGCACTCTGGCAGCAATGGCAGCTCTTGCATGACGGTCCGGTGCTTGCCCTGCTGCAGCAGCCACGCTGCACCGTAAGCGAGCGCGTCCCCTGCAATATAATGGCGCTGCCGTGATGATGACCCTTCCCACCCTGGTCCAGTTTGTCGACCAGGTTATCTCGTCGATGTTGGAGCGCCGGGCTACACTATCTCGAGCTCACGCGCTGCATCGTTGGCGGATTTTGATTGGAAGACTGTAGAGCCATCAGAGCTTACGACTTACGAGAGAGGGAGAAAAAGATGTTAGTGGTGCAGGTGAAACCGTAAAAGAATAAGGTGGGAAAGAAGACTCATGTGGAACCGGTATCCGATATTTCCACCAGGCTCGGACGGCCGGATCATAGCATTACCGAAAAACATTTTGCAGTAGGGTGAGAGTAGGAAATTAGGGAAGACTACTCAATTATTGCTGGTTTTGGTAGGACCCAGTTTAGTCATGTCCACATCGAACTGTTAACACAAATGGAGTAAAGAAATTCCAAGTTTTTCTAAGTGCATGCAGGCCTGTCTCGCTTGGCGCTGTCCTCATTTTCTCGCCTTACCTTGACGCGCACAAGCAAAGCACGAAAGCGAGTCATCCACCGCGTCCCCAGCCCCGTTTACCGTTGACGCATCCCCGTCATAAGCTCAGCGCAGCTCTTCCACTTCTCATTCAACAAGTCCCTTACCCAGACCGCCGCCGGTGAGATCGTCAGAGAAATTAGGGACGGGGCAGTGTGATTAGGAACTCAGGATGGAGCCGGTGAGCAGCGTCGTGGGCACCATCATCAAGCTCCTGCAGGAGATCGCCAAGGCGGAGAGGACGGCTCGCCGGAAGCGGACCCGGTGCCGGGACCTCGCCCGGCGCGAGGAGGCGGTCGGCAACGTCCTGCGCGCCTCCAAGGCGGGCGCCAGGGCCGACGCGGCGCCCACGAGGATGAGCATACTGAGCAGGCTCAAGGAGGCCCTCGACGACGCGCTCAAGCTGGTCGAGTCCAGCAGCCGGAGCGGCGGCCTGGTCTCCAGGCTCCTCGCCAGCGGCGCCAGGGCCGCCAGGTTCGACGACGTGGACAAGAGGAATGGATTTGGATATCTTATCATGCATCTTGCATTGTTGGATCATGTGTTTTAGGTTGGATATAGTCGTGTCGATTTCGTTTCTGGACCAAGATCAGATTGGATACATATCCACCTATTCAGTCATGATTCATCGCACTAGTTAGCAGTGGCACTGTGATCGAGCATGCAGGGTTTGGTTCGGTACAATCATTTATTATACAGTAATGTTGCTAATATGTTTTGTTTTTGTAATCAAGTCTGGTTTGTCGAATTTGCTTCATTTTGTATTTCTGGATGCTCTGTCAGTCTATAGGATAAATTATAATAATAAAGTAGGACTCCGGGTTTCCAAGCACCCATCATCCTCCGTGTAGAGACTATAGAGGAGAATAAACGTCATCTCGATGGCATTGGAGGATGTTTAGGTGACCTGCCGATCCTAGAACAACATAAAGTGTGCCTGTCTCGACGGGGTCCCTCCCAGGGCGGGGGTTTGTTGGATTTTCATCAAGCTACCCTAATGAAACCGGTCTGACCGGTCTGCGCAGAGGCGCCATGAGGTGTATCCCTGCGTACGGCACATTCAGTGCTCGATATTTGATGCGTGTGTGGCACGTTCTCACCTCAACATAGGTCCCACCACAAGAAACCTTGCTGTTTTATTTATGCTCAGTTAAGAAATCAATCGTTATACGCAACCCATGCGTGGAAAGAAAGACATAATAGATTTGGGGTAAAACTATATATGATAATAAGGATGGACTCCAATGTTACAACAAAGTCATACTTCTGAATAATCATAGAAAAATAGATCAAACATATTTGAATGTACTAAGCTGTAATTTGTTACTAGAAATAAATACGCATGTCAAATACATGTTAAAACCTCATTGAAACCTCTCCCTAGCCCGAGTTTCCTTTACACCATGCAGCTCTTTTATGATACCTCCGGTTGTCATTCTGCTTGATGTTGATTCCTGTGTGCAGGACATTCCAAGCTTAAGAAATGAAATAACACATTCGATTTTTCTATTGTATGAAGAATCATCCAATCTCTGATTCTCGTTTTGAAGTTCCAACGAGAGTAGTCGTGTGTCAACAGCATCCATCATTCTACTCTGTATCGATACCTCAACATAATCACGAAGGCTCAATTTTAGACAAAATTGTTTGTCAGTGGGCCTCTTCCCAGTCACTGTTTCCAAAACTAAAATTCCGTAGCTATAAATATCTCCTTGTGTTGACACCATGTTCCCAACACCATACTCTGATGCAAGGATCATTTCCAAAAGTATGTTAGATTTCTGTAACACATGTTTCTATATTATTATAAAATATGTTGTGCAGAAAATTATTTTCTGAGATTATCCAAAAGTTGGTCATCTAAGGATGATTGAACGGGTGTAATAAAAGAGAAATCGGAATAAACATGTTAGTCTAACCTGGGGCTGCATAACCAATTGTCCCTCGAAATCCAGTAGAGCTTGATGACTGATGCAAGATTGAGCGTAGCAAGTCCAAAATCTCCAACATGGGCTACCATATCAGCATCCAAGAGTACGTTACTTGACTTGAGATCACAATGTATAACAGCTGTGTGGGGCCATGACAGTGAACGTAATCTAATGCATAGGCCACATCAAGTAGTATGGTAACTCTGAAGGAGATTCAAGAACCTCTGCTTTGTATGATCATTTATAGCAGGATGTAGAAAATTTTCTAAGTTACCATTAAGCATGAAGTCATACACGATTGCTTTAAAATCATTCCCTCTGGCATCAATGCTTGAACAAATTGTAATTATCTTGACGAGATTTCGGTGTCGCGAATTTCGTAGTGCTACACATTCTGCAGTGAAATTCTTGAGTGCCGAAGGAGTTTGAAGCTTTAATACCTTCACAGCGACATGATTTATTGTTTCACCTGCTTGGAGCTCCCCTTTGTACACAAACCCAAATGAGCCAGAACCAAGCAGATTGCTTGTTGAGAAACCTTCTGTTGCCCTTGCAAGGATGTTGTTGAGGGATTTTCCAGTTTTCTTTTTATGCGCCAAATACAAATCTTATAGAGCAAAGCAAGGACGAGCAATATCACAACAAGAGGAATAATCATAGTAGTGGCAAGAAGTTTATTATTTCTCTTTGGTAATTTGAAGGAACAAAGAGGCAGATGTAAGTCGGGTATACCACCACAAAGTCTCCCGTTGCCTTGAATGGAAATTAAACTAGCATTTGCAAAAGCACCAATGTTTGGTACTTCACCTTCGAGAATCTATTGAACGAAGGTTGAGATAATTGCATGCTAAAGTTCCCAAAGAAGATGGGTATCTGTCCGGACAAATTTTTGGTTCAGAGGTCTAGAGATTGAAGGCCTTTGAGTTGACCCAGCAGTGGTGGGATAGCACCGTTTAATAAATTACTGTTAAGATAGAGAAACCGGAGAAGTTGACATTCACCAAGCCTGGAAGGGATTTTGCCTGAAAATCTATTGGAATCTGCCCGAAATTCCACAAGATTTATAAGATTGCCGATTTCCTCCGGTACCGATCCTATCAATTGATTATGGGATAAATCCAAAACTATGGAGAGTGTGGATACCGAACAGTCCACTTGGAATTGTGCCTGTAAAACAATTTCTACCAAGACGTAGTCCCAATAACTTTTTCATGTTTTGAACTGTGTTTGGTATCTGATCAGTTAGAGCATTGTCGCTAAGGTCCAAACTGATCAGTTCTGTAAGATTTCCCAGCCAATGGCATTTTTCCACTGATTTTGTTGTTGGGTGCAGATAACAGTTGAAGAGTTTTCAGATTACCCTAGGAAGATGGAATTGTCCCAGTAAAAGAGTTGTTATCAAGAACAAGAGATTGTAAATTAATTAGATCACCAACCTTTTCAGGTATGATCCCAGAAATATTGTTGTATGGAAGGTAAAGAATCTTTAGTGACGTTGAAAGATTTGAAAACGAGGAAGGAAGGATCCCTGCAAACATACCTGAACCAAACTCTAAATTCCATAACCTGGTGCAGTTCGTCAATGAAGTTATGAAGTCCCAATTTCTGGCTACTTTAGCTTCAAGCGAAGTGTCTGAGATCAGCAGCCAGTTGAGATATCTCAATCTGCCAATCTGTGGAGGAACAATACCACTGAAAAGGTTTGGACCTAGTTGAAGTAGTCTCCACATACGAGGCGTTCCCAATTGAGGCCGGGAGACGGCCATGGAAAAGATTATTGTCCAAGGAGACTGCATGTAGATTGTGAAGTTTGCTGAATGCATTCTTTGGTATCGTGCCATTGAGCAGATTCTGTTCGATATTGATGCCCCATAGAGAGGAGATGTTCCAAATAGAATCGGGTAATGTGCCGCTCAAGTTATTGTAAGCCAAGTTGAGCCAGGATAGACTGGATAGGCTGCCCAAAGATGAAGGAATGGCACCCGCGACAACATGTTTTTCATTAGATCAAGATGGAGAAGGCTGGATAGGTTACCTAAAGCTGGTGGTATCTCCCCGACTAACATGTTATCATACAGAAACAATAATCCTATAGATGGCAAACCTGCCAGGAACTGGGGGATCTCTCCAGACAAACCATTTTCCTGAAGATCCAAGATGAAAAGGTTTTCCATGGTGCCAAGGCTAGCAGGGATCTCCCCTTGGAGATGGCTATTGCTAAGTTCGAGGGAGTTGAGGTTGGTGCACCCAGATATCTCTGCAGGAATGCTTCCTTTGAGAAAGTTAGTGCTAAGGTTAAGAAACTGAAGCCTGCCGAGACGACCAAGTTCGAGGGGTATCTCTCCCATGAGCTGGTTGTCTCGAAGATCTAGCTCCCTGAGGAAGGACAGGTTGCCAAAGGACGGCGAGAGGCGCCCTGATAGATTGAAGGCGCCTATATATGCGCAGTGCCACGACCCACTCGGGGTGGCGACGGCCACAATATACTCCCGGCCATCCGCAGAAGTGGCTGGACGTGTTCCATGAGGCCAGCAAACCCGATTGAGCTGAGAGCAACAAGGATTTGAATGAGAGAAGAGCGCGCTCATCGCTTGATGTGGCATTGCTGTTCCTCGGAGAGGGATTCATCCGAGCGTGCGAGCACTGGCACAACAATGCAAACAAGAATATATTTGCAACAGTACTCATCCCCATGAGCGAAAAGTGGCTAGGAGTATATGTTGGCTTGTGTAGCTCTGCTCGTCTGCTGCTGCTGATGAGAGGTTCAAGTCGTGTATGCATATACTCGAGCTATAGGGGGATGGTATAAATAGGGGGACAGATGAATAGTTAACAGGTACATACCTAGTCAAGAGTAAGAGAATTAATAGTTTTGTTCATCAGAAAAACAACGGTACTTCGGTCCACTAGATGAATAATAACTTAGTCGTCAAAAGGAAAAGATGCTACAGTCAATAAAACGGCACATCAATGACAATACGTAGGAAAATAAGTGGATTGGATTTCAACTAGGTTTATTTTTTTCTTCAATTACAAGTATGATAAGAAATAGAAAAAAGTCCATTTTTGACCATCGAACTATCAACTGCGTCCGGATTTGACAATGCAAGTCTAAAACCAGATATCCGCAGCCACCTAACTCTAAAAACCATTCATATTTGGCCATCAGTCGGTTTTGCTAGGTAGTTTTGGTGATGTGGATGCCACGTGATGATGGATCCACCTGTCAGCTCTCCTCTCTTTCTTCTATCCTCTCCTCTCTCTTTCTGGCTCCTGCTGCTCCGCCATGGGCCAGCACCGCCGGCCGGGCCACCGCCGCACCAGCTCCGGGCCAAATTAACCGTCTTTCTCGCCAGTCTCCCCACTCCCGCACTCCTCCAAGCACCCACCCTGAGCTCCTCTTTGGGCTCCTCCGGCCCCATTTCTCGTGCCCTGCCCGCGCACGCCTCAGGCCTCGCCTCGCTGCGGAGCCACTCCGGCGAGATCCCGCTCCCCTCCGACACGCTGCGGCGCGAGGCGCGCCCGGGCCATCGCCGCACCGGTTCCAGGCCCCTCATCTTCACCTCCGGCGCCAGCGCATTCTCCAGCTCCGCCACCTCCCCGCTCCCGGCGGGTAGCATCTGCCCCTCTGGCCGCCTTGCCAAGCCGCTGCCGTCCTCCTGCTCCGCCGGTCCTGCTCTCGTCACGGGCCACCCAGCACGACGTCCTCGGCTCCGGCACTGCCAACTACGGCCACGAGAGCATCAAGAGGGCAGGGTCATGGTCAGACGGGCCATGGTGGCCGCCGACCCTGAAGAGGTCAAGAGGGCAGGGACCAAGTAGTACAAGAAGGGCTGCTTCAAGGAGGCCCTCAGGCTCTACGACCACCTACCAGGAGCTCCACCGCGGGCCAGCACTACCGCTTGGGCGAGCTCGAGCTCCGCCACGGGCCAGCGCCACCGGGCAAGCGAGCTGCAGCTCCGCCGGGCAAGCGAGCTGTAGCGCCGCTTGCTGGGCGTGTTAGAGCTCCGCCGCGGGCCAGCACCGCTTGAGCTCCACCGTTGGCCCGCCACCGGCCGGGCGAGCTGGAGAGGCGCGCAGGGGGGGGGGGGGTTGGCGGCGGCAGGTGCAGGGTGAGAGGAGAGGGATAGGAGAGAAGAGAGAGGGAGAGGAGATAAGAAAGAGAGAGAGGAGAGAGGAGGGATGACAGGTGGATCCAACCGCCATGCGGCGTCCACGTCACCAAAACCACCTAGGAAAACCATCCGATGGTCAAATATGAACAGTTTTGAGAGTTGGGTGACTGCGGATGTCTGGTTTTAGAGTTGCATTGTCAAATCCATACGCAGTCGATGGTTCGATGGCCAAAAATGGACTTTTTCACAAGAAATATTTTTCTATATCTACTTTTAGATTACCTTAAGATATCATAAGTTGAGATATATATAACCCCTGAGTTCTGTGTGTAATTTGTTTTAGTCCAGATGAATATTCCACAAACTATAGTATCATGATTAGCTGTAACAATTTTCTTTAACTTTTCGCTAGTTTTTTGTAATAATGTCCTGGACGCGTCAAACTATTTTGATGTGATTGTGGCAGCAGTTGAATAGGTGGCCATAGTACAGTGGTCAAGCAAGACTAGTAAACCACTAGACCACCATGGTTTATCAGTGCTGTCAAAATCATGTAGAACTTCGCTGCTAATGCTAGCTTGCACTATTGATCTAGACCGACGACCTGGAATTTTAGAGTACAGCTACCACACGATTCCATTTTCCACGTGATATGTGTTGACTGATCGTCATGGCGTGAGGTCCTTCTTCCAGATACCGTGTGTTGTCAATCTCGTGCACTTAACATCATTCTGTCATTAGGAAGTTGCATTAGCATGTTTCTTAGCTGCATTTGAGTTGAACTGTGTAGAACAGGTCTGAACCATGTTGCGTTCATGGTGCGGCCGAGCGTGATCACCGCCATATAGCGTATGGAACGTTCCCGCGCACAAGGCGGGCACGACGCGGCGTGAGGCGCGCATGGCGGGGGATCGTTGGTTACAGAACGTGTAAATACCGTAAATAAAGAGCAACGGAAAGACCGAGAAAAGCTGCAGCGTTTGGCAGCGCCATTTGTGTTCGTGTTCAGTTACAGAGCGAGCGAGAGCAGGCGACGTCGTGCGCGAGCGTGGTCACCAGATGCCGAGAGATCGCCGTCGGCGCAGCCGTTCCGGCAGCCGGCGCCAACACCGTGCAGCATAAGTCGTCAGGATGGATGACTGCCGGTGTCCGTTCGCCAGTAGTCCCCACACGCAGTCACCTGTGGTGCTCCCTAGTCTTCCTGTCCCGGCGGGTTCCGGGATAGACTTGGTCTGCTCATGAGGTGCTGTCGTTGTTCCATAGCTTCATGTTTCTTTCCCTGTTCAAGACGTGAACCATCTGGCGGTTTGCCCCAGTTTCCCTGATGTTTGTGCTGGTCTGGGAATCAAAAGGGAAATTTCCCTGACGACTCGCACATTATATTTCGGCGAGTAGGGTTACAAAAATACTGTGCTGTGAGTGCGACCAGTCGACCACTGAGTACTGACGTCAGTTCCTTGAAAACATTGCAAGCAGCAAATTCTGCTTGCAAATAGATGACCTTGAGCCACTTATAAAAAAACGAAAAATAAGGAAACCTATTAGCTTAATCATCCTTCTCCATGGATTGCAAGTACAGAATTAATACTTTGAGCCCATCGACTTCTAATGCACACTGCCACTAGGCATTAGCTAAACGTCTTTTAAAAATAAATTTTGATGCTCAGCGAGAAAAGAACCAGGAATAACTACGGTAGACCTGTCAATGTCACAATATATCAATATCTGGCGGGATGTATTAAATATTACAAGCTAAGCGCGATTAGTTGACATATATTCTATGCTAATGACAGCGGAGTATTAGAATATTGCGGCCAATATATTAAGATGGTATGGCTCTCGTGAGAGGGATATTAGGAGGGTGATTAATAAGCTAATTGCGATTAGCTTAATCGGGTTTATAAAATATTCCGTCGTATATAATATTGCGTCTCTGTGGATCGCGGTATTAGGGCGAGGTGATTATATTAGCGAGCAGATTTATTTACCAACAACACAGCCGGGGGTATCTTAGCAGCTGTGATAGTCCTATTCGGTACTCACCATATTTACCGCAAGCTGTCCTAAGAAGTAGGTAACCTTTCCCAGATATCCCAAGTCGTGCCTATGCAAAATAAGCCCTATCATCTCCTCAGGCAGTTCCACCCGAAGGGAACACTTCTCAGCGGCCACGAGGTTCTCTCAGACGCCAAACAAGGTGCTTAAATGAGAACTGTACTGGAGAGGTTTCTCCTATAGGTCACTAGCATAGAAACTCGTCTCGCACAAACAGACCAGAAGACAACGGGATTTTTAAAGAAAAATTACTCCATTAAAACAAACACGCTTACATATGGCATTCCCTTTCGGAAAACCCCACAAACAACTACAAAAAATGGGGGATTACCTTACAGTGAACGTGGCACAACAGATTCCCTGGATATTACACAGTGGATGGCTAAACACTACTGCTGCTGCTGCTGCTACTACATAAGAGTGCTCTGAGGAACTCGAAGGTTGTTTGGTGTCTTCCTTGGTTTCTCCCGATGTCCTGTGCCTGAACGTCTACCTCTGCTTATATAGACGAGCGGAGGACGCTGCTTCTTTATTTATCTTCACTCCTGCGAGACAGCTCAGAGTCTCTAAACAACGACACTTGGACGATGGGCTGAGTATAAAATATGTTCCTTGCCCGTTGTCGGGGGCGAGTATCACGGACCCCCCAAAAGTATATTTTCCAGGAAGCTAATTACCGGTTAGCTCTCCCGCGGTATGCGGCTCAGCCTAATCAGGCTATTGCATGGCCACCGACAGCCCACCAGGAGGAAGGGCACCGGCAGCCCAATACCAAGCCTAGGTGAAGGGCACGAGCTGCCTCGCCTAACCACCAGAGGTCAGGCTCCGCCTCGCCCGACCCCAAGGATACGAGCGTGGCCTCGCCCGACCCCAAGGGAATGAGCTCGGCCTCAACCGACCCTGAGGGGGCGGGTTCGACCGTACCCGCCGCAGGGATGTGGGGTCCTCAGGGTCTCACGAGATGATAGGTGGCGCCGGGGGACGAACCACTACCACGGGGATGGGTAAGGACGTGCCTCGACATGACCTCTGGAGAAGACAGGCCATTATCGTGGGCCCCCGTCGTCCGCCGCACCGGGGGACTACGCGCCAGGGGCTCACGACGCCGGTCTTGTCGAGGCGCATGTCTCCCACCAAGCACGCGGGGGCCCCGCGCCACCCGCCCTATTGAGACGCACGTCGCACGTCGCGCTAGGGAGCAGCGCAGGGACACCCCCATGGTCATCTACAGGATCAGCGAGGACCACGCCTAGGGAGGAGGAAAAGGGGGATTCCGGTGACCTCTCTCTCGTGTATCCAACCCCCGCCCCTTGGCATATAAAAGGGAAGGGGAGGACTCCTGTAGAGGGGGACAGATTTTGGGACAACACTCACGCACCCACACAACACTTCACCACCAGAGACTTGGGAGCCCATTCCCTCTCTCGCCCGTTTGTAACCCTTACTGCAAACCAGTGCAAGAACACGAGCAGCTCGAACTGGACATAGGGGTATTCCGCCCGAACCAGTATAAACCTCTGTGTCTTCCTTGCACACCATCTAGGTCAGACGCACAAACACAAATTTACTAGTTGGCGGTCCGAAACACCGATAATTGGTGCGCCAGGTAGGGGGCTTTGCGCGTCTCGGCGACTTCATCAGGCTGCGGATGGCCAACCACATCAGAAGATGGGCCCCGGGCGCGCTCGTGCGTTTCGGGAGCCTGGACTTCATCATCGCCACAGGAGGGGACTGGAGCAGATTCATGTTCTGGTCCGCCCCACCCGCACCGCCAACCTTAACCCCGTTGTCGAGGCTTTCTAGGGGTTGCGGCTGCACACCCCGGGGGATCGCGCCTCTGGGAGCGGTTGGCTCCTCGATTTTGATCACGAGAGGCTGGGGCGTCAGCTCCGCATCTTCCTGAGTCCCCGACCGACCCAGGAGGATTTGTGCCAGGTTCTCTTTTCGCTGGCCAACGTCACAGTGCAGCTCTCCGGAGGAGGATCGCTCTCCCCAGAAATCATGGCCGGGAACGCCCCGACGGCATTTCCCTACGACCTGTGCAACGCAGTGGAAGACATGCCTCGCCTCATGGTGTTACACCTTGGTTCATCCCCCACGGATGACGAATTCGTGGGAATGGTGGACTATGTTTCGGAGTCCTCCCACAACCTCCTCGGTGGGGAGTCGGAGATGATCTCTGACTCTGACTCCAGCAGCGGAAGCCATCACCCCTCCCTATAGAATGCTTCATGTCGGACTCTCCTGAGGAGCGCGTCAAAAGCGCCCACGATGGAAACACTCCCCCGGACGTCTCCGACGACGGAGCCCGGGAGAGAAACCAAGCCTCGCCGCGTGTGCGGCTGGAGCAGCTGCAGAAACGGCAAAAGGAGCTCGAGGAGGCACGCCTTCTGCTAGAGCAGGAACATGCTGAACTCGAGCGCAAGATCGGACGTCGCGGAGGTGGTGGGTGCGCACGCGCCAACGCCCGTGACATAAAATGGAGGATCCTCGAAGACGACGAGGGACCCCCGCTCTTTGTCCGGTCAAGTCAGAACGTCGCTGCCTCAACGGCTCTGCTCGAGGGACTCTTGGAACCTGTGGCGCTCGAGGTGCGTCGCGCCCACCACAAGCTGCGCACACTCCTTTAGCGCGTGACATGACAATAGCAGAGAGGTTGATGTCTCGGCACGTGGGCCCAACGCTAGCCAGCACACCTCTATGGTGTCAAGGACGTGTCCATCCACCAATCCCCACGCGAGGGAGAAGGTCCTGTGAACGCCCCCGTTTGAGATGCTTCGGCGCCGACCGTGACGCGCGCCTCACCCTCAACGCCCACAAGCGCGGGCATGAGGATGAGCAAGCGGCGGCGAGCTGAGGTTATCGCCCTTGCCGCGGCGGACGTCATGATAACTCTGAGGACCGAAGCTCGAGCCCCGATCCGTTGGGCCCAAGGGTTTTCAGCTCGTGCATTCGCAGAGCAGGGTTCCCGCCCCGGTACCGTCCCCCGGTGAACATCACGAAGTACGCTGGGGAGATGAACCACGACATCTGGTTCGGAGATTACCAGCTCGCCTGTCGGGCCGGTGGGGCGGATAGTGACTACTTCATCGTCCGCAACTTGCCACTGTTCCTGGCCGACTTGGCCCGAACTTGGCTCAAACATCTCCCCTCCGACCGGATCCAGAACTGGTCAGACCTTAAGGAGATATTCGCGGGGAATTTCTAGGGCACCTACGAATGCCCTGGAAACCCATGGGATCTCAAGAACTGTCAGCAGAAGCCCGGAGAGACTCTTCGCGAGTACATCCGGCGCTTCTCTAGGGAGTACAACACGTTGCCCAAAGTCGCCGACGCTGACGTTATTGGGGCATTCCTGTCTGGGACCACCTGCGAGTCCCTGGTCCATAAGCTGGGATGCAAGAGCCCGCGAACCACTAAGGAACTCCTCGACATCACGACGAGCCACGCCTCGGGCGAGGAGGTGGTTGGGGCGATCTTCGATGGTGCCAAGGGCAAGGCGAAGCGCAACTAGAGCGCCAGCGAGGGCGCCTCGAACCGCCCAGGGAAGAAGAAGAACAAAAGGAACAACGAGGGAGACCCCCAATCATTTCAAGAAGATGCTGGAGAAGCCGTGCCTGAACCACGCCTTCCCTGTCAAGCACCTATATAAGGACTGCGCCCTCATGAAGAAGTACCTGTCGGGAGGCTCCAGGAAGGGGGAGCAGAAGAAGAAGCCCGAGCTGGCGGAGGCCGACGCCGAGGGAAAGGATGACAGCTTCCCCGACACTGATGGCTGCCTCATGATATCTGGCGGGCCGACAGCTTACGAGTCCAAGCGTCGTCAGAAGCTTACATACCGGGAGGTCTACGCGGCTGAACCAGCTACGCCTTCTTTCCTCCGGTGGTTAGAGTCGGCTATCACTTTTGACCGATCCGACCACCCAAGCAGAGTACCTCAGCCAGGGAGGTGCCCGCTTGTGGTCGATCTGATCGTCGGCATGAAGCGTCTCACCAAGGTGTTGATGGACGGGGGCAGCGGCCTCAACATCGTGTACACCGAGACCCTGGATGCCATGGGTATCGACCGGTCGCGCATCCGGCCGTCCAGAGCGCCATTCCACGGTATCGTGCCGGGGAAGCAGGTGATACCACTTGGGCAGATCAACCTGCCCATAACATTCGGGGATCCAACCAACTACACGACGGAGACCCTCACCTTCGAGGTGGACGGATTTCATGGATCCTACCACGCCATCTTGGGGCGGCCGTGCTACGCGAAGTTCATGGCCGTCCCCAACTACACGTACCTCAAGCTCAAGATGTCGGGCCCGCATGGGGTTATCACCGTCGGCTCCTCTTTCCAGCATGCCTACCAGTGCGAGGTGGAGAGCTGCGAGCTCGCCTTGGCGGTCATCGCCTCCGAGGAGCTCGCAGTCGTCCGGGAGAAAACCGCGGAGGAGGCGCCTGACTCCAAGCGGGATTCCGAATCCTTTGAGCCCACGGAGGGCGTTAAAGAGATCCTCATTGACCGTGAAAACTCGGGGGACAAGAGGGTGCTGATCGGCATATCACTCTCCCCCAAATAGAAAAGCGTGCCCGTCGACTTCCTCCGCGCCAATAAAGATATCTTTATGTGGAAACCCTCGGATATGCAGGGCATACCGAGGGTAGTTGCCAAGCATGCCTTGAAGATAAGGACACGATCCAAGCCGGCCAAGCAACTTCTGCGTTGCTTCGACGAGGAGAAGCGCAGGGCCATCGGCGAGGAGGTTTCAAGGCTTTTGGCGGCCGGATTCATCCGGGAAGTGTATCACCCCTAGTGGTTAGCCAATCCTGTTCTTGTACGAAAGAAAAATGGGAATTGGAGGAAGTGTGTCGACTACACGAGCCTGAACAAAGAGTGCCCAAAGGATCTGTTTACTTTGCCACGCATAGACCAGGTAGTTGACTCAACCTCAAGGTGTGAAACCCTCTGCTTCCTTGATGCATAATCTGGGTACCATCAAATCATGATGAAGGAGTCCGACCAGCTCGCAACTAACTTCAACGCCCCTCTTCGGATCGTATGTGGCAGAACCGCCCGAATTAACCCAGCTCAAGTGCACTAACTAGTACCCTTGTAGATGAACTGGCCACCATGCACTTCAAACAGATTAATCCAACAGTCTGTCGGGTATATCCCGATGCAACCACTCAATATTTCGATCGAAACCAAGCATACACATAACTCGCACGAAGACAAGTCCAGAGGATACAACATTCCACAAGATTTTAAAAGCACAAGTCGGTCATGAATTATTAAAGGTCGGCAGTACTGCTCGACTACTTTTGAAGTTCAACACAAAACTGTATTCAGAGTTTTTCTGCAGCGGATAAAAGAAACACGATCAACTACTCGTCGGCAGGATCAGTACTAGTCGGGGAAGGCTCCCATTCCACTGTCCAACCAGTCGGCAAGGCACTCGGCCAAGCCAGACTAGCAACCAAATCCTCAATAGGCATACCTGAAAATATTGCCACAAGCAAGGCTGAGTATACTACTACTCAGCAAGGCTTACCCGACTAGTTCTATGTACAGACCGACTACTAAGCATGCATGGCTCTAAGGTTCTAGGGTTTTCTTTTTGCTGAAAAGCAACAAAGAGTAAGTCCTTAATTTCATATTTTTAGCTTTCCATATTCTAGTTTATTTAACCAGTCTAGATGAGCATCTAATTCTAATCAAACATGGTGGAAAACAATTAATCATCCAACAAGTTTCATCATAAACATAGTTCCTCTTGTTACTCTATGTGGCAAGAGCGTTAAGCAGTCTTAATTACCGTGAGAAATGGACGATTCGAATCGAATTTTCTTAACCTTGCAAAGGAAACCTAAACACGCGTCACGTGGTTACTCCCAGAGTCACACTTGCAACTTTTCCCCTTTATTCCCGGGTTATGGATCAGGGCCACCGGCCTCGAGTACAAGAAGTCCATGAACCATGGCGACGCCGGGCCATGACCCCTCTTGCACTCACCATTGGCCTATGGGACAGCGTCAAGACGGTGTAGCCTGTCCACGCTCCGGTTCAATCGAGTACTTAAGCTTACCGATTACCATATTCTCGGCATGTGGTTAGTACTTTCAAAAGCTTAACCACTGCTACCACACACTGCGGCCTTAGCATTTTTCACTACTCAGACGGGGCTTCAACCACGAGTACTTTACCACAGCCCCACCTCCCAACCTTATAGTTGTAGTATGCGGTAAATCAATCAACTCCTATAGTTCTCACGAGTAGCAGGAAACTACTCGACTTTTACCGTACCTATTAGCATAGCATCTACTCGATATTCCTGTTCTAGTAGATATTACAAAGGTACGTAGGATTATGCAACTAGTGGTTCCACTCAACTCCTATGAACTTTAATGCACACACAAAAAGGAAAAACAGTTGCCTAATTTAAAAATTGGGATCATGCACCGGACTTGCCTTCTTGTGAAAAACTAGCTGGGGGCTCCTCCGAACGTTGTTCCGGGTCTTCAGCGGCTGCTGTTGGATTACCCTGGGCTTCTTGCGGCTCACTCTCGGACTCGGGTACTAGATTGTGGCTCCCGTCGGTGAGAGTAGTCAAGTCTATATGAATGCACAAGTATGAGTGGTTTTACTGGTACAAGATTGCTTTATAAAGTAGTCTAAACTTAAGTTAAGTAGGCGAGTACTTCGTTTTCTTTACCCTGGGCAGTCATTTATTGAGTACTCATTTGTATTAACTGACTCCATTGAGTGAGCGGGTGGTTGTGCATGTCGTACGACCATTTTAATCAGGAAGCATTGTTTAATCAAAACTACTCGCAGGGGTAGTTTCTGGGTTGCAGAACTACTCGTACGGGTAGTTTCTGAGTGGCAGAACTACTTGTACAGTAGCCCTTGAGTTGGGATTTTTATGTAGAGTTTGTTACTTAAGTATAACCTTACTGTGACAGATTTAGCCATTTTTATTTAGCATGTTACACATGAAAAGCTTATTAAACAGTTATTTTTATGAATAAAATCTACTTGCACAGAACAACCAAGCAAGACACTGGTGCTCAACTTCTTACTGATCAAACCTACTCGATTGAGTAGTTTACTTGACATTTTTGTAGATTTTTCCCAAGCAAGAACCAGAGGTTATCATTTTTAGATTAAAAATAAACTAGCTAATGATAAAAGCACTTGAAACCCTAGATGTGCTTGGATTTAGAGCATGAAATTTTTATGAGAGACTTCACTCCTAGTTCTAAAGCTACCATCCAAGTTTCATGAATAGTTCTTACTTGAATCTCTTGGAACAACTAAAAGTCATTTAAACTTGATTTAAATCCATATCTAAAATTATGTGGAAACAGTTCCAAAGTCCTGTTACAAAGTTTCTCTTAAGGATTCCAGAACATCTTAGCTTGTATTTTTAGGATTTTTTCGTGACTTGTTATGCATCTTCAAAGTTAACAGAGTGATTTTTGAGTTCTTGTTCTAGGTTTACTCATGAGTCCTTGATATTTATAGAAAACTTCTCAGAAGATTTAAAATGACGTAGATGGGTCCTTGGTAGAGGGAAACGGCTACTACCGGCCAAAATCTGGCGACTAGGGTCGCCGGTGGTGCGGGGTGAAGGTGGGAGATGCAAAAGAGGGATGAACCGCACCTGTTTGAGGTCTCGGTTGGGGAAAGGGTGGACCGAGGCAGCCTGCTGACTGTGGCACAGAGCCGGCAGCAGGGACGGATGGCGGGGGCGACGGTCCAGTGAGGGAAACGGCGCGGGGAACGGCTGTGTAGCCTCGGGGTGAGGCGGAGAAGGTGGAGGAAAGGTTGTTTTGGCAATGTTGGGGCGGAGGGGTGCGTCCACGCACGGGTGCTGGCTTGCTAGAGTTGGAGGTTGGGGCGACAAACTGAGGTGCCCCGGGGTGGGTTTTATAGGCGCTGGGGAGGGCAAGGGCGGAGGGGCTGGGCGCGACAGAATGGAGGGAGGGGGCGCAACTGGGACAAGGTCGCGGCTACGGCGGCGCGTCGTGGCTCACCCGTCGGGCAATTTCGGCCGCGTGGCACGCACGGACAGGCTGGGGCAGGATACAGGATTGGGCAAATCGCCTGTAGCAAGCTCGGTTGGGGGCTAGTCGGCCCCGTTTGGCGGCGCGTCATAGCCGACGGGGGCAAAAATAGGGGAGGGGAGAGAAGGCATAGGGAGGAAGAGAAAAAGGACTGGAATTCAAAATGGATTTTCTTAAAATTTCAAATAGGAACTTGAAAAACTCTAAACATGAAAGTTTTGGGGAACTTGAAAATCTTCAACTTTTTGTTTTAGCCCAAAGTTCATTTAAGCTATGGTTTAAAAGTTCTTTTGAGTTTCTGAAAACAAGCATTTAAGTGACCCATCATTTTATGTGAATTTTTGCATTGTTTGACTTTGTGTTCAACTAGACTTTTGTTGTTTTTTCTGTGATAAAGGTGCCATTAAAATTTCAGGTTCAAATGTGATCAATTCGGAAAGTTACAAGAGTTTGATTGTATGGTTTCGATTGTTTATGCATGAACACAAATTCATTTGCCTGCCAAGGTATAATTGACAGGTTGTTTCAGACTTTTCTTGCTCCTATGTGACTGATTTCCTGGTTTGGATCTTCATTTAATCTTTTAGACACCTAGGGTGTCACATCGTATTGTTACATCACCATGCGGTTCGGTCTGAAGGACGTGGGGGCTATGAATCAGCGCTGCATGCTCAGGTGTTTCGGTGACCTAATCGGGTGAACCATTGAGGCGTACGTAGATGTCATCAT
This sequence comes from Panicum miliaceum, assembly GCA_032594955.1. Classification (NCBI taxonomy): domain Eukaryota; kingdom Viridiplantae; phylum Streptophyta; class Magnoliopsida; order Poales; family Poaceae; genus Panicum; species Panicum miliaceum. Next base: position 24,396,886 of record CM064072.1, on the reverse strand, counting down.
GGTCAAGTCCCAGCGGGTTGACCAGCTGGTGGCTGACCTAAAGCAAACCTTCACCAGACTCGGACCGAATAACATCAGGCTCAACCTCGAGAAATGCGTTTTCAGGGTTCCCATGGGAATGCTGCTCGGTTTCATCATTCCTGAGCGCGGCATCGAAGCCAACCCGGACAAGATTGCGGCCATCACAAAGATGGGCCCGATTCAGAACCTCAAGGGGGTTCAACAGGTCACAGGGTGCCTCGCGGCACTCAGTCTTTTCATCTCATGCTTTGGCGAATGAGGCCTTCCCCTTTAGCGGCTTCTGAGGAAGACCGACCATTTTGCGTGGACCACCGAAGCTCAGGAGGTGCTCAACAAGCTTAAGGCCCTCCCGACAAAGGCCCCAATATTGGTCCCGCCGACCGACGGAGACCAACTCCTACTCTACATTGCGGCGATGACGCAGGTGGTCAACGCCGCTCTGGTCATGGAGTGGGAGGAGGGGCATGCCCTTATGGTGCAATGCCCCGTATACTTCGTAAGAAAAATCTTGGCCGATGCCAAGACTCGCTACCCCCAGGTCCAGAAGCTCCTGTACGCCGACCTGATCGCCAAAAGGAAGCTGCGCCACTACTTCGAGTCACACCCGGTGACACTGGTCACGTCTTTTCCTCTTGGTAAGGTTGTCTACAACCCGGACGCCACCGGCTCTCAAGTTGATGCGTTCGGGGATCCCATACGCTCCCCGAACAGCCATCAAGTCCCAAGTGTTCGCCGATTTCATCGCAGAATGGACCAAGACTCAGATGCCCCGGTAGCCGTCAACGAGGAATACTGGTGTTGGCGCTAAAAATCGGCCAGGAATTGGCCGAAAACCTTCAGCGTCGGACACACGACCCGGGAGAATCTGCTTAACTCCTGTTCGGGTGATTGCCCTGGTGCGGTTCGCGCGGCGTGCCAGTCAATCTGACCTGTTGATTGACAAGGAAATAAACGTATTAAATTCCGGGGTTCCGATCGGCTGAGGTTCCGATCTCAAGTTGGATAACTGGTGATAAAACTAGAACGATAGGTAAAACCTATAATTCTGGTAAATATCGATAACTGGTGAATAAATCTAAATGAAACAACGGCGATGCGCCCGAAGTTAAAGCTTAGACGTTATTCGATAAGCGGAACCTACCAATTGGCCAGAGATCGTGTCGATGCAGCCCTGCCAATCCGTACGAACTCGTGAAAGAAAAAAAAGTATTGGCGAAGTCGCCAACTTGAAAGTAAAGTGCGATGAAAAAGTAGATTTTTTTTGTTGATTGATTGATGTATATCCTACAAAACCATGACGACTCCTATTTATACCCTAGGACTAAGATTCCTGATCGATTACGATCCGTTACAAACTTGATTTAAATAGAAAACTACTATATCTATAATATTTTCCTAAAGGAAACAGGCTTCCGCAGAATCTTCTGCCGCCATCTCCTAGTCCAATCCGGATTCTTTCCATTGCTTCGCGACCGAGTCGGCATCGTTCTTTTGACCAACGTCAAGTCATTTTTGACTGGGATCCTCTGTTGGGATTCCAATGGCTTCATCCCCCTATCTGTTGGCGCAAGCTGCATCGCCAATCGGCCGATCCTAATTGTAGCCTCAATCGGCCGATTCCCAACTGTAGCCTTTAAATCTGCCGCATCGGCCGGTCTCTTCCTTTCCTGACGCCGATTCAACACGTGTCAAAATCTGGCGTCAACACATGCCCCCCAGTTTCGGAGTAAAACATGACTTTTACTTCGAAATTCTTTTTTAATCTCTCCTCCAAAACAAACGCAGCAAAAATCTCCCTCCGTTTTGCGGTCTTCTACATGATGATTGCAATCTTCTTGAACCGAGCGCTTGAGACAACTGTTCCCCTGGAATTCGTGTAGACGGCGCGGCAAAATCCCACCTTTACCCTTTCTCTCTCGGACTATTTTTAAGTACTGGTGTTCTCCGCCGCTCCTTCCCCACGAGCCTAGTAATCTCCTCCCCAGCGAATCACTGTTCATCTTCTCCCAGCGCCCTCTCGGTCTCCAACCGTATCCTCCGGCGATCTTTCTCACATCTGCAATCTGCTTCATCCCTCCAATGGCGGCGCCATCAGCAACTCCACCAACCGCAAAGGTTCCGCCAGCAACTCCCTCGGCGACGGCAGTCCCATCGGAGACTCCATCGGTGACTCCATCGGCGACGATGAGTTTCATTCCGGAGGTAATCATCCGAGACTTTCCTCTTTTACTTTTTATTGCTCAGGCACTTTTTAGATCCACTCTCAGTTTTTCCCTTTTCCCCCTTTTTAGGCATTTTGGCACCAAATCACTATTCCCCTTTCCGAAGCCCCTGGTCTCATCTGCTTAGGTCCTATGGGGAATCCAGACCTAACTGATTTGATCAACGTAGAAACCCATAGAATCCCTTTCAAGCAATCACCTATGGATTTGGGTCAGTGGTCAGGTGCTTTTAGATCTTGGCCGAATGAAACCCCTGGCTGGAAAGAATGGTATCAAAGATTAGCCAACTCCAAGAGAGTTCAGTGGGATGAGTTAAAAATCGGCCAGTGCATTAATCTCTCTTTATCCCAAATGGAGAAAAATGAACCCTTGGTAATAGCGGCCTCCTATTTCTGGTCCGACACGCTCAACGCATTTCTCTTTGGGCACGGACCTATGACTCCAACCCTGGCCGATGTCCTGATGCTGACCGGCCTTGACATTTCCACCCCTGATACACCCTTCGATTATCTGACCAAACCAACCCATCGACTAGAGACAAAAGGAATCGGCGGGTGGAAGGGGTATATCAGCAAAACCATGAGGACCAGGATGATTTCAGAGAGAGAACATACAGCGTTCTTAATGATGTGGCTAGAGAAGCATTTCTTCTGTGGCAGAGCAGTTGGCCCTTCCTCCAATACACAAGCTCTGGCAGAAGCCCTGTCCATAGGATCCGCCATCCCCCTTGGGAAGCATCTTTTAGGATCGGCCTATCATATGATGCACCAAATCGGCGTCAAATTATCAAAAGGGGAGCCGATTGGTAATCCTGGTGGTCCTTGGTGGTTCATCATCCTCTGGCTTAACTTGTACATGAGCAAGGTCTCCCAGCAGCAGATAGAGACCAAAACATTTCCCAATATCGAGTCAGAGAAGAATCCCACCATACGATGACGGTGCACCTCTTTTGGAGAAGCAGCATCAGTCTTCCCTGGTTGTCAGTTCACTACCACCCAAACGGCCGAATATTTCAGATGCTTTTACAACAGCTTCAGTGAAGAGACCACCAGCTGTATCCGTATCAGATGACAGAGCCGATCTTCGAGCTTCCTGTCTGTTATGATTCATCATCCAACTCTTTTGATGGTGATCTCATGGATATTCTGATCAAGCCAGGGATTTTACCGGAAAACTTCTTTTCTGGGAAAGACTTTCCAACCTATGAATTTTATAACCCATCAGTCGCAGCACGGCAATTCGGCTTTGGTCAGCTGCCGATTCAAGTCTATTTTGCCGGCCGTGCAAAATTCCGAGATGAACTCACCAAGAGCCTCGACTACAGTCGGCTGTGCAATCTAGTGCCAGACTTCAGTACCATCGAATTAAACAACTGGATAGTGGCTCCCTTTGCCGTCCAACAATTCAAATTATGGTGGGCAGAATGGAAGTAGCATCTCTTTTGTTCGTCTCCCTCAACATATTGTAATAATCTGGACCCAGACAACATCGACTCAAATGCAGCGGTACTGCCTTTCTCCCAGCTGATTTCAACATTATCCCTTTTCATGCTACAATCTCGCCGCTAACTTGTATTTCTCTTTTCAGTCCGAAAGTCAACTTCCCCCGACGCGGAGCCGAAGTGGTAGGCCGATAGAGAGCAATCGCCCATACACACCATTCCCACTTATCGGCCATCACGCCCCGACCATCGAAGACATCACCAGCGGCCGATGGAAGCAAACACCGAAAAGGCCCACTTTAAAGAAGACGAGCCGCCGAGTACGTGCCCACATAGAACCGGCTGATCAATCGGCGGCGGCATCGGCTGAACCTCCAACTGCGCCAACTTTGCCGATTGCCGAGGAAGTCGATCTCCAGACTGCTACAGAAGTTGGAGCGGCCGCTGCATCATTGCTGGTAGAAACTGTTCAGGTAACTCCGCATACTTCACATACTTTTAAGTATTCTATCAATATTAACCCCTTCCTTCTGCCAAGCTGCACGAATTGCCCCAGCGCAGTCTCCGCAGCAATCGGCTACGTCCCAAGCGGAAGCCGAAACGCCAGCGATTTCCCTCACCGAGGTAGAGTTTCTTAACTCAATTTCTTAACCCTCAACAAGAAACTAACCGATTTTTGATGTAGGCCAATCTGGGTGCATCGATTGTACCTCCTCAACAAACATCGGCCGGAAGACTCACAGAGGTATGGCAGACATCTTATATCATCAGACTTAATTATTCGCAGTATACTCATAAAATCTGCTTCCCATACCTTTTTAGGAGGTTGGCCCGAGCAGGGCACTGATAGTCGTCGAGTCTTCCTCTTCTGATGAGCCGATCGCACCGGTTCCCGAGACGAGGGTGGCACTTCTACCGGCGCAAGTAAGGGAAATCTGTTTCAAAGAGGTAAGGAACTTATCACCCAAATCGGCCGAACCCCCCTACTGTCTGCTAATCCGTATTTTTACTTTTTTATATCCTTTCGCAGGAGCAGGACACTCCCAATAACAGTCTTTTCTCTTTCGCAGTTCCCCTTTCTGACGATGAAGAGGTCGCTTCACACCAAGTCACATTGAGCTCAATTCCTGATGACGTCCGTGCCAAACTCGAAAGTATGCGGACCCTCCTCCAAGACGATATCGGCCGATTAGTGGGAGATGCCTCGTCGATTCGGCGACTTCTTAATGAAATCAGAGGCCGAATTCCAGAGGAAGCGACAGAGGCTCTGGATCCTGCTGCATATATAGAGTCAATGCAGGCTTCAGTGTTCAGGGCCTTGCGCCATATGGCCGATCGCGCCAAGCTAGCGAAAGCCCGCGAGGAAGAAGACTCTTACAAACACCGAGCCCAAGAGGTGCATCAGCGAATCAACTTCTTTGAGAACTCTCATCCAGATATCATCGGCGCCATAGAACACCTCAAACAGTGAAGGGCAGAGCTAGCCAAAGAGATGGAGCAGGTGACCAAGGCCATAGCTGCTGAAGAAAAAAGACTCCAAGACCTTCCATCTGTCATCGCCGAGCTGAAGTAAGAAAGACATAACCTGGCCCGTGAAGCAATAAAAATCCATCGTCATATGCCAGAAGTCCCCGGATCGGCTGATGACGACCAAAGAATTGTAGACTCGGCCGATCAAATTAGGCAACGAGCGATTGCAGCTATCGATGCCCTCCTTGGGTGAATTGTAAAAAAGCCTATAAACATTTAATGCCCTCTTACTGTTGACGCGCAGATTCAAACTTGGACTGTCTTCTTTGGCAACTTTTCATTTATTAATGCTTTTACTCCGATGGGACGCATCCTACCATCCCTTTATCCCCTTCCTTCTATAAGTATGAGATCCCATATCGTTTCCAAAGGCGTCCGTATTAGCCATCTTCTTCCCTTCCAATAATTTGCTCTTTGTCCTCCCAGGCTAGACATCAAGATGTCTTCTTCATCTTCCTCCTTCTCTGTCAACCAGGTACAAACCCTCTTCTATTTCCTCCCTTGACATCTCAGTCGCTCTGACACTGGGTAGTTGTTTGTTCTTTCTTTAGCCGAAACGCCTTAGCCCCAGTCTGGAACGAGCAATTGAAGTTATGCATTCAGACGAACCATTGTCGCAGGCGGACATAAATCTGATAAAAGCTTATTTGAAGAACTCAAAGGTCATGTTCCTGCTGACGTCCAGAAAGTCTGGGACCATATAGACGCTAACTGCTCCAGGCGACCGCCAACTGAAAGGAGTCATCCACTCCCTCGCTCAGTTGCCATTGAAGATGCTGCGGCGGGAACATCCCAACCACCCCTTGACAGGAGCCATCCACTCCCTCGTCAAGTCGAGGCTGAAGCCGCCATGGAGGATCTGGAGGAGAAGATCATCTGCCTTTTGATAAAATTAGGCCGGATTGAGAGAGAGATCAAGAAAAGGCATGATCAATAGATATATTGGTACTTTTTATTCTAAGGGCGACTTGTACCATGTCGGCCATGTACTCTGCTGTTTTCACCGAATAATGAATCGGTCAGACCAAATCAAAATGTCTCCTCCTTAAGACGATGTCATTTTTACATCGGCTATATAGACAAGAGCCAATGGGAGTTGGCCATATTGTCTTGATGCACCTTACCGCAAGTTATGCACCAACCCATATACTTGGATAGTACCTCTTCAGATATCTCCCGTTTAAGGCTCTTGCGAATTCTTACCCTTCGATAGTTTCTAGTATATATGCATTTCCCGGAGCACATCGGCCGATTCTATACGGCCCCTCCCACGTGGGCGACCATTTACCGAATTTGGGATCCTTAGACCCTATCTGCAGCACCAACTTCCATACCAAATCTCCTTGGGAGAATTGTTTAACCTTGACCTTCTTGTCATACCACGTGGCCACCATTTTCTTGTTTTCTTCGATGCTAACCAGGGCCCTAAATCTCTGACCCGCCGAATCATCGAGCTCTTCCTTCATGAGGAAGGAATAGTCATCGGCCGTCAACTGATCTTGAAGCGATTTGCGCCTTGACCCCGTCCTTAATTCCCAAGGCAAGACCGCCTGGTGACCATATACCAACTGATAAGGAGATATCTTAGTGGCCCCGTGGCAAGCCATTCTATAAGCCCATAGAGATTCAGCCAAAGACATGTGCCACTTCTTGGGTTGTTCCTCTATCTTCCTCTTGATCAACTTGATTATCCCCTTATTGGATGACTCGGCCTGGCCATTGGCTTGAGCATAGTACGGAGAAGAATTCAACAATTTAATCCCCATATCGGCGGCGAATTCTCCGAACTCCCCTGAGGTGAACATCGTTCCCTAATCAGTTGTGATAGTTTGAGGAATACCGAACCGATAAATAATGTGGTTCTTAACGAAATCGATCATATCAGCCGATGTCACGGTCTTCAACGGAACTGCCTCCACCCATTTGGTAAAATAATCAGTGGCTACTAAAATAAACTTGTGCCCTCTGCTTGATGGAGGGTGAATCTGTCCGATGAGATCTATTCCCCAACCTCTAACCGGCCATGGCTTGCTTACCGGATTCATAGCCGAAGCTGGCGCGCGCTGCACATTGCCAAACTTCTGACAGTCTTGACAACCTTTATAATATTTGAAACAATCTTCGAGAATCGTCGGCCAATAATACCCATTGTTTCTGATCATCCACTTCATCTTGTGAGCTGATTGATGGGCTCCGCATACACCTTCATGGATTTCCCCTATCAGGACCTTCGCTTCTTCCGTTCTCTGGCATTTGAGAAGAACCCCATTAATCGTCCGGTAAAACAAATCGTCTTCGAGTAACACATATTTTGTGGCCTGAAAACGCACTCGCCGATCCACCTTCTGGGACGGATCTTTCAAGTAATCGGCAATCTCCTTTCGCCAATCGTCGGCCGCAAGTTCCAGAAGCATGGCCCCTTGAATCGGCCGATATCCAGACGTGTGTTGGGCAAGCCTATTGGCCTCTTCATTGTAATCTCTGGGAATGTGCTCAATCACCGCAGACTTGAATTCCTTTAACAGCTGGAGGCAATCTTCATAGTAAATCCTTAAGATATCATCTTTGCATTCAGATTTCCCCGTTAATTGATCTACGATGAGCATGGAATCTCCAAAAATTTTGACTGCATCAGCTTTGACTTCCCTTAACAATTGGATACCTTTTAGGACGGCTCGGTATTCCACCTGGTTGTTGGTTGCGGATGCTTCTATCGGCAGAGAGAAATCATAGCTTGCCCCCCGAGGCGATATAAGAATGATGCCGATTCCCGATCCGGCTCCACACGAAGAACCATCGAAGTATAGAGTTTATGGAACCGGTTCAACGACAGCAATTTTCGGTCCACAATGTTGAGCCACGAAATCGGACATGACTTGACCCTTGAAAGCTTTGGCCGATTCGTACCTTAAGTCAAACTCTGACAGAGCCAGGATCCACTTTCCAATCCATCCTTTCAAAATTGGCAGTGATAGCATAGATTTTACCACATCATCCTTGCATACAGCTATGCACTCTGCCGATAACAAATAGTGCCTGAGCTTGGTACACGAGAAGTATAGACACAGGCACAATCGTTCCACCGGGGAATTTCTTGTTTCGGCGTCAAGGAGTCTTCTGCTGACATAATATACCACCCGTTCTTTTCCTTCGAACTCCTGTACCAGCGCCGATCCGATAGCCTGTTCGTCAGCCGATAAGTATAATTTGAACAGCTTATCGGGCTGTGGCGGGACTAACACCGGTGGCAAAATTAGATATTGCTTGATATCTTCTAACACTTTGCGTTTTTCTTCTCCCCACATGAATTCCTGATCGGGCTTCAATTTCAACAAAGGAGTGAAAGCTTGAATACGCCCGGACAAGTTGGATATGAATCTTCTAATAAAATTGACCTTGCCGATGAGGGACTGCAGCTCAATTTTATTCTGCGGGGCTACAACCTTATTGATGGCAGCTATGGTCTTCCGGCTAACCTCTATCCCCCGCTCATGGACCATGAATCCTAAGAATTGCCCGGCCGACACGCCGAATGCACACTTGTTCGAGTTCATTTTCAACCCATGCTTCCTTGTGCACTCCAATACCTCTTGTAAATCGGCCAGATGTTCCTGATGACCTCTCGACTTGACCACAACATCGTCGATGTAGATTTCCACCGATACACCAATGAGCTTGTGAAAGATATAATTCATAGCCCGCGGGTATGTAGCACCGGCGTTCTTTAACCCAAAGGTCATTACAACCCACTCGAACAGACCGAGGTGGCCCGGACACCTGAAAGCCGTCTTCGAAATATCTTCTTCGGCCATTAATATTTGATTGTACCCAGCATTACCATCCATGAAACTGATGACTTTATGTCCTGCGGCAGCATCTATCAAGACATCAGCTGTCGGCATCGGATACCCGCCCGTGTAGCCTGATTTAGGTTCCTGAAGTCGATGCATACATGCAGCTTTCCATTTTTCTTATATACGGGTACAATATTAGAAATCCATTCGGCGTAATGGCACTGCCGAATAAATCTTGCTTCAATCAATCTTGTGATCTCGGCCTTTATATCAGGTAGAATTTTAGGGTTGCACCATCGTGCAGGCTGCTGATATGGCCGATATCCTGATTTTATAGGCAACCGGTGTTCGACAATGGACCGGTCTAGGCCAGGCATCTCATGGTATTCCCAAGCATAGCAATCTTTGAATTATTTTAACAAACTTATCAATCCACATTTGTAATCAGGATCCAAGCTAGCACTAATATACATCGGCCTTGGCTTGCTACTATCTCCTAAATCCACCATCTCCAATGAATCGGCCGATGTAAATCCATGCCCAAGCATCCCGTCTTCTCGGATGAACTGATCCATCTAATCTGAATCTTCAGAGCCGACTGCTTGAATCGGCTGTAGACCAAAATCGGACACTTTCAGGAAATCAGTGTCCCAAGTTCTACCAGATATACACTTGACGTGTTCACAGCTCCATTGTTGCGTATCGGCCGCCGCAACACTGTAGGTGGAACCGGCGGTCACTATTTCTATACTGTCGCCGACCCACTCTACGAGGCATTGGTGCATTGTAGACTGGACGCAGCAATTCGCGTGTATCCAATCGCGACTGAGCAACATGTTGTAGGACCCTTTACCATTAATAATAAAGAAGGTAGTGGGAAGGGTCTTACTGCCGATGGTGAGATCGACGCAGAGCGCTCCGCGGGCGGGAGACACGTTGCCTTCAAAGTCTTTGAGCATCATGTCCATCTTGGTCAGGTCTTCATCGCTTTTGCCTAACTTCCGGAACATGGCATATGGCATGATATTGACTGCAGCGCCTCCGTCCACTAGTAACCTGGTAACGGGTTGTCCGTTAACGTGTCCTTTGAGAAATAGTGCCTTGAGATGTTGCCGTTTTTCGTCTTCAGGTTTCTCAAAGGTGGCTGTCATCGGCTCGAAAACCAATTGCGCCATCTGCTCCCCCATCCTTGTCGCTTTATCTCGATCGGCAGGCGCCATGAACTCCATCGGCAATATGAACACCATGTTGACATCAGCTGCTGATTCTTGATTGTCGCCCTCCTTGTTGTTGTTTCTCTTGGGGTGCCAGACCTGAGACCTGTCGTTTTTCTTATCCAGCACCTGCCTCTGCTCTTCCTCTTGTTGTTCCCATTGGCGCAGACGTTGTATCCTTCATTTTTGAGATTTAGACAGTCCATCAGGGCACCACCTGGGGTTTACTGGTTTGGCCGGCGGTTTGGCGTGCTCCCAGTCTGGTTCCCTTCCTAGGGGGTTCTCATCTGACACCCTAGCATCAGCCATTTCTTCTAGCCGATCGTGTACGCTGGTTCTGCCCCCCAGTCGCTTCTGCTGGTTGATCCTGCCCTTCGACCGGTGATACCGGTCAACTCTGCCCCCCAGCCGATCATGCACTAAAAGGTGCCGACCTTCTTATTCGCGCCAGTTTCTGCTGATCGGCTCTGATCCTCTGTCTCTGGAACGCAATCTTTTAAGCGGGTGATCGTTGCGACTTGATCCGCTGCACTCAGGGCAATTATCGGCTGACGGCAATCTGAGGTCATTTTCCCAGCAATGGACGAAGAACGGACATCGCCAATGATCTTCGTGTCAGCGTATCATCTCATCGTTGTGTCCCGACCTTTCCTACTGCTGTTGATATTTGCTGAGTAAAAATTGGGAAGTGACGGGTCTATGCGATCGTTCTGATCCTTCGTCCTCGTCTTCAACCCGTCTTTTCCCTTTGACATCGTCCACCGTGACCTGCTTTCTGGGATCCACGGCGCCGCTTCTTCTAGCCGATTCCGACGTCAGCACCTTGGTTTGAAGTGAGTTTCTTCCCGTGTCAACCATGTTAGCAGGGAAAGGATGCTGATCAATCTTCATCGGCTTCACCGGCTTTGCCGGGACTTTGAACTTTAGTCTGCCTTGCTCAATGGCCGACTGTATCTGCTGACGGAAGATCTTGCACTTATTTGTGTCGTGAGATGTAGCATTGTGCCATTTGCAATATTTCATCTTTTTGAGCTGATCGGCCGAGGGAATGGTATGGTAAGGTGAGAGCTTGATCTGGCCCTCCTGGAGAAGTAAGTCGAAGATTTTATCGGCCTTTGACATGTCAAAGCCGAACGCTTCTGGTTCTTTCTTCCCAAAAGGGCACGATATCGGCTTCTTACCTTTCACCCATTCTGCTAGGCCGATTTCTTCTTCTTTCTCAGATTCAGACACTTCCAAATATGCCACCTTTTTCTGGAAATTCCTCCGCTGATCAAACGGACGTACTTCCTGACCGGCCAATCGGTGAACGATCTGACTTAAGCTTTCAAATTCCTGTGAGGCGTACCTCTCCTTGATATGTGGCAGGAGGCCTTGGAAGGCGATATCAGCCAACTGGGCATCGGTCAAGGCTAGGGTATAGCATTTGTTTCTGACCTCTCTAAACCTCTGTATGTAGCCAGTTACTGGTTCGTCGCTCCTTTGCCTGAGGCTGGTCAAATCTGAAAGCTTCATCTCGTGGACTCCCGCGTAGAAGTACTTATGGAATTGCTTTTCTAGATTGGCCCAAGTAACGATGGAATTGGGTGGTAAGGTAGTGAACCACTGGAAGGCCGATCCAGACAGAGACGACGAGAACAGACGCACCCGCAGAGCATCTTGTGTGGCGGCTTCCCCGCACTGGATGATGAATCTATTTATGTGCTCCACGGTTGAGGTGTCGTCCAGTCCCGAAAACTTGGTAAAGTCAGGAACTTTGTACCGGTGGGGAAACGGCAGTAGATCGTAGGCCGATGGGTACGGCGTCTTGTACGTATAAGTTTGTATTTTTGGCTTTAACCCAAATTGGTCTTGAATTACTTCCGCTATTCTTGCTGTCCAATCCACTTGCTGCTGATGAACAGCTGGTCGGGGCGCCGGCATATGTTGGTGGATCGGCGGCGGTACAGCCGGGTGATGGATCGAAGCGTGTGGTGGATTCTGTTGCATCGTGGCCGTCTGAGCAGCTGACAGCTGATGGCGAATCGAATCTGCCGCCCCATCGTACATCGTCATTGGCGTCGTGCTTCTGAGTGCTTCTACGGCATCTGCCCCCTGCCGATTTCTGACGTGGCCGGTTGATACTGAGGGACCGTCGGCCGAACGGCCGAATGGAACAGCGCCTGGATCGGATAGCTCCCATGTCCGATTGATTGATCAGGAAAAGCCGCCGCTGCAGGTGCCCCCCAAGGTACTGAGTTTGAGGGCAGCGATTGCACGGAAGCAATCTGGACAGGCTGAAGCGGCGCTTGCGATCGAAAACATGGTGCACCGTTATACCCTGGAGGCATTGAAGGCAGCGAAGTGTTGTACCCTTCGTGTTGCGTCGACATCGGCTGAGGAGCCGAGTGAGACGTACCTGGTAAGCTTCTGGCTGGAGGTACAATAGGTGGGGCGTAAGCTAGCCCCTGATATCCCTGAGCTACTCCGTTGACCAGAGAACTGATGACGGTGTTATACACCATGTTGGTCATTACTGAGGATTGGTTGATGAAAGCCTGATAGACGGACTGCTGAATCATATCGGACATCTTGCCTGAATCCTCAGTGATGGTGATGTGGCGGGGAACTGGAAGAGGAGCTTTCTTGATTGCCTCCCCGCTTCTGGTACGACTGAAAGATTGCAGATACACCCTTTTGTAGTCTTCTAGGTGTTTTGCCAGTTCCTCTTTCTGGTTGTCCTTGAGATCCGCTTCCGTGACCTCAATGATGTTGTTCTCAGAGACTTCGGTGGTCTTTGACATGTTGGATGTTGAGGTGGTCCCACCGGGCATGCCAAAAGTGTGTTGGCGTTAAAAATCGGCCAGGAATTGGCCGATAACCTTCAGCGTCGGACAGACGACCCAGGAGAATCTGCTTAACTCCTGTTCGGGTGATTGCCCTGGTGCGGTTCGCGCGGCGTGCCAGTCAATCTGACCTGTTGATTGACAAGGAAATAAACGTATTAAATTCCGGGTGTTCCGATCGGCTGAGGTTCTGATCTTTCCCGAAAAGCGTATCAGCGAATTGGCCGATTTGCTATGAAGATGACCGGCTATAGATTAGCCGATAATCACGTGACGATTGCAAAGAAACCACTGGAGCAACTTAAACAATCGCTACGGATGCAACACTTGAAATAGATCTAATCGGCTATATGATAATGAACGAGGGAAAGCAATGATAAAGCCGATAGTGCCGATTTCAAGCTGGATAACTTGTGATAAAACTAGAACGATAGGTAAAACCTATAATTCTGGTAAATACCGATAACTGGTGAATAAATCTAAATGAAACAACGGTGATGCGCCCGAAGTTAAAGCTTAGACGTTATTCGATAAGCGGAACCTACCAATTGGCCAGAGATCGTGTCGATGCAGCCCTGCCAATCCGTACGAACTCGTGAAAGACAAAGAAGTATTGGCGAAGTCGCCGACTTGAAAGTAAAGTGCGATGAAAAAGTAGATTGTTTTTGTTGATTGATTGATGTATATCCTACAAAACCCTGACGACTCCTATTTATACCCTAGGACTAAGATTCCTGATCGATTACGATCCGTTACAAACTTGATTTAAATAGAAAACTACTATATCTATAATATTTTCCTAAAGGAAACGGGCTACCGCAGAATCTTCTGCCGCCATCTCCTAGTCCAATCCGGATTCTTTCCATTGCTTCGCGACCGAGTCGGCATCGTTCTTTTGACCAACGTCAGGTCATTTTTGACTGGGATCCTCTGTTGGGATTCCAATGGCTTCATCCCCCTATCTGTTGGCGCAAGCTGCATCACCAATCGGCCGATCCTAACTGTAGCCTCAATCGGCCGATTCCCAACTGTAGCCTTTAAATCTGCCGCATCGGCCGGTCTCTTCCTTTCCTGACGCCGATTCAACACGTGTCAAAATCTGGCGTCAACAACTAGACGATGTACTTTGATGAGGCGCTAGTGAAAGAAGGAGCCGGCTTTGGTTTCGTCTTCATCTCTCCCCTTGGCGTGCGCATGAGGTATGTGGTCCGTGTTCATTTTCCAGCTTCAAATAATGTGGGTGAGTACGAAGCGCTCATCAATGGCCTACACATCGCCTTTGAGCTGTGCATCAAATGACTTGAGGTCCGGGGTGACTCGCGACTTGTCGTTGATCAAGTCATGAAAGAGTCGAGCTACCTCAGCCCCAAGATGGCTGCGTATTGCCAAGAGGTCCGTCAGCTGGAAGACAAGTTCGACGGTCTCGAACATAACCACATCCCAAGATGGCCCAATGAAGTAGATGACACATTGGCGAAAATGACATCGAGCCGCCAGCCCGTCCTGTCCGGCATCTTTGCTAGCGATTAGTACAAGCCCTCGATCTGCTACGAGGAGCCAGAACAGGCCGGGGCTGAACCGCTTGCCTCAGACTCGGGGGCTCACCAACCGCCGACCTTTTCCAACCACGAGGTCATGGAGCTCGACTTGGAACCAGTGATGGGGTTCGACCCTCCAGCTGATTGGAGGTCACCTTATCTCGACTACCTCCTCCGCGAGGTGCTCCCAACTGACAAGACATAGGCCCGACGGCTCGCATGCCACGCTAAGTCCTTCGTCATCATCGAGGGGGAGCTCTACAAGCAGAGTCACACCAAGATCCTACAGCATTGTATCCCGATCGAACAAGGGAAGCAGCTGCTGGAGGATATCCATGGTGGAGTCTTCGGGCACCACGCCACGCCCAGGTGCTTAGTTGAAAACGCATTCCGACAAGGCTTCAACTGGCCGACCGCGGTGGTGGACGCCAAGCGGATCGTGCGCACCTGTGAAGGGTGTCAATATTATGCTCGGCAAACCCACCTACCAGCGCAAGCACTCCAGACGATCCCCATCACGTGGCTGTTTGCGTTCTGGGGGCTTGATCTGGTCGGCCTCCTCAAGAAAGCACCCGGGGGCTACACGTATCTGCTTGTCGCCGTTGACAAGTTCACGAAGTGTATTGAGGCTCGGCCGATCATGACAATCGGATCCGAGCAGGCCGTGGAATTTTTCCTTGACATCATCCACCGATTTGGAGTCCTGAACTCCATCATCATGGATAACGGTACGCAGTTCACAAGGAAGAAATTCCTTAAATTCTGTGATGATTACCACATCCGCGTCAACTAGGCCACCGTGGAGCACCCCCGCACAAACAGGCAGGTCGAACGCGTGAACGGCATGATCTTGCAGAGACTCAAGCCCAGGATCTTCAATCGATTAAAGAAGTTCACCGGGCGGTGGGTTGCCGAGCTTCCTGCAGTTCTCTAGAGCCTCAAGACAACTCCTAGCCGAGCAACCGGCTTCACCCCTTTCTTCATGGTCTACAGTTTGGAGGCGGTCCTCCCAATCGACCTAGACTATGGAGTGCCGAGAGTTAGGGCGTATGATGAGCAAGGGGTAGAGGCATCTCTCCAAGACACGATGCAACAACTTAATGAAGCACACGACGTCACCCTCCCCCGATCAGCCAAATACCAGCAAGCTCTGTGACGGTACCACGGTCACCGAGTTTGGGGTCGGGCGTTTAATGTCGGCGACATGGTGAGCTCGTCCAGAGCAACAAGGATCATCACAAACTCTCTCCGCCCTAGGACGGGCCCTTCATCATCGCCGTAGTGCTCCGGCCAGGCACCTACAAGCTGTAGACCCCTGATGGCGAAGTGTTCACCAATACTTGGAACATCAAACAGCTATGTCGCTTTTACCCGTAGTATTTCCAAGCTATGAAGACTTTCATGTTAAATTGTCGGTGCGAAAAGTTTTCTATTTTCGCTTCCGCCGCTCTTCAGTGACGCCCAACCCCAACCACGGCAGGAGGTCGGGCCTCACTCGGAGGCTACCAAGGCCATACCTACGCCCAATCCGTTCCTACGGTTGGGGTGAGAAGATACAAGTTACGAAAGAGCGCGCCTTGAGTAAAGTTGGTCAGACTGCGGGAAACCCACGCCCCAGCGGCTACGATTCCTCCGCTCACCAGCGTGATCAGAGTCCTCTCGTTCGCATCTCATTTCCCATTGCCTCAATATTATGAACAGTCGGGCGGTTTTAACTTTCCTCGCCAAAGGCCCTTCCGGTTGAATTCCAAAAGTTTAAAAGTTTGTTCACACAACCATGGGCGTCAAGGCCCAGCTCACCGCCAAAATTAAACTAACTACTTACGAATGACTTCCTTCTCCATGTTTGCAGCCAAGACCTATGCAAGGGGGGCCACCACCTCCTAGATCTGGTCCAGCTCGGCGTCGTCATAGCTGGGCGTGAAGCCTTGGCTCATCGCCTGCAGGTCGATGTTCTTGTAATGGGAACGCACGATCGTGAACGACCGCTGCACGCCGAGGTGCAGCGCCCGCTTCACCATCCTGCGCACCCGGTCCATGACATTGACAACCTGGACCGCGAGCGAGCTAGTCCCCGCCTCCGAAGTCATCTCGAAGTCATTCAAAAACAACCCGACCGCAATCCGCAGGGTGTCATGCTCATCGGAGTCCTTGAGGAGCATGGCTTTCGTCTCGCCGAGCTCCTTCTCCAGGCGGCGGCGCGCACCACTTCCTCTCCAAGTTTCTCATCAAGCACTGTGCACACACACATCAACGACGTCAAAAAGCCTACCGGGAAACTTCGAAGGGACGAACTAGCCAAGCGAGGTCTTACCATTCACTTGATCACAAAGCTTGCCCATCTCGGTATTCGAGCAAGCAATCTCCGCTCGTCCAGTAGCAACCTCCACAGCGAGTTCGGCGGCCATCGCCTCGGCTTGGAGCTTTCGCTCCGCTTCGACGTTGCACTCTTGCTGAAGGAGTGCCACCTGCTGCTGGGCGTCTACTAGGAAGGAAAATCAAACACGCCGCGCCTGAGAAACCGACAATCCAAAGGGAAGAGGACAAGGATCTTACCCGCGAGATTCCCCTAAGCGGCCCGCGCTTGCTCCTCTCGCTCCTCGGACAGGAACATGGCAGCATTGCGCTCTTGGTCGATCGCATCGAGTTCGCCACGAAGCTCATCCATGGTACCAACCAACCGGTCCTGCTCCCCCCGCAGCCGCTCGAACGCCCCGACATCTACAAGCGTCTTGGCTCGAGCATCAGCCACCTCCTGGCGGGCCGTAGTAAGCTGCTCTGCCAGCTCCTCGCACCATCGCACCTCTTCGCATGGCGATCCCGGTTGCGATTCATGAGGAACTATGAAGAAGAAATGTGTCAGAAGTGCCCAGGAAGGGCGCAAGGGTCGAGGATGCTGATGTACTGTACCTGGTAGGTCGGGATGAAAACATCACGCAACACGCCCAGCGCGGCGGATAAGGCTTCTGAGATGCCTTGCCACTCCGCATCCTCCATCTCGTCGCCTTCCCAGAAGGGCAGATCGCCGCCCGTTTGAGCCAAGGATGATGAGGCCCTGCTGCCATGGCTGAGGTCGGCCACTCCTGTCAACGCCAAGGTGGCGGGCACCTCCTGCGATATCACCACCGGCAGGACGGTACCGGCTGCCTCGCCACCAATAGCCAAGGCCTCCTCCTGGGCGACCGCAATAACCTCGCACGGTGGCGGCTCCTCCCGCACCATCTCCTCATTTGTCCGCCCCATGGAGGATGCGTCGGCCTGAAGGGGCGGCGGCGCCATCTGGGCCTCAACCTCGGGGAGCGTATCGGGCACACCCATCCCTGATCTGTCCTTGACGAGAATCGCCGACGGCAGCACGTCTTCCACGAGTGCATCTCCCCGTGACGGCTCCTCGACTGTCGCACCCGGTTTAAGGACTAAACCGAATGCATAACTATATGTATGTCAGGATCAAGTTCCATACATATAGTGACATCATCAGTGAATAACAGCAACAGTATCACGTAAAGAAACATAAATAAGGACTTACAAGACTATCAGAGATATGCACTTATCATGGAAACGAAGGCTCCAAACTTCACAAGCAAACGACTGGGGGTTGCGTACGCCTAGAACTCTTCATCATCTTCAGTAGGCTTCACACCTTTTTCTTCTGAGCAGCAGTTAGCAAGGGTGAGTACACTTACGGTTGGTACTCATCAAGGCCACAAGAAATAACCAGAGTAATGATTTAAATCCATCTTTAAGTTTATTAATCATGTGAGGGTCCAGGCCGCTCTTGACCGTGAGCACGGCTGATATATCAGTTTTAAACACTCTGCACAGATTGTACACTTTCACCACAAGTCGCGTAAAAGTTCAAAAGAACTTTGGACCCAACCATGCTGTGCTAGCTAGGCACAAAACCACACTTCCGAGGTGTGATTGCATAGGGACGCTACGAGGCCTTTACGAAGATTCCCTAATAAGAAGTAGTCCGCTAGAGTTTCAGTAGTAGTATGGTCCATAAACCTCCCTAATGGTCAGCTCCTTAGCAAAGGCAGCTACCCCAAGAGGACCGGGCTATGACTCCTATCACCGACCCCGTCCTTGCCCTTTCGGTAAGACTGCTTCAAACTAGACTCTCTAATTATTTAGCCAAGACCAGAGCCATATAGTCCTCGTGGTTGTACTGTTTTCCAGGGTGGTTCTCCATGTTTCATTTAATACATGGTATTCTTGTAAATAAGCATAGATAGAAAGATGGTTAGGGTCACTTGCCTTTTTCCAACGAAAAGCTACTCTTACTGCTCTCTATCTCTTGCTTACTGGGAAACCTTGGTCTTCAAGCTTCAACAGCGATCATTCTACTCGAAGCAAACATCAAGCACAAACATAAAAAACAACAAACAAGTACAGCTAAGAACAATACACCAATCACAAAACAAAAGCTTTTAAAAGAGTGCTAAAGGATAGGGCTCGCTGCTACGATTGCAAGAGCACAAGAAACACGGAAAATGGAGCTAGGGTTGAAAAGACAAAGCTATCGGAAGATTGGTATTATAAAAGAAACAAAAGAACTACGAGCTTTATTTATTTTATTTGGAAAGCAAATGTAAAAGATATTCAAGACAAAATATCCTTGGTTATAATTAACTTATATTATATTTTTATTTATAAAAGCGGAGTAGAATTTAGTCATATTTTATTTATGATTGTCTATGTACAAATTACACTAATTAACAATTAATTAGAAAGAAAACTTGTGAGAGCATCTAAACTCATAACTTTATATTTGGTGTTCAACTAAACAAATTATATTTAGAACACATTTGAGTTGGTATTAATTAGATTAACATTAGTTATGAAAACCGGAGGTAAAGACCTAGGTGGATTTTAATTAGAAAAACTAGGTGAGAGAAATTTAATCAAATTAAATCTATTTTTAATTAAAAGACAGGAACTAAGGCACAACGACACGACTAAACGGTAGCTTAGGGTTTTAGAAGACTTAACGCAACGAGAACGAGTTGAAACGGAGCTAAAACGACGAAGGTAGGGCTAAAACAAGGCTCCAGGGACTTATCTGCGAAGAAACTGAACCTCGAGGGGCTAAATCTCAAGAAATCAGGGGCTAAAACATAATTAAACCTTAAACAGAGGGTCGGGGTGCAAAACTGGAGATCTTGGACGGCGGGTACTAATTCTAGAAAGGTCAGGGGTCGGGATAGAAAAATAAAGTGCTCAACTCTAATTATTTTTCTACTGATCTGGACTGCGGGTTAATTCCTGGAAAACCTAGGGCTTTTCTGCAAAAGTTCCGGGGATGGCTAGGGTCGGGCTAATCTGGTCCGTTGGATCAGAATCGGGCGGCGGGGTAAGGGTCGGGCGAATCGGACGCGGCTCGGATCTATTCTGGCCGTTAGATCTAGATCGAGCGGCAGGACGAGGGTCGCGCGAAGGCGACGTCTCGTGCACGGCTCAGATTCGCTCTGGCCGTGAGATTTAGATCAAGCGGCAGGGGAAGGGTCGGCTCGACGGAGTAAAGAGGGTCGGGCAAATCACAGCTGCACTAGGCGCCGGCGGCGAGCAAGAGCGGCGGCGGACGGCCGGAGGTTCACCGAATCCGGTGTTCCGGGGCTTATATCAAGCTGGGTTTATGCCGGGGAGAGAGTGGGCGACACGGCGAAGGTGTTGGTGATCACGGAACGGCTGTGCGGCGACTGTAGACCAGCGGCCACTGCGGCAGGCGGAAATAGCGGTCCGACGAGGAATCGGGTTTGCGGCGGAGCGAGAGAGAGGGGAAAAACGAGTGCGGCCTTGTACTCATCACCTCGCGGAACTCCGGCGAGAGTTGAAAGCGGCGGAGAAGCAGCGGGACGGCGACTCAACGGAGAGGCGGCGACACGGGCGGCGGCATTCCTCTGGTGTGCGGACTCCAGCGGCGTGCGACGGTGTGGAGTAAGTAAGAGATTGAGGACAGCTCTGGGTGCGAAGCGGGGCTCCGGCGTGGGTTTTATACGGGCGGAGAGGAGACAGAGCGGCCGGGAAAAAGGGCAGGCGGCGGGCGGCGAAGGAAAGAGCGGACGCTTACCGCGACGAGTATGGCAGCCAGCATCACGGGGAAAGAAAGAGGAGACGTGGGCGACGGCACGGAGTCGATCTGGATTCGGGGTGAGGAAAAAGGAAAGGGGAGGGAGCGCGGACGACGGCGCGGTGGCACGTCTGGTGTCGCGACAGAAAAAGGAAAGAAGGGAGCGGTGCGGAGGAAGAAGAAAGGAAAGAATAGAAGGGGAAACTGACGAGTGGGGCCAGCGCGTCGGTGGAAGAGGGGTGAGGGAAGGTAAGGCGTTTGGGCTAACGGAGTCGGTCCACGGGGTTGGGCCGCAGAGAGAGGAAAAAGAAAAAGAAGAAGAGATGAAGTATTGGGCCGGCCGAGTTGGGCCGCAGGGAGAGGAAAGAAGAAAAGAAATAGAAGAGGAGAGGGAGAGGATTTGGGCCGGGCTGGAAGAAAAAGAGAGAGAGAAAGATGGGATGAGCCAAAAGAGATAGGGAAGAGAAAAAGAGATTTTTAGGGTGGTTCTTAGGTATTTTTATTTTGCAAACTCAAACACGCAA
Organism: Panicum miliaceum; assembly: GCA_032594955.1. NCBI lineage: Eukaryota > Viridiplantae > Streptophyta > Magnoliopsida > Poales > Poaceae > Panicum > Panicum miliaceum. Next base: position 24,375,704 of record CM064072.1, on the reverse strand, counting down.
ACAAACAAAAATCAATACAACGACATGAATGCAACATACATAAAACCATTTTATTTAATTCTGAAAGACAATTTTTATTTTTTTCCTATATTACATTTTCTGTAAAGAAAAATAAATGTTGAAATTTTTATATAATTATGAGAAAATCATTGCTTTATTATTATTATTATTTTATTTATTTTTTTTAAAAAAATCACATCCTGAAATCCAAAAATTTTAGGGTGTGACATCGACCCCCGTCTGCAACTCCGGGTTCACATGTGCCGCGTCTTCCTAGGCACCGTCCACGCTTGCCCCCGACGAAACGCCGGCCACCCCTGGAGGCGTACGCTGGAGTGCGAGAACCTTCTGCGGCACCACCACCAGGGTACCCGCTCAGCCTGCAACACTATAGCAAAGGCTCGAGTGCAGTTAGCGCGCCATTGGCAGAGAGTCGCCAAGCACGAAGGGACAAGGTGATCGACGACTCATCGAGACACCACCATACGAGGGCCCTTCAGGATCGGACCTCTCGACCCCAGCTCCGCCTTTTCGGCACGCTGCCGTTTGGGAACCCCCACCTGGACGGTGGCCCCTGATGGGGTGTCATGATCCATATCTGTTGCCTCCGTGCGCGCAACCTCCCCCTGCTGCGTCGGGTCGGGTGTAGGGCTGGGGAGCACCTGCGCTGATGCCGACGGCTGAGGGGATGGCCCCTCGTCATCTTCGCGTGCCATCTCATCCCAGGCAATGTCTTCCCACTCTCCTCCTCCTCCTCCTCCTCCTCTTCGTCGACGTCGTTGCCATCGTCATCATCATCCTCCACCGCTTCCTCATCCGCTCTTTGCCGGCGCTTCCGCGCTGCAGCTTTGCGTGCTCCCGCGCTTCCTTCTTCGCCTTCTCTGCGTCCTTCTTCTTCTTGCGCGCCTCATCGGCAGCACGGTGCACCGCTCGCGCAGCTTCATCCTCCAGCAGCGGCGCGCGAGGATCGCGGAACGGGTTGAACTATCCCTACAAACACCGACCCACGAAGTCGAAAGTAAGAATCGACAAAGGAGCAAGACACAACAAAGAGGTCGGGACATACTCACCAGGTCAATGAAGCCGGTGTCAGGCCGCTTCGCCGGATGACCCTCGATCGGGTAGATCACGTCAGGCTCATCTAGCGCCTCCCGGATGCGTTGCTGGATCTCTGAATCTTGAAGCAAACCCTAGGCAAGCGTCGTGCCCTCAAGCCGCACGCCCGGCGCCATCTCGTACAGCGGAAGTGCGCGCGCCATCAACGGCGCCACCCGCCTCAAGTGGTAAGCTTTGATGACACCGGCGCTGCAGAGGCCGTGGCCCTTCAGGTACGCTATGGCGCTTAGGAGCGGGAAGAGCCTTTTCTTCTCCTTGCCCACAGGTCCCCATGACCACACCGGCAGAGCCACCACAATTGTTCGGCCGGTGAAGAGCAGAAGGGAGGCGGTGTCATAGTTCTTGATGTAGAACCATTGTGAATGCCACCCTTTGTTGGACTTCGTGGTGGTGATGGCCATGTACTCGAGGGCCCGAGGTCCGTGGAGATGGATTCCATTGCAGCCTATCGGGGCCGTCGACCCATCCCTCTTCTTAACCAAGGAGACGGCAAAGTAGTACCTCCAGAGCTCGAAGTAAGGTTTAGTCCCCAAGAACCCCTCGCACGACGCATGAAGGCTGCGACTTGATGGATCCCGTTCGGGTTGAGGTGTTGCAGCTCAATCTGGTAGTGATGGAGGAGCCCCCAAAAGAAGGGATGAGGGGGCACCCCAAACCCGCACTCGTGGAAGTACACGAAGGAGACGTCATAGCCATCGCACGGCGCCGGTACCTCCTTGCGGCCAGGTAAGAGCCACTCCCCTGCAGCGGATTCTGGACAGAGAAGCCCGCGCTTGAGGCGACCCCCTAGACATGCCTGGCCCACGTCCGAGCGGTACCATGACGCCATTGCTGGGTGGCAAAAGGGGATTAGGAGCTCTCATGAGGCAGGGCGCAGATGGGGAATGATTTGGGCTTCAGCGGCGGGGAGATGAGCAGGGCAGGAAGACGGAAAGGCGTGGTGACGGCAGTGGGGCCAAGAATCCCAATTATAGGCGAGGGGAACGGAAGATGAGCCAACGCTTCAACCCCCACGGCTGCCATGATGACAACGTTCGTCGCGTCACATCACCCCATCCCATCAAGAGGTACGCTCGCGCTGCGCTCGGGCTCGACCCCTCGGAGAACGCGCCCAGCAATGAAGGGGCCAAAGGCCCCCGCAGGTAGGAAGAGATACGGGCTAAAAACGCCCTGACGGCCCAATAAAGCCCGAGGGTTCGTAAGTTGGCCTGCCGACAGGTTCACAACCGCCCCAGGGCACCACCAGAGTGAGGGGTGGAGACGGATGGGCTCGCTAGCAGCCAACATCCAGGCGTGCAAGCACCACAGGCATCCTGACCCATGTTCGAGTCTTGACTGGAGCATGATCCATGGTTTTTCTCTGAAGAAAGGCAACGAGCCATCAGGACTGGTCGAACGGAGCTGATAACTAAATGTATCGGCCGTCGAGAATTTGGAGTCGGTCACCAGCTGACCTACGCCGGATCCCCGCGGACGGGAACTAGGGACCCACTCGGACCAACCCACTAACAGCTCACCGAGCACCACGTTTTGACCAACGAGGAAAAACGTGGCACGGCTTAGCCTTTCCGCCTTGCCAAAAAAGACGCTTGAAGGGAAGCGATTGTAAGACGAAACAGCCTCCTGACCGGACTCCCGCTAACGCGTGGGAGCTCGGGGGTCGGACTCGCGAGGAGACCAAACATGTGGTCGCATATGAAGCGGGTGCGGGAGCTGAAAGAGAGGGAGAGATCTCACCGCTTTTCGTGTGATAGTGCCCGACCCCTCGATGGGCTCAGGGGCAACAGTGGGTCATCGGAATTGAGCGCTAAAAAGCCCTCCTTTTATTCCAAAATTACCAAGGGACACAGTTACATGGTGCGCTCCGGGCGCATAATGAAAGTCATGAATTAGATTTGTCAAAACGACCTACATTTTGGACAGACGGGGTAGCTAGCCATTGGCCATGTACAAGTACAAACAAAATAAGCGTCACCACACAGGGTAGCGCTGAAAGTTGCCCGTGCGATTTCATGAAGTGCGACAAATCCGCCTCCGCCCTCATGAGGAACCAGCACCTGAACCAAGGCAACTACCTCACGAAGGTGAAGCCGAGGATTTGGACGCTCGAGTTCTCTTTCCTCACGCTCTTCCGCTCGTAGTCAATCCACTAACAGCAAACAAAGAGGGGTCGGGATCCAGCTCAAACGAGCCGAACCCAAGATCTAGGAGGCCTAGTTCTACCAAGCATTGCTGGAGGCTTTGCCAGTTGGTCTTGGTTAAACAACCAGAAGCCCAGCGCCGCTATTTATAGCCGCGCCGGGGCAGGGCGTCGCCGCGGGGCTGGACAGGCCGAAACCAAGTGACCAACGTTAAAAAGGCTTGCCTGCCCCGGTTTCTGTTGATGGTTGCGGGCTTGACGGGACAACATGAGATAGGACGGGGCAGGCAGACGCAGGCTGTAATGGAAGCGAAAGGCACGCATCATACAAGCCCAGAGGCGAGCGAGGACGGCGCAGCAGGAAAGCCCACGCCAGATGACTCGACGACCGCCAAGGCTGCCGATGGCCATAGTCGGTAGGCGACAGAGACAAGAACCGACGAGAGGGCACCAGAACCAAGGCATCGCCGCAGAGTACCCTCCGGACACCTCCGCGTGAATCTCTGATTCGCCCAGAGGCTCGGGGGCTACACGCATTGGCTGCGCTCGTGCGCACCCATGTAAGACAGGAGGAGGGAGAGCTCTCATTGGTCTCGTTGAGCAAGGCACGGAGGCAAACGCTTCAGATGGACCCTCTGCGCGAACCTCTGAATCGCCCAGAGGCTCAGGGGCTACACCCAGTGGGTGCGCTCGTGCACACCCACATGAGCCTGGCAAGGACAAGACCCTCTCGAGTCACATCAACTCAGATGCAAGACCAGGGACACGTTCGGACTGGCACGGGACTCAACACCCGGGTAAATCAAAACCCTGGCATGGCTCACCGAGCCATGCAGGGGCTCGGGGCTACAGACGGGGGAGAGTATCATGGACCCCCAAAAGTATGTTCCCTAGGAAGCTAATTATGGGTTAGCTTATGCGGCTCAGCCTAATCAAGCTATCGCATGGCCACGGACGACCCACAAGGAGGAGGGGCACCCACGGCCCAATACCAAGCCCAGACGAAGGGCACGAGCCACCTCGCCCGACCACAAGAGGTCAGGCTCCGCCTCGCCCGACCCCAAGGATGAGAGCGCGGCCTCGGCGACCCCTGTGAGAGAGGCTCCGCGTCGCCCAACCCCAAGGGCATGAGCTCGGCCTCGCCTGACCCTGAGGGGGCGGGTTTGGCCATACCCACCGTAGGGATGTGGGGCCCTCAGGGTCTCGCGAGATGACAGGTCGCGCTAGGGGTCGAACCTCTAGCGTGGGGATGGGTAAGGACGTGCCTCGGCATGATCTCTGGAGAAGACAGGCCATTACCGCGGGCCCCTATCGTCCGTCGCGTCGGGGGACAAGCCGTAGAATGCGCTGGGGGCCCGCACCGCCCGCCCTATTGAGACGCACGTTGCGCTAGGGAGCGGCGCAGGGACACCCCAATCATCATCTACAGAACCAGCGGGGACCACGCATAGGGAGGAGGTAAAGCGGGATTCCGGCGACCTCTCTCTCTTGTATCCAACCCCCGCCCCTTGGTATATAAAAGGGAAGGGGAGGACTCCCATAGAGGGGAACGGATTTTGGGACAACACTCACGCACCCACACAACACTTCGCCACCAGAGAGTTGGGAGCTCGTTCCCTCTCTCGCCCGTTTGTAACCCCTACTGCAAACCAGTGCAAGAACATGAGCAGCTCGAACTGGACGTAGGGATATTCCGCCTGAACCAATATAAATCCCTGTGCCTTCCTTGCACACTATCCGGGCCTGACGCGCAAACATAAATTCACTAGTCGGCGGTCCGAAACACTCAACCCATATGTCTTGCCGCTTGCGTTTAGAAGAGCATGCTTGCATGCAATGCTTATGCACTTTGCAAGAGGCATGCGCACTTTGAAGGAGACAAGCTTCTGAATATTCCTGCACCTCTATTATATTCTGCAACACCTGAGCACAGAGAGTGACAGATGGATGCCGGTATTTGCTGACACCTATGCACTAGAGTGACAGATGGATGGCAGCATATGATATTTTTGGGATTGGAGTTTTTTCCGGCGGGAAAAGACCTAGGAATAACTACGGTAGACCTGTCAACGTCACCATATATCAATATCTGTCTTCTCCCTCCATTTGAAATTACAAGAAGGTGCAACACCCTAATTTTGCTCAACTTAAATAATAATAATTTTTTAGATTTTATTTGAGTGTTTTTAAGGCTTTAATTAAATTTTAGAGCATTTATTAAAATTAAAATAAATAAAAGAAATATAAATATTACTAGGTTTTGTTGCATCCATGCTGTTGAATTTTTTATTAGATGTTTCCCTTCCAAATTTGAATTTATTTGAATTCAAATTTATTCGAACTTGGGTGCTCAGTATTTCTTTGAGTTTTGAATGAACAACAAAGATGAGTGCAAAACAAATCAGATATGTTATTTTGGTCACCTTGAAATTGCAAGTAGCTAGTATGCACATGGATAAACATCACTGACATATATAGGGTCAGTGGATGCTATCCGAAGCCTGTGGACAAAAATGAAAGATGCCGGAAACAATTGTCGAAAGCAAATTCATGCCTATTACTTATCACAACAGAAGCTATTTTAAATGCTCATCAACCATTGTCGAAAGAAAATTCATGCAAGCACTATAATTAATTACTTAAAGGGATTAATGGAAACTAATATACCGGTGCTCATCGTGTCACTACTAGAAAAAGGGCTATCGGTCCAAAAATACCGGTAGCAAGAAGATCCGGTACTACCGGTATTTTTGGGTGGATGGAAATATAAAAAACCTTTAGTACCGGGTGGTAACATACTAAAAGGTCCTTCATAGGTTACTTCAACAAGAAAGATCCTTCATAGGTTACTTCAAAAAGAAAGTATCTCCCTCTAATCATATGTTCTGGGTAGGCGAGATGTTAAGGGAGGCACACGCAAGGCAAGAGGTCTCGAGTTTGAATCCCACCCGCCGCACACGCGTGTATTTTGCGTGTAACTTGGGGATGCGCGTTTGCGGGCCTCTTCCTACGTTTAAAATATTTTTTTTGATGCAAAATATTTTAGTACTAGGTGGAAGCATCATCCGGTACTAAATAATCCTTTTAGTGCCAGGTCATCCACCCGGTGTTAGTACCCCGAACTTTTAGTCCCGGTTATAGAACCGGTACTAAAGTGCCTTCTCAACCGGTGCTATAAGCCCTTTTTACAGTAGTATGTGAACATATTTACTGCTTACTTTGACCTTTCTTCCTTTCCTACTCATACAATGTCCACCGACAAATCAGTAGCAGCTGTTGTCAAGATCAATTGACTTAAATGGCCTCTGCTGTTCTCAGCCTGAGACCATAGAAAAAAATGTGTCCTTCACCTCTTGACTGCTAGGGCATAACGGCACAGGTACGAAAGAGTGTGAAACCGTAGAAAATGATTCTCCTTTGTATGGCCAGTGACAACACAGTTTTTTAACCTCCTGGTAAATTTCTAAATTCACATTTTATTATTTTGGAATAAATTATTAGCATAGCCACCTATTGCCTATTCGGCGATATATTTTCGTATACATGTTTGCTTTCAATTTTGTCCCAAATCAACTTCTTTCTTAATTTTATTCCAACCAAAGCAAAAAGGACACGTGCGCAGGGGCGCGTGCAAAGTACTAGTATATTACATCGATGCATTCAGCCACTCTGGGCCAGAAAACCTAGCATTTGGCCGGGCCTGTCTCTTAATTCTTAGCCATATTTAGGCTATTTCCAGTGCAGGATTTTATTGCACGATTTCGTAGAGTGACATGTTATCTAAGTACATTTGAGTTCACGAACGAAACAAGATCCCCCAATGCAAAGTTTCATTTCACGATTTCATAGACTAGCCATAGCATTTAATTATGAGGCATATGATTGGGCGCAATTGCATAAAATAAAATCCTATAGCCCCCAATGCAAGATTCAACAAGTTTCATAGTCTTGAAAACAATGTATATACAGTTTCATCCTGATGAAACTCCTTCCCTCTCTTTCTTCATAATTACATTCCATGTCATCACAAATGCTGATATGTCACTGTATTTAATGCACGTAAAACATTTATGAATCTTGTACTGGGATTAGCCTTATTCGCCTGCCTTCTTGCTCATCTGAACTAGTGTCAGAAGTTTTCGCTTGGTTGTCACACCTTAAAATATTTAACTTTGGAGTGTGAGTAACACTAACTAGTGCAACAATTTTCTCATAATTCTAAAATTTTCCCCAAATTTGTACCAATTAGCACAATGCATGCTTAGTGCAGGAAAATATTTACTTTCTAAAACTAAATTAATATGCTTTAAGGTATTTTAATGAGTGTGCTGCATTCATATTGGTTGTATCTTGACTTTTATGAGTGAATAGCTTTTAGAATGCATTTATCTGTTGTTTAGGCCTTTCCCAGAAATTTTCAGATTTTTCTATCAATTAGTTTCAGTTTCTAGAGCTAAATTCATTAGTTTGAAGGTTCTAGAAATATTTTTATGAGCTCCAAATACTTTATTTGGGTTCATCAAATTCAATTCTATGTTTGGATTTTTTTTCTCATGATTTTTTGGAAGCTTTAGAATATTTTCATAGTTTAAATATGAATTCTTGACTTATCTGGAATTTACTTTTCTACCAGAAAAATAATTATTACCAAAATAAACAGCCCTAAACCATAATGGGTCAGCATTGCTCCACCTTGGGCTTGATTGGCCTAGATGCAATCCGTTTTTAGATTAAACCAATCCCACCACTTTAATGGGCCAAATCACAATGGTTCATTAGCGATAGAGGGATGTCCACCAACTATTAGTCCTATATTGATAATAGATGGGCAGATAAAGGTTTTCCTCTCTGTATATATGGATCACCTTCTCTAGCGAAAAGATACACCCCTACGTAGGAAGATTCCTATGTTCGGAAATTCCTATGGAGGTCTTTAGAGTAAAGTTGCATCTCGTTTTCACGCGCAGCGCACCGCCACTATCAGCCCTTGACGTGCGTTCAAGACGCAGCAGCTCACACCCCTATTGAGGTCGAGCACCCTCTCCTTCCTTTAACCTCACCGCCACCCTCCTCTCATCTCACACGGCGTCGCCGTACATATCACCAAGATTCGTCCACTGTGGTACACCTCCGCCACTGGTGAGCACCTGCACCACATCCCCTTTCTATCCTCTCAGCCTTGCCTCTTCCTAGCAGCCAGAAGCCCTGTATCCGCCTAGGAGGCTAGGACCAGAGCTTTCTTATAGATTGCATGTTTTAGCTCTATTTTAACTCGTTCTTTTAGCATTAGCATTCTAATAGCGTAAGCTATAGCTTAATAGTGTTGTACCATAGTTTATATTTTACAAATAGTTCAACATTAATTTGGTTAAATTTATTAAACTAGTCTTTCTAATTAAAAGATAATTAGGGCTATACTATGGTTTTCATAATTAATACTAATTTGATTAAGCACCAACATAAATTTGTTTTCAAATTAACTTGTTTAGTTTAATACAAGTCATAAAATTATAAGCTTATATGTTCTCTCATATCTTTTATTTTGTAATATAAATAACCAATTGGCATAATTTATATTGAAATTTGTATAAATAAAAGTTGATTTAGTTTTTACCTCATCTTTATAAATATAAACACAATATGCTTAACTCTAATTAAAATAAATCTATCATATAGTTTTTTATAATACAAATCTTCTCATAGTTGTATATTTTCAACCGAACGTTTCATGTGCTATCGATATCATACCAATGAGTTTGTGTGCTCATTTAAAGCTTTTGTTTTGGTACGGTGCTAGTATTGTTCTTACTGATTCTCAAGCTGATGAGCAAGTGATTGAATTCCGAAGTGTTGGAATATAGCCCAACGTTAGCTCAGATGAAATATTTAAAACAACACTGGAGTGCTTCATCCAACACTCGAGTGTTTTTGAAGACATCCAACAAGCTAGTTAGATTTTTTTAAACAATCAATGGAGAGGATTACACCTTACACATTGAATTATCACTCTGATGCCTCATGTCGGCAAACATTATCACTAATTTAAGATATGATGACTTAATCCCTCGGAAGTGTTTATAGGCATGCATTCGTCTGTGTGAGCTTTGCATCTCTACTGTGGTTGCCAAAAAAAAAATATTTGGAGAGTGGTTCCGACATGATACATGAACTTGTTAGAGCTGATGCGTATTCATCCATTTCATAAAACAGTGTACTAATCAACAATGAAAATGTAATGTTACTTTCGAGTACATTATAAAACAGAGATGCTCCATGTAAACAAGTCATAAGAGTGCTAGCTCGGGATTCCAATCCTCCGCCCTTGTTCAAAATCTCCATTTGAACAATGCCAATTTGAACTGCAGGGCAGAGGGTACCCATCCGGTTTTCCTATTATACCGCTATCCAAATAGGGGCCATTTTTGCAGAAACACCACATGAGAACGTACCAGTTACCACCTCAACAGAACGGTCTCCGGCCACCGGCCGCCGCCGCATCCCCGCGCCGTGAAACTGGCGGGATCCTGAAATGCCACAGCCGGCCAGTCCCACCCACTCTGTACTTGTCGCAGAGGAACTCCTCTGCGAACGTCTTCTCCACCCTCCGGTCCACGTCGTGCAGGAACACGTCGGTGTCCCCCTCGCCGCGGCGCGCGCGCGCCAAGGCCGCCGCTGTCCATATCGCGGCCATCCTCCCCGGCGCTGCCGCGAAGTACCCCTTAGGCGCGTCGATCATGAACATGTCCCATTCGGTCTCGTACACCTCGGGCGGCAGGTTGTGCAGCGCCAGCGGGCACGCCCAGTTGCCGCGTACGCGCAGGGTGCCGTTGCCGCCGCCGGAGCCCGGCAGGCAGGCAGGGTGGTTCTTGTAGGCGGTGAGGAGGCTGTCGGCCTGGTCAAGGCGCGTGCGGTAGGCGACGAGGTGCGCGCGGAGGAACGGCGACTGCGCGCGCACGACGCGGTACCACGCGGGGTCCTCCTCGAGGAAGACGGTGGCGCCGCCGGGGTTGAGCGCGTGCCAGAGCCTGGAGTCGTGGCCCAGGCCGAACACCAGCAGCCGCAGCGGTGCGCGGCCGCGGAGCACGGCGAGAGACAGCGAGATCTCGTCCCGCGACTGCTGCGGCACAGTCTCCATTGTGGCGTACTCCACGGCGGCGTCGGCCAGCGCGGCCACGCCCGGCTCGCCGTACCCGGACCCGGAGGGCGCCGCGACCGCCGGCAGGCACGGCAGCGACAGGGCCAGCGGCGGGAGCAGGTACGGCGCCAGCGGCGTCGTCACGAGCGCGGCCACCAGGTAGAACGCCGCGAGCAGCAGCGCGCACGCGCCGGCGAAGAGGAGGCCGCGGCGGCCGGGGGCCTTCATCGCCGGCGGGCTGTGTCGGGAGCGAGGTGTTCGAGGCGACGCGACGCCCGCGTGGAGTGTCCGTCCGTCCGTACGCGCGTCGGAAAGCGAGAGCGCGCGCTGGGCGGTGGGGATTGGCTGCTTTTTTTAGGGTCGTCGGGAGACGGTGTGTGGGTGTGTAAGGATGTGTCGGTTGCTCCTTGGTTTGGCCTTTGTAGGGGGGCGCGGCGATTCACTTTAGCCTTTTTTTGGGCAGCGTAATCTAATTTGCTCTGCCTTTTGTTTTTGGGTTAGGTGGTGGTGTTCCTTTTGTGACAAGTGTAAGAGGTGGGTGTTGACAATTTGTTTGAATGTGCAAATCATTAGTTGACAGGTGGAGGCTTTTTGGAAGTGTTGGAGCATTATTAGCTGTGAGTTGACACATGTTTCCTTTCTTATCGGAACATGCAATAGACCATGCGTGAATTAATCACAATTAGATTTTAAGATTTTTCTTAGTTTTTGAAATGGGTGGGGTTAATATCTATACTATTAGAGAACGGCCTACAGTGCAGGCCAAAAGTAACGGCCACTGAGTACCCGCTGCAACGGCCTGGTGCGCCGAGAGGGCTACTGGTGCCGGGTTGTGGTATGACCTGATACTAATGATAGATGATGCGAATTGAGAATGAACTTCTCTCGACGTGGTCAGAGAGGGCTATTTTTTTTCTCCCCACACAAATTTTTGTTTAAGCTCAAATTTTACAACTATCAATGCATATTTTTGTTGGGATTTTAAATGCACCTGCACAGAATGGCCACAAGCAATTCGCCGCTCTGACCACTTGAGCAACAATTCTGTCGGTAGAGTAATCCAGATGCACATGTCAATTAATAATCCACCATTGTTGTCACCCTACCTTGTGTAGCCAACCATCGGCCTTGATTGAATCCACAACCACCATGCTAGGATCTAAATATATATAGTCATATATTCAATATTTTAACCGGCAAGTTCTGCAAAAGTTCCGTTAATCCAAAACAATTATCGATTCTGTATTCAGAATGAGTTCAAACTGCTATTTGTTTAACAGAAAGAGTACCAAATTTGAATTATTAAAACATATCAGAGGTACGACCATAGGGGCATAACCCAGTTTCTTAAGATTTCTAATGGAAAGCTCTATGAAAACGAATCTTTGACTTCACCAGGACATTGGACACGGAGTACTAGTGACAGTAAGAAGTACTCCTACCTAGTTGCTACAGGTGTTATCTAGGACTGCTAGTTAACTGAGGCCGTGATATATTGTTTTTTACTACATATATTAAGTTGTTTCTAAACATAGGCACGCCGTATGGCAGAGGTGACTGTAACCTTTTAATTTCTACTAATAATATGTTTGTAAAAGCTAGTGTTGTGCATGAAAGTAATTATTCTTATGAATGTACTAATAATCAAGTATCGGTATATTCCTTGGCCGCCAGTCCATCGTGGTATGTATACTCACATACTCATATGGGTTTTCAGTCTCTAAATGGTGGAACCACTAAATTTCAAATTGGAAGAAGCATGACGTCCTTATGGAACGATCCACAACACTGATGAGCTAGATTTTAGTTTTGTTGAACCATCTAAAGAAGCGTCAGTAGATCAAATTTTAGCAGCATGCATGCTCCTCGCGCAAAACACACACACACACAAGCACGTATAGACAAGTAAGCTCATATCCACAAACATTTTGAAATAAGCAACTTAATTGTTCTTTCAGGATTGTAGCATGAAATGAAATGTTTGGACAGATTCCAATCTTAAAATCATGTTATGACATTGTCAATTCACTCGGCTTAGAATGATGTTACTTCAAAGGTTCGAGTGCACCCTTGGTATGTGATTCACTCGGCTGACAAGGATTCAATACCACTTTGGAAGGAATTGGTGCTCGTATATGTCTAAAAGGGAGGGGGAGAATTAGATAAACTTAAATTATTAACATAAAGTTACCACTTTATTGCACAAAATATAATCTAGTTCATACACTACTACAGGTACCCAGCACCGCCGGATGAAACCGGCATCACCACTGGTTCGGCCACCCGTTGGATTAGGGTCCACGATCATGGTGTCCATCACCAACGGATCAAGAACCGGCAGTGCTGCTTGTTAAAAAAATAAAAAAATCAGCCGTTGCCACTCCCTTGCGCCTGCTCCCGTGCGCCGCCGCAGCCGCTCCCCTAGATCTGCTGCCGCGCGTCGTCCGCCGCGGCTCCCCTGCGCCGACCGCAGCCGCTCCCCCGGATCTTGTAACACCTCAGGTATTATAAATTGCTAAACAAGCCTCATTAGCTTAACACGATGCATAAATAACTAAGAAAAGTTTAAAAGAAATGAATTATAAATTGGTTTTGCTTTGAATTGAAAATAGATGTGTATATGTGCATAAGTACATGTACGTTAATCAAACAAATTAAATAACTTTCACATCAATGCAAACATAGCTACGAAATTGAATAGGCACCTTGTTATTGACATGATAAACAAAAGTCTAGTTGAAGGCTAGGAGAGAATGCAAATTTTTGCCCAGGAAATGACGTGCCCTCCGAATCCTACTTTTTGAGTTTTTAAAATAACTTCTAAACTATAACTCAAATGAACTTTGGCTTGAAATAAAACTTGTGTAACTTTTCATTTTGAACAACTTTCATGTTCAGAGATTTTTGTGTTACAACACAAAAATTTGAGAAACACTTGACTTTGTAAACCAGCCCCTGCCTTTTTCTCTATTTTTCATTTCCGACCCTTCTTCTCCGCCCCGCCCGACCCTCCGACGCCGCGGTCGCTGCAGACCCTTCTTTCTCCGTTCCGCTCGACCCTCCGATGCCACAGTCACTGCAGACCCTTCTTTTTCCGTTCCGCCCGACCCTCCGACGCCGCGATCGCTGCAGACCCTTCCTCTCCACTTCGCCCGACCCTCCGCCCGGCGCGCAGTCGCCGCAGGCCACCTGGCCGGCGATGCCTGACCGGCGCTAGGCGCCAAGCCAATGCCTGGCCGTGCCTCGCTCGCACGCGCTCCTCCCCACGCCGCGACCATGCCCAGTCCACGCACGCCACGCGCACGCCGGCGACGCGCGCCTCTGCTTGCCACCCGCCGCGCCCAATGGGCAAGCCGCACCGTGCCCGTGTCCCCGCCGCGTCCCGCCAGTCGCCGCGCTCGCCGCCCGGCAAGACAACTGCTGCAGCTCCTCGCCCAACCCGCGCGCCGCATGATCTCCCGCTCCCCACGCCAAATCCTCAGCGCCCAATCCTCTGGCCGCACCTGCCGCACGCCGCGCCGGCTCTGCTCGCCGCCCACCGCGATCAGTAACGCGCCCTCGTTGTGCCGCCCCTTCCCAGTGTCGCTCGGTCCTCTCCCTCCCTCCTGCAGCCTATAAAAGGCGATGCAAGGCCACTCACGCGCACCTCAACCCACCAGAACGCCGCTGCCGCTGCCGGGCCACTGTGAAGCTCCTCTGTCCGAGCCAAGCCTCGGAATGGGTTCCCTTCGACGCCGCGAAGCTCATCGACCAGCCAACGCCCTTCCCTCCTCGCCGGAGCACCGTCGCCGACGCTCCGCACCGCCGCCGCCCCTCTGCTCCACGCCGACGAGCCCCCTCCGACCACTCCCAACCCCGACCAAGGCCACCCCAAGGTAGCTCTCACCTCCCTGGTTCTCCCCGACCCTTTTTCCCTCGCCACCGACGAGCCCCCTCGCCGGAATTTGGCCGTCCGCAGTGCCAGCGCCGCCCAGGGACCCAATTGCAACGATTGAAATCTTTAAAAGGGTCGGCACGCAAGTTTCCAGGGGCATATATGTAAACCTGTGTTTAAACTTTGAATTCAAAAACAGCAAAATTGTAAAATTTATATAAAATCGTAGGAAACTCAGAAAAATACGAACTCAACTGTTCTGGAATCGTTAGAATAAAATTAACAACTTTTGTTACATGCTTTACTTAAGTTGCTTGCTAAATCTTTCTCTAAGTTAAATGGAAGGTTTAATAGACTTTAATTGTACCCACTATTGTGGACCAGCTCTGCATCTGATTTTTAGACAGTAGTTTGGTTGCTTGATGTGTAGGCTAGTGTAAAAATATTAGGACCAGAACCCATCTCTAGCTAAACTTTTTGTTAAACTTTGTTCATGCCATGAAATAATAAAACTAATTTCTGACTGCTGTTATATTGTGTTTCATGCTGTGAAAATTTTCCAGAGCTATTACAATCATGACTAAATACCACAGAAAAAGTTTAGAACCTTTTTTCTTTCTGTAACCTATTTATATAATTTTGTGGTAGGAAAAATGCACTAATCCAAATAATTAGTTTCTGCGCTTGAAAAATGTTCAACTTTTTACTGTGGGAACTTTAAAGTAGCTCATGCTGCATGAAAAGTTTCGTACTCAGAAACACTGTAAAACATCCTTTAGAAATTAATCTTCATTAATATGAGTGTATATTGTCCTATTTATTATGCTCTGTATCATGCTCAATAAAATCTGAAAAAATTACAGTAACACATATATGGATAGATTAACATCCTGGAAAAGTTTTAGCATCAAAACATGCATGGGTTGTCCTGTATAAAAATAACTAGGTTCTAGCAGTGGCTATGTATTACTTTTTTCAAAATTAATCTGCTGCACAGAAATTTCTGAAATTTTTACAGTAGTCTTATCTCTAGATATTGTACTCTGAATAAAACTTTTATCACCAGAAGTTACATAAATCAGTGTTTGTGCTTAATCCATGCTTATACTGCGAAAATTAAAATTTCAATACAACACCACCCCTTCTGCTAAAGGTTGCCCAAGAAATCGTAACTAAGTAACTTTACAACAAAACATATGTTTTGTGGACTGCCACTTTATCGTGAAGAAAATAAATATCATGTATCATCACTACGACTTACACTTGTGCATTCATATAGAATTGGCTACTCTCGCCGACGGAACGTACGAGCTAGTGCCCGCGTCCGAGAGTGAGCAGCGTGAAGCTCAAGTGAATCTAACTGAAGCTTTCGAAGACCCGAACCCGAGTTCGGACGAGCCCCAAACTAACTTTACCCAAGAAGGCAAGCCCCGGAGCATGAACCCTATTTTTCTAAACTTATGCAGCTTATTACTCTATTTTACTTGTGCATTAAGTTTATAGGAGTTGAATGAAAACTTAGTTGCATGATCCTAGGTACTAGATGTAAGGTCCGATAGAATGCAATGCTAATAGGACTCCGGTAAAAGTTGAGTGATATCCTGTCACTCGCGAGAATTTAGGAGTCGAATGTTTACTACATGCTGCAATCATAAGGTCTACCGACGGGGCTATGGTACGATGTTTATGTTGATGATTGAGGCCCCGTCTGTTTAGTGAAAAAATGCTAAGGCCGTAGTGTGTGGTAGTGGTGGTTAAGCGTTTGAACGTACTAACCACATGCCGAGAATATGGTAATCGGTAAGCTTAAGTATTGGATTGAACCAAGGCCGGAATATACTCCCCACTGTCTTGAATTCGTTCACATCTAGCTTATGGCGGGTGCATGTGCCGCCATGGCCGGGTCCATGGGGACGTGTAGTCGAGGGCGGTGGGCCTGTTCCGTGAAGCGGAAATTGAAGGGAAAAGTTGCACGTGTGACTCTTGGAGTAACCACGTGACATGTGTTTAGGTTTCCCTTGCAAGGTTAAGAAATTCGATTCGAATCGTCCGTTTCTCGCGGTTATTGAGACTGCTTGACCCTTTTACCACATAGAGTAAGATGAGGAACAATGATGATGATTAATCTTGTTGGATGCAAATTAATTCTTCCACCATGTATGATATTGGATAGTTGCTTACCTAGAATGGTTAAAGAAAACTAGAACTTGGAGCTAAAATTTGAAAGTAAGGACCTACTTGTATATGCTTTTCGGCAAAACAAACCCCTCAAGCCAAAAGCCTTACATGTCTAGGAGTCGGCTAAGTATATTCCACTAATCGGGTAAGTCTTGCTGAGTATTAGTATACTCAGCCTTGCTTGCGGCTTGTTTTCAGTGATACTTTCGAGGATATGATCGCTAGTTTGACTTGGCCGTTTACTCTTCCTCCTGGTTGGTCGGTGGAATGGGATACGCCCCCGGCCAACAATGATAATGCCGAGTGATGTCTCGTACGGGCTTCATCATGACATGATGTATCGTCGAGTAGTTTATCGTTATTTTTTTGCTGCATTGAACTGTGATGTACCTTTTTTTATAAATTTTGAACTCAGTTGTAATAATAATTTATGATGAACCTGTGATGTAAAATTTGTGGAATGTTGTATCCTTTGGGCTCACCTTCGTGTGAGTACATGTATGTGTGGTTTCGATCGGCAAAAACCGTGGTTGTATCGGGAGGTTACCCGACAGACCAATGGATTATTCCGTTTGAAGTGCGAGTTAGCCCTGATTGCCCTCGTGGTGATGGTTAGCGCGCTTGAGCTGGATTAATTCAGGTGGTTCTGCCACAGATCTGCTCCCGCGCGCCGAATGCCACCGCTCCCCCACGCTGACCATAGCCGCTCCCCCACGCCTGCTCCTGTGCACCGTTGCAGCCGCTCCCCCGGACCTGCTCCCATGCGCCGACCGCCACCGCTCCCCCGCGGCGGCTGCCACCGCTCCCCCACGGCGGCTGCCACCGCTGCCCCGTGCCGGTCGCAGCTCCCGCGCACCGGCCACGGCCGCTCCCCCGTGCCGCCTGACCTGCGCGCCGATCACCCCAGGATTGGAGGAGGGGAGGAGTGGCGGAGGTGGTGGCGGGGGAGGGAGGAGCGCCGCGGGAAGAGGAGGGGAGGTGGCGGCAAAAGGAAGGGAGCATTGGGGAGAAGAAGGAAGGGGAGGAACGGTGGTAGGGAAAGAAGGGAAGGGAGGAGCAGCGGGAGAAGAAAGGGAGGGGAGGGCGCTACGGGGGAAGAAATGGACGGGAGGGCGCTGGCGCGCTGCGGGGGAAGAGGGAGGAGAGGAGGCGGCGGGGGAGAGAAGGGAGGGGAGCCGGTGAGGGAGAGAAGATGGGAGAGGAAAATGAGAGGTAGAGGAGGGAGATGGAAAAAATTAGGGTGACTAGCATCACCGATTGAAATAATTAGGGTGATGAGCATCACCGCCGGTTCATATTACGACCCGCCGGTGATGCCTACTATCACCGTTGGATCGTATTACGATCCGACCGTGATGCTATTCAAACACATTACTATCATGTCCTATTACAACCCGACGGTGATACCTACTATTATCACCGGTTCCACTTGGAACCGGTGGTGATGAGGCATTTGCGATGAGTCATTCTATAGTAGTGATACTATCTCAATGTGCGACTAGTTCAAGTAGTATTTAAATCCACGCACCAAGTGTTTTGCAATCTAGAGCCAATCCTAACACGAACTACCCTATATAAGAAGAGGCACTCAAGTTACAAATATGAAATGCGGGAAGTAAAGAAGTGGTTTAGAGATTATGCAAACTGAGCACAGTGATTTATCCTTATGATATCGGTAGGCAAATGTCACCTCTAGTCTACGTTGGAGCTCCATAAAGGATATGCTTCTAGTCAAGGTTTTGGACACACCGCTAAGGCTCTTGCCAAGCCGGATGAGATACTTGCCACAAAGGCAATGCTCACCACTACCTCTCTTCCGATCACCTTTACACTGTCTTCACTACGGAACTTCTCCATGAAGAAAGAGGTCTCCTCGTCCCCATACATGGTCATCATCATTGCTCCACAATAAGAAGCAGGGTCGATGACTTACCGGTGAGCTATAAAGATTATAATGGGCCAGCACACAAGCTTATAAAGTTGGTTAGCTCAAGGCAGCAACACCTTTCTCTATCTCTCACTCTAAGCCTAATCAAATGCTAATTACTCTCTATAAATGTTCTAATTGCTTTGGATGATCAGCTTTAGTATCTTGTTCGCTTAGATGTCATGTTGGTTGTGTAGATATATATAAAATCTGGGCGCTGTATCTGTAAAAGTGCTGCCCACTTTATACAACATCGTTAGGAGGAAGAATGTTACAGTAGCTAAAGTACTAAGCACAAGGCCCCTTAACATTTCTTTCAGGCATGCTATAGTGGGGAACAATCTGAATCTTTGGCTTGAGTTTGTAAGGAAAGTCTTATTGGTTCAGCTGAATGATAGAAGAGATGCTTTTACTTGGCTTTTGAACAAAGGAATTTTTTCAGTTAGCTCTATGTATAAGGATCTGATGCGGGAGACAGTTTTAAATGTTCACGTGGTGGTATGGAAGCTAAAACTTCCTTTAAAAATTAAAGTGTTCCTATGGTACCTAAGAAGAGGAGTCATTTTAACTAAAGATAACTTGGTTAAAAGAAATTGGAAGGGATGTACGAGGTGCTGTTTCTGTAATTCAGAGGAGTCTATTCAGCACCATTTTTTTAATGTCATGTGGCTAAACTCATGTGGAACACTCTTTATTTTGCTTTTGGCATCTATCCTCCTTCTTGTGTTGTTGACTTGTTTGGTTCTTGGAGGAGGAGTTTCCCCAAGTTTCAAAAGGCAATCTTGATTGGAGCTTCAGCCTTTTGCTGGGCTATTTGGATCAGTCGAAATAATGTGATCTTCAAGAATTCTATCACTAACTCTCCTTTGCAGGTAATCTTCAGGGGGACATTTTGGATCAGGTGCTGGTCAATCCTATCTAAAGAGGAAGAGAAGACCATCTTGAAAGAAAGATGCCAGCAATTGGAGATCACTGTCATGAAGATTTTCAATAATTATGGGTGGAAGTCTAGAAACAGGATTGAGGGATAGTCTGTTCTTATTTTCAGTTTTTTCTGCTCCTTTGTATCGCGTGTGACGTGCTGCAGTCTAAGTGCTGCTCTTTGTTCCAAACTCGTGGCTGCAAGCTATTACGGTGTGGTAGCTGAGGCCGGTTTCCCCTTATCTAAAAAAAATCTGTAAAAGTGCCGATTAATCCAATGCAATTGTCAAAAATGTATTCATAATGAGTTCAAACTGCTATTTATTTAGAGGCCAGAGGCTAGAATAGCCCTCTCCATCACATGATGCTAGGGATCAGGTTCTCTTTGTGATATGCTTGGCCGATGCCTGCTCTCAAAATTCTAGCAAGAGTGGAGCCGCGGGAATTTGAACCCTAGTTGCCTAGTTTAGAGGCTGGTCCAATGACCATATGGGTTCTCCTCATCTCCCAGCTGCTATTTGTTTAACAGGAGTACCAACTTTTAATTATTAAAACATATCAGATCTATGACCATAGCGGCATATGTAGCCCAGTTTCTTAAGATTTCTAATGGAAAGCTCTATGAAGACGAATGTTTAACTTCACCAGCAGGACATTAGACACGGAGTACCAGTGACACTGAGAAGTATTCCTACCAAGTTGCCAAAGGTGTTATCTAGGATACTGTTAGTAACTAAAAGGGCATATATTGTGTTCATTTTAAACATAGGTACGGCACACGCATATGGACAAGGTGATAGTAACCTTTTTTAATTTCTACTAATAATATGTTTGTAAAAGCTAGTGTTGCGGATGTACTTCTCTAATGAATGTATTAATAATTAAATATCCGCTAAATTTCAAACATAGAAGAAGCATATGTTAGGTAGGAGTACAATACTTTCTTACGGTTGTTTAGGGCAACGTCTCACATGTACTCCTTCCATTCCAAATTATTAGTTGATTTAGCTTTCTATATTTATAAGTTTTGCTATGCATCTAGACTTAATATATATCTATATATCTAGATGTCTAGCAAAAACTATGTGACTAGAAAGGCTAAAACGACTAATAATTTGAGATGGAGGAAGTAGTTGCAACGTAGCTGAAATAAAGAAAAGAATTATTTTACTCTCTCTCGTGCAAAAAGGCCACCAGCTTCATGTGCTCCTCTCTTATCTTTTTGGGCCACGGAAAATCGCTTACGGATTGGTTTGTCTCTAGCAAAAGTACTATCTCTATCCCCACTCCTTCCCTCCTCCCGTTTAGATCACCGTAAGATTAAAGTTCGGACTAAACTTTAGGTGACTAAACATTACATAACTAAATTTTAGTTTATGCCTGTTTGATCTATGGACTAAACTTTAGGTGGCAGACATACAGAATATAGAGATATCCCTTCTACCCTTGGATTATAGTGTTGTTGTGACTACATGCGCATAGTGAGGGGTAGTTTGGTCTTTTCACAGTTCGCAGGTTGGTTTAGTCCAAATTTGGTAGGTTTTGAGGACTAATGGATTAAACTTTAGTTGGGGTGGAACTAAACTTTAGTCACGTGTTTAGATTATCTAATGGACTAAACTTTAGTCCATGGATCCAAACAGGACCTAAGCAAAGCACCGATTTTTCTTCATTTATTAGCAGACAGGATCACATGTTGGCGAGTCTTATAAAACAGCGAGTGGTACGGAAAAAATTAAAATTAAAGGTAAGATGTAAGATGTATGCAGATTGCAGAGTAGGACCAGAACCAGCTGAGGTCGTTACTGTGTGTACGTATGGAGCGATGCACAGCGCTGTGCCAGATTTTTAGTTTTTGTTTTGCATTGTACATGAACGTCAGTACATAAAGCAGCGTGTTCCTTTTTTTTCCCTCTCAAGACAAGCAAATGCTCATATGCACAGACATTTCTAAATAACAAGTAACTGAATTGTTCTTTCATAATTGTTGCTTGAAATGAAATATTTGAATAGATTCCGATCCTAAAATGCTGATATGACATTGCACGATTTACACGTACAGAGAGGACTTGCATGCAAGGTTCACTGCTAGAAAACTTCACAATCGTCACTGGCGTTAGTACCGGCTGCACTTTGAGCCAGTGCTAACACGTGAATTTAGTACCGGGCCTTAAGAACAGTGCTTCAGGAAGCCATTTAGTACCGGCTAAAGGTACCAACCGGTACTAACATAGGTCCGCCGACAACGGCTACATTTCCTGGAGGCAATTTGGTACCGGCTGGTGGCTCCAGCCGGTACTAAATTGCATAGATTGAACTTAGTACCAGCCGGTACTAAATTGAATCATCTAGTACCGGCTGGACATACCAGCCGATACTAAATACCCTGAGCCATAAAATGGCCACAACTTCTTCCTCCCCAAGCCCGAGCAGCTCATTTGTATCACCAGCTCTTTGTTCATCCATGGTGCCATAGGGGGGTGCCACCGGATTTCTCCAATTTTTCTTGGAAATTTCACTCATCCAAGTATTCTCAAGGTTAGCAACTTAATTCTCCCTTCTCTCATTGTTAGTATGCTATGTTTTATGCTTTGTAGGTAGAGAAATTTGTGATTTCTTATAATGAGGTAGAATAGGAAGATTTTATTATTTATACATGCATTTTCTTAGGGATTTCATGGTTAGTTAGTTAGTTGTTATGCTTTGTAGCTAGAGAAATTTACGATTTTTGTAACGAAGGAGAATGGAGAGATTTTGTATTTATACATGTATTATAGATAAAATTTTAGAGAGGATATTTTTGGATAGATTGCCACATCCTACATTTCAACCTTTATTTATGGTTAGTTTTAATATGTATTCAAATATGTGTGAAGCATGTATTCAAATTTGTGTGATGACTAATTAATGTATACTTGGTATTTATTTTATATTATGAATGAATTATTTTGACACTCTAATGATGTATTTATTCAGGCTCACATTAAAACAATCAAGAAGTAAAAAAAATCGTTGTTTCGGAACATGTATCTGTCGTTAGCCTTGACCATGCGGTGATAACACTATCATTTCGGGCCAACATGATATTCACGACACGATACGGTATAAGAACGTGATGAAGGAGTACGGCCTTGGTCCCAATGAAGAAATCCTCACCTTTGAGTGAGGTGAGGATGCCACCATTCGGACCAAGGCTGTACTCCTTCATCACGTCCTTGTACCGCACGATGTCGCGGATATCAATGTTGGCCCCGAATGGCAGTGTCATCACGACAGGGTCAAGGTTAACAACAGATACATGTTCCGAAATAAAGATTTTTTTTCTTCTCGATGGTTTTTGCATATCGAGCCTGAATAAATGTTTTGAACCTTGATTGCATCCCATATGCCCTGGGACGATGAGTGTTTGCCTCAAACTGAAGAGTATCAAAATAATTAGGGTTTAGAAATAGTGAATGTGAAATGTTAAGTTGAATGTAAATGCAAAGATGTAATTTGAATATAGCCGGTGACTATGAGTATATTTTCATTGTAATTCTAAGAATTTATTATGTTTTTTACATTTATTTGGTAAGTGTAGTGAAATTAGTTTTACTTTTGAAAATACTGTAGTTTAGCGCTTCACCCAACATGATGAGTAATTAATTGATGAGTGTTGACGCCAGATTTTGACACGTGTTGAATCGGCGTCAGGAGGAGAAGATTGGCCGATGCGGCAGATCTAAAAGCTACAGAAAGGAATGGGCCGATTGAAGTAACAATTGAAAATCGGCCGATTGGTGGCGCGGCCTATGCCAACAGGATGGGATTATTCCAGAAGATCCTGGTCAAAAGCTGGTCAACAGGGCACGCCAAGTCGGTCAGGGAGCAATTGAAGGGAATCCTGATTGGATTAGGGAACGGCGGCGGAAGATTCTGCGGGAGTCCGTTTCCTTTAAAAGTTCTTATAGATATAGTAGTTTTCTCATTTTTTAAATAAGGTTGTAACAAGTCGTGATCGACCAGGAGTCCTAGCTTTAGGGTATAAATAGGAGTCGTCAGGGTCTTGCAAAAGGAATCAAGACATCAATCAACAACAATACTTCTACTTTTCCAGCAATTTACTTTCAAGTCGGCGACTTCACCAATACCTTTTCTTCTTTCACGAGTTCGTACGTATTGGCAGGGCTGCATCAACTTGACCTCCGGCCAATTGGTAGGTTCCACTTACCGAGTAATATCCGAGCTTTAACTACGGGCGCATCGCTGTGGTTTCGTTTGGATTTATTCACCAATTATCGATATTTACTAGAATTGCAAGTTTTACCTGTTATTCTAGTATTATCAGCAGTTATCCAGCTTGAGATCAGAGTAATCGGCTTCGTCATTGTTGTCCTTCGATTTATCATCATACAGCCGATTAGATCTATTTCGAGTGTTGCTTTTGTAGTAATTGTTTAGATCGCTCTAGCAGTTTTCTTTACAATTACTATACGATCATCGGCTGATCCATAGCCGATCATCTCTACAGCAAATCGGCCAATTTGCCGCCGACGCGCTCCTCAGGACAGATCGGAACTCCAGCCGATCGACGCGCCTGGAATTTAATACTCTATTTCCTTGTCAATCAACAGGTCAGATTGACTGGCACGCCGCGCGAACCGCACCAGGGCGATAACCCGAACAGGAGCTAAGCAGATTCTCCCGGGTCGTGTGTCCGACGCTAAAGACCCATCGGCCGATTCCTATCCGGCCGATTTTAGCGCCAACACACTTTTGGCACGCCCGGTGGGACCAACACCGGATCTGATATGTCGAAAAACGCAGAAATCTCCGACAGCAACATCATTGAGGTCACAGAAGCTGATCTCAAGGACGACCAGAGGGAAGAATTGGCCAAACATCTGGAAGATTACAAGAAGATGTACCTCCACTCGTTCAGTCGTACCAGAAGCGGGGAGGCAGTCAAGAAAGCCCCTATTCTAGCACCTCGCCACATCACCATTGCTGAAGACTCGGGCAAGATGTCAGAGATGATTCAACAGTCCGTGTATCAAGCATTCATCGACCAATCCTCGGTGATGAGCAACACGGTGTATAACGCCGTCGTCAACTCTCTGGCCAGCGGAGCCGTTCAAGGCTATCAGGGACCGGCATATGCCCCTCCAACTACTCTGCCAGCCAGAAGCCTACCATACACATCCCAATCGGCTTCTCAGCCGATATTGACGCAACGCAAGGGGTACAGCTCTCCACCACCTCCGGCGTCCCCAAGACACAGCGGTGCACCATGTCTCCCATCGCTAGCGCCATTTCAACCCGTTCAGATGGCTTCTGTGCAAACACTACCTACGAGCTCAGCGCCTTGGGGGACGTTAGCCACAGCGTATTTTCCTGAGCCAGCGAACGGGCATGGCACTTATCCGGTTCAGGTGCCATACCAATCGGCCGCCCGACCGACGGTATCCCAGTATCAGCCGATCTTATCAGAAATCGGCAGGGGGGCAAACACTGTGGAAGTACTCAGAGGCACGGCGCCAGCAGTGATGTACGAAGGGGGTGCGGGCTCGTTTCGCCATCAACTATCGGTCGCTCAGCAAAATTCGCCGATTCATCACCCGGCCATACCAGCCCTTCAGCATATGCCCGCGCCGCGAATAACTGTTCATAAGCAGAAGGTGGACTGGACGGCAAGAATAGCAGAAGTAATCCAGGATCAGTTTGGACTGAAGCCGAAAGTTCAAACTTATACTTACAAGACGCCGTATCCATCGGCCTACGACTCGCTGCCGTTCCCACACCGCTACAAAGTTCCTGATTTCACCAAGTTCTCAGGGACGGACGACACATCCACTATGGAGCATATCAACCGATTCATCATCCAGTGCGGAGAAGCTG
The DNA here is from genome assembly GCA_032594955.1 of Panicum miliaceum. NCBI lineage: Eukaryota > Viridiplantae > Streptophyta > Magnoliopsida > Poales > Poaceae > Panicum > Panicum miliaceum. Next base: position 24,350,536 of record CM064072.1, on the reverse strand, counting down.
CCACGCAAGATGCTCTGAGGGTGCGTTTATTTTCATCATCTCTGTCCGGATCGGCCTTCCAGTGGTTCACCACTTTACCGCCAAATTCTATCATCACTTGGGCCGATCTGGAGAAACAATTCCACAAGTACTTCTATGCAGGAGTACACGAGATGAAGATCTCGGATTTGACCAGTCTCAGGCAGAGGAGCGATGAACCAGTAACGGGGTATATACAGAGGTTCAGAGAAGTCAGGAATAAATGCTACAGTCTGGCTCTGACCGATGCACAGTTGGCCGATATCGCTTTCCAAGGCCTCTTGCCACAGATCAAAGAGAGATATGCTGCCCAAGAGTTTGAAAGCCTGAGCCAAATCGTCCACCGATTATCAGGGCAAGAGGTCCGGCCATTTGAACAGCGGAGGAACTTTCAAAAGAAGGTGGCATACTTGGAGGGATCTGAATCCGATACGGAAGAAGAAATCGGCCTGACAGAGTGGGTAAAAGGGAAAAAACCAATATCTTGCCCCTTTGGCAAGAAGGAGCTAGAGACATTCGGCTTTGACACGTCAAAGGCTGATAAAATTTTTGATCTACTGCTTCAGGAAGGGCAGATTAAGCTATCTCAACATCACACCATCCCCACGGCTGATCAACTCAAGAAGATGAAATACTGCAAGTGGCACAACGCTACTTCTCATGACACAAATGAATGTAAAGTCTTCCGCCAGCAGATACAATCGGCCATTGAACAGGGGCGGCTTAAATTTGAAACTCCAGCCAAATCAGCAAAGCCGATGAAGATAGATCAGCATCGCTTCCCGGCCAACACGGTTAACGCTGGAGGAGACTCAAGTCAAACCAAGGTGCTGACGTCAGAATCGGCGAGAAGAGGCGGCGCTGTCGACCCCAGGAGGCAGATCACGACGGAAGAAATCAGAAGAAATAGGCGAGGGCCAGAACGACCACGCAAACCCGTCACCTCCCAATTCTTACTCAGTAAATATTGGCAGCAGCAAGAACAGGCAAGATACCAGGAAGAGACGATACGCCGGCATGAAGATCACTGGCAATGTCCGTTCTTCATCCACTGCTGGGAGAACGATATCAGATTGCCATCTGCCGACAACTGTCCGGAGTGTAACGGATTGAGCCGCAACGATCGCCCGAGGCCACACTCTAGGGACAGAGGATCAGAGCCGATCAACAGAAATCGGCACGAAGAACAGCGCATTTCGGTGCATGATCGGCTGGGGGGCAGAGTTGACCAGTACAGCAGGTCAAAAAGCAAGATCGGCCAGCGAGATGGACTGGGGGGCAGAATCAGCGCACACGATCGGCTGGAAGAGATGGCCGATGACAGGGTATCAGACGAAGATCCCCTAGGGAGGGATACAGATTGGGAACACGCCAGATCATCGGCCAAACCAGTGAATCCCAGGTGGTGTCCCGATGGCCTATCCAGATCCCAAAAGCGAAGGATCCAACGCCTACGCCAGTGGGAGCATCAAGAAGAAGAACAAAGACATGTGCCAGAGAGAAGGAATGTTAAATCTCGAGTTTGGCGCCCAAAGAAAAACGATCAGGAAACGAACAACCAAGAATCGGCAGCCGAAATTGATATGGTATTCATAATGCCGATGGAGTTCATGGCACCCAACGATCGAGATAAAGTAACAAGAAAAGAAGAAGAATAAATGGCACAACTGGTATTAGAGCCGATGACGGCTACGTTTGAGAAACCAGAAGAAGAAAAATGGCAGCATCTCAAAGCGCTGTTTCTCAAGGGCTATGTCAACGGGAGACTTGTCACCAGATTACTGGTAGATGGAGGCGCGGCAGTTAACATCATGCCATACGCCATGTTCCGCAAGCTGGGCAAGGGCGATAATGACCTCACCAAGATGGACATGATGCTAAAGGATTTCAAAGGCAATGTGTCACCCGCCCGCGGAGCGCTCTGCGTCGACCTCACCATCGGCAGTAAGACCCTCCCTACTACTTTCTTCGTTATTAATGGCAAGGGGTCCTATAATATGCTACTTGGTCGCGACTGGATACACGCGAACTGCTGTGTCCCATCCACTATGCATCAATGTCTTGTGCAATGGGTCGGCGACAGTACGGAGATAGTCGCTGCCGATTCAGTCTACAGCGTTGCAGCGACCGACACGCAACAGTGGAGCTACGAGCATGTCAAGTGTATATCTGGCAGGACTTGGGACACTGACTTCCTGAAAGTGTCCGATTTCGGTCTACAGCCGATCCAAGCAGTCGGCTCTGAAGATTCAGAATAAATGGATCAGCTCGTCCGAGAAGATGGGAAGCTTGGGCATGGGTTTACGTCGGCTGATTTATTAGAGATGGTAGATTTGGGAGATAGCAGCAAATCAAGGCCGACGTACATTAGTGCCAATTTGGATTCTGAGTACAAATGTAAATTGATAAGTTTATTAAAAGAGTTCAAGGATTGCTTTGCTTGGGAATACCATGAGATGCCAGGACTGGACCGGTCTATTGTTGAACACCGGTTACCTATAAAATCAAGATATCGGCCATATCAGCAACCTGCACGACGGTGTAACCCCAAGATTCTGCCTGACATAAAGGCCGAGATTACAAAGTTGATTGAGGCAGGATTTATTCGGCAGTGCCGTTACGCCGAATGGATTTCTAACATTGTGCCTGTATACAAAAAGAATGGAAAATTGCGCGTGTGCATCGATTTCAGGAACTTAAATCAGGCTACGCCGATGGATGGATATCCGATGCCAACGGCCGATATCTTGGTGGATGCCGCCGCAGGCCACAAAGTCATAAGCTTCATGGATGGGAATGCCGGATACAATCAGATATTAATGGCCGAGGAAGATATTTCGAAAACGGCTTTTAGGTGCCCAAGCCATCTTGGTTTATTTGAATGGGTGGTTATGACTTTCGGCTTGAAGAACGCCGGCGCTACATATCAGCGGGCCATGAACTACATCTTCCACAAGCTCATTGGTTCGTTGGTGGAAATTTATATAGATGACGTCGTGGTCAAGTCAAAAGGTCACCAAGATCATCTGGCCGATTTACAGAAGTGCTGGAGTGCACAAGGAAACATGGGCTGAAGATGAACCCAAACAAGTGTGCATTTGGTGTATCGGCAGGACAATTCTTAGGATTTATGGTCCATGAGCGCGGGATAGAAGTCAACCGCAAGACCATAGACGCCATCAGCAAAGTGGTGGCCCCACAAAATAAAACTGAGCTGCAGTCCCTCATCGGCAAGGTCAATTTCATCAGAAGGTTCATATCCAATCTATCAGGACGTATTCAGGCTTTTACCCCTCTGTTGAAATTAAAGCCCGACCAGGAATTCATATGGGGAGAAGGACAGCGCAAGGCACTGGAGAATATCAAGCAGTATCTGGTTTCACCTCTGGTGTTAGTCCCGCCACAGCCTGGTAAGCCGTTCAAGTTATATTTATCGGCTGATAAACAGGCTATTGGATCGGCGTTGGTACAGGAGTTTGAGGGGAAAGAACGAGTGGTATACTACATCAGCAGGAGACTTTTAGACGCCGAAACGAGATATTCCTCGGTGGAGCGATTATGCTTGTGCTTGTACTTTTCATGTACTAAGCTCAGGCACTATTTGCTATCGGCAGAATGCATAGTCGTGTGCAAGGATGATGTGGTGAAGTACATGCTATCATTGCTGATTTTGAAAGGGCGGATTGGAAAATGGATCCTGGCTTTGTCAGAATTCGATCTAAGGTACGAATCGGCCAAAGCCGTCAAAGGACAAGTGATGGCTGATTTCGTAGTTCAACATTGTGGACCAGAAATTGCCACCGTTGAACCAGTTCCATGGACTCTATATTTTGATGGTTCTTCATGTGGGGTCGGATCAGGAATCGGCATTGTTCTTGTGTCGCCTCGGGGGGCAGCTTATGATTTCTCTCTGCCGATAGAAGCCTCTGCAACTAATAACCAGGCGGAATATCGAGCTGTTCTAAAAGGCATCCAATTATTAAGGGAAGTCAGAGCTGATGCAGTCGAAATTTTTGGGGATTCCAAGCTCATTGTGGATCAGTTGACGGGGCGATCTGAGTGCAAGGATGATATCTTGAGGATTTATTATGAGGATTGTCTTCAACTTTTAAAAGAGTTCAAGTCTGCAATAATTGAGCATATCCCCAGGGATTATAATGAAGAAGCCAACAGACTAGCCCAACATGCTTCTGGATATCGGCCGATTCAGGGAGCGATGACGCTAGAGCTCGCGGCCGATGACTGGCGAAAGGATATCGCCGATTACCTCAGAAATCCATCCCAAAAGGTGAATCGGCAAACATGTTTTTAGGCTACAAAATACGTGTTGCTTGAGGATGATTTATTTTATCGGACGATTGATGGAGTCCTTCTCAAATGCCTGGGAACGGAAGAGGCAAAGGTTCTGATGGGAGAAATCCATGAAGGCGTGTGTGGAGCTCATCAATCGGCTCACAAAATGAAATGGATGATCAGGAACAATGGATATTACTGGCCGACCATCCTTGAAGATTGTTTCAAGTACTACAAAGGATGCCAAGACTATCAGAGATTTGGCAATGTGCAGCGCGCACCGGCATCGGCTATGAATCCAATAATTAAGCCGTGGCCGTTCAGAGGTTGGGGAATAGATCTCATCGGACAGATTCATCCTCCATCTAGCAAAGGGCATAAGTTCATATTGGTGGCTACAGATTATTTTACTAAGTGGGTGGAGGCAGTCCCTTTAAGGAACGTGACATCGGCCGATATGATTGAATTTGTTAAAAGCCATATTATATATCGATTTGGTATTCCTCAAACCATCACAACTGATCAAGGGACAATGTTCACTTCTGGAGAATTCGGAGATTCGCCGCCGATATGGGGATTAAATTGTTAAATTGTTCTCCATACTATGCTCAAGCCAATGGCCAAGCAGAGTCGTCTAACAAGGGGATAATCAAGCTAATCAAGAGGAAGATAGAAGAGCAACCCAAGAAGTGGCATATGTCTTTGGCTGAATCTTTATGGGCGTACAGGATGGCTTGTCATGGGGCCACTAAAATATCCCCCTATCATTTGGTTTATGGTCATGAAGCGGTCTTGCCATGGGAGATAGGGACAGGGTCAAGACGTATATCGCTACAGGATCAGTTAACGGCCGATGCCTATTCCTTTCTCATGAAAGATGAACTTGACGATTCGGCGGGTTTACGGTTAAGAGCCCTGATTAATATAGAAGAAAACAAGAAAAGGGTGGCCAGATGGTATGACAAAAAGGTCAAAGTTAAACAGTTCTCTCAGGGAGATCTGGTATGGAAGCTGGTGCTGCCGATAGGATCTAAGGATCCCAAATTCGGTAAATGGTCACCCACGTGGGAAGGGCCGTATAGAATCGGCCGATGTGCTCCTGGAAATGCATATATTCTGGAGACGGTCGAAGGGGAGGAATTCCCAAGAGCTTTAAATGGACAATATCTGAAGAGGTACTATCCAAGCATTTGGGTAGACGCATAACTTACAGCAAGATATGTCAAGGTAACATGGCCGATTTCTCATCGGTTTTCTGGCTACACATCTGGTGAAGGAAACATTGGAATTCATTATTAAATGGAAATTACAGATTACATGGCCGACTTGGTATAAGTCGCCCTTAGAGTAAAAATACCGATATGTCTAATGGTTACGTTTCTTCTTGGTCTCTTTCTCAAACCGATCTAATTTCTTCAAGAGGTGGGCACTTTTCTTTTCTATATCTTTCAAGGCCGTTTTAGCTTCAGCAAGTCGATGTGAAGATGAGGGATTCTCGTCAGAGGTTGGCATTTGTTCAAAGCAGGCGAGATCCATATAATCCAAGATTGGTCGGATATTGGCAGGAGCATGATTTTTGAGTTCTTCAGAATGAGCTTTTATCAGATCTATATCAGCTTGCGATAATGGTTTGTCTGAATGTACGATTTCGATTGCTCTTTCCAAACTTGGGTTAAGATGGTTCGACTAAAAGAAAGAACAGACAAACATGTCGGAACAAAGTAAGATATCTCAGGAAGGGATCGAGGGAAAATTAATACCTGGTTAACAGAAGAAGAGGATCAAGAAGACATTTTAATGTCTGACCGAAGAAGGCGAAGGTCGGGATTCAGAAGGAAAAGAAGACGAACGAGGTGAGTATTTTTGGAAATAGTACGGAGAATCGTATTTATAGAAAGGAAGAGACAAAGGGTTGGCAAGATGTGTACCATCGGAGTAAAGGCATCAGTAAATATAAAGCTGCCAGGAGAGATGCCACGCTTGCAGAAAGAACATTAATGAAGTGAAGGCGTTGATAAATGTAAAGCTGCCAGGGGATATGGTCAAAGTTTGAGTCTGCACGCCAGCATGATGTTTATCCTGTTACTGGATTTCATGTCGTTGAGCCGATTCTAGAGAAAGGATCAGATGCAGAGGAAAAAGTAGCGCAATTGACTTTGAGGTTTACTCCTGTCACAATTGGGAAGCTTAAAGATTAAAGAAAGAGTTTCGAAGAAAAATTTATGTTTTACTCCGAAACTGGGGGGCATGTGTTGACGCCAGATTTTGACACGTGTTGAATCGGCGTCAGGAGGAGAAGATTGGCCGATGCGGCAGATCTGAAAGCTACAGAAAGGAATCGGCCGATTGAAGTAACAATTGGAAATCGGCCGATTGGTGGCGCGGCCTATGCCAACAGGATGGGATTATTCCAGAAGATCCTGGTCAAAAGCTGGTCAACAGGGCACGCCAAGTCGGTCAGGGAGCAATTGAAGGGAATCCTGATTGGATTAGGGAACGGCGGCGGAAGATTCTGCGGGAGTCCGTTTCCTTTAAAAGTTCTTATAGATATAGTAGTTTTCCTGTTTTTTAAATAAGGTTGTAACAAGTCGTGATCAACCAGGAGTCCTAGCTTTAGGGTATAAATAGGAGTCGTCAGGGTCTTGCAAAAGGAATCAAGACATCAATCAACAACAATACTTCTACTTTTCCAGCAATTTACTTTCAAGTCGGCGACTTCGCCAATACCTTTTCTTCTTTCACGAGTTCGTACGGATTGACAGGGCTGCATCAACTTGACCTCCGGCCAATTGGTAGGTTCCGCTTACCGAGTAATATCCGAGCTTTAACTACGGGCGCATCGCTGTGGTTTCGTTTGTATTTATTCACCAGTTATCGATATTTACTAGAATTGCAAGTTTTACCTGTTATTCTAGTATTATCACCAGTTATCCAGCTTGAGATCAGAGTAATCGGCTTCGTCATTGTTGTCCTTCGATTTATCATCATACAGCCGATTAGATCTATTTCGAGTGTTGCTTCTGTAGTAATTGTTTAGATCGCTCTAGCAGTTTTCTTTACAATTACTATACGATCATCGGCTGATCCATAGCCGATCATCTCTACAGCAAATCGGCCGATTTGCCGCCGACGCGCTCCTCAGGACAGATCGGAACTCCAGCCGATCGACGCGCCTGGAATTTAATACTCTATTTCCTTGTCAATCAACAGGTCAGATTGACTGGCACGCCGCGCGAACCGCACCAGGGCGATAACCCGAACAGGAGCTAAGCAGATTCTCCCGGGTCGTGTGTCCGACGCTAAAAACCCATCGGCCGATTCCTATCCGGCCGATTTTAGTGCCAACAATGAGTCATTAATGTTTAATTCGTCGTTGGATTAAGAAAGCATTTGATTGCCTCACGCTATGTAATGCAAGGCGCAAAGTTGAACGTGAATTAGATGTCGAGTTGCATGGTACGGATGATGATTGCGAGTTGATGGCTCGACGTAATGCAAAGCTCAAAGCATCAGGGATGGCACAAATTGACCGATCGGTGTTGAGAGTTCGTGAGGCAGTTCACAAGGCATCGATCAATAGGTCTCATGAGTAGTTTGTATTAGCATGTAGCTTATTCCAAATTTTGGACCTTTTAGTTAATCATGTTGTGTAATGGATATTATGTGATGATAATGTAGACCTTTAAATTAGTCATGGTGTGTGATGGATATTTGGACCTTCTAATACTGGACCTCTTAATTTATTATTCATGTTGTGTGATGTATATTTCAGACCTTTTAATTATTCATGTTATTGTAATAGTAAAAAATATGCATCTTTGATTATAGTTCCTTATTAAAATTAGTGTGACCAGTGCACCATAGCGTGGACAATATGATTGCAGATGGACTGACAATGGATCAGATGCTGAGACACCCCACGGATGGGTCGCAGTGGACAGAGAATTCCCAGATTTTGATAAGGACGCAAGAAACATAAGGTTTGGTTTAAGTACGGACATAATGAATCCATTCGACGAGTGGGGCAGCAGTCACAGTACATGGCCTGTGACTCTATGTATGTTCAACCTTCCTTCCTGGCTATGCATGAAGCAGAAGTACATCATGTTGCCGGTGCTTATCCAAGGCCCAAAACAACCTGGCAACGATATTGACGCGTACCTAAGACCGTTGGTTGAAGAACTGTTACTATTGTGGAAGGAAGAATGTCACACCCTAAAATATTTAATTTTAGTATGTGAATATCTTTTAAAAAGTGTTTATCCATCATTAGGATTTTCGAGAATTTTCTAGATTTTTTTCTAGCAATTATTCTCATTTTCCCTAGAGCTAAATCTATTTATTGGAAGGCTCTAAAATCTTTATCATGAGTCCTAAATATTTTATTTGGACTCCTCGCGTCCCAATTTATCTTTCAGTTTATCTTTAGGATGTTTCCTTGAATATTTTTTGATCTTTGGCATATATTTTAGTGGTTTAAAATATTTATCTAGAATTTTCTAGACTTGTTTTAAGCTTGAATATATTCTTCTTTATTTCTTCTTCCAGGGATGGATTCAACCCATTTCGTATGCGTTTCGCCTGAAACTCTAGAATCTTTCCATGCACAAGCTTGAGCTTGGCTACTACCAAGATTTCATCATCCATCATGTTTCCATTGACAAAAGGTAAATCCAAAGCTTCTCTTTGATGCATCGGAGGAAACACCCTTGTTTTCACCTTTTGCCTTTCCTTTCCGAAGCTTAATAGCTAGACGAAGCTACTGACCGACACTCACCGTCGATCACCTTCCTTCACCAAGTTAGTGTTATTCATATGTTTTCCCGTGACATGATAAAACTCTCAACATTGTTCCCCTTTCTTTCTTTTTCTCATTCTGATGTTCTCAAATTTCTTGTCATAGTCAGACCGATCCGCCGATCCGTTATATCACCATCCTCCCTTTTTAGTCTGTCGTATCCGACACCCTAAAATGCCTATTCGGATTCCCCATCTTCTAATCCTTCTCCCCGATCAGCTCACGTTGGAAATAATGCTTCGTGGCTCGTTTTCAGTGTTTTTCCGATGATGCTCCGTCACTGTCGACTACAGCGATCAGCATTATCTCTCTAAAATCCTAATCCTAATCAGATCCACCCGATTCGTGCAAAATCCTAGACCCACGTCGATCGCCCTCAGCAGCCTAGCCGCTCTTCCTCTCTTTCTATATCTCTGACCGAGCCCAGCTCCGCCGCATCCCTGACGTCGTTGAATAATCCGAGGCCTCCACGAGCTTCCCCACGTCGAGGCAAACCCGTTTCAGTCTTCCCCACCGAACCAAACCTGGGAGCCGAACCTAACTCGGCCACGGCACACACACCAGGCCTCCCCATTGACTCTTTCCTACAGCCGCCCCCATATTTCTTGTCCAGCGCCACCGGCCCTAGGCATCGCACCCCCTGCGTGCTCCGTGCGTTCCCAGCAGCCGTGCCTCACCCTGTACCGCACGCCTCCCCCTGCGTGCGATGACCAGCAGCGCTGCCCTTTCCAGCTTCTCCCTACTGCAACCTCACCCTCATCCCTCGCCGTGCCCTGCATCCTCCGCGCACCTCCCTCCCTCGCTCGCTCGACGCACCCCAGCAGCTCGCCGGAGCCGAGGACCACCGATGCGCTCAGGTGAGCCATTTCAGCTGCCTCGACCACCACTAGCCCAAACTGACGCGACCAGGAGCTGCACCACGTCTAGCTGAAGCCCAGACACCGGCCCCCCATAACCCGCCACTGCAGAATCACGCTGCCTGTCCCGGTCGCCAAGAACGGACCACCGCCTCATCCTTCCCGGCAAGATTCTGGTCACCACGGTGCATCCCCGCCGTAAGTAAGGTATAAAATGGAACCCCCTCATCGTCCTCTTTCTTTTCCCCCAAATCCCAAGCCCTCTCATGCCCTAAATCGCCGGCAATTTGGTCCAGCAACAATCTGCTGCATGCCAGCCATGGAGGAGATGGAGCTTTTGTGATCTAGCCCCTGCAAAATAGTGTAATTTTGCTATTCTTTTTGTGTTAATGCAAATCTGTAGAAAACCCCCTAGATCTTCTGGATGTTTTCCACCCAGCCCCACCTGTGACCTTTTCAGATCTAACCCTGAACTTTTCCTAATTTGCGAGCACTGTTTCTGTGTCTTGCAAAATCGTTGATGCTAGCCCTCCAGATCTATAGTTAATCGCATATAGACCCTTGCAGCCTTGTTTCTTTCGTGCCATTGTCGTTTTAGATCCGTTTCGATCCGTTCTTTTTTTGTGTTAGTGTTCTAAAACCCTATGCTATAGTTTAGAAGTGTTGTTGTACCGTAGTTCCTGTTTTAAAATTAAATATAGATTTAATTTGATTAATATCCTCTCATATCATTTTTCTAAATAAAATCCAATTAAGTCTTTACTTCCGCTTCTTAATTAATGTTAACATGATTAATACCAACATAAATGTGTTTTAATTATAACTTGTTAGTTCAACATGAATCATAAAGTTATACATTTAGATGCTCTCATAAGTTTTTATCCTAGTTAATTATTCAATTAGTATAATTTACACATAGACAACTATGAATAAAATTTGATTAAGTTCTAATTCATTTTGATAAACACAAATAATAGTGAGTTAATAATAATTATTATGTTTGTTTTAAATATCCTTCACATTTGTTTTCTAATTAAAATAAATGAAGCTTATAGTTTTTGTTTTCTTAAAAACACAAATCTTCCAATAGTAGTTTTATTTCAATCATAGCTCTGTTTTCCGCGTCTTTTGCACTCACGTGACCGTAGCAGGAGCCCTATCCTTTAATACGCTCTTTTAAAGCTTTCCTTTTGTTTGGTGTATCTGTTCTTAGTTGTTCTTGTTTGTTTCTTTATTGTTGTGCTTGGGCCCGATGCTTGTGTGATATTAGAAGGAGCGCAATCCAAGAGCTTTGAAGATTAAGAGTTTCAAGAACAAGAGTTGAAGACACTGAGCAGCTATTGTCTAGAAGAAAGGCAAGTGTTCCTTGATCATGCTTTTATCATAATATTCGCAATAAATACAACTTTCTTTTATGCATGCATGTGTCTTAACATGATGGACCTAATTAAGGATATGCCTAGTCTTTATGATCATTCCTTGTTGAACCTGGGTTATTTAATTCTTGTTGGGTAGCTACTGCTTAGTTGCTATAACTGGTTCCGATTTGGAAATAACTTATAACCATGATGACAGCAATGATGATTCTACACTTGTTTTATCCATGTTCATGCTCTTTGCATTGTTAATTATAAGATCATATGTTTAATCGGAACATGGAGAACCACCCAGAAAAATGGTGCAACCATAATACTATATGGCTCTGGTCTTGGCTAATTAATTAGAAACACTGGCTTATGACAATCTTACCGAAAGGGAAAGAGGGGTTGCATCGTCGGGGTATAGCTCAGTCCTCTTGAGGTTATGATATGGTTCTGGTTCAGGCGTCTTCCTCATTAGGGAGAGTTATGACCGCTTTGACTTGAAACCTTATCGGATTGTCATAAGTTAGAGAATCTTTGTAAAGGCCTCGTAGTGAATCCCTAGCCTCACCTTGGAAGTGTTTAAGAGGCTAGCAACCTCAGGCAACATGGGAGACACGAATTGTGGATAAAGTGTACAACCTCTGCAGAGTGAAAACTGATATATCAGTCGTGCTCATGGTTACGAGCGGCTTGGAACCTCACATGATTAATGAACTTGAAGATGAAATAAATCATGGATCATGTTTATGGTTATGGTTATGCTTCTATTATACCTGTTCTGTTTCTTTTAATGTGGGTTGGTATATACTTATACCTTAGTAATCAGGTGCTAATAAAATAGGACTAACCAAAATTACTTATTGCAGTAAGCCAGTCAGCCTTTCCTTGCTTTTAGTCTTCATATCATATAGTTTCCAACACTTGCTGAGTACCAACCATAAGTGTACTCACGCTTATTATAATTGCTACTCAGAAGAGAAAGTTGATGTGAAGTCTCTTGAAGATGATGCTGAGTTCTAGGCCTACTCAACCCCGATCGATTGCCTCTGAAGTTTGAAGCCTTTGTTTCCAGGATAAGCTGTATAACTCTGATAATCTTTCTAGTATCTTAGTTCTCTTTTCGTGATATGTTAATGATTATTCACTGATGAAGTCACTATATGTATGGAACTTGATCCTGGCATACATATAGTTATGCATTCGGTTTTGTCCTTAAAACCGGGTGTGTCAAAGAAGGTGTATGTGTGTGGGATGAGTACAAATAAGAGATTTTTAACATCTGAGCATTGCTTTTCGTAACCATCAATGATTGGCCTGCACTTGGTAATCTATCGGGATAGTCGAACAAGGGATACCAGGCCTGAGCCCACTGTCTAGAAGAAACCGACAGCTTTTATTTGAAAAATTGTCGGAAGGTCGTGTATATGGGCCATCGTCGATTTCTTCCCCTCAATCACCCCTTAAGTGGGAAAGGGAAACATTTTAAAGGGGAACCAGAAACTCGTGCTAAGCCTATGTTCCGTGACAGATAGCGTGTTTTCTCGATGATAAAGGATGTGCATGTAGTGTTTGGAAAGGGCCGCGGCAGCCAAAAAGTTCCGAATGACGAAAACGGCATGCACCAATGTGGAAGAAGTAGCCTATATTCTAGGAGCTACCTTATTGGGAAGTCTTAGTGGTCCGCAACGCAATTGACGTGATGCACCTGATGAAGAATCTTTGAGTGAACCTGCTAGGTTTCCTGGGTACGTATGGGAATGCAAAAGATACAATCGAAGCAAGGCGTGACCTTAAAGAAATGAAACAATGAGAGACCTACGTCGTGAAAAGAGAGATAATAGACAACACTACTTGCGTCCTACTAGCACACTCACAGCAAAGAGGAGAACGAAAGCATGTTTGATTGCTTGAACAGTATGAAGGTACCGTCTGGATACTCCTCGAATATACAGGGAAGAATAAATATGAAAGAGAAGAAGTTCACAAACTTAAAGTTTCATGACTGCCACGTCCTGATGATACAATTGCTTCTGGCTGCACTTAGAGGTATTCTACCGGAGAATGTAAGATTGACAATCATGAAGCTATGTGCCTTCCTCAATGAAATTTCGCAGAAGGCAATCGATCGAAATAAGCTCATAAAGCTATAGAATGACGTGGTCCAATGTCTTATTAGTTTTGAGATGGTGTTTCCACCTTCGTTCTTTAATATTATGACACATCTCCTCATTCACATTGTGAAAGAGATAAACATTCTGGGCCCTATATTCCTACACAATATGTTCCCTTTCAAGAGGTACATGACAATTCTAAAGAAGTACGTTCACAATCATTCTCATCTAGAAGGATGTATTGCCAAGGGCTACAGAACAGAGGAGGTCATTGAGTTTTGTGTTGACTTTATTGATGATCTCAGTCCGATCGGGATCCCCATGTCACGCCATGAAGGGAGACTGAAGGGAAAGGACACACTAGGGAAGAATTCTAATATGCATATCCCCGACAATGAAATCCGCAAAGCAAACTTCACGGTTCTACAGAATTCATCCTTGGTGGCTCCATATATGGAGGAGCACATGAATATTGTACGGTCTAAAAAAACCTGGGCAAGTCTGAAACCTGGATCACACGTTATCACATAGATACCTTTGCTGTGTGGCTCAGACGAAAATTCATGGGTGATGGCATGATTGATGAACAACTTCAATGGTTGGCTAGGGGACCATCAACCACAATCAGGCAATACCAGGGGTACGAGATAAATGGGTATACATTTTACACCAAAGCCCAAGATGAAAAGAGCATGAACCAAAATAGTGGTGTGCGTATAGATGCAATAGGCAATGATGGAAAAAAGGACAGCTACTATGGTGTCATAGAGGAGATATGGGAACTAGACTATGGACCTTTGAAGATTCCTTTATTTCGCTGCCAATGGATGAATCGAGCTAGAGTAGGCGTGACGATAGACCGGTATGGGATGAAAATAGTGTGTGACTTCAAAAAGATTGGATACAAAGACGAACCATTCGTCCTAGCCAAGGATGTGACACAGGTGTTCTATGTGAAGGACATGTCAAGCAAACCTAAGAAGGACATGTCAAGCAAATCCAAGAACGATGAGCCAAAACGCCACATAGTCTTCCAGGAAAAAGAAAAAATCATTGGAGTTGAGGATATTTCGGACAAGTTAGAAGATTTTGATCGGTTTGATGACATTCCTCCATTTTCAGTCAATGTTGACCCCCGCATCCTGTTATCCAAAGAGGACGCTCCTTACTTACGGCGTCACAATCAAGGGGCCTTCGTCAAACGGAAGATTATCAATATTCCATTAAATAATGATGAGTAGTTTTGTGTAACCATTATGTTCTATCTGGTGATTTATGTAATGTATGTTGTGGTATCTTTCAAATAACAATACTATTCGGATAATTTTGTCAAAATGTTATATATTTGCATTTTATGTGCCTATATTTAATTTATTACACACAAAAAATATTTAAAACACTTATAAAAGACAATTTGGACCCAATATATTGAATTAAGTGCATTGAACTATATTTCGTGTGACCAAGTGATGTAAAGTATACAATACTATAATTTTGCATGCTCAAAATATTATATATTTGTGTTTTATTGTGCCTTTAGTTAATTTATTACACATAAAAACATCTAAAACACCTGTAAAGCAAAATATAATAGAAATAGGAATTTAGCTCTTTAGTACCGGGCCATGGCTTTGCTCGGTACTAACCTGCCTCCACCAAAATTTCCCGCCAGTGGAGACAGTTTAGTACCAGGCCCTCGCATAGCCCGGTACTAAACGATGAAGTTTAGTACCGGGCAAAGTACCGGGCCGTAGCTTTGCCCGATAGTAAATGGCAACTGCGCCAGTTTAGTAGCGGGCAAAGCTACAGCATGGTACTAAACTGCCTGCCCTCAATAATGCACAGGACTTGGCGTCGATTGGCGCCAAGTCCCTCTCGCCTCATCCCCGTCCCAACCGGCCGCCGCTGCTGCCTGACCTCCCCACCGCGCGCCGCCCTGGCCCGGGCTCGGCCACCGCGCCCCCTAATCGCCGCATCCCCGGCCCTCACCGCCGGCATCTGTGCGCCGAGCCGTCCCCAGCCTCCACGCGTGCCCACCGCTGCCACGCCCTTCGGCCGCCGGTCTGCACCGGCCTCCTTGCCTGCCGCTCCCTCACCGGGGTCCACGGCTACTGGGCCGCCCGCCCGCATGCCGGCGCCGTCCCACGCTGTAACACCCAAAATATAGGAGCTAAAATTTCTAAAAGTATTTTCATAAAAATCATAAATTAAAATTTTGCATGCATCTTTATTTCTTTCTTCTCCTATTCTTTCTTTCAGCCAGCCCAATCCTTCTTCTTTTCTTCTTCTTTATCGTTTCCCACGGCCGACCCAGTGGCCGATTTCCTTCCCCGACCCTTGTTTTCACCGACAGCTGGGACCCACCTGTCGGCGCCTTATTCTTCTTCTTCTTCTTCTCTCTTCTTTCCTTACCCAGAGTCCGGAACGACTCCGTGCTGTTGTTCGTGCCCCGTTCTCTTTCTTTCTTCTTACCCGAGTCCTGATCGATTTCCGCAGCACCACCTTCCTAATCCCGGCCGATCTGCCCCTATAAAATCCTGCCAAAGCCCCGCATTGCAACCCACGCCAAACTCAAATCTTTTCCTCTACACAACATTGTCGCGCGGCGCTGGAAGTTGCACCTCGGAGGAACGCCGCCGACCCGTGTCGCCGATTCTCCGTCGACTCGCCGATCTGCAGTTTCCCCGCCATCATCAACTCTCGCCAGAGCTCCACGAGTTGGTGAGTATCAAGCTGCACCAGAATCCCCTCTCTCTCTTGCTCCGCCGACAACCAGATTTCTCGCCGGACCCCTGTTTCCGCCCACCGCCGTGGTTGTTAGTTCACAACCGCCGCACAGCCAACCCGTACCCACCCTCACCTTCCCCGTACCGCCCACTCACTCCCCGGCATGAATCCAGCTTGAATTGAGCCCCGGAACACCAGATTTGGTGAAGCTCCGGTCGTCCGCCGCCGCAATCGCTCACCGCCGACGCCCAGTAAAACTCCGCCTCGCCCGACCCTTTTTGTTCTGTCAAGCCGACCCTTCCTTTGCCGCTCGATCTAGGTCTAACGGCCAGGATCAATCTTCACTTTACACGACCGATTTACCCGACCTTTTCTTTACTCAGCCGATTCGCCCGACCCTTACTCCGCCGATTCGTCTGATCGACCGCCGATTCTGATCCAACGGACCAGATTTATCCGACCCTAGCCGATCCCGAAACTTTTGCAGGAAGATCCCTAAGTCTTCAGGAATCAACCCGCAGTCCAACTCAGTAGAAAATAATTAGAGTTGAGCCCTTTCTTTATCTAACCCGACCCCTGACTTTTCTAGATTTAGTACCCGCCGTCCAGAACCTATAGTTTTGCACCCCGACCCTCTGTATAAGGTTTAATTATGTTTTGGCCCCTGAATTCTTCAGATCTAGCCTCGGGAGATTTAAAGCTCTAGCAGCTAGGTCCTCAGATCACTGTTTTAACCATATCTTCATCATTGCAATTCCGATTCCAGCGATTCTTGAGCCCACACGATCTTTGCATCATGAACTACAACTTTAGCATCTTCTCACCTTCTGTGTGTATTGTTTGTTGTATTGTTTCTTATTTGTTTGTGTATGTTTGTTTGTGTGATCGCGTAGACAACGTGACGTTCGAGCCAAATCAAGAGCAAGCTTACGAGGAAGAGAATCAGCAGCTGTTTGAAGGAGGCAAGTGGATTTCCCCCTCTACATATTCTATTTGATCCCAACAACTGCATGAAAATACACTTTACTTTATTGTTGCTTGCATAAACTTGATGGGATTACCTATGCTAAGGACATACCTAGTCTTTTACCCCAAACCTTGAAACACCTGGGTTTACTACTTTGTTGGGTAGTTACGCTTAGTTGCAAACTTTGGGATTGGTATTGGTTTACTCCTTTGTTAACGTTGGTCACGTTATATATTGTGGTTTATCGCGTAAGTTCAAGATCAACTTTGTTTAATGGGAACATGGAGAACCACCCAAGTGAACAGTGCAACCATAAAGTCATATGGCTCTGACCTTAGCCAATTAATTAGATGTGTAGCTTGCTGGTGGCCTTACCGAAAGGGCAAGGAGGGGGTCGGTGATAGGGGTCATAGCCCGGTCCTCTTGGGGTAGCTACCTTTGCTAAGGACCTGACCATTAGGGAGGTTTATGGACCACGCCGCTACTGAAACTCTAGCGGGCTGCCTAGCTTTCGACATGTCTTTGTAAAGGATTCGTAGTGTACCCTCGCCACTCACCTCGGAAGTGTTTAAGGGCCTTGCAAACCCGGGCGACTCAGGGGAACACGATTTGTGGGTAAAGTGTACAACCTCTGCAGAGTGTAAAACTGTTATAACAGCCGTACTCACGGTTAAGAGTGGCTTGGACCCTCACATGATAATTTGAACTTGAAGATTAAATAAATTGTGGTTCGTGGTTTATGTTATGGTTGATGGTACTGTTATGATTCCACTAAAGTGGGTTGGTATAAACTTAAGCCTAGTTAATAGATGCTTGATAATAAATATTTGACCAACTAAAAGCAACCGCTGCTGCAAAACCCTAGCCTATCCTTGATGGCCTTGCATTTTCACCCCACTTGCTGAGTACCAACCATAAGAGTACTCACCCTTGCCCCCTGCTATTCAGAAGTTAACCTTGAAGGGGAGATCTTCGACGACTTCGAGGAGTTCTAGGTCCTGCGTTCACCAGTCATCGCCTGTGGAAGACGGAGTTGTTGAAGACTTCGTATAGGGTATAACGGTTTATCGTTTAAAGACATTTGTGTCTCATTTATACGGAGTGTAATATTGATTAATACTTTATATAGTTACTTTTGAGCATTGTTTTTGATATATATTACACTTTTCGTCTACCATATGTGTGTGAACGAGATCCTGGCGCACATATGAGATGCATTTGATTCTTTCTGGAATCGGGTGTGACAGAAGTGGTATCAGAGCCATGTTGACTGTAGGACGCTAGCCTAGATAGAAATGGTCGAAACTAAGGATTTATCTTCTAGAAAACCATATCAGCATCAAAAAAATTCCTGTTATATTCCCACATAAAAACCTATGCTTACATAAACCTTCTACCATTTTCCTTTTCAAAGAAAAATATCCTGAATTTTTCTCCCGCCCTTACCAGATGGTCAGAATTTACCAAACTGCTCGCAAGCGCACCGGAGGTCGCCAAGTTCGCATTGCCCCAGCTGAACCAACTTCTCCTACTCCAGTCCCAGACCCTGTTGAAGAGGAGGAAGCTACGGAGGAAGAACCCGAGGAAGTCTATTACTTCGTGGATGGTGAAGATGGTCGCATCAGGGCAGTTGATGAAGAAGGAAATCAGTTCACCCCGCCGGCCTCACCAGTCGTTGAGAGATCACCACCACCCCCAGTTGTCCCTGCTCCAGCCCCCTCCCCAACACCGGACGTCGCTCAAGGAAGCCCGAGTAACTTCGAAGATATTAGGAGAGATGAAGACGAGGACAACAACCACGATGAAGACAACGACGAACAAAGTGATGAAACTCCAGGGATGAGGCAACTTTGCTGTGTTCGCACTTCGGACAGAGAACCCGGCCACTTGTCTCAAGTGCTACAAGGTGTTCTTCAAGAATTGGGGAACCACGTGAGACCTCACTACCACACGCATCACTACACCGACCCTGCACTCGGTGACTACTACCTCTCTCGCGTCCACATCAGGATGGAAAGTGCCCGAGGCCTGAGGACTCTTACTGCACATGACTCCACCACACCTCACGCAACATATGACGCCGCCGTCAGCAGTGCCGCCAGGAGAGCTCTATGGTCCATCTGCCATACCTACCGCCAGGAGCTGCAGAACACGGAGTATCGCCACCTTCCTCGCCGCCTCAGTGGAACTGAAGAAACCATGATCACTCTAGGAGAAGATGATGAAGGCCGCCTCAACACTCTTGCTCGAGTCACCGCCGCTCTCAACACTGAGCTGGAAAGCGTCATCACTGAACTGGACGATACTCAGGACAAGCTACTGGAAGCCCATGAAAAGATCCGCAAGCTAGAAGCTCGACTTGAGGGAAGAGCGCCGCCATCCCCTCAGATGGATGAACCCCGCTTCCCCGCTTTGTCACCACCCCGCAAGAAGCTTCGTCGCGGCGAACCCGGCTCCATAACTCGCCTCGAGGAATAGGCACTTAGGCTCTTAGGCTAGAATCTCTTAAAGTTCTCGATAGAGTCATTATCACTTGAGAGGACGATGATGTAATGATGGTTGCTTGAGAACAAATGTTTGCTTTGAGTGCTATAAGAATTGCTTGATATAATATATACACTAATATCAGTTGGAGTCTTATAAATCCATATTTTGTTAAGATATTATTCTCTATTTCTAGTACACCTGTCTTATCCTGGGTTTATTCCCTAACGATCAGATGGTGAACACCAGGACAGGTGGAGGACAGAATATCCCTAGCTCTAGGCGTGCTCGCGTAGTCAACCGACAGAGTCAGTTGGCACCACCGCCCAATCCAACAATGGAGCAATTCTTGGCAGCACAGATGCAGGTGTTGCAGAACCTTACTGCCACCATCCAGAACATACAAGCTCAGCAGAATCAGCAAGCACCACAGCAAAACCCGCCACCAAGAGACAAACACAGAGAATTCATGAGCCACCACCCTCCTACCTTTTCTCACTCTGTGGACCCCTTGGACGCCGATGATTGGTTGAAGGTCATCACTAAGAAGCTGGACATCACGCAATGCAGTGACCGTGAGAGGGTCCTGTATGCTGCAGGACGTCTGGAAGGTGCAGCCGCTGATTGGTGGGATGCTTTCACTGCTGCCCACGCCAATGCCAACACTATCACCTGGGAGGAGTTCAGAACCAACTTCCGCAGCAACCATATCCCAGCAGGACTGATGAAGCTCAAGCAGAAGGAATTCCTGAACCTGAAGCAAGGTAGCATGACTGTCAGTGAGTACCGGGACAAATTCACTCAGTTGTCTCGTTACGCGCCCCATGAGGTGGATAGTGACGCCAAGAGGCAGGAGCGCTTCTTGGAAGGACTGATAGGGCCACTCAACTATCAGCTGCACAGTCACACTTTCCCAAACTTCCAAACTCTATTAGACAAAGCCATCGGTCTGGAGAGCAAGCGCAAGGAGCTTGGAGAACACAAGCGAAAACTTCAGTCCCAGGGACAATCCAGTAGCAACACCCGACCCCGCTACAACACACCCCAAGGATATGAGTCGCGCTTTGGAGGACAAGGTGGAGGATATCAGCAGAGCCAACAAAATCAACGAACTCCACAGCAGCCTCAACGCTACAACCAGCAGACTCAGCGCAACTCCAACCCGCAACCATACCATCCAGGCTATGCCACAGGTGCACCAGTGCGGTCCAACAATCCAGTCACCCCGGTTCAACCTAATGGATGTTTCAAATGTGGAGAACTAGGTCATTATGCTAACAACTGCCCAAAGCGTAACATGCAAACTCCTCAGAATCAGAGGATATAGTGGACAAAGGCAGACTCCTCAGCAGCAGCAGCCGCGCAACAGCAACCAGACACCACTGGGTAACAAAGGACAGCAGAACTGCGTGCGCGGAAAGGTGAATCATGTGGCTGCAAAAACAGCTGAAGAGGCTCCCGACGTTGTGCTCGGTACGTTCCTTGTCAATTCTGAACCTGCGTCAGTTTTATTTGATTCTGGAGCATCACATTCATTCATTACTGAGCAATTTGCTGCAAAACATAATTTACCAATGAGCCCTATGAAGCAAATATTACTAGTAAGCTCCCCGGGCAAGGAATTGAAAGCTAGCCACTTATGCCCAAGGGTCAGCATGAATATTATGGGGATAGAATTCCTAGCCAATCTAATAGTCCTAAAGACTAACGGCATCGATGTAATCCTCGGAATGGATTGGTTATCAGGGTGTGATGGTGTTATTCAGTGTCGCAAGAGATCAGTGCTCTTGACCAATCCTCAAGGAGATAAAATAGAGTTCGTGGCGTCAGCTTTGCCCAGAGCAGTTGGGACAGTGAACCAAATGAAGGGAATGCCTCTGGAGGATATCAGAGTTATCAGTGAGTATCCCGACGTATTTCCAGAAGATTTACCAGGTATGCCACCTGTTCGTGACATTGAGTTCAGTATTGATCTTTTACCTGGTACTGCACCTATCTCTAAAAGACCCTATAGAATGGATGTTAAGGATCTAAGTGAACTAAAGAAACAAATAGAAGAGATGTTAGCTAAAGGATTTATCCGTCCTAGCTCATCCCCGTGGGGAGCACCCGTGATCTTTGTCGATAAGAAAGATGGCAGCAGAAGGATGTGTGTAGACTACAGGTCGCTGAACGATGTGACAATCAAGAATAAGTATCCACTGCCCCGGATTGAAGATTTGTTTGATCAGATGAGAGGTGCCAAGGTTTTCTCCAAGATTGATCTGAGATCAGGATATCATCAGCTAAGGATCCGACCGGAGGATATACCCAAGACAGCCTTCACTACAAGATATGGTCTGTACGAGTTCACTGTGATGTCGTTTGGATTGACCAACGCACCAGCATACTTCATGTACCTGATGAACAAGGTTTTCATGGAATACCTTGACAAGTTTGTGGTTGTGTTCATCGATGACATCTTGGTGTATTCACGGAACGAGGAAGAACATGAAGAGCATTTGAGGATAGTGTTACAGAAACTCCGAGAGAATCAGCTATATGCTAAGCTGAGCAAATGTGATTTTTGGTTGAGAAAAGTTTCTTTCCTTGGACATGTTATCACAGATGGAGGAATTGCAGTAGACCCAAGTAAAGTTCAAGATGTTTTGAATTGGAATCCTCCAAAGACTGTGCCTGAAATCAGAAGTTTTCTCGGACTTGCAGGCTACTACCGCAGATTTATTAAGGGCTTCTCAAAGATCGTGAAACCTATGACTTCTCTGTTGGAGAAAGGGAAAGAATTTAATTGGGATGATACGTGCCAGAAGTGTTTTGAAGAGCTGAAAACAAGATTGACCACGGCCCCTGTGTTGATAATGCCAGATATCCACAAAGGGTTTGATGTGTATTGCGACGCTTCACGGATGGGTCTTGGATGTGTGTTAATGCAAGAAGGCAAAGTTGTGGCCTATGCTTCAAGACAGCTGAGAAAGCATGAGCAGAACTATCCTACCCATGACTTAGAATTAGCTGTCGTTGTGCACGCATTAAAGATTTGGAGGCACTACATGATCGGAAACAAGTGTCAGATCTTCACGGACCATAAGAGTCTGAAGTACATCTTCACGCAACAGGATCTTAACTTAAGACAACGAAGATGGCTAGAATTAATCAAGGACTATGATTTGGATATTCAGTATCATCCTGGCAAGGCTAATGTTGTGGCAGACGCCCTAAGCCGGAAAGGACAAGCCAATACGATGATTGCTCGATTGATGCCTCAAGAATTATGTTGGGAGATGGCACGTTTGAATCTGGGAATTGTCACTCATGCGAAAACCATGACTATGGAGATGGAACCGACATTAGAACAAGAGATCAGGGAAGGACAGTTGACAGATGCTAGGATCAAAGAGATCAAGATTCAAATTGGATTAGGCAAGACTAAGGATTTCACCGAAGATGAACAAGGAACGGTTTGGTTCAGAAAAAGGATCTGTGTACCTGAAATTGATCATCTTCGTGAACTCATTTTGAAGGAAGCACATGATTCCGCTTATTCCATTCACCCTGGGAGTACCAAAATGTATCAAGACTTGAAAGAAAGGTACTGGTGGTATGGTTTGAAAAGAGACGTAGCAACTCATGTAGCTTTGTGTGATGTATGCCACAGAGTGAAAGCAGAACACCAGAGACCAGCAGGTTTACTTCAGCCTTTGAAAGTACCTGAATGGAAATGGGAAGAGATTGGTATGGATTTCATTGTAGGGTTACCTCGTACTCGTGATGGTTATGACTCGGTATGGGTTATTGTGGACAGATTGACAAAAGTCGCACATTTCATCCCAGTCAAAACCACATACACTGGAGCCAAGTTAGCAGAGCTGTACATGTCACGAATTGTGTGTCTGCACGGTGTTCCAAAGAAGATAGTGTCTGATCGAGGTACTCAGTTCACGTTGCGTTTCTGGCAGAAATTACATGAGTCCATGGATACAAAGTTAAATTTCAGTTCTGCATACCATCCGCAAACAGACGGTCAGACGGAGCGAACGAATCAAGTATTGGAAGACATGTTGAGAGCATGTGCCCTCAAGCATGGAGGTAGTTGGGATAAAAGTTTGCCATATGCAGAATTCTCCTACAACAACAGTTATCAAGCAAGTCTCAAGATGGCCCCATTTGAAGCATTATATGGAAGAAAATGCAGGACACCATTGTATTGGAATCAGACAGGAGAAAGTCAAGATTTTGGACCAGAGATTCTCCAAGAAGCAGATAGACAAGTCCAGATAATCCGAGATAATCTCAAGACTGCCCAGTCACGACAGAAAAGTTATGCCGATACACGAAGAAGGGAATTGACATTTGAAGTTGGAGACTTTGTGTATTTGAAGGTATCACCCATCAGAGGTTTACGTAGATTCAAGGTAAAAGGAAAGTTGTCACCACGTTACATTGGTCCTTTTCAGATCCTGGAAAGGAAAGGTGAAGTGGCATATCAATTGGAGTTACCAGCAAGATTGTCAGATGTCCATGACGTGTTTCACGTATCACAGTTAAAGAAGTGTTTGAGAGTACCAGAGGAGCAATTACCGTTGGAGGAACTTGATGTGCAAGAAGATTTAACTTATGCAGAGCACCCGATTAGAATTTTGGAAAAGTCTTAGAGGGTTACACGGGACAAGGTAATCAAAATGTGCAGAGTACAGTGGAGTCACCATTCAGAGGATGAAGCTACTTGGGAAAGAGAAGATGAGCTGATGGCAGAATTCCCTCAGCTGTTCCCTAGCCCTTCCTAATCTCGAGGACGAGATTCTCTTTAAGGGGGGTAGGTTTTGTAACACCCAAAATATAGGAGCTAAAATTTCTAAAAGTATTTTCATAAAAATCATAAATTAAAATTTTGCATGCATCTTTATTTCTTTCTTCTCCTATTCTTTCTTTCAGCCAGGCCAATCCTTCTTCTTTTCTTCTTCTTTATCGTTTCCCACGGCCGACCCAGTGGCCGATTTCCTTCCCCGACCCTTGTTTTCACCGACAGCTGGGACCCACCTGTTGGCGCCTTATTCTTCTTCTTCTTCTTCTCTCTTCGTTCCTTACCCAGAGTCCGGAACGACTCCGTGCTGTTGTTCGTGCCCCGTTCTCTTTCTTTCTTCTTACCCGAGTCCTGATCGATTTCCGCAGCACCGCCTTCCTAATCCCGGCCGATCTGCCCCTATAAAATCCTGCCAAAGCCCCGCTTTGCAACCCACGCCAAACTCAAATCTTTTCCTCTACACAACATTGTCGCGCGCCGCTGGAAGTTCCACCTCGGAGAAACGCCGCCGACCCGTGTCGCCGATTCTCCGTCGACTCGCCGATCTGCAGTTTCCCCGCCATCATCAACTCTCGCCAGAGCTCCACGAGTTGGTGAGTATCAAGCTGCACCAGAATCCCCTCTCTCTCTTGCTCCGCCGACAACCAGATTTCTCGCCGGACCCCTGTTTCCGCCCACCGCCGTGGTTGTTAGTTCACAACCGCCGCACAGCCAACCCGTACCCACCCTCACCTTCCCCGTACCGCCCACTCACTCCCCGGCATGAATCCAGCTTGAATTGAGCCCCGGAACACCAGATTTGGTGAAGCTCCGGTCGTCCGCCGCCGCAATCGCTCAGCGCCGACGCCCAGTAAAACTCCGCCTCGCCCGACCCTTTTTGTTCTGTCAAGCCGACCCTTCCTTTGCCGCTCGATCTAGGTCTAACGGCCAGGATCAATCTTCACTTTACACGGCCGATTTACCCGACCTTTTCTTTACTCAGCCGATTCGCCCGACCCTTACTCCGCCAATTCGTCTGATCGACCGCCGATTCTGATCCAACGGACCAGATTTATCCGACCCTAGCCGATCCCGAAACTTTTGCAGGAAGATCCCTAAGTCTTCAGGAATCAACCCGCAGTCCAACTCAGTAGAAAATAATTAGAGTTGAGCCCTTTCTTTATCTAACCCGACCCCTGACTTTTCTAGATTTAGTACCCGCCGTCCAGAACCTATAGTTTTGCACCCCGACCCTCTGTATAAGGTTTAATTATGTTTTGGCCCCTGAATTCTTCAGATCTAGCCTCGGGAGATTTAAAGCTCTAGCAGCTAGGTCCTCAGATCACTGTTTTAACCATATCTTCATCGTTGCAATTCCGATTCCAGCGATTCTTGAGCCCACACGATCTTTGCATCATGAACTACAACTTTAGCATCTTCTCACCTTCTGTGTGTATTGTTTGTTGTATTGTTTCTTATTTGTTTGTGTATGTTTGTTTGTGTGATCGCGTAGACAACATGACGTTCGAGCCAAATCAAGAGCAAGCATACGAGGAAGAGAATCAGCAGCTGTTTGAAGGAGGCAAGTGAATTTCCCCCTCTGCATATTCTATTTGATCCCAACAACTGCATGAAAATACACTTTACTTTATTGTTGCTTGCATAAACTTGATGGGATTACCTATGCTAAGGACATACCTAGTCTTTTACCCCAAACCTTGAAACACCTGGGTTTACTACTTTGTTGGGTAGTTACGCTTAGTTGCAAACTTTGGGATTGGTATTGGTTTACTCCTTTGTTAACGTTGGTCACGTTATATATTGTGGTTTATCGCGTAAGTTCAAGATCAACTTTGTTTAATGGGAACATGGAGAACCACCCAAGTGAACAGTGCAACCACAAAGTCATATGGCTCTGACCTTAGCCAATTAATTAGATGTGTAGCTTGCTGGTGGCCTTACCGAAAGGGCAAGGAGGGGGTCGGTGATAGGGGTCATAGCCCGGTCCTCTTGGGGTAGCTGCCTTTGCTAAGGAGCTGACCATTAGGGAGGTTTATGGACCACACCGCTACTGAAACTCTAGCGGGCTGCCTAGCTTTCGACATGTCTTTGTAAAGGCTTCGTAGTGTACCCTCGCCACTCACCTCGGAAGTGTTTAAGGGCCTTGCAAACCCGGGCGACTCAGGGGAACACGATTTGTGGGTAAAGTGTACAACCTCTGCAGAGTGTAAAACTGTTATAACAGCCGTACTCACGGTTAAGAGTGGCTTGGACCCTCACATGATAATTTGAACTTGAAGATTAAATAAATTGTGGTTTGTGGTTTATGTTATGGTTGATGGTACTGTTATGATTCCACTAAAGTGGGTTGGTATAAACTTAAGCCTAGTTAATAGATGCTTGATAATAAATATTTGACCAACTAAAAGCAACCGCTGCTGCAAAACCCTAGCCTATCCTTGATGGCCTTGCATTTTCACCCCACTTGCTGAGTACCAACCATAAGAGTACTCACCCTTGCCCCCTGCTGTTCAGAAGTTAACCTTGAAGGGGAGATCTTCGACGACTTCGAGGAGTTCTAGGTCCTGCGTTCACCAGTCATCGCCTGTGGAAGACGGAGTTGTTGAAGACTTCGTATAGGGTATAACGGTTTATCGTTTAAAGACATTTGTGTCTCATTTATACGGAGTGTAATATTGATTAATACTTTATATAGTTACTTTTGAGCATTGTTTTTGATATATATTACACTTTCCGTCTACCATATGTGTGTGAACGAGATCCTGGCGCACATATGAGATGCATCTGATTCTTTCTGGAATCGGGTGTGACACACGCCCCCGTGACTTAAGCCCCATGTTGACATCAGGACTACAATGTGTTGATATCAGCCTTTTTGTTAAGTTTTTTAATTTTTTTTAAGTGTAGTAGAAAATTGTACAAAATTATAGAAATTTGTAGAAAATGATAGAAAATTGTAGAATAGTGTAGAATATTGTAGAAAAATGTATTTGTTATAGAATATTGTAAAATAGTGTAGAATATTGTAGAAGAAGGTGAAAAATTGTAGGGAATAGTAGAAAATTTTTGAAATTTGTAGAAAATTGTAAAATAGTGTAGAATAGTGTAGAAGATTGTTGAAAAATGTATTTATTGTAGAATATTGTAGAAAATGTATTTATTATTGAATATTGTAGAATATTATAGACATTGCATATTTTTTTCGCACAAGAATCGAAATGAGGCCTAGTGATAACGACGAGGAGTCCTTCACAATATAATTCATGAAAGTACCAATCACCCACCGTCCCTCGAAGATGATGCACCCGAGGATGACGGCAGCCAATATCTCAAAGATACTGGCGATGGTGATGCGGAGCAGCTAGAAATTGCTTAGGAAGAGGTTCAAGCCGAGGTATATGGAATTCATGCATATATAAACTAACATGATATATATATATATGACAAGTTTTATCTACACTCGCTTGTAGCTACTCTCACTATCAATATACCACCATGCGTTTGTTCACATACTCATTTATCACTTTGAGTATGTTCATATACTAATTATAAGATACTTCAAAGGGATACGTATGAAAAATTTTAAAATCATCCCTATTTTTTAAATATATCATGATTATATATTAGTACTTGTATATAAAAATGGGTATGTCCATATACTCCATATATGGTCACATACTTAAAGTATATACCATCACAGATGGTCTAGTATGATCACATACACCTCGTACATACCTTTCGTTGGGTTAGATACGCCCTACATCATGAGATACACATGTAGGAGTAGCTACAAGCGCGTGTAGAATGGATTTTTCTTCTCTATATATTCTCTACATATGAAATGCATGTATTAATAGAGATTTTTCTAGGCATCTAGATTAAGGAAGCCAAAACGTAAATGAGGCTCGAAGAAAATGATGGAGGGGCGTACCAACATCACCTTATTGAAGTCAGATGGTGAACCAATGGCTCCCAATTCATGTTAACCCGCTAGGGTTTATTCCCGATCTTTCGGTGAGAGGGGATGGATAAATCGATTGGTGTATGGAGACGACATTTATGGCCCGACTACAGCCTTCCAAGGATGCTGCACCTTAGCAACCAATACACCACCTCCAATGCCTGCCTTGATCTTGTGAAGCACAACACTCGGCCACTAGGGCACTCGTCCTGCAAGCAATCGAAGAACAAGCAAGAACAAGTAGAACAAGCAACTCAATTGCAAATATGAAGATAACAACCAATCTGAAATCACAAAGGTAGGGTTCTGAATCGAGTAGAACGGATGGTTTAGCCGAGACACGCGTCTACAAGCAAGTAGCAATGGCTAAACTTTCAACAAAACAAAACACCATCTGTTTGTGGTGGCTATGGAGGTATATGAACGTGGGAATGCGACCACAGGGGATCTAGAGTCATGCTCCAACCCTAGGACACGTCCCTAATGGATGCAAACCCGATACACGGTCCATTGGGCCAAAATAAGATGACGTAGCACCTGGATAGAAAATGTCCGCGAACAAAAACGATGGCTGGGGCCAACTCCGAAAAGATATGGACATGGGCCTAGATCCATTTGAAAGTAGACTTGATAAGATTTCAATGAAGTCCAAGAATGCCCCAATCGGAGTCCGTATGAAGTCGTGGCAGCCGTTACAACTTGGTTATGTCCTGCAGTCCGAATCCAACATCCAAAACAATTTGGATTTGGACTCTTTCTTTTCTTGCACCAAAAGTGACGTGGTGGCCTAGTGGAGAATATTAGGAATATATGGAATTGGTCCCCAATCAACTTCTTTGGTTCTCCATGCCTTTCATTTGTGTTTAATACTCTTTTTGATCCATGTATGTATTTCTAAAAATAACAATGAAAGCATATCATGGCGAAGCATCAATTCATCAAATTATCAAATACAATCATGATAAAGAATGGTTTCACCTTTGAATCAAAAGTTTCTAATGTGGTTGTATCCAAGCACGTGATGTCCTCATCACCAAGGGTGTTGACAGGATATTGGTCAATCAATATGGATATTTTGTCAGGGAAAACATCCCCATTAGCTACAAACTATGGAAGAAAAATAAAGCCACTGATAATGATGCAGATGTCATCCCCGACATGGAGAAGGAAATGTTATGGAGAGAGGTGAAACTGCACTTCAATTTTCTTGATGAAAAAGAGGAAGTCTTGAAGAATTGGGTCATGAAAAACATGGCTATTGCTTTCTAGATGTTCAAGGAAAACTTGAACAAAGACTATGTCCAAAAGGGCCTCAAGCTAGACTTTGAGAAAAACTACAAGAAGCAACATCATTTTTGGGATGAATTCATGCAGTACAAGTTGTCCAAGGACAGCTAGGAGCGAACAAGACAGAACAAAGACAATGCGAGCAAGAAGAAGCACTTCCATCATGTTGGCAAAGGAGGTTATTCTTCGGCGATTCTAAAATGGCAGAAGATGGAAGAAGACCTAATGGCAAGAGGAATCATATCAGCGACTTTCAATTGGCCATTGCGAGCAAAGTATTTATTCTATGCTCATGGAGGCACACTAAACATGGAAGATGGATCGTTCGTGACTATCGAGTGAATAAGAGAAGCGGCCGACAGGCTCGATATGGCACTAAAGGCCGTTGCCGAAGGCACTTTGAAGCCTGACAGAGAGAAAGATGATCTGACTTACGCTGTTGGGACACCAGAATACACAGGACATGTCCGAGGCATGGGTGTGGTTCCATGGAAGCATGGCTTTATTGCAGATATCGAGAGTTATCGAAGCTGATGCAGAAGGAAGGCTGAACAGGAAGAGAAGATGCGTGCCCTAGAAGAACGAGTAGCTTCGATTGAAGGTGCAATGGCACCTAGCCAACGACAACAAGAAGCTCCGTCAGCTCCTAATATGGAGAGCAGGCCCGGCTCTCAAAGTTGTAGCAACGTCGCTTCCACAGAGCATCCAGCCGGCGGAGACCGAACTGAAATGGTTGCGGACAATCCACAACGTTACCCCGTGGACGACATCACCGTGAGGACCCCCTACGAGCTTCTTTATCAGCAGTGGAAAAAGGTCAAATTAGTGGCTCACGGTATTGCTGAAGTACCTGTCCAAGGCGGGACAATTCATGGCGTGCCGATTCCTGAAGGATATGCTAGAGTCATGGTTTACCAGGTTGAGAAAGGATGGGAAGACCTTGACCTCGAGATCCCTGGAGGCAATGGAGATGAGGAACTACAACATGTGCTCCATAGTTTGATCTGTTGGAACAAGCGATACATAAGATTTTTGCAAGGAGCCACAGATTCCGCAGCATCGGCTGAGTGACCAAGGCCAATATTGCCAACACCAACAACTAGCATGGTTCCGCCGTCACCACCCGCACAAAGGGACCCCAGCATGGATCCGCAGTCACCACCCGCTCCAAGGGACCCCAGCATGAGTCCGCCGCCTCCTAAGGTGAAGAAGAACGGAAAGGCTTGGGTTCGCCACCGCCACCTCCTAAGGCGAAGAATTACCCAGCTAAGAAGAAAGAGGAGGCTCCACCTCCGAAGTTAGCATACAAAATGACTAACGAGGAATTGAATGCGCACGTGAGAAAGGTGGTTATCGATCACTTTGCGCCAAAGAAGCCTGAGCCGAAGGAACCAGTGGATCCAACCGGGCAAAAGTTCTTCGTAACCATGTGCTAACCAAGGGAGAAAGAAACACTGTAGGACTACGACCACTCAACCACAAAGTCGATACCTCCACTCCAAGTGCTTTCAAAAGAGGATGAAGCTACGGCCGAGTTTGTGGTGGAAACAAAACTCACAATAGCTCAACTCCAAGGGGAGGATCCAATCCCGATTCACCCAGGGGCAGGAAGAAAACCATTTGTAATGGGTTAACCTCTTATGTGGCCTGAGTTGGTGGAGGTGCTACCAACGAGAATGCGTGAGTTGCATGAATGGTACATGAGGGCCTCTGTAGATGGAGATGTAATGTTCGCAGCTCGAGTTAAAGATAGCGATTTAATGTTTGCAGTCTTTGGTTTCTATACCATCAAGACGCCCTGGACAAGTCTCTCGTCAGTGCATTTGTTATGCGAGTGTTTTCTCTCATTTCTATATTATAGCTCAACTACTTATGTGCTTTCTCATCCCCTGTTTTGTTTTGTATTGTGTAGGATGAAGGTGAAAGAATACCAAAGAAGGGGGTACTATCACATTGGCTTCATGGACCCGGATATTATAAACAAGAATAGTGTAATTAAATGGCCAAATCGGACCGAGAACAATGTGTTCAGGGCCTTGGATAGGGAGCATACTTGTACATTCATTCTGTTGCCGTACAACTTCCAGTGAGGACTTTGACTCAATTTTCATCCCTTCAAGTTGATAATAAGTATATCCAACATTTAATCTGTATATGTGTATCAACAGCTTTCACTGGATCTTGCTCATTATCGAGATTGATCGAGCCCAAATTGTGGTGTTTGACGGAAAGAGGACGCCAATAACACAATATCGAAGCTTCATAGACATCCTCCAGAAGGCATGGGCTCGCTTCACCAGAAAGCACGTAGGAGTCATAGACAAGCTGTGTGATCTTTATATCAAGACAGACTTTCTGGTAGGAATACAATTCGCACACCAAGTGTCATTTCTTTAAACACCATGAATATTTCATAACCCATCTATATATAGTGTATGAGACATGTGGAAGGAAACAACTTATGTGGCTATTACATATGTGAGTGGATCCACGACTTTACCGGTCCAAAGAAAATGACGCAAAAAGATTTCGATGTACGTATCAAATTAATAATAATTTCTTGCATTTAATTACGTATATGTAGGAATTTAAAATAATGATGTTTTCACGTGACAACTTTGGAAAATGAAAGAAGACCTCATCAAACCGGAAAGAGTTAGGGCAATTCAAGAATCATTGGTGAATTCTATGCCGATCATAGGATAAGTGTGGGCCTAATCGATGAAAACAAGGATGACGATGAACAAGAGTAATATTTGAAGTACTTGTAATGAAACAATTTATGTGGCTAATTGTAATATTTGATCCCAAGTGCAATATTTAAAATGTATATAAACTGTATATATAATTAATATATATGTAGTCTTTACTATGCGAGATACGAATACGAATATGAATACTAGCTATACGGAAATAGATACGGATAGAATACGCATACGATACATGTCACGAATTGTGTGTCTGCCCGATGATCCCCACCTGTCGGCGCCTTCTCTTCTTTCCTTTCTTCTTCCTCCGCATCGCTCCCCTGTTTCCGTTCTCCGCCGCGACGCCAGACGCCCCGCCGCGCTCCATCCCCTTCCTTTTTCCTTCCTCACCCCGAGTTCGGATCGACTCCGCGTCGTCGCCCGCGTCTCTCCTTCCTTCCCCGCGACGCTAGATGCCTTACTGGCCGCGGATCCGCCCCTTTCCTTCGCAGGCCGCGCGTGAGCCGCCGCCTTCCTTTTTCCCGGCCACTCCGCCCCTATAAAACCCTGCTAGAGCCCCACTTTGCACCCAGAGCCATCCTCAAATCCTTTCCTCTACTCAACACCGTCGCACGCCGCTGGAATTTGCACACCTGAGGAACACCGCCGCCCCGTGTCACCGCCGCCCCGTGTCACCGCCTCTCCGTCGACTCGCCGTCCCACTGCTTCTCTGCCGCAATCGCCCGACTGTTGCAGAACCACCTGAATTAATCCGGCTCAAGTGTATTAACCATCACTATTAGGGCAATTTCGGTTAACCTTACACTTCAAACGGAGTAATCCACTGGTCTGTCGGGTATAACCTCCCGATACAACCACGGTAACCGGATCGAGCGCCATACATACAAATGCTCACGTGACGATGAGCCCAGAGAATACCACATTCCAGCAAATATTACAACATTATCATAAGTAAATATTACAGACCAAGTTTTAAATTTAGAAACCAAGTACTTCAATTATCATAAATAAGTTCTTCAGAGTTTAAGTTGCAGCGGAAATAAACAACGGAAGCTACTCGACGATACAGGATATCTCGATGAAGCCCGTACGAGAAATCACTCGACATTATCTCCGTTGGACGGGGGCGTATCCCATTCCACCGACCAACCAGGGGGAAGAGTGCAGGGCCAAGTCAAGCTAGCAATCATATCTTCGAAGGTCTCACCTGAAAACGAGCCACAAGCAAGACTGAGTATACTAATACTCAGCAAGACTTACCCGTGTAGTGGAATCTACTCCACCGACTCTAGACATGCAAGGCTTTTTGGCTCAGGGGTTTGTTTTGCCGAAAAGCATCTACAAGTGGGTCCTTACTTTCAACTTTTAGCTCAAGATTCTAGTTTCATTAACCATTCTAGATAAGCAGCTATCCAAAAGCATACATGGTGAAGCATTAAATTTTCATCCAACCAGTTCATTCATCATCATTGTTCCTCTTCTTACTCTGTGGGTAAAAATGGTTAAGCAGTCTCAATAGCCGTGAGAAACGGACGATTCGAATCGAATTTCTTAACCTTGCAAGGGAAACCCAAACACACGTCACGTGGTTACTCCCTAGAGTCACACGTGCAACTTTTCCCCTTTCTTTCCGGGTCGTGGATCGGGGCTACCCTCCAAGAGTACAAGAGCCCCAAGCCACAGTTGAGCGCCGGGTTGTGACCACTCTCTGCACTCGCCATATGCACATGGGACCGAAGTTCAAAGGGTAGGATGCCATCCCCTTGCCGGGCCAATCAGGTACTTAAGCTTACTGATTCCCATAATCTCGGCATGTGTTTAGTACGTTCAAAGACTTAACCATCACT
The DNA here is from genome assembly GCA_032594955.1 of Panicum miliaceum. Taxonomy (NCBI): domain Eukaryota; kingdom Viridiplantae; phylum Streptophyta; class Magnoliopsida; order Poales; family Poaceae; genus Panicum; species Panicum miliaceum. The sequence goes on along the minus strand of CM064072.1, from coordinate 24,316,313 downwards.
ACCACACCCTGCGGCCTTAGCATTTTTCACTGGACAGACGGGCCTCAATCGTAACCATCGTTCCATAGCCCGTCCGTGTCCTTATGATTGCAGCGTGTAGTAGACATTCAACTCCTATTTTCTCGCGAGTGACAGAAAATCACTCGACTTTTACCGGAGTCCTATTAGCACAGCATTCTATCGAACCTTACGTCTAGTTTTCAAGCAAGGGTTCCTGATATCATGCAACTAAGTTTTCATTCAACTCCTATAAACTTAATGCACAAGCAAAGAGTAATGAGTTGCATAATTTCGGAAAGAATGGGTTATGCTCCGGGGCTTGCCTTCACAGTTAGCTTGGGGCTCTTCCGAACTTGGGCTCGGCTCTTCAAGAGCTTCAGTTAGATTTACTTGAGCTTCACGCTGCTCACTCTCGGACGCGGGCACCAGCTCGTAAGTTCCGTCGGCGAGAGTCGTCGATTCTACATGAATGCACAAGTTTAAGTCGTGGTAATGGTAATCGATACGATTTAAGAGTAATTACTACAATGGATAGTTTCTGGTCATGAAATTTTGGATTTAGGCACATCAGGGAAAGATGCGCTTACTGTAAAATTTTCAGCCTATTTTATGTAACAGATTAATTATGAAAAATATATTACATAGTCGCTATTAGGTCCTTGTTCTTTTTGTACAGAACAATTAGTGCAACAACTGAGTCTAAAATTTTTACAGAGCTTTCACTTAAGCATGCAGAAGCTACTGTAATGTTTGTAGGATTTATCATGCAGTATTCAGCGCATAGAAAATATGACATTCCACACCTAGGCTATTCAAGGATTCATTTTTTTACAGGACCCTACACAGGGTTTTTGTCCCTGGAACTTTTTACACAGCAACCTCTACCACAGTGTATCTCCTAGTAAAAATTTGAGAATTTTCCAAGCTAAGATACTATTTTCTTGATTTAACGTATGTTATTAGCACATAAATCAAATAAATAGGTTACTGTGAGATAAAAAGTCTCCTAATTTTTCTCTGGCTTCTAGGTACCAGTACACTAGCAGAGAAAAAGTTTCATTAGGTGATTCATCACCTAACTGCAGGGATAAAACATTCTACTTAAACATGGTATGAAACTAAGTTTAATAAACAGTAAAGCTAGTGATGGAATTTGGGCCTGATCTTTTTACACAATCCTAAACATCAAGCAACTAACTCACTGCCCAAAATTTAGGGTCAGCATTGTTCTACAACAGTGGGTACAAAATAAGTCGATTAAAGCTTCCATTGAAGGTACAGCAAAATATGTTGAGTTTCTGAGAAACTTTTTGCAACAAAAGTGTAGAGTTTGTTCTAAGGATTCCAGAACAGTTGAGTTTGCATTTTTCTAAATTTTCTATGATTTTATACGAATTTTACAAGTTCACTGAATTTGAATCTAGATTTGAAACTTTCTTTTACAACTGGGTCCTTGAATCTTACGCGCAGACCCTTCTAAAGATTTAAATTCTTGCAATTGGGTCCTCGGGCGGCTCGGGTACGGCGGCCGGCCGAAATTCCGGCGAGGGGATCGCCGGCGGCGAGGGGTGAGGGTCGGGGAAGGTTCAGGGGTGCGAGGGCTACCTCGTGGGGGTGTTGTTCAGGTGGGGGACGGCCGGGAAGGGCTCGCCGGCGTTGGAGCAGAGGCGGCGGCGGCGCGGCACGCGTCGACGGCGGTGCTCCGGCGGGCTTGGGGCGGCCTGGTCCGGTCAGCGAGCTTCAGGGGGATGATGTAGTGTTGGCTGGAGGCTCAATTTGGGCGGTGGGCGGCGGTGGTGAGCTGTCCACGAGCGGGCGGCGCTCGGCGGCGGCAATGGCGACGGCGAGGCGTTCTGTTTGCGGTGGCTCGCGCGCGGGCGGCCGGGCGGGGCTTTTATAGGGGCAGGAGGGGGGGTGTGGAGGGCCTGGGCGGTGCGCGGGGCGGAGGCACGGCACGGCGTGGCACTGGGCACGGCGGGCGGCAGCAGAACACCGGCGCGGCGTGCGGCGAGCGGGCGCGGCGACTAGGCGGCCGGGATTTGGCGTGGGCGCGAGGGGATAGCGCGGGGCGTGGAGTGGTGGAGCAGCAGCTGCAGCGGCTCGGGCGGAGGGCGGGCGCAGTGACGGGCGGGGCGCAGGAGCCGGGGCGGCACGGCGGGGTGCGGTGGTTGGGCGCGGCGGGTGGCGAGGCGGAACGCGGCAGCGGCTTGCGCACGCGCGGGCGGCTACTGGGCAGCGCAGCGTGGGGAGGGGGCAAAGCCGGCCGTGGCGGAGTGGCGCGGCGGCCACTGGCCTGGCGCCTCGCGCCGGTCAGGCGTCGCCGGCCACCTGGCGCGCGGCGGTCGGGCGGGGAGGAGAGAGAGGGGGGGGGGGGGGGGGGGCGCGAGGGGCCTGATTGCGAGAATTCGAAAAACTTCAGGGGGCTGGTTGCAAACCGGGCGTTTTCTCCTCTTTCTAATTTGAATTTCTAAAACTTCTGAACACGAAAGTTGTTCAGAATAAAAAGTCCTACAAGTTTGGTTTCAGACAAAATCTCATTTGGCTTATGGTTTGAAAGTTAAATTTAAAATTTCAAAAGTAACCAAATGTGCTCAATTTAAATTTGAATTCCAACTGAACTCGTTCTAATTCTTTCCACCCTTTTGTCAGTTGGTTTAAGCATAGGGTTAGGCTAATGATACTGATTTTAGAAATGAAATTTTTACCAGGGTTGTCACAGCCTTCCCCCCTTAACAAGAATCTCGCCCCGAGATTCGGTAATTCTTAGTGTGGGCGTGGGGGCACATACCAGTGGTTGAGATAAGAAACCCAGGGAAATGTTGGTTTAGGTAGCTCTCGGTTTCCCAAGTGGCTTCTTCTTCCGTGTGGTGATTCCATTGTACTTTATACATTCTAATCACTTTCCTCCTGGTCTCTCTTTCTTTTTGATCCAAAATCTTAACTGGGTGTTCGACATACGAGAGGTCGGGCTCTAACGATATTTCTTGTTGTTCCACAATCTCAGTAGGGACTCGAATACACTTCTTGAGTTGAGATACGTGGAAGACATCATGGGTGGCCGTGAGCTGAGGGGGCAGTCGTAATTTGTAGGCTACGGGTCCGCAGCTCTCAATGATTTCGTAAGGACCAACATAACGGGGAGCTAGTTTGCCTTTGATTCCAAATCTTCGCACTCCCTTGGTTGGTGAAACTCAAAGATAGACATGATCGCCAACTTCGAACTTTAGGGGCTTTCTCCTTTTGTCAGAATAGCTCTTTTGTCGAGCTTGTGCGGCTCTAAGATTTGCTTGTATTACTTTTACTTTCTCCTCTGCCTCGATTACCAGGTCGGGTCCAATTATTTGACGTTCTCCGGTTTGTGACCAGCTCAAAGGAGTTCGACACCTTCGTCCGTACAGGGCCTCAAATGGTGCCATTTTCAAACTCGTTTGATAGCTGTTGTTGTACGAGAACTCTGCTAGGGCTAGGCATTTGTCCCAATACTTGTCATAGTGGATGACGCAAGCTCTCAGCATGTCTTCAAGGATTTGGTTTACTCTTTCCGTTTGTCCATCAGTCTGAGGATGGTATGCTGAGCTGCGAATCAGTTTAGTGCCAAGAGACGTTTGCAGTTGTTCCCAAAAGCATGCTACAAACTGAGGACCACGATCGGAGATAATTGTCTTAGGTATTCCATGCAGGCAAACAATACAATCGAGGTAAATCTCGGCATATTTCTTGGTAGAATAGGTGGTGTGTACCGGAAGAAAATGTGCCGTCTTCGTGAGTCTATCCACGATAACCCATATGGAATCATGTTTCTGGGAAGTGTTTGGTAGTCCAACGATGAAGTCCATACTTATGTCTTCCCATTTCCATGATGGTATAGGTAAGGTTGTAGTGTACCGGCTACCTTCAAGTGGCTAGCTTTTACTCTCTGGCACGTGTCACATTCCGAGACATACGTAGCAATTTCCCTTTTCATTCTAGTCCACCAGAAGTTTTTCCTTAGGTCTTGATACATTTTGCTACTGCCGGGGTGGATAGAGAATTTGGAAAGGTGTGCCTCATCCAGAATTTGCTTGCGGAGTTCACGATTCTTCGGAACGACTATACGACTTTCGAACCATAGAACTCCCTTATGGTCCTGGCGGAAACATTTATACTTCTCCTCACCTAGAGAGAGTTTTTGTTTGATGATCTTAATTCCTTCATCATGTAGCTGTGCCATGACGATTTGGTCGTGAAGAGTGGGCTCAACTGAGATGTGATCTAGTGTGCCTTGGGAAACCATTTCCATGTTAAGCTTCCTCATCTCTGCACACAATGTCTCATGGTAGGACTCCATGGATAAGCAATGGCAATGGGACTTGCGGCTTAGTGCATCCGCGACTACATTAGCCTTACCGGGGTGATAGTGCACTTCAAGGTCATAATCCTTGATTAATTCTAGCCATCTCTGTTGTCTCATATTCAAATCGGCTTGTGTGAAGATATACTTGAGACTCTTATGATCCGTGTAGATATTGCACTGTGTACCCATGAGATAGTGCCTCCATATCTTCAAAGCGTGAATGACGGCTGCAAGCTCAAGATCGTGAGTGGGATAATTCTGTTCGTGGGGCCGAAGGGCTCGTGAGGCATATGCAATCACTTGATTCTCATGCATAAGCACACATCCTAGACCAGTACCTGATGCGTCACAATACACATCGAATGACTTGGTATTATCGGGTTGAGCTAACACAGGTGCAGTAGTCAGATGCTCTCTGAGAGTGTGGAAAGCTTCTTCACATTTCTCATTCCATACAAACTTGACTTCCTTCTTTAACAGTTCAGTCATGGGCTTAGCAATTCGAGAGAAATCCGGGATGAAGCGGCGGTAGTAACCGGCTAAGCCGAGAAAACTGCGAATCTGAGGAACAGCGGTAGGGGGTTTCCAATCCATCACCTCTTGTACCTTGCTGGGGTCAACGGCTATGCCTTCGCTGGAGATCGTGTGACCTAAGAACTTTACAGTATCCAACCAAAACTCACACTTAGAAAACTTAGCATAGAGCTGATGGTCTCTGAGTCGCTGAAGAACAATATGAAGGTGCTTGGCATGCTCTTCCTCATCCTTGGAATAGATAAGGATGTCGTCGATGAACACTACGACGAATCTGTCAAGTTCGGGCATGAATACCGAATTCATGAGATACATGAAGTAGGCAGGGGCATTGGTGAGTCCAAAGGACATGACTAAGAATTCATATAGTCCATATCGTGTGGAGAAGGCAGTCTTAGGAATATCGCATGGGCGAATCTTGATCTGATGATATCTCGAACGAAGATCAATCTTTGAGAAGACTCTGGCTAAAGCTAATTGATCGAAGAGTACATCGATACGAGGAAGTGGGTATTTATTTTTAACAGTTACCGCATTGAGAGGTCAGTAGTCCACACATAATCTTAAACTGTCATCCTTCTTCTTTACGAATAGGGCTGGACATCCCCAAGGTGACGCGCTAGGGCGAATGAAACCTTTGTCCAGTAGTTCTTGGAGTTGAATTTTCAGTTCTGCCAATTCTTTAGGGGGCATCCTATATGGTCTTTTGGATATAGGTGCAGTGCCCGGTTGAAGTTCAATGATGAACTCAATGTCCCTATCCGGTGGCATTCCTGGTAAGTCATCTGGAAAAACGTCGTCATACTCGTTTACCACAGGAATATCATCTAGCTTAAGTCCTTCCATCTTATAAGCACAGGAATTCGTACAATCTAGGAATGGTAGGTAAAGGGTAGTGGCTCCGTGACTAGGTGAATTTATCTCAACGGCTCGGGACGAAAGGTCCAGTGTGACTCCATGCATAGTCATCCAGTTCATTCCCAAAATAATGTCCATGCCGTCAAGGGGGAAAAGGACAAGGTCTGTGTCGATTGTTTTACTAGCCAACCTGACTGGTACTTGTCTGATCATTTGGTTTGAAGCAATTTTACCACCCGGTGTCGATATCATACTTGACCCTTTTGTGTGACAAACATCCAAGCCTACTTTTGCACCGAATTTTGCACTTATGAAACTATGCGATGCACCAGAATCAAATAATATAACTGCAGGCTTGTTATGGATAGAGAATGTACCCGACATCACTGGGGCTCCTTCAGGAAGCTCTGCAAGCGTGGTGAAGTTAATCCGTCCTTGCTTGACTTGCAGGGTTTGTCTCTTGCCCCTATTCTTGGTGTTCGGGTTGGATCCCTGACCTTGGTTGGGCTCTCCAGACTGAGGGCATTCTCGTGCGAAGTGGTTGGAACTCCCGCATTTGAAACAGCGATTCGCGGGGCTAGGTCGAAGAGACTGCTGAAGAATGGGCCTCGGACCATTCTGTGGAGGCATCGGGGGTCGTACCATGCCTGGCTGCTGTGGGGGTCTGGCAATCCATCTCCCTGGCTGAGGGGCCCTAGGTGGAGCTGTGGGTGCGGCATTTTGCACGATGCGATACCTTGGTGGTTGGACACTTGATGGTCCAGTGGGTGCCTTTCTCTTCTTCTCGGCCCGGTGTGCCATGATACAGTCTTCCTGGGTTATGGCCATATTGACCAACTCGTTGTAGGTGTCAGCCCTGGCTAGGTTCAGACGTTCCTTGAGCTTGGTATTCAGACCTCGGCGGAAACGATCACGCTTCTTGGCATCCGTATCAGCGTGATAGCCCGCATACTGGCATAGGTTGTTGAATGCCTGGGCGTACTGCAGCATGGTGCGGGTGCCCTGGGTAAGTGCCAGGAACTCATTCAACTTCCTCTCCATGAGACCCTCGGGGATATGATGTGCCTGGAATGCGGTCTTGAATTCATCCCAGTCGACCACATGGTCAGCCGGGAGCATCGCAGAAAAGTGGTCCCACCACAGTCGAGCGGTACCGTGAAGCTGTTGCGCGGCAAAACGAGCCTTGTTGGCCTTTGAGCATGGGGCCACAAGTAGTGTGAACTTGGATTCGATGGTGCGAATCCATGCATCTGCGTCCAGGGGTTCCTCGGTCTTATGGAACAAGGGCGGCTGGGTCCCTAGGAAATCCGTGTATCCTGCAGCTTGGGGTTGGTGAGCATTGTGCCCACCCCTCTGTTGGTGCTGTCCTTGCACGATCTGACGCAGCAGTTCGGTTTGAGCGGCCATCACTTCCACCAAACTGGGCGGGGGTGGTGGCGATTGTCGCGAGCGGCTGCCACCGGCACCAAAACCCTCGGGGTTGCCACGTGTTGATCCAACCATCTGAAACGTGAAAGGTTACCATTAGCAACGCGATCCATATTACTTCCTTGATTCATAAATGATTGGTGTAGTCAAAGACTTCCGAAATCACAGCTAGAAGTATGGACAGAATCTCTGTTTGCTACGAGAAAAATCATAGCTTGCTGTGGGTCCATCCAAAACATCTCAAATTTTGGCAGTAGTCAGAGAATTTAGGAATGCACCACTTTGGTATTTAACTTCGGCTCTAGATCTATAGCTAAGGTGGTCGAAAGGCTCGTCCTTTGCCTTACTGTCTTAGCTGTTTTTCAGCAGATTGACCGGTACTGTTTCGCCTATAACTTAAACTAGCAAGGTCCAATGATGCTGAATTTTTGTGAGAACCACGATCACAAAATATAGCACATGTTTGGTATTCCAACATTCAGCCAAGAAATGCAAGGAGACATGGGTAAAAATTCCGACAAGTCTCAGCGATTGTGGATTTCATCGTTTACCAACTTACAACGAATCACCCAAGTTTATCGTCGTTCCTTACATGCTGAGGGTATCCACATGGTTCAGGTGTACCCAACACAAAAGAGTTACTCAACTCCTAGTTAGCCTATTACAATACTTGCCAAAAGTTAGGCTACCCTATCGAGGAGTATGTGCAAAAGTCCTCCTAGGTCGTCCTCTAGAAATCATCCAAGTCGTTGACGGACGACTCGCTGTGAGCAGGAGAGTGAGCTCCCATCTGAGGTGCCTGTGGTACCTCACCCTCGAAATCCATACCGGAGATACCATCAATCTCCTGTGGCTCCTCCTCATCCTCCTCCATGTCCTCCTCATGGGGATGGTCATTCTGATCATGGTGCCACTGAATGTGCTCATTAGCATCCTCCAACTCAAGGCTCAGATCATGGAGCTGCTCCTCCAACTGTGCTATCGTGGCATCTCTCTCACCCATGAGAGTGTCCTGCTCCTGAATTTGGCCCTCAAGTTGGCCAATCTGAGCATCTCTATCCTCAAGATCCTGACTGAGCTCCTTAATCTGCTCATCCCTGGTATCTGCCATCATGTGGTAGGCCTGAGCAAGATCAGTGAGCTGCTCAAGCGCCTGGCTCTGGAGAGTCTGAAGTCGGTAGAGTGCACTCATGCACCGCACGGAGGTATGAATAGTTTCTTGGGCGTGAAAGTCTACCAAGTACTGTGCGTGCTGCACCCTGTTGAGCCAAAAGGGGTCGTTGCCCTGGGCAGCAGGAAACAATCCAATGGGAGCGAGTGTGACAACCTCGGGACGCTGCGCACAAAAAGTGGTGAGCGCCCTCATGGCTGCAAGCTCCCAAGTATCGGCTAAACGGCGACCAACAGCCTCAAGCTCCAAGGCGGGCCACTCCGGGTGTAACGGGTGCGGAAAGATAGTCACGTTGACACGGCACTGGGTAACTCCATTCTCTGCAAACTCCAGTCCGGCGTAACGTGGGGGAATTAGATAGCCCGCAGTACACAGAACATCCCACAAAATAGAGGGGAAGCCCTCCCAGTGGAGACACTGCGAGTGCACGCATCCATCCTCATCCACCATCATATCAACAGGCTCGGCCATCTGAACAAAAGATCAAATGGAGTGAGATAGTGAAAAACTGTGAACAGCATAGGGACAAATTCTGTATAGTGTGCAAAGATAACCATAACTTCCACAGTTCTAATCCAAAAATTCTCAAATTTCACCAGATCACTCCTAAGGTATTTGTGAACAACTTTGCTAGTCAACTCCAGAGCTAGATAGGTCTCTAAGATGGTCTTTATTTTCAGGTTTTACCTCTCTGTCTACCCAGAATTTTCAGTGAACAGAGGGCTAGAGTTTCATGCACCAGGGAAAATCTACCCAGCCAAAATTTACCAATTTTAACAGCAGCTACCTGGGTAAATTTGGAACAAGTTTCGTGTTGTGCTCTTTTGCAGAAAACCGCAGGAAGGGGGCCTAAAAATTTAAGAGGCAGAAGGGCTTATTCTGGACAGAATTCTGACATTCCAAAGTTTCTGTTATTTCTCACTATCCATAAGTTCAGAATTTTTCATTTTTGAACAGAAGATAGAACACAAAATTTGGAACAATTTCTTCAACATGAACTTTATCAGAAAAGGTCATTTTCTTTGGTCAATAAATCGCTCTTTTCGGTCACGGCAGATTTCGGACAGTTTCGCTAGATGGTCCTTATGCAAACTATGCTTAGATACGCAAGAACCTTACCACTCTCATACAACGTATTTTCAATTTCCGATATATATGGTGATGATGCATGCACGTCCTATTCGTCCTCACAAACTAAAATAATTGCCAAATACTTTTGGTCTTACGAAGATAGTTTCGGTGGCATACACAATACGGCTCTCGCTATAATAGCTAGTCGAGTCTTTCTAATCGTTCCTTAACTTATCGTAATCGCGGTTAGTGTACCTGCAGAAGATTGACAAAGCATATATATTTCATGAACCTTTCATGCTAGCACTCATGAAAGCGTCCGCATTCATTACCGTTTACTTATAGAAACGATATCTGTACAATTTCCGCCATACAGACGACGTTAACATACGCTATCGAGATAGCGTATTCACGGGGGTACCGTCATGAGACGGGGGTATGAACAGCGATCGCCATACCCTGCGCCAAACCTTCTACTCCCAATATGTTCAACTAACAGTTGGCATATTGGCAGCACCTCAAGTAAGCCACTGCTTGAGGGCAGCGTTCGGTTCGCATCACCGACAGGAAGGCCAAGCTCTCTCAGTTGGCTGAGGATCCTTACCTTCTTACCTTAGCGATGAGTGCGTTGTTACAGAATTTAATGTCGGTTGTGCATGAAAGTAAGTTTTGACAGAAAGTAATGTGCTGGAAGTCAGTTGATAATATTTCATAAGTCAGATAGCCACCTAGTAACTTTCCCATAATCCCTTAGGGCTTTACGAACTAGGCACCATCCTTAACGTACCAACGCATTTCGCAACACACCTTCTAGTCAAGTTTTATGAAAATAAGTTTTTACGGCTTGTCGCATTATCTGGCGTATGTATTTTGGCTCTGGCGCCAGCTGTTGCCAGCTGTGGCACCAGCTACGGCTCTGATACCAGCTGTGGCAGAACCACCTGAATTAATCCGGCTCAAGTGTATTAACCATCACCATTAGGGCAATTTCGGTTAACCTTACACTTCAAACGGAGTAATCCACTGGTCTGTCGGGTATAACCTCCCGATACAACCACGGTAACCGGATCGAGCGCCATACATACAAATGCTCACGCGACGATGAGCCCAGAGAATACCACATTCCAGCAAATATTACAACATTATCATAAGTAAATATTACAGACCAAGTTTTAAATTTAGAAACCAAGTACTTCAATTATCATAAATAAGTTCTTCAGAGTTTAAGTTGCAGCGGAAATAAACAACGGAAGCTACTCGACGATACAGGATATCTCGATGAAGCCTGTACGAGAAATCACTCGACATTATCTCCGTTGGACTGGGGCGTATCCCATTCCACCGACCAACCAGGGGGAAGAGTGCAGGGCCAAGTCAAGCTAGCAATCATATCTTCGAAGGTCTCACCTGAAAACGAGCCACAAGCAAGACTGAGTATACTAATACTCAGCAAGACTTACCCGTGTAGTGGAATCTACTCCACCGACTCTAGACATGCAAGGCTTTTTGGCTCAGGGGTTTGTTTTGCCGAAAAGCATCTACAAGTCGGTCCTTACTTTCAACTTTTAGCTCAAGATTCTAGTTTCATTAACCATTCTAGATAAGCAGCTATCCAAAAGCATACATGGTGAAGCATTAAATTTTCATCCAACCAGTTCATTCATCATCATTGTTCCTCTTCTTACTCTGTGGGTAAAAATGGTTAAGCAGTCTCAATAGCCGTGAGAAACGGACGATTCGAATCGAATTTCTTAACCTTGCAAGGGAAACCCAAACACACGTCACGTGGTTACTCCCTAGAGTCACACGTGCAACTTTTCCCCTTTCTTTCCGGGTCATGGATCGGGGCTACCCTCCGAGAGTACAAGAGCCCCACGCCACGGTTCGGCGCCGGGTTGTGACCACTCTCTGCACTCGCCATATGCACATGGGACCGAAGTTCAAAGGGTAGGATGCCGTCCCCTTGCCGGGCCAATCAGGTACTTAAGCTTACTGATTCCCATAATCTCGGCATGTGTTTAGTACGTTCAAAGACTTAACCATCACTACCACACCCTGCGGCCTTAGCATTTTTCACTAGACAGACGGGCCTCAATCGTAACCATCGTTCCATAGCCCGTCCGTGTCCTTATGATTGCAGCGTGTAGTAGACATTCAACTCCTATTTTCTCGCGAGTGACAGAAAATCACTCGACTTTTACCGGAGTCCTATTAGCACAGCATTCTATCGAACCTTACATCTAGTTTTCAAGCAAGGGTTCCTGATATCATGCAACTAAGTTTTCATTCAACTCCTATAAACTTAATGCACAAGCAAAGAGTAATGAGTTGCATAATTTCGGAAAGAATGGGTTATGCTCCGGGGCTTGCCTTCGCAGTTAGCTTGGGGCTCTTCCGAACTTGGGCTCGGGTCTTCAAGAGCTTCAGTTAGATTTACTTGAGCTTCACGCTGCTCACTCTCGGACACGGGCACCAGCTCGTAAGTTCCGTCGGCGAGAGTCGTCGATTCTACATGAATGCACAAGTTTAAGTCGTGGTAATGGTAATCGATACGATTTAAGAGTAATTACTACAGTGGATAGTTTCTGGTCATGCAATTTTGGATTTAGGCACATCAGGGAAAGATGCGCTTACTGTAAAATTTTCAGCCTATTTTATGTAACAGATTAATTATGAAAAATATATTACATAGTCGCTGTTAGGTCCTTGTTCTTTTTGTACAGAACAATTGGTGCAACAACTGAGTCTAAGATTTTTACAGAGCTTTCACTTAAGAATGCAGAAGCTACTGTAATTTTTGTAGGATTTATCATGCAGTATTCAGAGCATAGAAAATATGACATTCCACACCTAGGCTATTCAAGGATTCATTTTTTTACAGGACCCTACACAGGGTTTTTGTCCCTGGAACTTTTTACACAGCAACCTCTACCACAGTGTATCTGCTAGTAAACATTTGAGAATTTTCCAAGCTAATATACTATTTTCTTGATTTAACGTATGTTATTTGCACATAAATCAAATAAATAGGTTACTGTGAGATAAAAAGTCTCCTAATTTTTCTCTGGCTTCTAGGTACCAATACACTAGCAGAGAAAAAGTTTCATTAGGTGATTCATCACCTAACTGCAGGGATAAAACATTCTACTTAAACATGGTATGAAACTAAGTTTAATAAACAGTAAAGCTAGAGATGGAATTTGGGCCTGATCTTTTTACACAATCCTAAACATCAAGCAACTAACTCACTGCCCAAAATTTAGGGTCAGCATTGTTCTACAACAGTGGGTACAAAATAAGTCCTTTAAAGCTTCCATTGAAGGTAGAGCAAAATATGTTGAGATTCTGAGAAACTTTTTGCAACAAAAGTGGTAGAGTTTGTTCTAAGAATTCCAGAACAGTTGAGTTTGCATTTTTCTGAATTTTCTACGATTTTATACGAATTTTACAATTTCACTGAATTTGAATCTAGATTTGAAACTTTCTTTTACAACTGGGTCCTTGAATCTTACGCGTAGACCCTTCTAAAGATTTAAATTCTTGCAATTGGGTCCTCGGGCGGCTCGGGTACGGCGGCCGGCCGAAATTCCGGCGAGGGGATCGCCAGCGGCGAGGGGTGAGGGTCGGGGAAGGTTCAGGGGTGCGAGGGCTACCTCGTGGGGGTGTTGTTCAGGTGGGGGACGGCCGGGAAGGGCTCGCCGGCGTTGGAGCAGAGGCGGCGGCGGGGCGGCACGCGTCGACGGCGGTGCTCCGGTAGGCTTGGGGCGGCCTGGTCCGGTCAGCGAGCTTCAGGGGGATGATGTAGTGTTGGCTGGAGGCTCAATTTGCGCGGTGGGCGGCGGTGGAGAGCTGTCCACGGGCGGGCGGCGCTCGGCGGCGGCAATGGCGACGGCGAGGCGTTCTGTTTGCGGTGACTCGCGCGCGGGCGGCCGGCGGGGCTTTTATAGGGGCAGGAGGGGGGTGTGGAGGGCCTGGGCGGTGCGCGGGGCGGAGGCACGGCACGGCGCGGCACTGGGCACGGCGGGCGGCAGCAGAACGCCGGCGCGGCATGCGGCGAGCGGGCGCGGCGACTGGGCGGCCGGGATTTGGCGTGGGCGCGAGGGGATAGCGCGGGGCGTGGAGTGGTGTAGCAACAGCTGCAGCGGCTCGGGCGGAGGGCGGGCGCAGTGACGGGCGGGGCGCGGGAGCCGGGGCGGCACGGCGGGGTGCGGTGGTTGGGCGCGGCGGGCGGCGAGGCGGAACGCGGCAGCGGCTTGCGCACGCGCGGGCGGCTACTGGGCAGCGCGGCGTGGGGAGGGGGCAAAGCCGGCCGTGGCGGAGTGGCGCGGCGGCCACTGGCCTGGCGCCTCGCGCCGGTCAGGCGTCGCCGGCCACCTGGCGCGCGGCGGTCGGGCGGGGAGGAGAGAGAGGGGGGGGGGGGGCGCGAGGGGCCTGATTGCGAGAATTCAAAAAACTTCAGGGGGCTAGGTGCAAACCGGGCGTTTTCTCCTCTTTCTAATTTGAATTTCAAAAACTTTTGAACACGAAAGTTGTTCAGAATAAAAAGTCCTACAGGTTTGGTTTAGACAAAATCTCATTTGGCTTATGGTTTGAAAGTTAAATTTAAAAGTTCAAAAGTAACCAAATGTGCTCAATTTAAATTTGAATTCCAACTGAACTCGTTCTAATTCTTTCCACCCTTTTGTCAGTTGGTTTAAGCATAGGGTTAGGCTAATGATACTGATTTTAGAAATGAAATTTTTACCAGGGTTGTCACACCGACCCTTAACCCGCCGCTCGATTCTGATCCAACGGACCAGATTCACCCGACCCTAGCTGTTCCCAGAACTTTTGCAGAAAGCCCCTAGGTTTTCCGGGAATCAACCCGCAGTCTAGATCAGTAGAAAAATAATTAGAGTTGAGCCCTTTCTTTTTCTGTCCCGACCCCTGACTTTTCTAGAATTAGTATCCGCCATCCAGAACCTATAGTTTTGCACCCCGACCTCTGTTTAAGGTTTAGTTATGTTTTAGCTCCTGATTTCTTCAGATTTAGCCCCTGGAAGTTCAAAACTCTCGCAATTAAATCCCCAGATCACTGTTTTAGCCATATCTTCATCGTTTCAACTCCGATTTCAGCGATTCTTGCGCCCATGCGATCCTTGCATCATGAACTACAACTTTATCATCTTTTTACTCTCTGTTTGTACTGTTTGTTGTACTGTCTCTTATTTGTTTGTGTATGCTTGTTTGTGTGAATGCGTAGACAACGTGACGTTCGAGCAAAATCAAGAGCAAGCTTACGAGGAAGAGAATCAGCAGCTGTTTGAGGAAGGCAAGTGGATTTTCCCCCCTGCATATTCTATTTGATCCCATAAACTTGACTGTTGCTTGCATAAACTTGATGGGTTACCTATGCTAAGGACATACCTAGTCTTTTACCCCAAACCTTGAAACACCTGGGTTTACTATTCATGTTGGGTAAACACGCTTAGTTGCAAACTTTGGGATTGGTGTTGGTCTACTCTTATGAAAATTTTGGTCACGTTTCATATTGTTGTTTTCCCGCGTAATTTCAATTTCAATTTTGTTTAATGGGAACATGGAGAACCACCCAAGAAAACAGTGCAACCACAAAGTCATATGGCTCTGACCTTAGCCAATTAATTAGATGTGTAGTTTGCTGGTGGCCTTACCGAAAGGGCAAGGAGGGGGTCGGTGATAGGGGTCATAGCCCGGTCCTCTTGGGGTAGCTTCCTTTGCTAAGGAGCTGACCATTAGGGAGGTTTATGGACCACACTGCTACTAAAACTTTAGCGGGCTGCCTAGCTCTCGACATGTCTTTCTAAAGCCTTCGTAGTGTACCCTCGCCACTCACCTTGGAAGTGTTTAAGGGCCTTTCAAACCCGGGCGACTCAGGGAAACACGATTTGTGGGTAAAGTGTACAACCTCTGCAGAGTGTAAAACTGTTATAATAGCCGTACTCACGGTTAAGAGTGGCTTGGACCCTCACATGATAATGAAACTTGAAGATTAATTAAATTGTGGTTCGTGGATTATGTTTATGATGGAATCTTTATGATCTTGCTAAAGTGGGTTGGTATAAACTTAAACCTAGTTAATAGGTACTTGTTAATAAATACTTGACCAACTAAAAGTGACTGTTGCTGCAAACCCTAGCCTATCCTTGATGGCCTTGCATATTCTCCCCACTTGCTGAGTACTAACCATAAGAGTACTCACCCTTGCCCCCTGCTGTTCAGAAGAGAACTTTGAAGAGGAGGTCTTCGACGACTTCGAGGAGTTCTAGGACCTGCGTTCACCAGTCATCGCCCGTGGAAGACGGAGTTGTTGGAGACTTCGTATAGGGTATAACGGTTTATCATTTAAAGACATTTGTGTCTCTTTTATACAGAGTGTAATATTGTTAAATACTTTATTTAGTTACTTTTTGAGCATTGTCTTTGATATATTACACTTTCCGTCTACCATATGTGTGTGAACATGATCCTGGTGCACATATGAGATGCATCTGGTTCTTTCTAGAATCGGGTGTGACAGAAGTGGTATCAGAGTTATGTTGACTGTAAGACGCTAGCCTAGTTAGAAATGGTCGAAATTAAGAATTTTTCTTCTAGCAAGCCATGTCAGCATCAAAAATTTCTTTGTGTTTATTTTTCCTCATAAAAACCTATGTTGACATAAACCTTCTATTATTTTTTTTCCTTAAAAAAATATATTCTGAGTTTTACTCCCGCTCTATCAGATGGCCAGGACTTACCAGACTGCTCGCAAGCGCACCGGAGGTCGCCAAGTTCGCATTGCCCCAGCTGAGCCAGCTCCTCCCGCCCCAGTTCCAGCCTCTGTTGAAGAGGAGGAAGCTATGGAAGAAGAACCCGCGGAGGCCTACTACTTTGTGGATGGTGATGATGGCCGCATCATGGCGATTGATGAAGAAGGAAATCAGTTCACACCACCGGCATCACCAGTTGTTGAGGCACCACCACCACCCCCAGTTGTCCCTGCTTCAGCTCCCGCTCCAGCACCGGTCGCCGCTGGAGGAAGCCCGGGTAACTCTGAGGGTATTGATGACGGAAGTGATGATGACGAGGACAACGACAACAATGAAGACAACGACGATCAGAGTGATGGTCCTCCAGGGACAAGGCAACTCTGCTGTGTTCGCACTTCGGACACAGAGCCCGGTCTCTTGTCCCTGGTTCTGCAAGGTGTTCTGCAGGAGTTGGGCAACCACGTGAGACCCCACTACCACACGCACCACTACATCAACCCTGCGCTCGGCGACTACTACCTCACTCGCGTCCACATCAGGATGGATACGGAGAGTGCCAGAGGACGGAGGACTCTCACAGCGCACGACTCCGCTACGCCCCACGCCACTTACGACGCCGCCGTCAGCAACACCGCCAGGAGAGCTCTGTGGTCCATCTGCCACACCCATCGCCAGTAGCTTCAGAACATGGAGTACCGCCATGTTCCTCGCCGCATCAGTGGAACTGAGGAGACTGTGGTTACTCTGGGTGGAGATGATGAAGACCGCCTCAACACTCTTGCTCGAGTCACCGCTGCTCTCAACACTGAGCTGGAGAGCGTCGTCACTGAGCTGGACGATACTCAGGACAAGCTACTGGAGGCCCATGACAAGATCCGCATACTGGAGGCCCGACTTGAGGGAAGAGGGCCGCCACCCCCACAGCTGGATGAACCCTGCTTCCTCGCCCTGTCACCGCCCCGCAAGAAGCTTCGCCACCCGGCTCCATAACTCACCCCGAGGAATAGGCATCTAGGCTCTTAGGCTAGTATCTCTTAAAGTTCTCATTAGAATCATTTTTGCTTGAGAGGACGACGATGTAATAATGTTTGCTTGAGAACAAATGTTTGTTTTGTGTGCTTGGTTGGAAACCTTGAGAATTGCTTGCTATAATCTATCCATTAATATAAGTTGGAGTCCTTATAAATCCATATTTTGTTAAGATCTTATATTCTACCTACCTATATCTAGTACACCTGTCTTATCCTGGGTTTATTCCCTAACCGTCAGATGGTAAACACCAGGACAGGTGGAGGACAAAATATCCCTAGCACTAGGCGTGCTCACGTAGTCAACCGACAGAATCAGTTGCCACAACCACCCAACCCAACAATGGAGCAATTCTTGGCAACACAGATGCAGGTGTTGCAGAACCTCACTGCCACCATCCGGAACATACAAGCTCAGCAGAATCAGCAAGCACCGCAGCAAAACCAGCCAACAAGAGACAAACACAGAGAATTCATGAGCCACCACCCTCCTACCTTTTCTCACTCAGTGGACCCCTTGGATGCTGATGATTGGTTGAAGGTCATCACTAAGAAGCTGGACATCACGCAATGCAGTGACCGTGAAAGGGTCCTGTATGCTGCAGGACGTCTGGAAGGTGCAGCCACTGAGTGGTGGGATGTTTTCACTGCTGCCCACACTAATGCCAACACTATCACCTGAGAGGAGTTCAGAACCAACTTTCGCAGCCACCATATTCCAGTAGGACTAATGAAGCAGAAGGAATTCCTGTCCCTGAAGCAAGGCAGCATGACTGTCAGCGAGTACCGGGACAAATTCACCCAGTTATCTTGTTACGCACCCCATGAGGTGGATAGTGACGCAAAGAGGTAGGAGCGCTTCTTGGAAGGTCTGATAGTGCCGCTCAACTATCAACTGCACAGTCACACTTTTCCAAACTTCCAGACTCTACTAGACAAAGCCATTGGTCTGGAGAGAAAGCGCAAGGAGCTTGGGGAACACAAGCGAAAACTTCAGTCCCAGGGACAATCCAGCAGCAACACCCATCCCCGCTACAGCACACCCTAGGGATTTCAGTCGCGCTTTGGAGGACAAGGCGGAGGATATCCACAGAGTCAACAGAATCAACGAACTCCACAGCAGCCTCAACGCTTCAACCAGCAGACTCAGCGCAACCCCAACCCGCAATCGTACCGTTCAGGCTATGCCACAGGTGCACCAGTGCGGACCAACAATCCAATCACACCGGTCCAACCCAACGGCTGTTTCAAATGTGGAGAACTGGGACATTATGCTAACA
Source organism: Panicum miliaceum (assembly GCA_032594955.1). Taxonomy (NCBI): domain Eukaryota; kingdom Viridiplantae; phylum Streptophyta; class Magnoliopsida; order Poales; family Poaceae; genus Panicum; species Panicum miliaceum. The sequence continues at coordinate 24,297,840 of CM064072.1, read as the reverse complement.
ACTGCCCGAAGCGTAACATGCAGACTCCCCAGAATCAGAGGAACAGCGGGCAGAGGCAGACTCCTCAGCAGCAGCAGCTGCGCAACAGCAACCAGACACCATTGGGCAACAGAGGTCACCAGAACTACGTGCGCGGAAGGGTGAATCATGTAGTTGCAGAAACAGCTGAAGAGGCTCCCGATGTTGTGCTCGGTACGTTCCTTGTTAATTCTGAACCTGCATCAGTTTTATTTGACTCTGGAGCATCGCATTCATTCATTACTGAGCAATTCGCTGCAAAACATAATTTACCAATGAGCCCTATGAAACAAATATTTCTAGTACCCCGGGCAAAGAATTGAAAGCCAGTCACCTATGCTCGAGGGTCAGCATGAATATTATGGGGGTAGAATTACTAGCGAACCTAATAGTGCTAAAGACTAGTGGCATTGATGTGATCCTCGGAATGGATTGGTTATCAGGATGTGATGGTGTCATTCAGTGTCGCAAGAGATCAGTGCTCTTAACCAGCCCTCAAGGAGATAAAGTAGAGTTTGTGGCATCAGCTTCACCCAATAGAGTTGGGACAGTGAACCAAATGAAGGGAGTGCCTCTGGAAGATATCAGAGTTATCAGTGAGTATCCCGACGTCTTCCCGGAAGATTTACCAGTATGCCACCTGTTCGTGACATTGAGTTCAGTATTGATCTTTTACCTGGTACTGCACCTATCTCTAAAAGACCCTATAGAATGGATGTTAAGGATCTAAGTGAACTAAAGAAACAAATAGAAGAAATGTTAGCTAAGGGATTTATCCGTCCTAGCTCGTCCCCACGGGGAGCACCCGTGATCTTTGTCGATAAGAAGGACGGCAGCAGAAGGATGTGTGTAGACTACAGGTCGCTGAATGATGTGACAATCAAGAATAAGTATCCACTGCCCAGGATTGAAGATTTGTTTGATCAGATGAGAGGTGCCAAGGTTTTCTCCAAGATTGATCTGAGATCAGGATATCATCAGCTAAGGATCCGATCAGAGGATATACCCAAGACAGCCTTCACTACCAGATATGGTTTGTACGAGTTCACTGTGATGTCGTTTGGATTGACCAACGCACCAGCATACTTCATGTACCTGATGAACAAGGTTTTCATGGAATATCTTGATAAGTTTGTGGTTGTGTTCATTGATGACATCTTGGTGTATTCACAGAACGATGAAGAACATGAAGAGCACTTGAGGATAGTGTTACAAAAACTCCGAGAGAATCAGTTATATGCCAAGCTGAGCAAGTGTGATTTTTAGTTGAGAAATTTTTCCTTCCTTGGACATGTTATCACAGATGGAGGAATTGCAGTAGACCCAAGTAAAGTTCAGGATGTTCTAAATTGGAATCCACCGAAGTCTGTGCCTGAAATCAGAAGTTTTCTCGGACTTGCAGGTTACTACCGCAGATTTATTGAGGGATTCTCAAAGATCGTGAAACCCATGACTTCCTTGTTGGAAAAAGGGAAAGAATTTAAGTGGGATGCTGCATGCCAGAAGTGTTTTGAAGAGCTGAAAACAAGATTGACCACTGCTCCTGTGTTGATAATGCTGGATATCCACAAAGGGTTTGATGTGTATTGTGACGCTTCACGGATGGGTCTTGGATGTGTGTTAATGCAAGAAGGCAAAGTCGTGGCCTATGCTTCAAGACAGTTGAGAAAGCATGAGCAGAATTATCCTACGCATGACTTGGAATTGGCTGCCGTCGTGCACGCATTGAAGATTTGGAGGCACTACATGATCGGAAACAAGTGTCAGATCTTCACAGACCATAAGAGTCTGAAGTACATCTTCACACAACAGGATCTTAACCTAAGACAGCGCAGATGGCTAGAATTAATCAAAGACTATGATTTGGATATTCAGTATCATCCTGGCAAGGCAAATGTTGTGGCAGACGCCCTAAGCCGGAAAGGACAAGCTAATATGATGATTGCTCGATTGATGCCTCGGGAATTATGTTGGGAGATGGCACGTTTGAACTTGGGAATTGTCACACAAGTGGAAGCCATAACTATGGAGATGGAACCTACATTAGAACAAGAGATCAGAAAAGGACAGTTGACAAATGCTAAGATCAAAGAGATCAAGATTCAAATTGGTTTAGGCAAGACTACGGATTTCACCGAAGATGAACAAGGAACTATTTGGTTCAGAAAGAGGATCTGTGTACCTGAAATTGATCACCTTCGTGAACTCATTTTGAAGGAGGCACGTGATTCCACTTATTCCATTCATCCTGGAAGTACCAAGATGTATCAAGATTTGAAAGAAAGGTACTGGTGGTATGGTTTGAAAAGAGACGTAGCAACTCACGTGGCTTTGTGTGATCTGTGCCAGAGAGTGAAAGCAGAACACCAGAGACCAGCAGGTTTACTTCAGCCATTGAAAGTACCTGAATGGAAATGGGAAGAGATTGGTATGGATTTCATTGCAGGGTTACCCCTTACTCGTGATGGTTACGACTCGATATGGGTTATTGTGGACAGATTGACAAAAGTCGCACATTTCATCCCGATCAAAACAACATACACTGGAGCCAAGTTAGCAGAACTATACATGTCACGAATTGTGTGTCTGCACGGTGTTCCAAAGAAGATAGTGTCTGATCGAGGTACTCAGTTCACGTCACGTTTCTGGCAGAAATTACATGAATCCATGGATACAAAGCTCAATTTCAGTTCCGCATATCATCCACAAATAGACGGTCAGACTGAGCGAACGAATCAAGTATTAGAGGATATGTTGAGAGCATGTACCCTTAAGCATGGAGGTAGTTGGGATAAAAGTTTGCCATATGCAGAATTCTCCTACAATAACAGTTATCAGGCAAGTCTCAAGATGGCCCCATTTGAAGCATTATATGGGAGAAAATGCAGGACACCATTGTATTGGAATCAAACAGGAGAAAGTCAGGTTTTTGGGCTAGAGATTCTTCAAGAAGCGGATAGACAAGTCCAGATAATCCGGGATAATCTTAAGACTGCTCAGTCACGACAGAAAAGTTATGCTGATACACGAAGAAGGGAATTGACATTTGAAGTTGGAGATTTTGTGTATTTGAAGGTATCACCCATCAGAGGTTTACGTAGATTCAAAGTGAAAGGAAAGTTTGGCCACGTTATATTGGTCCTTTTCAGATCTTGGAAAGGAAATGTGAAGTGGCATATCAATTGGAGTTACCGACATGATTGTCAGATGTCCATGATGTGTTTCACGTATCACAGCTAAAGAAATGTTTGAGAGTGCCTGAGGAGCAGTTACCGCTGGAGGAACTCAATGTACAAGAAGATTTGGCTTATGCAGAGCATCCGGTTAGAATCTTGGAAACATCTCAGAGGGTTACTCGGAACAAGGTGATCAAAATGTGCAAAGTACAGTGGAGTCACCACTCAGAGGATGAGGCTACTTGGGAAAGAGAAGATGAACTGATTGCAGAATTCCGTCAGCTGTTCCCTAGTCCTTCCAAATCTCGAGGACGAGATTCTCTTTAAGGGGGTTAGGTTTTGTAACACCCAAAAATATAGGAATCAAAATTTTAAAAGTACTTTTATAAAAGCCACAAAATAAAAATTGTGCATGCATCTTTCTCTCTTTTTTTTCTTTTTCTTCTCCCACTCTTTTCTTTCAGCCCAGCCCAAATCCTTCTCTTCTCTTCTCCTTTTCTTTTCTCCCCGTGGCCAAACTCAGCGGCCCAAACCAGACAGCCCAATCCGCCTTACCTTCCCTCATCTCTCTCACTGATGCGATGATCCCCACCTGTCGGCGCCCTCTCTTCATTCCTTTCTTCTTCCTCCGCATCGCTCCCCTGTTTCCTTTCTCCGCCGCGACGCCAGATGCCCCGCCGCACTCCATCCCCTTCCTTTTTCCTTCCTCACCCCGAGTTCGGATCAACTCCGCGCCGTCGCCCGCGTCTCTCCTTCCTTCCCCGCGATGCTGGATGCCTTACTAGCCGTGGATCCGCCCCTTTCCTTCGCAGGCCGCCGCGTGAGCCGCCTCCTTCCTTTTTCCCGGCCACTCCGCCCCTATAAAACCCCGCCGGAGCCCCGCTTTGCACCAAGAGCCATCCTCAAATCCTTTCCTCTACACAACACCGTCGCACGCCGCTGGAATTCGCACACCGGAGGAACGCCGCCGCCCCGTGTCGCCGCCTCTCCGTCGACTCGCCGTCCCGCTGCTTCTCCGCCGCAATCGCCCAACCCTTAACCCGCCGCTCGATTCTGATCCAACGGACCAGATTCACCCGACCCTAGCCGTTCCCAGAACTTTTGCAGAAAGCCCCTAGGTTTGCTAGGAATCAACCCGCAGTCCAAATCAGTAGAAAAATAATTAGAGTTGAGCCCTTTCTTTTTCTGTCCCGACCCCTGACTTTTCTAGAATTAGTATCCGCCATCCAGAACCTATAGTTTTGCACCCCGACCTCTGTTTAAGGTTTAGTTATGTTTTAGCTCCTGATTTCTTCAGATTTAGCCCCTGGAAGTTCAAAACTCTCGCAATTAAATCCCCAGATCACTGTTTTAGCCATATCTTCATCGTTTCAACTCCGATTTCAGCGATTCTTGCGCCCATGCGATCCTTGCATCATGAACTACAACTTTATCATCTTTTTACTCTCTGTTTGTACTGTTTGTTGTACTGTCTCTTATTTGTTTGTGTATGCTTGTTTGTGTGAATGCGTAGACAACGTGACGTTCGAGCAAAATCAAGAGCAAGCTTACGAGGAAGAGAATCAGCAGCTGTTTGAGGAAGGCAAGTGGATTTTCCCCCCTGCATATTCTATTTGATCCCATAAACTTGACTGTTGCTTGCATAAACTTGATGGGTTACCTATGCTAAGGACATACCTAGTCTTTTACCCCAAACCTTGAAACACCTGGGTTTACTATTCATGTTGGGTAAACACGCTTAGTTGCAAACTTTGGGATTGGTGTTGGTCTACTCTTATGAAAATTTTGGTCACATTTCATATTGTTGTTTTACCGCGTAATTTCAAGATCAATTTTGTTTAATGGGAACATGGAGAACCACCCAAGAAAACAGTGCAACCACAAAGTCATATGGCTCTGACCTTAGCCAATTAATTAGATGTGTAGTTTGCTGGTGGCCTTACCGAAAGGGCAAGGAGGGGGTCGGTGATAGGGGTCATAGCCCGGTCCTCTTGGGGTAGCTGCCTTTGCTAAGGAGTTGACCATTAGGGAGGTTTATGGACCACACTGCTACTGAAACTCTAGCGGGCTGCCTAGCTCTCGACATGTCTTTGTAAAGGCTTCGTAGTGTACCCTCGCCACTCACCTTGGAAGTGTTTAAGGGCCTTGCAAACCCGGGCGACTCAGGGAAACACGATTTGTGGGTAAAGTGTACAACCTCTGTAGAGTGTAAAACTGTTATAACAGCCGTACTCACGGTTAAGAGTGGCTTGGACCCTCACATGATAATGAAACTTGAAGATTAATTAAATTGTGGTTCGTGGATTATGTTTATGATGGAATCTTTATGATCTTGCTAAAGTGGGTTGGTATAAACTTAAACCTAGTTAATAGGTGCTTGTTAATAAATACTTGATCAACTAAAAGTGACTCCTGCTGCAAACCCTAGCCTATCCTTGATGGCCTTGCATATTCTCCCCACTTGTTGAGTACCAACCATAAGAGTACTCACCCTTGCCCCCTGCTGTTCAGAAGAGAACTTTGAAGAGGAGGTCTTCGACGACTTCGAGGAGTTCTAGGACCTGCGTTCACCAGTCCTCGCCTGTGGAAGACGGAGTTGTTGGAGACTTCGTATAGGGTTTAACGGTTTATCATTTAAAGACATTTGTGTCTCTTTTATACGGAGTGTAATATTGTTAAATACTTTATTTAGTTACTTTTTGAGCATTGTCTTTGATATATTACACTTTCCGTCTACCATATGTGTGTGAACATGATCCTGGCGCACATATGAGATGTATCTGGTTCTTTCTAGAATCGGGTGTGACAGGCGGCCCTCAAACTTAGACTCTGTTTGGCTGAGCTTCGGCCGGCTCCGACTTCTTCTGACGCGCACATTGTAGAGTACTGCAAAGCACTGTTGGTAACTATATAGCAAGCAGGAATGGAAATCAAGATGAAAAATGAACCGGCAAGAAGGAGAAGCTAGAAAAAGTGGTTTCCTCCGCTCCGGTTGCACCTTGCTACGGTAGTGCTTTAGTGCCGGATCTGAAGCCGGAGCCGAAGCCGGAGCTGGAGCTGGCGGAGCCTGGCCCAACAGGACTTTATATCTTGTTGCGGTGTTTACATTTAGTGGTGCATTGCAGGTTTATGTGTGTCATGCCAACTGGAGGTTAATTAATAAGAGCAGCTAAGTGTTCATCGATGAATTGAATGCAGGTCGCGGGAGCGCAGAAAGCTAAATGGATGAATCAATTTTTTCAAGAAGACTGGAGGTTAATTAACAAGAGCAACAAATTTGGAACGGGGCAAATCAAGAACAAAAAAGAGCTCGCTCTCGCCTTTCGCCGACGTCAGGTCAACCCCGCACCCTCTCTGCCGTTCTCCTGGCGCCCCTTGCTCCATGGCTAGCCTCGCCCAAGCCCTGGCTCTTAAGATCAACCGCTATGCTTGGTGTAGGCCTGCAGCACGAGCCGAGGATATGGCAAATGTTAGCGGCGCTGCGAGTGAGACCTCGCCCACATTCTGTTTGACAAAATGCACCAACTGTAATCTGTCTAGTGAAGCCCATTTAGCATGATATCAGCAGCACGAGCCTACATGAAGGAATATATATAGATCGACCTGTGGTGCAACACTTAATAAGATTAAGGTGCTTGAAGTGCATTTTGAGAATTCGTGGACCTAAACGGCATAATAAGAAAAGTTTGAAGGCCGCATACGTATTTTACTAGTACAGAAACGTTTATGCTTGCGTCTCCTATTTACGGCGGTGGCGGTCGGTATTGACCACCGCCAACATAAATGGGCAGTTGGCCGGCCGCTTACAGGCCACCGGCAGTGCTGAGCGGCTTTATAGATGGAAACATTTGTGCTAACTGGAGTTTATGTTGCCTGCCAACACAAACAGTTGGCGGTTATTTAGGTGACCCATCAGCATAATACATTTAATCACTAAAAAATAACAAATAAGTTTTAAAAATGTTTCAACTTCTACAACAAGACTTATATTTCGTCTATTACTTGTGAAAAATAGTTTGCAGTGTATGTCAGTGATTCCTCTGTATTCCTACTAGAACTCTACCATGTAATCCTACTAGGACTCCTACATTGTAACCGACTAGTAACCCAACCCTGGAGTATATAAAGGAGGATTGGGGGCACCTAGATCGGCGGAGACATCGAGAACCAACTCAAGGCTAAACTAGCGCAAAACAACACCCAAGCGGAGGGTGTAATATACAACACCTCCAACAGAACGTAGGGTATTACGCTACTCTGGCGGCCCGAACCTGTATTCCATGTCTTGTTTCCTCACTTTTATCATCAAGCTCCAGGTCCGGCGATCCCCCATCGAACAATCTAGTACCTCGGGGTATCCCCTCAGTAGGTTGTTGGATAAAAACACTGATAGCTGGCACCCAACATGGGGCTGATCGTCGAGATGATCGGGCGAGCTTGAAGCACATCTTCATCAAGATCAATCCACTCAACGCGATGTATTGCCACTTCATACATATGAATCAGCAGATCAATTCGTCAAGTTTGAGACCGGATGTTTGAGCAAAGGAGTATATCGATCTCGGCTACTCGGCTCAACTCCAGCTCATGCTGCAACGACGACCTCGACTTCAGCTTGCTCTGCAATGCCGCCATGTCGCCGCTGACTTCTATTACTCGTCTCGACTAGAAACTAGTCCGAGACGGATCTTAAACTACTCAACAATAAGTTCCACGCGGTCAATACCTAGTTGGAATCGACTCCGACTAGTTGGCATCATCGACAAATCGTCCATGAATCAAGCTAAGTGACTTATACCTTTCTCCAACTTATTCTCATCAAGATTGGTCATATGTCGACCATTGCTTTGGGTACGTTTATCGATAGGAATTACCCTCGAGGGCTATGACATGATCAACTACTCCTGGGCATGATGACCGACAACCACAAGCTTGGTACATTGAATTGCGGAGGCTATAGCCACGGGTTTGGTGCATTGAGTTTCGGAGGCTCTGCCACAGGCTTGGTACATTGAATTATGAACGCTATGGTCACGGGTTTGACATACTGAGCGCTGGAGGCTCACAAGCGGCTACACCCTAAGGAGGCATGAATCCTTTGCGTGCAGCACGCGCTCTCACCGACTGCTTTATGCCAACGAGCATTCTCTTTGTCACAATGCCGACTTCTTATTTATAGATTCGTTGTCTTCTCTTAATGGTTGCTAATCTACTCGGGTAGCAAATGCCTTAATCCGTGAAACCTAGGATCTTCTGTCATGCCTAATGCCTTTACACGTACACGGGACAAAAATCTCATACACACTATGAGCAATGGCTAAAACAGGACCAGGTGCTTAAACATAATAGGCGAACTACTCGGGAGATTTAAATGGCCTTAGCAAGATCTCGACACAACAAGTTTATTTTTACACCGAATAAATTTCGGTATCTTCGCATTATGCTACATAATCCTTGCATTGTCTTTTTTTTAGATCGAGCTTCGGCAACAACTCGCCAGGCCGCTCGGTGCGCCATCACGGCTCCACTAGCTCCCAAGCTCGGGGGCTGGGTGCCAATAAGTACTCGATGTGGCTCCTACGAGCTAGGGGGCTGGACGCCGCAAAACTACTCGGATGATGACTTGCATGATGCTAAGATCACCAAGACCCTTGAATTGATTATTCAAATCTTTTCAAGGCTCAGGGTTGATAAGCTACACCGAACAGTTGATTTTTTTTCAAGATTTTATTGACCCTCAGCATGATTCTTTGATTTAACCTAAGGCTCGGAGGCTACTCCATATGTAGTGCGACTTTCACCGCCTTCCATATCACATCCAAGATTGAAGATTAGAAATTCGAAATAATCAAAGTTTTGAGCTCATCATAGCCTCGTAGCAACCTTGAAGCACTTTGAAGATTCAGCCAAAATAAGTACTCAAAAGAGGTAAAACTATTCAGCGAGGATCTGAAAAGTATTCAGAAGGCTGCACTTGGCTATGAAGTGCTCGGGGGCTTGTTAGGAATAGATCCTCAGGTGCCCGCAAGGAAAGAAGAAGTTGGACTCCTACTAGGATTCCTGTGTAATCCTACAAGGACTCATACCCTGTAATCCTACTAGGACTCCTACCTTGTAATCGACTAGTAATCCCACCCCCTGGAGTATATAAAGCAGGGCAGAGGTACATAGATCCATACAAGAAGAAGAAGAACCAACTCAAGCCTAAACTAAGGCAAAACAATCTCCAAGCGTAGAGCGTAATATACAACAACCCCCAACAGGATGTAGGGTAATACGCTACTCTGGTGGCCAGAATCTGTATAAATCTATGTCTTATATCCTCGCTTTAATCATCAAGGTCCAGGTTCGGTGATCCCCCACCGAATAATCTACTACCTTGGGGTATCCCCTCGGTAGGTTGGCGGATAAAACACCAACAGTGTATATCACCAAAAGGATGTTATATGATATATAAACTTCAAATTTTGGCTTAAGGTTTATAAAACTATGTGATAGATGCATCATTTTGTAAAACATGTATACTCTAACTTTTGTTAATTGTAGTGAATTTTTTATATGGTTATTGACCTATTAAAGTACTTTATGCGAAGTTAGGATTTTTTTAGACGAATGTTATGTACTACTACTACTACTACTACTACTACTACTACTACTACTTCTTCTATTAGACTCGTAAATGGAAACTTGAATAATCTAAAGAATACAATTGAAACTTTCTTATATTTTTTATATATCATCAATATTGGAACACATGGAGGCAAATATGAAATTTCTACAATGTACTTAGCATTTTTTGATATAGTTCAAATGCGAACTTCTTTGAATAATCACGTAAAAATCATTTAATCTCTTGAAAATAGCAAACCATTTTAAAAAAATATGAAACCTACAACCCAACAACTTTATGTATTGCATTACATGTATAAATTGCTTTGGGCATATAAGACTACTTTTTGTGCAATTTACCTCAAAAAAATTAAAAAATTAAGCCCAAGGTTATTCGAACCTGGGTCACAAGCTTCAAAATCACAACCCCTCTCCACTACACCATGCAAGTGTATTGAATCTAAAGGGGATACGGCGTTTTATTTGTACTTGTATAGTGGCGCAGCATTTGGACTGGAAGGTAATATAAGCGCACTTCGATACAAATAACTCTACCGCCTAACTGAACGCCTTCATGTCCCCACCCCACCCCAAAAGCCCACCTCCGTTGCTCCACCTGCCACTCCACCACTCTACCGACCAGGTACGTAACCACTAAATTTTTAGTTGTTTATTGTAATAGGTTGAATTAAAGGGATTTTCTTGTTTTCGTCATATACAAATATAGGTTTATTAGTATAGTTTGAAATTTGTCATGGAAATATTGGAATTCTTTTATGAACATGGCAAGCTATGACTTTAGTCGTGGTAGTGAGCTGGTGGCATTGGTCGTGGTAGCTTACATATTACTCACCTATCCTAAATTTATATTGACGGGACAAAATACCATGTGAATTCGGATTTTAAATATACATTATAAGAAGTCCTAACATCTCTTGTAAGCTTAAACTAAACTATAGCTTTGGCCAGACCAGTTAGTACGTATTAGTAGGGGTGGTAACGGATTATGGCCCTAGTGCTCTCTTGACAATTCAACTTAATCCTTATATATTTTTAGCTCAAAATTGTATTAGATTTAAAATTGTATTAGATTAGAGCCCGACCCTTATAGGACCCGGCTCTTAGATTATCTATGCTAAAATTTGAGGCTCTTTACCACCTCTACATATTAGTGATTCTAATGTGCTTACTTTCTTGTGTTTTCGTTCTTGCTCGCCTTGTACACACATTTGTTGTTTTCAATTATTTGAGTATTATAAAACGCTACAAAAGGTAGCTGCCATAGCTTTTGGTTCACCTTGCTACTATACTGTAAAGCTAGAAATTAAAAACTAGATCGAATCAAGAGAACCATGTTTCGATCCAATAGCAGCAATGATCGGAATAGAGGAAAGACAAATAACACTACTGCAAAAACGATTTGAGCAACGTTCTATTTTTTTTTAGGGGCGGATTAAAAGGTAACCGGCTCCTACAAATGGAGCGGGGTACTGTAGCATCCGATCCGCCCCTAGAAAAACATTTTTAGGGACGGGTTATACCATCACCCGCCCCTGCAAATGGACATCATTTTCAGGGACGGGTCATGGCATCACCCGCCCCTAAAAATGACATTTCTAGGGGCGGGTGATGGCGTCACCAGTCCCTAAAAATATAGTTTTAGGGGCGGATGATGGCATGACCCGCCCCTAAAAATTGTTGCACGCAAAAAAATCATAACTTTTTCATATGATCTCGATGAAGCTAAACTTTATATCAAAATTTTGTACTTGATAATTTTTTTATTTAAGATCATTTATTTGTTTAAAAATTTATTATGAAACTACGTATGGCTATGAGTATACAATATCTCATATAACTGTAGCAATATTTTAAATCATGGACTATAGGATTTAGCGGAGACCTTCCCAAAACGCTAAGGCAGCTATAGCGCAGCTATAGCGGCCGCTAAGCAGTTTAGCTGTTTTCAAAAAACCATGGAATATATCTCTCCGAAAACATGGAGTTCAGCAGTTTTTTTCAACATTGGACTTTGGAACCCTGCCAAGGTGATTGCTCAAATCATTGCACCTCAAAGAATGGTTATTGCTCAAATCAGGACAGGTGCAATGCTTCCATGCTGGGTCACTTGATTGAATACCCGCAGTAGGTACTGGACCTGTTGATGCAGTGCTTGACACATCCACGCCTACGCAAATCCAGTGACACAATTAAATCGAGCACCCAACTAGTGGAGCTACTGATTACTGAATCATCTAAACTAAACGAGATGCAAGAATATAGCAGGTGCATATCAAAAAAGAAGAAGAGAATGTAACCGATGCATGCCCGGTGCAGCCGGACGTTGTGTTGTTGATGCTGGCTCAGACGACATCTTCACTCGCCGCCAGCCTTAGCCTCTGAAAGCAGCTGCCGCCCGAAGTAGCAACAGCTGCTGGTCACAGCCTAAGCTAGGCAACACTCAAGCGATGTAGCAGCGACACGCCGGCGGTAGGCACAGGAGAACTAGTTGTCGCCGCCCGCCGTCGCACGCCGCAATGGCGCAGTGGGGAGGGCGCCGCCAGGGATTGCTCGATTGGGACATTGAAGAATGGGGAGTTGGGATGGCTAGGATTAGCAGCAGCCACCAGCCAACGTTATTGTCGGGCCGAAACAAGCACTAAAATTTGAGTGGGCTTCAATTGTGGCCCGTGCGGCAGCGAAGTCAAAAGGAACCGCTAAACACTAAGCCACGCTATGCTATTTAGCGTCCCTAAATCACGCTATAGCGTCCTTAGCTGTGATAGGGGACATAGGTGACGTATCGTTGCGTGTACACATCCAAAACGCTATTTTGAACATTGAACTTAAGTTATACTTTGAGATTTCAACAATCTTAACCTTTATATACACTGAAGTATATTTTTATCTATAGTTCACAATAGCTATAGTGTAGAAGTTTTATTTTTTAGATTTGTTTTTGCTATATGGAAAGATTTAAATGTATTTTTGAATAAAATTGAAAAATATTTTTAGGTGCGGGTGGTGGCGTCACCCGCCCCTAGAAACGATTTTATAGGGGCAGGTGATGGCATCACCCGATCCTATAAATCAATTTTAGAGTTAAGATAAAAGAATAACATCATAAATTACTGTGTAGTGTGTTGGAGAGGAAGGTACGCGCGAGGCGTGTGATGATAGTACAGGGGCTTGTGGTGGTGGCTGGTTGGCTGCAATATTTTTTTCTTTTCTATTTTGCTGCTTTCGATTTTTTTTTATTTTCTAGAAATCGATTTGTAGAGGCAGGTCATACCATGTGTTACTCCCTAAAATATCGTATTTTAAGCTGCAAGAAGTAGGAATGGGTACCGCACCCATCCCTAAAAATACGATTTTACCCGTTCCTAGAAACCATTTTCGGCCCTAATTAAAAAGCGTGGTTTATTTACGGCTGAAAATAGCCCCGTTGGTCTGGCCTTAAATATACTGTCACTGGGCACCAAATCCAAACCGCGGGCCGGCTGGGCTTTGCCTAGCAAGGTACTCTTTGATTTTATAGTAAGTTGAAAAGTAAATCAATATAGTGTCTCGGGCCGGCCCAATTTTTGTCCCTAACAATCTGCTGCCCAGGCCTACGAAATTTACAGGAACTTTTGGAGCATATGAACCACTACTAAACTCTGAAACAACCTATCGATCCACCTTAAAAATACCGGTAGCTAGCATTAGTACCGGATCTTCTTGCTACCAGTATTTTTTGGGTGGATGGAAGTCTACAATGACCTTTGCTAAATGTGGCTGGTGATGCAGGTGATGAGCATTTTCCTCCCAATCATAACTGTTGTGTAGGTGGGATGGTAAGGGGGGTTCGCGTGAGGCAAGAGGTCCCGAGTTCGAATCTCATCCGCCGCATGTGCGCAAATTTCGCTTGAGAAAATTGCGTGACTTGTGACTTCCCGGGTTTAATATATTCTTTTTATAAAAATACTTTGGTACTGGGTGAACTTTCACCGGATACTGAAGATGGACTTTGGTACCGGATGTTTTACCCGCTAACGAACCAGGACTAAAAGCTCGTTTCCAGCCGGTACTGGTCGACCTTTTTCTAGTAGTGAACCCTTATGTTGATATACATGAGAGGAAGCCAATCCGACATTGCTGCTTTCATGTTCAACCAAGCTGGTAAAAGCGCTTCCGCGGGGCAAGAACCAATTGCCTGAGGCCAGGCAACCCCAAAAAGGGGAATGCAGCTAAAAGCTCACATCCAATTTTCATACTGAAGCTGGGATGCTTTAGTACTCCTTTTTTATTAGATTT